>JAKSZT010053929.1:27641893-27760114 GCA_026826555.1 Tolypeutes matacus | reverse complement strand
TAAAATAAAAATAAAAATAAAAAAAGAATAAAAAAAAAAAAAAAGAACTGCCATTTGATCCAGCAATCCCACTGCTAGGTATATATTCAGAAGAATTGAAAGCAGGGACATGAACAGATCCATGCACACCAGTGTTCATAGAGGCATTATTCACATTTGCCAAAAGTTGGAAGCAACCCAAATGTCCACCAACAGATGAATGGATAAGAATGTTGTTTTAAAAGCAAACCTGCAGGGGAAGCGGCTGTGGCTCAATCAGTAGGGCTCCCGTTTACCATATGGGAGGCCCCGGGTTCGGTTCCCGGGGCCTCCTGGTGAAGGCAAGCCCGCCCGCACGGCGTGGTTGGCTGACCCAGCGAGCACAAGCAGCAAGGGGGGGATAAATGAATAAATAAATAAAATCTTTAAAAAAAAAAAAAAAGCAAACCTGCAAACAGATATGAACTAAATCATATCCAGTGGCTTAATCTACCTGTGTTCAAGTTTCCTCGTCTATAACATGGTGTAATAATAGTAACCACCTTATAAAGTTGCTGTAAAGATTAAAGAGTTACTACAGATAAAAGGCTTGAAAATGGGCCTATTCCATAGTAAGCATACCGTAAAAGTTTCTCATTGTTATCTAGAGAGATCTTTGGGAACAATCCTCCTACAGAGGCCATCTGCATCTATCCCTGGATTAAGGAACAATCCTCTACCCTCCCAACCCCACCCCACACCACCTCACCCCACATACCCCACCCAGAGATAGTTCTCTATAGCTCATGGCGGAATCCCTAAATCAATAATGAGTCTAGAATCCCCACTCCCTATGAAATCAGTCCCAAACTTTGGACCTAAATTAACATTATCTTGGTGATTGAATTATATTCCCCACAAAAGAACTGAATAAATTTTAATCCTTGTTCCTGTGGCTGGGAAATCCATTGGTAAATAGGACCTTTGAAAATGTTATTATTGCTTACTATAGACTCATTTTTTAATAGGGTCTCCAAAATTCCTTTTTAGCTGAGGTCACATTGAATCAGGGTAGGCCTTAATTCATATGACTAGAGTCCTTATAAGGCAGAGAAAATGTGGACACAGTCAGCCAAAGGAAGCCACAGGGGAGACCAAAGTGGTGGATCACCATGTGGTGGAGGCAGAAGTACAAGCCAAGGAACCACAAGGATGGTTCAAGCCAGTACCGGATAGCTATAGACTCCAGGTGAAATGTGTTCTGTCAAGAAAACTGTCACAGTTTGTCAGGGATGCCATGTCACATACATATGGGCATATCCCCTTTTGAGTGGGTTCTGTGCTATCCCCAACCCCTGAGAGATTTTGGTTCTCCAGCCAGGATACAGCCCTGTGAAAGCTAGAGTAACGTGACACTTGCATCTGACATAAATAGGTGTCTCATTCACCTTCTAGTCGTTTCACATTTGGAAGAAAAAGCATTTTTTTTTCCTTGTGGCTGCCAGCTCACAAGCATCAAGTGCAAAACTTATCCTAGGTGATAAATATGTGAAAGAAAGTTGAAGGCATCATTATAATTTTATGAGCAATATTTGTAGATTTTATTTGGAGTATATGTCATAAATACAGCCTTAGAATCTTCTTTGTAGTTTCATTTGGCTCGTAATCAATGTGAATTGAAGGTCAGTTAATCTTCAAATGGCCTTGATTAGATAAATTTTTTTCTGGCTTTTACTTGTTATTACTGATTACAGCTATTGAAGAAGGGCTGATAGGAAAGAAAAATAAAGGAAAATAAGAAAGTAAGTCATGTTCTTTACAAAATGAATTTCTAAATTTAATATAATCTTTAATTGTAGACAGCATTGCTGTAATTCACTATACTTTGCTCTTGGGACAAATTCATATTCACTCAAAGTTTGACTGCTTCACCTCCTCTCTTCAGATCTCCCTGTTGGTTTCATTGGCAGCAGGAAATAAACATCTTTGCAAAAATTTGTCACAGTTACTTTGAATCCGCCATGGCAGTACTTTTGCAAACCAGGGGCACCAGAATCACCTGGGTGCTTAATAAATGCACTGCAGACTTATGGTCCTCATCTAGACTTCTGAATCCAGTCCACAGAGGTGAAGCCCAGGATCTGCATTTTATCACGACTCTGTGCAGTCAAGAAAAAAGGTGTGAGCCACAGCCATGTTCTCCACCTTCAGGGTATTTCCCCCTACAGATGTTTGGGGAGTGATGGTATGGTCTCATTTTTTTTTTTTTTTTTTTTTTTTGAACTGCAAGTGGAAATAATCGAGTTTCCTCATAATTTTCATTTTTTTGTCATATGATTATCGGATCATGAAAATATCTTACCTTCTCTTGTGCTATATTATTTATTATCTTCCATTTAGCTTTGGCCCCTGCCTTCATTCCCCTGCCCCCATATGCCCTCAGTGCAATAGCCTTGATATATATGTAGCCTTGAACGAGATGCTGTCCTGTTTATACCTTTGCCGTTCAATTCTCTTCTTTGTTCACCTAGTTAAACAGTTTTCTAACAGCTGCACAGGACTCCAGGACTCCAGCTACCACCTGTGACTTGCCCGTGCCCCTGACCATGTATCCCTCAGCTGCCTTTAGCTCCCTGCCATCATAAACACCCAATTCACCCATGGCACATAGGTCGCTACTTGACAGATTCACTTATGATCTAGGCTTCATGAATATGTTCACCATTTTCCTTCAGCTGTTATTAAATCCCAACTTTAAAAAATATTTTTCTTCATTGTATTTTAAACTGGCTGGATGACTTGTATTGTGAGGAATCACAAACTCAATGGAAAATATCTTTAACCACCTGACTCTAGTGATTTATAAATTCTTTTTTTTTTTTTAAGATTTTATTTATTTATTCATTTATCCCCCCCTTGCTGCTTGTGCTCGCTGGGTCAGCTAACCACGCCGTGCGGGTGGGCTTGCCTTCACCAGGAGGCCCCAGGAACCGAACCCGGGGCCTCCCATATGGCAAACGGGAGCCCCACTGATTGAGCCACAGCCGCTTCCCATATAAATTCTTAAAATTCTCAATCATAGGGAGTGCATCCTGACCCAAAGCTTGTTTTCATTTTTTCACATTCATCACAGAATGTTGCAATTTTCCCTTCTGGGCCCTTTAGCTTTTGTATATTAACTATAAATTACCAAGAAAATGTGACAAGAAGTCACAAATCCATCTTCTCTCATACAAAATATATGTCCTGTACTTTTTCAATGAAGTCTGCACTTTTACTGGAAATATCACAATTTAAGATGGTTTACTCCTATTATTCACCTAGATGCAATATCAGGGAATGCATAAGACTGTGAAAAGAAAATTATTCTAAGTTAAGGTCTTTTATATAAGCAGCCAAGCATTTAACCCAAGGAAGAATGCAGCCAGCCAGTCAACAGTGATGAGATTCTTTTTGTCTATTTTTCACTCTCTCCCTCAGTGACTGCTGACTGTGTACCTCTAGACGCAGGTATATTGAGGGAGACATTCTCTCATTCCAAGATAATCCTCATGATAGAGTGCATTTAATTTATGCTGTTGATGAAACAGAGCTGAACTGTTTTGCATATCATCAATACACGAAAGTCCTGAGTAGAGGGCCAGCCATCCAAGTTAAAATATTCCCTGTCACGTACTTGCTGGATCTAGCAAATTGGAGTAATTCTGATTGCAGGTGGTCGGTGAATGTTGATGCTCTTAAAGATTTATAAAGCTATATTGGAGGGCACATGAAACTTAAGCTTCCTTTAGAACAATGTCTCTGTTTAAAACTACTCTCGTTTGGATCTAGCTGGGGATTTAGTAATGCCAGCCACTGAATAAGATCTTTCAAGTACCTTATCCCGCCTTACCTGTCAGGCTGGCTCTCTGGTTTTTAATGGAAACCCTTTTTGCGTTCAAAGCTCTTGATCTCCCAACTCTTCTCTCTATCCATCTCCCATATTCTTGCTTTTCCTTCTGATTTCAGTGTTTCATTTCTCCTCAAACATACCGTCAGTTTTCACTTTCAGTCATAGCTTTTCTGTGCTATTTTATTATTTTCTTTGCCTCTTTTGTTTGATTGTTTTCCCTGTTGTAAAGTAAGTTTCTCTTTTATTGCATTTGGTTTTTACCTGGATGTCAGGCTTACTGTTTCTCAAGGCCTACCTTTTTGCATTTCTTAACAAAAGTTTGACTTCTCTTCTCTCAACCAGACAATCAACCAATCCATATGTTTCACTGAGTAGCTCGAAATTACAATAATTCCTTTCTATGGAAATAGGAAATTATAAGCAACACCAACTTCTTGCCATCTAGAAAAGTCTGTTTTTGAGATACCTTCCAGTATGTCCTAATATGGCACCTAGAGGCTTGCAGATGTTTCAGCAGAAGATAATTTGTAAGCTGGGCATTCGATTCCCTTTTCTTTATTTATTTCTACTGAGTTCAAAATAGATACTGTGCTGCGGTAGTATATACAATAACCACAATAACCATATATTTTTCCCTTCGTCCCAATCCATTTTTTTCTAGGTCAACATGCACAAAGCAAATTAACATTTTTCTATTGTGCATCAATGCAGTGTCTACCAGATATTGTAGAAAGAAAGGGATGTAATCACATGGAGTCTGCCCTCAACTAAGATGAAACCAAAGATCCATGTAGATAAAAGTTTGTTTAGATCATGGGTTCTTAACCTTTTTTGTTCCACGGACCCCTTTGCCAGTCAGGTGAAAATCACTGACTCCTTACTAAGTCCACACTATACTGTGTATTCCTTAATAAATATATCACACCAGCTCTAACACGTCCCCACAAGAATAATGTTTTTTTTATTTAAATTCAAGCTCACCGACCCCTGGTTTAGATGGTTCCCTATCTCTTTTCTTGTTTCCTTAATCATGCTCCCCATGACTCTGGTGATAAAAGGAAGGAAGAGTTGGAAAGGGGAAAGCAAAGCAAAGAGAATGAATGCAAGAAAGAAAACAGAACATTTTATGTCAGTTTAAGAAAAAAAGTGGTTCTGGGGATGTGGACATTTCTCTCACATAGTGATTCATTGCCCCAAATATTTATAATGGATGTTTTTGCAAAGATCATATTTTTTGCCATCCATCCAAGATGTAAGTCACAGTAGATGGATAATGCCTAGACAAAAGTTCTGAGTTCTTGTTTCCAGGATATTAAATAAAACTCTCATTTCTCCTGTTAACAAACAACAGGAGAAAAAAGCCACAAAACTATGGAAAATGATAGCATAAATATAATGTAACTTCAAATATTGCCTTATAAAATCCTTCCCACATGGACACTTTATAACCAAGTTGATGTTACTCTTTAGAAGGAGTATTCATATATATTCATTGATCATGTATAATATTTTCTTTTAATTTAAAAGCCAGTAAGACTTTATCTGAAGTACTCTGTAGCTTAGAAATAGGATAAGACATGAAATTTTAATAAAAATAGGAAAAATGCCCCTACTCTCCATCTCTCAATTCCCATTTCTTCTCAAATGAGTGATTTGTACAGTTAGATATCTATTCTTATTCTTTGGCAGATTTGGAACTTTACATTTAAATGTATTGTTAAATATATTCTAAATAGTCAAAGTGTTTTGTGATTATAAACTGTTTTATTTAAAATATTTATAAATAAACACCCACATAATCAATTAATTCTCTCCTCATCTCCAATGTTCCCAGGGACTCGAGGAAGAGGAAAGAATGGGACTAAGAGATTCCACATATCATTGCTGGTAGCCATTACTACAACAATGTAATGTTGCTTCTTCTCTAAAAAGGACAATATATATTTCATACAGTTTTGGAATGTGGATTTAAGCAATTCACAAAATAAATTACCTTAATGTGTATTTTTTTTCAGAAATCATTGCACATATGACATTGCATTTATTAAACCATCAAGTTAGAGGTTTTATGATTTGAATGGGGAATATTAAACACTGAATACATACTGTGGGAGTTTGCAGAATTGAAACCTTTTCATAAAAATCTAATAATGTCTGTGGAATAGCCTTCCTTGACCTCTCAAGTACTATTCGCTCTCAAATTCTGTTGCTGATGATTGGAGAAATGTCAAAGGCTTAGAATATTGAGATCACTTAATTTTCAAAGCTTGGAAAGCAGTAAACAAAATAATTCGTTTTAACAGTTTTCAAAAATAAATCAGGAATTTAAATCTTAACATCATGCACTATAACATTTGCTTATATGCCATTGTCAGTCTTCCATTAGATTGTATTGGCCCTACTTAGTGAAGACATTTTATGAAATGAAGGTTTGTCTCCCACTTCAAGGAAGATCAGCCAAGAAATTCATGGTTCTGAAAGATGGTTCTGTTTGACTGTTATATGAAAGTTTTCTTAAATGAGAAATTCTCAACACTAATTCTCATAATTTTATTTTATGGCTTACCCATTTCTCTTGCAAATATAGGCTGGTTGTATCTACAGTAGTGAAAGAAAGCATTTTCTATCACCTTTTAGGTGATTGAAAAAATTAAGATAAACACATGTTTTAACTAAAGATCTGCAAGAAGAGAAGGAAAATCACTAGAAGAATTTTTATGAAAAAAATTAATAAATAAATAAAGAGAACCTGAAGTAATAGGAGAGAAATGTGCTCAAATTGACTCTTGATATATCAAAGCTAAAAGCATAAAACTTGTATATTTAAATAGTTAACCAAGACCCAAACTAAATGAAATATTTATATCCCATGTTTTGTTTTGTGGTTTCTGAACTGAAAGTCTTCAACTGTTTGAGCTCAGGATTCAGAGGGAAAACTCATGCTTTTCATGTGAGTTTTAATTTTTTAAATTCAACGATTTATTTGTGCATGCCTATGCTCAATGAATATTTACTGTGTACCAGTTATGTACCAGGCCAAGTTCTAGGGACAAAACAGGCAAAGAGTTCTTCCTTCACGGAGCTTACAGGTTAATGGGGAGAGACAGACAAAAAAGAATACACATAATAAAGAAGCAAATTGTGTAACATATTTTTGAAAGTGATAGGTGTTGTGGGAAAGGATAGAGGGAGTGGGAATTGCAGATTACGATACTAAATAGATGGTCAGGTTAAGCCTCATTGAGAAGGTAATATTTGAGGAAAGACTTGAAGGAAGTAATGGAATTATTTGGAAGAAGAATGTCTCACATTCAAAATTTAGCTATAAATAAACTTGTTAATTTATACAAGACATGGATTATGTAATATGATACTGATATATTTTCAGATATCACATTTAAGGTTCACTCTGGTAATTGATGACTTCTAACTTGATGTAATAAAAATAGGGTAATGATTAACTATGTAAGACATGTACTTTACCAATATTATCTGTACTTCTAAGGCATAGGTTAATTTCAAGAAGAGACTTAAAATCAAGCACAATAAACCCAAATTGGATGAACAAGGAAGTTCTTTAAAAATACATTAGCATCTTTCTCACTCATGAGAATATATATTCTCTGCCGAAATAGACCAAATAGATAGAAAATAAAACTACAAGTCTCCCCCAACTTTGCAAGTGCTTGTATTCACACATACACATGACTTAAATATGAACTGATGGAATCTGAAATAATTCTGAAAGTTTAATCCTTATTTTGAATCCTATCTGTTTCATGTACACTTACAGTAATATGTAGCCTATCTTAAAGTAACTGTCCTAGAAAAATGGAAAATTCTTAATCATAATTCAATTCCTAATTTAGAAATGGAAAATTCCATGTTTAATTTATTCTTCCTAGTCAGCTACCTTATAAGTATTCGGTTGAATTACAAACTAGTGAACTCAGAAGTCCAGGAATTGAATTTCTGCTCCATCACTTGCCAGCTGTTTGTCCTTGGGCACATACATAACTGAACCTAATAGGGCCTGTTTTCCTCACCTCAACTGTAAAATGGAGATATGTAACTCTCAGAGGTGGTGAATGACTTGGCACAATTTAGGTACTTAATCCTCTAGGTTTAAATCATGTCTTATGCTTTTTTTGGTCAAATATTAGAATAAATAACTGAATATAAACAGTGGAAGATTGCCCAAGGCCATATATAGTATCAGACATTATAGACTCAGTGTCATGATGAGTCTAAGAAAAGAAAGAGCTTTGTGGCACTGTGTGTTGAGAGTCTTGGAAGCCATTATGCAAGAGGCAGAACTTCAAATGGATCAAAAAGGAAGTATAAGATTTGGGTTGTCAGAGTAGCAATAGATGATTCCTGAAATGACCAGTAATTATGGTGGTGTCAGTGTACAAGTGTACAAGGGCTTTGTGTGAAAGAAACAGTACTTAAAGTATATTAACTCTCCATTCTGTTGTCATAGTAGTGTTATTCCATAAGGGCACTGCAGACAAATTACTTTGCTTGTTGCTGTATTTCCAATATACACATTTTACTTGACAGTTGCCTATTATTTGTTAAAAGCCCACATAAAATGTCCTCTCCCTACTAGGGAAAATGTCACCTTACTATTTGTTTATTAACATACATATAATCATCATGTGTCATGCACTTATGCAGCCATAGTTCTGTGGTATGTTTACTTTGGTAAACATTCTCATACCAGAACCCCTTTGCATAACATTCACTGCAGACCTAAAATTTGTTATGAACAAAGAATTTCTAAACCAATAGTATCATAATCTTCTATTATTATTAACGTGTCCTGTACATGCAGTAAAGTACACACATCTTTATTGTACTCCAGTTCCATGTCACTGCCACCCAGATCAAGAAGGCATTCTCCTACTTCTTCCTAGTCAATGCCACCCCCACCTCCTACTTTCTGCTCCCCATAGAGTTCAACATTATTTTGACTTCTATCTCTGTAAATTAGTTTTGTCTGTTCTTGGATAGCATATAAATAAGATAATATAATATGTATTCTTTTGTACCTGACTTCTTTCACTTGTGATTATGTCTGTGATAAATCTATGTAGTTGTATGTAACTTTTTTAAGCCATTGTATGACTATACCACAATCTACTCTACTGTTGATTATTTTGGTGGTTTCCAAATTTTTTTTGCAATTATGAATAAAGCTGCTAAGAACATTTTTGTACATTTGTTTTGGTGGACATATGCACTCATTTCTTTTGGGTCTATGCCTAAGAGTGGAATTGCTGAGTCATAGGGTAGATATACATTTAACTTTACTAGCTATTGCCAAATAGTTTTCCAAAGTGATTGTACTAATTTACACTCCCAAGAGCAATGTATGAGAGTTCATAGCCATTATAGTTTTCTTTTAAAACATAGTTGTTAAAATGTAATGAGATTGTGATTTGAAGACTTGAAATTGCAGTTATTTTTCATAATTGCAGTTCACATGACACTGTTTTTAAAAGGAAATTTTAAAAAAACTTTGGTTAAATTGATTTTTGTGAAAGTATATGAGCAGGATAGAACTTTAGGTAGAGTTATTTCATAAGCCTAGATGACAACAGCATACAAAATCTAAATTAGGCTTTTAAACTAGCTATATCATTACATTGCAGTCAACCTTTATTTGATTGCTGACCAATGAAAATCATCTCTCTCTTTTTCTCTCTTTCTCACCTACATTTACATTATCCTGTTGGCTTTACCTGGATGAGTGAAATAAAAACACTGATGGGATAAAGAAAGAATGTACTGTGTTTAAAACTGCAAAATTTACATGAAATATGAATCTTTCTGGCTTAAAATAGTACATAATCCAAAAATAATTTGAAATGTATTTTGAACTTGGATAAGAATGTAACTAATGCTTAGAGAAATTCTACCCTAAATTTAAAATAAAATTCTGCTGCTAAATTCTGATCATGACAACTCAGAATGCATAAGGCCTAATTCAAACACACTTGCTTAGAATAAATTAATCATTTCCACTGCTGGCCGAATCTAAACAAAATTACAGTGAAGAATGTCAAGGATGATCACAGGTAACTTATGTGTCAGTATGCTCTTTTTTTCTTTTCAACACAATTTATTTCTGATTCATTCTTCCTCTAAGTTGAGTGGAGATACTACATATTTTGTTTTGAAATGTTTCCTGCTGTGGAAGAGAGAGTTAAATACAAATTAGAAATATAAATACAGGATTTGAGACCTGCACAATATTAATCTATTTTTAAATTTTAAATGAGTAAAAGTCCATCAAAGTGGTATAGAATATCTAGTAAGACTAGATAACAGATATTCAACAGACTAAAGATTATTGTCTATCCTCTTAAATTTTAAGAGGATAAATTTGGGACAGGTGTCAAGTGATCAAGCATTCCACTTTTGGAGGCAAATGTTTTCTCCCTCAGTAATAAATTTTTCCATTATCTGCTTTCAAAATCCTTTATAAAAATGTCTCAACATATTATTTTTATAATGGTAACTAAGTTTTGCTGATGGTATGTAGTTAATAATTTTTGTAATTAGGAAAAACAAAAGAAGACCACATGAGTGTTTTACATATATTTATTCTTTTGGTACTTAGTGATTGTCTTTTAACTTCTGACCACTTGGTACTCATCCCATAAATCAGGGACCCTCTAGGACATGTGCCTTTTACTGATATCATGTTGGATTCATTTCTCATGTAATATTCTTTTAAAATTGAGAACTAGAGGCCTAATGTTGAATTTTTTAAGGAATTCAAGAAATATTTCCAGAAGAATTTTCATATCCTCAGAATAATCATAGAGTCACATGGCCTTAAAAATAATCAACCATTGTTCAAGCTGTGCTTCTAATAATTTGTAATATTCTGAAAGGAGCTACAAATTGAATTTTATATGTCATATTTTAATTTTAAAGGCATGGAATTTTCAGATTTACCCTGCCTAGAGAGAGGGTTGTTTTATGCCTTTTGTTCCCCTCAATTCTGTATCTTTTATAGCTCCTCTATTGGGTGAACCATATGAAATAGCCATATTGTAGGTAAAAAGTAATAGAATTTCAGAATTTCATATGGTTCAGACTAATGTGTTAATTATGACACTCCCCCCCCCCCTTTGGCTTTACCATAGTTTATGTTTTGTGGAACAAATTTGATGTAAGAAAGATGTCTTCTGTGGTAAATAAGGCAAAGTGGTTCATTGAATTATTCACAATAATTTGCAAAATACTCACACATCTGCTATTATGTATATATATTTTTTTCATGGTCATACTGGAGAGTCAGAGGTTCTGCTTTTATTTTGATGTTGAGAAATCGATACATTTGAGAATATTTACGATCAGCTTAGACAGAAGTAGAAGGAAAACAAGGATGTCTGCTACCTAAACCCCTGCAGGGATCAAAGCACACGTATCCGGAGTGGACCCATTTCAGGAATGCCGTGGCCGTGGCCGTGGCCGTGGCCACCCCCTCCCTCTCCCTTCCTGTCTGCAGGGAAGACTCCTGCCCCAGAGGGGCCTCAGGGGCTGGCTGGAGGTACTATTATATTTAGAATAACTCAAATTACTACTATAATTTTAAAAGTGCAAAGTATTAGCAATTAGTCATTTAAAAAAAAAAACATTTGAAAACATTTTTACTATGAGGCAGTATTAATGGTTTGTTCTAATTTTATTTAAATAATCTAAAAATTAAAATTTAATATGCTGTAGTACCAATAGAAGGTATGATTTATCACACAAGATCTTTTTGAGAATGTATGAACTAATAGATCCATGCTTAGTAATTTGAAGAATTCAAAGAAAGTATACACACACACACACACACACACACACATAGAGAGAGAGAGAGAGCAAGAGAGAGACAGAAAGAGAGAGTGAAGATATGTAACTATCCTATATAACCATTATAGGATAGATTGTATCCTATAATGGAATTTACATGAAGTATTGATTCCATGGAAAAAAAGTAGTTTATAGGACAAATTAAAAACAATATCCATAAGGTAGGCTGACCGTAAATACTGGGGAATATCAATATGAAATACAAAGTCTTTTTGCATATTAAAATACTCCAGTTCATCCACTGAAGTTGTATTTTTCAGTCATTTACTTAATTTAAAGCAGTTTTGAGTGCCAGTATGTGTCAAGCACTGTTTTAGGTGCTTTGGATACATCAATGCCCCAAACATGTAAAGATGACTCCCCTCATGGAACTTCATTTCTAGCAGGGTGAGGCAGGTAATAAACAGTAAACTTAATAAATAAGAACTCTTTATGGCTTGATAGAAATTGATAAACCCTGTGGTAAAGGAAAAGTAGAACAGGGAAAGGGGAGGGAGAGCCATGGGGAGGAAGTGTGGTTGCAATTTTCATTATAGTGGTTAGGAAATGCCTGGTTAGGAAGATGGTGAGTAAAGACTTCAGAGAAGTAAAGAAGACATGCCTCTATTACTCATTCCTCAAAGAGCTTAAAGAGTGATATACATCAACTGTATCTAGGGAATTGTCTCAGTGTGTGTGAGCTGCTATGACAAATACTGCACAATGACCTGGCTTAAACTACAGGAATTTATCATCTCACAAGTATCACCAGCCATGCTGGATTGTGTAGTGTTCTGCTGCTGGCTTGCTGGCAGTATTTGAAGTTCCTTGGCTTCTAGATGCATCTTTGCCTCCATTATATGGCATATAAGGCCCAGCCTGATTCAGTTTGGCCTTACCATCTTCAGAGATTCTATTTACAAATGAATTCACATGCACAGGACTGTGGGTTAGGATTTGAACATGCCTTTTATGGGGGACATGATTCAGTCCCCAACAGGAATGAAACCAAGTGTCTTCCAGAAGAGCCACAGTAGCGAGCTAACTGAATTTCGGAATATAGGTAATTAGATTCTTAGGTCAGGGTCTGAAATTAAGCAATTAAAACAGAGGGGCAGAGACATCAGTGGCAGAGAACTAGATCACGTTTCTTATCAAAGGGAGAAAAGGAAATGTGAAGTTAAGTTTCTGTTTACTTTCTATGTTCCCTCCACCATACCCAAAATTTCTTGAAGAGGAAACGTTGCTCTTTTTTCCTTTTTCTAGACCCCATCACATGTCTGAAATATATGTATGTGTGCTATCACATTTGGTTAAAGGAACTGATGAATGGTGAATACCCTTATAGCTTCTCTAGGTATAAGGTTGAATCATATGTTATTGCCATTTTGTAGGAAAAAGTAATAGAATTTCAGAATTTCAAGATACAAAACATTGGCAAAGTCAAGAAGGGTAAGGAAAGCATCAGTGTTTAGGCTCACAAGCATAAATTTTTAAAAATCCAAAAAATCATGAAAATTCTCTGTGAGATTCAATTATCTGTTATTTTTGTGTTCTTAGAAAATAACATACTTAGGGGCAGGAATTATATTTTATTTTTAATGTTTATTCCACCATGGAGATGTTAAAATAATAATTCTTTCTTCTAAAAGATAAGGGAAAAAGAAAAGAAAGAAACTGAATATACCTATTCATTTTCATTTACTGAACCAGGTGTTTCCCAATACTAAATGATTCCCAGAGAGTGTTAAATGTTTTTGGAAGCTATGCTATTTTTTTTAGGCTGACCAGGACCATTATGTGCTGTTTATGAGATCTTGACAGAATATGATCCATGTTTCAAGAAATGACTGTTTCTTGCATCATTTTTTGTGCTCAGAGGTGAACAAGGTATTACGATATACTATACAATATATATACTACAATATAACTACCATACTAAAATATATTAAGATAAAACTTTTTCTTTGAAAAACCAACTTCCTGTTTTGAGTCACTGAAGAAAAATTGAGATGTTTAAGAAAGAGACCATATTTAAAGGGATGTTTTGGGGGGACAAGAATCCTAACCAGTATATAGGATTCACTGAGATCTGAAATCCCTTGTAATTGTTAGCTATGGCAATCATAATTTTAAAATAATTTAATTATTCATATTATAGCTGATGCAGGGAATAGTGGTAGTGACAACTGTATTTTAGACATCAAAAACAGTAATGTGTCCCTAACTATAGCTGCGTGAAACTAAAAGCAGTGAATTATAAGAACTGAATTTTGAAAAAACACCTTTGGAAAAAAATAAAACAATGAAACATCAAGGTCAAGATCCTAGCCATATTTTTACTGAGTAATTCAGAAAGATTTTTAACAAATATTTTGCCCTCCAGTGTTTGTTTTTTAATGAATTACCAATTCCTTTTTTTTTTTTTTTTTTTTCCCATGGGCTCCCAATTTTCTGGCTTCATTGGCTAGGGTAACCTGAGAAAGGCTCACATTGTGTACACATAGGAGGAACCTTGGGAGGCCAACTCAATTTGATTGTCCAGTTTCATGCTTGCAGTAAGAATGATGCCAGGATAGGAGTCCCTAGTATATGATGATTAAGTTCAGGCTTGACAAGATAGGTTCACAAAAGGGCAATCTTGCTTGATTCATCTCATTGCCAGACTGGAAAAGAGAGAAAAGCAGTGGCATAATTACCCTGATTCTACAGACCTCAACTACAGTTGATATTAAGCAACTACAGATACCAAGCAAAACTAGTCCTCAACTAGTTAACGATTAAACGATTGCAATGCTGTTTAAAGAGGAAGCTTACGGTCTTAGCAAATAAAACAAGGCGTACAAAATCAAAGACAGGGATATTTTTCAAATTTGGCTTGCTTAAATCAGAATGAGAGAGAGCAGAGAAAAAAAGCCACTTGGTTGGAGAAGAAAATCAGAGGATCTGTGCCAGGAAACCCAAATGGTGAATCTGTTAGTTCTCTAGCCTGCTTTGTGATCCGGGTCAAATTCTCTGGGCTTCAGCTTCTCACCTTTGAAACAAAAGGTATGAGCTATAATGAGTAGTTTCCATGAATCTGGGTATATGGACAGAGGCAAGGAGTAGCAGGATCAATTACATCCTAAAGAACTATAATTTGAATATTTATGAAAGTAAAATGAGCCAGTGATAAAAAAAAAAAATGGGGCAGAAAGGCAGCTGATGGAGAATGCAAATTCGTCTTAATGACTTCAGAATATGGTATCAAACTGGTCAAGGCAATTCTTTCAAGAAGGAAAAGAATAAAACATATTCTGTCTCTAAATTTTCTCCACTGTAGTCTGGTTGCCTCTTCTCTATGTTCACCTTGTCTTTTCTCTTTACTTTCCTCTTTCTGGTAACCATGGTGATGCTCCCTCCCAGCAACCTTCTTCACCGCGGGCCCTTTTGGTAACATCCGATTTTCTCCATTCATTGATGAAGGGAGCTAACAATGCCATGAACATTATTTCATTTATTAACGTTTTTCTCCATCCTTTTTCTGCAGGAAATAAATGCAGGGAATTATTCTTACTTAACCTCCCTACATAAGGGGCACTGTGAAACAAGGATATTCAACTGCTAATTTCAGTTGCTAACACGAAGGGGATACTGATTATGTCAGAGATTCAACTCCTTATTTCGTCCCTCAGGGACTGTAAAACCCCAGAACTCAAGTTGGTTGCCACAACCTTTAGCTTTTGTATGTACATGGAATAAAATTGATTGCCCATAAAAATCACATCATCCCTGGTTTCCTAATCCTCTTTGGTTTTTTTGTTGCTGTCTCCCTTTTAAGAAAAACATTGCTGAGTGCATAATTATCACAATTACAAAGGGATTGAATTTTCCATAAAAAAGTATGTGTAAATATATACATTCCTCTAATGAGCACATTTATTTTTTTTGGAATAAGCAATACCCGATACCCAGTTTTAAAAATATTATAATTATCTGCCAATGACAAAACATCAAAGAATCTCTTCACATTTATGCGGATAATAAAAATTCCCATAAACTCATTTAGTCATGTCTAGTTTGTGTAGCCTAACTTGTTATCCTACATGCCTGAAAACTGCCTCTCCATTTAAGCATGGAGTGTGTGTGTGTGTGTGTGTGTGTGTGGTGTGTCTGGATATTAACACAAAGGAGACCAGATGACATTCATAGCCTTATAGACTAGACTCCCAGGGACACACTTGGATAGAGGCAATTAAAATGCTTGTCAGGCATTTGATATGAGAAGCCACGATGGCAAACCGCTAAATCGTATGCCAGGGCTGCATCCCATTGTCAGTGAATGATGGCGGAGCAGGGTGGCTTGTCATCTTTCTGGAAAATTCTGAGGCTAGTGAGCTCTCTCTCCCTCTCCCACTCGCCTTATTTTCCTTTTCGCCACTGCGGGGACTTTTTCTAATTTGCAGCTTCCCTCCCCCGGGCCTTCCCCCCGCCCCCCCCCCCCCAGCACACACAGACAGGAGCTGGTGGCTTGCAGACTGCGTCTGTCTGGAGCTAGAGAGGCAGAGCCAGCCCGTGGAGAATATTGCTCCGGAAGGAGGATTCTGCAGCAGTCCTCAAACCCTGGGCTGGGGTGGTATCGCTGCATATGCGCTGGTAATGGCTTGGGATTTTTGTTTTGTTTTGTTTTATTTTGTTTTACTTTTCTGTCCCTTTTTTCCCCCAAGATCTGCTTTGTGTGATTTCAGAGTAAAATGCTTTAAAATTCGTAATTGCGCTTCCTAAAAATTTAAGTGCTGCATTTTCCATACTACAGATTTCAAGGCATAGATATAATATCTGGATATAAAGAATGCATTTTCTTATTGGTGAGTTACGATTTTCAATATTTAGTTAACAAATCTGAATATGTTATTTTTTCCCCCTTTTGTTTTGTTTCAGTAGATTCTTCAGCTTGTTGTCTCTAAACGAGGAAATATTGATTGGGAGCTACTCATTCAGAAAATTAAAAGGTACCACACATTTTATTTGAATGTTTAAATGAGGGAAAATCAGGGAAGAATTGAAATGTTTTTGTTTAAAATAATCTCTCTATGGTTGGGCTTTTATCCTTAAGCCTACGTTGATCATTGTCTACAGCATGTATAATTTATATGCAGATAATACCATTTTCTGAGGCTATTTTGATTAGAGGATGTCTAAAGAATTGAGTCTTTTGCCTGTGTTGCAAGTTATGAACAAATATCAACATGCCTGGTTTATTCTGGGATTATTTTATTGTGACAGTTTTTTTTTAAAATGTCCAAATTTCCCTATCCAATTTAAAATTCAAAAATTCGAATTATACTGAGTATACTAAGAATACTAAGAAATATACTAAGTTATGATTGTGTCTGAAGGAACTCTGCTAATAAGTGATTTTTAAAAAGGTTAAATTCAGTAGCTTGCCTTTCCCAGGTAGAATGAGTGCTAGAGATGAAAGCCCAGGAATGACTCAGTATTGTTGGTTTCTGCGAATAAAATACCGAAACTTCTTCATTGATGCTTTTAGTTTTAGTCACAGATATATTTAAAGGCTGAGGATGCTAGGTATTAAAAGAACTGATTTTTCATATCCTTTATTTGGCTTTGACAGCATAAGAAATTAATCTTTCATCTTGCCACAAAAGTGGTTGAATCCATTGATCCTGGGCCTTTTGCTCACGTGAAAAATATTAATTTTCAAATTCAGCATCAGTAGACATATTGATTTGGGGGGGGGGGGGTGGTCATGGGTGTTACATTTTCCTAATTTTTTAAGATTATGTTTTGGCTTTAACATGTACTCATGTCAATAAAACATAAATTTGTAATTTGCCTTTCAAAAAATGGAAGACATTTTCTGACTTGCTGAGAAGAAGATCAATAACAGCTTTTAAACCTTTCCATGGTATCTGTGTAGAATTTCCCCTCAGGGATATCAGTCAAAGATATTTTATGCAGTATGGTTAGTTTTTTCCCAATATACTTCAAAAATGGTTAAGTATATACTGACCCTGAAATACCAGGAGTATGTGAGTATATTTGTAGCAGTTGAATATTTGTAGCAGTTGAAGGAGACTAATGCATTTTCCTTGTTTAATTTTCTCTGCAATGTGTAATTATGAGAACCTTAATTTATTCATTCTACAAGCACTTATTTAGAGCCTTACCGCTGTGAGTAGTTATTGTGGGAGAGGAAAAGGGCAGATGACACTGTCCTTACCCTTCCAGAATATAGGAAGCATCACATAAGGTATTTGAACCAAAGAATGAATTCCATAAAATAAAGCAGGATGTTTTGCAAAAGGAATTTGTATTATTTCAGATACTGAACAAAATCTTATAGACTGGTCTCAGAGACAACTGAAGTATACTGTTTCTTTCCTCAGACATTAGTCTCAGTGGAATTATGTATGAAATCCCCACATAGGACTTCCTATTCCTCCTGGGTCTTAGAGAACCCTTGGGACCATTCTCCCTTTTGAGAGTTCCTTCAGAGAAGGTGAAACCTTTTCAAAAAAATTATTTTTGGTATTTTCCCATCTAACTAAATCCATTCAGGAAATCTTTCATGGGAGACTCTGTTTCCTAATCTTCAGACTCATTTAGCAACTCATTATATTAATTTTGAACTTTGAGGTAATTATATGAATTGGAAAAGAATGAAATTTTATTTAACTCCTAAAAAAATGGATTCAATATATTGTCAATAGGAACTAATAAGGTCTCTTGCAATTGGTCTGGGGACTGGAGGAGTAGCATATGACCTCACCAAGATCCTCTTGATAGGCCTTGCCTGAATTTTCTAGGACCATTTAAAAATTAATATAGGGGCGTGGTGACAGATTATGTGTAATAGACTTATAGTCAAATCAAAATAGAATTTGCCTATTGGGCCCTAAAAAAAGTCAGGGATCTCTATTTTGGTTTTTCTAAACAGTATCATCTTGACAGTAGTTAATTCCTTTACTGAATTCTTTACTCACATAGAATAGTGCCTGGACCATAGTAGAAGTTCAAAAAAATATTTCATTTAATTATTTAATGGATAAATGAATTCACCAGCATTTCCACACACCCCCCTTCTTTAATTTTTTGTGAGATTATACACTGTGATACAGACCTTTGGCACTCTTTAAAAAGTTACCCAAGATGTTCATTATATGTCTTGAATAAAAATAATCTAGATAATTAATACTGGGTAGTAAAGCAGATGAACCATGTGTAGAAATTTCTCCAGGCTCCATGGAAAAAGACTTTCTCATTTTAGGTTAAGATGGAAAGAATTTTTGAAATGTCCCCTTTCACTTTCATCAGCTAGGGGAAAGATGCCAAACTGCAGCATGAGTTTTGCTTTATGGATGCCTCCTACATACTATGCCCGGGCTTGACATTGTTTATTGCTCTTTATGTCTTCAGCCAAGATTTTGCTGCAGCATAAAGGAGGAGGGTTTTTTTCCCCCATTCCCTATAAATGTAATATTAGAAATGATGTCATATGTACCAGTTCATAATGAGCAGCAAAGCATTTAGCAAGAGCAAGAAAATTGTATATTATGAAGGAATCCATAAAGAAATTTCTGTAATCTCAATAACCTTAGAAAATGCTATTTTTTTCTTGTTGCCATTTATGGTTATGAATAAAAATATATTTTTTGTAATTATCTATGTTCCAGGTGCTATGCTAAGCCTTTAACATATTTTACCTCCTTTAATTCTTCCTATAATCCTGGGAAGTAGGTATGGTCTCCATTTTACAGATGAATGAACTTTGACTCCAATTGGGCAATCAACCCAAATCTGACCCAAAGGTCCTTCATATTAACCACTACCAATTACATTATTTTCTAACATATTTTGGTACATAGTCATTGTCTTAATGTTTTATTTATGCATATAATAAACAATAAGGTTAAAATAGTATGTTTGTAGATTCTTGTTTATATATATGTATATATGTGTATATGTGTATATATGTATATATGGTGTGTATATATATATGATATATATATATATATATATATAAAACTAAAGTTCAAAATGGACAAAATAAATAAACAAGCATGTAGGGAACAGTGTCATTAACAGTGTAAAATACCACCTTCAACCTCTAGTACAGCTAACAAACCCAGAAAAACTGAGAGCACTAACATTACACTAGTATGCATTAAGACTCTCTACTTGCAAAGTAGCTTACAATGGAACACTTATGGAGCTCAGTTGGGAGTAGTGTAGTAAGACTAGGTTGTAATATCAAGGCTTGTTGGTACCATAAGAGAGATATTAATAATTTCTTTAGGGACTTCATTGTAGGGCAGGATTACTAATAATTGTAAAGAGACTCAACAGAAAATATTTCATAGAGGATGGGTTTATTGAGGTGGATCTTAGGGATGAGTAGTATTCAAAGGGGAGCTTTTGCATGGAGGAGCTCAAGGAAGAGCAAACATTAGCAAAGGAACCAAAGGAAGTGAATGTGCTTGAAAAGCATACACTGATCTCATTTACATTCTAGGGCAGAAAAGGGGGAATCTTAAAAGAAAAGAATGGAAAGTTACCTTAATGATATTAGGTTGTAACAATAAAATGGCAAATATTTGACCACTTTTTAGCTATGAAATAAGGATTTCACTCAGTTCAACATAAAACATTGGGAAGGCACCTTAAAGCCAACTTGAGGAGTTTTTATCTTGAGTATGCCATGGGAAGCCATTGACTCTCTTTTGAACAGAAGACCCCTATGACCTAAATTGTGTGTTCAGATGATTTATCTCACAGCACTGTGTGAGATAAATTAGAGTTGTGGGTGAAAGCATGCTGAAGAAGGCATAACTTCAGAAGCTGTCAAAAGATAATACAGGAAAGAATAAAAGCCCAAAGAAAGTGTCGATTGTAGGCATGAAAGAGAAGGTAGGAAAATGAAAGATGTTTCTGAGCTCATTTTTATATATAGAGTATAGCAATCGCTTAATTGGTAGGAGGAATGCAAAGCAGAAGAAGGAGTCTAAGGTTTGAATTTGAGATTGAATCTGATGACCGGAAAAATGTTAGGGAAAAAAGGTAGATGTAGCTACTTAAGAAAAGAGGCCCTCTTTCATTTTATTGGGTCCTTAGTCTCTAGCCCACTGCTTAATGCAAAGTTAGACTCTCTATAAATGCTGAAAGAATGAGAAAGTGAATAAAAAATGAAGAGATAGGTTTGGGACATGCTGGCTAGATATACAAGTTGACTGATCTAGCAGATTCTGGAAAGTGTAGATCCACAGCTGAGAAGATAATTGGGAAGTTAGTAAATGGATGAGATTACCAAGTAAGATGAGAAAAGAACCAGAAAGAGAACTCTTGGCAGTGCATGCATTCAGGATGAGAATGAGGAACAGGAATTGGCAAAGTTAAAGGAAGAATTTTTTTTAAAAAAGGAAAGGTAAAAAGAGGACATGCAGTGCTATGGAAAACAGGGCTATGTATTTAAAAAAAAATAAGTCTACATTTTGATGTGTAAAATCTAGAAGAAAATAAAGAAGGAAGTAATAGTCATCCATAATTATACAATCCAGAAACTATGGTTAACAGTTTTTAAACCTTTTGGCTTCTCTTCTTTCATGCTGTTGAATATAAAATTACATAATCAGGATGAAAAGAATACAATATTGAGTTCTGTTTTTTTTTCCCATTCAGCAGTATCTGAAACATATTTTTTCATCATATTGTATTGTGTTCTAACAGGTATATATAGGACATTTTTATTCCCTACTATTTCCATTTGTTCACTATAATAATAATAATAATGCTATGGAATATTTTGTTTATCACTCTTAGATGATATTTCAACTTGTTTCCAAGAGATACCTCCTATCAGAGTAATCGTATCATAGGTAATATATTGTCAAATTTCTTGCCAGAAAAGATGTGATGGTTTCAAAATGAGCCTCTTCTTTCCTCCAAGAATGGGACTCTGATATTCTTAGCTGCCCTGTCCCAATCTCTGTGACAGATACTTTAATAATCACAGTAATTCTCATATAAATTATATTAACCTCATTTTACAAGTGAAGGAATATAAACCCAGAGAGTTATACTGGACATATACCTAGCAATTTTCAGAACTAGTTTTGAATTGGGGTCTGTCTCCAATCTAGTCAAATAGTGGGAACAGAAACAAGATCTTGAGAAGTAAGTAAGTGAATTAGGATAAAAAAAAAATAGGGAACGCCTCTTAAGAAGTCCAGGACTCAAAGGAAAGAAACAAAAAACAGGTAAGGCAAGGAGATAGGCTTGGCTGCCTTTTTACATGGGGAGGCCTAAGCCAAAGGGTAGGGGCAAATAGAGATGCTGTGCTACATATGTAAGCAGAAGAAGGGCAGATTGATAGAACAAGGCCCTAACTGAAAGGAGATAAACATCACAGACAAGGATTTGGGCTTGGCAAGCAAATGCATCTTCCTTATAGATAAGAGCAAGGGAAAAGAGGGTGAGGCTTTTCAAGTGGTAAAGAAGATACAAGGACCTCAAATATCATTTGGCCTTTATCTTACACTGGAGGAAAATTCACTTATTCATTCACCTAATGTTAATTGAACATCAAATTCCATGCTTTTTCCCTGTCCTCATGGAGCTTTCCTTCTAGAGGGGGAAATCATCGTGAGTAAATATAAAATACGACTAAGGTGGTTGTGCAGAGTGGATTATAAGGAGATAAGAGTAGAAGCTGGTAGATATGCTTCTCAAACTTGAAAGCATAGGTGAATCAATTGGGGATCTTATTAGAATGAAGATACAGAATCAGTAGGTCTGGGGGGGCCTGATAGTCTGTATTTTAACAAGCTGCTAAGTGATGTTGATGCTGCTGGACCATGAACCAATATTTTGATTTAGAAGGCAAAGTGTCCAGGTGAGAAAAAGAAATGATTGAGCAGGTGTTTTGAGCCAAGTATACACCCTTCTCCTTGTGCAGCAATAATGCATGCTTATAAAACTCTTTGAGCTTTCCAAATCTCTTCTGAACTTTTTCCTTTCAATGCATTTGTTTTATGAAAGATCTATTAAATCAGCTCAAACAAGCTACTGGCATTTCATTTCTTACTGACCATGCTCAATGCTTATTATACTAATCTAAATGTCATATAATTAATTCTTCTGGTTCAAGTTTTGGGATATAAATCCTTATAAACATGTGTCAGTGTCTTAACTCCAATTCTGTTCCCTGCTTCATGATTTTTATTGACTTTTACCCTCCTCTTTGCCTGGATATTCAGTGCAGTACTAGCCTGCTAACCTCCTCAGCCCCCTAATGTGTAACATCCATCACATTCCTCCGTGCTTATTAGTGAAGCTTCAGGTCTCCATATCCTCTCTTCTTGCTACCCCTAACCTGATACAAGCCTTGAGAGACTTTGTTTAAAGCCACAGAGGAATACTGGGGATAGTATCTGATTTAAGTAATGTGCTTTCCCCATCCAAATAATTTTCTCTTTGGGGGACTGTTATGGTTGGTGAGCACCACCTGCATAACTCTAAAGAATGCACAGTGCTCCACAGAAGAGTGCATGTGTATGTAGACAATTAGTGGGGCTGGGTGTTCTCGATAAGCCTTGACAGACTCTGTCAGGGGGATGTCATCTTTCTGCCTAGAGTACTAGGTTATGTAGCCAGGTTCTGCCTTTTGACTGCAGGCATTTGTGAGCATTTACCTGTTCAGTGTCCTCTACACCACACGTTGCAGTTGTAAAATGTCTTAAAAAAAAAAAAAAAAAAAAAAAAGGCAGTAAAATAAAGATGGCAAACTTTCCCATCAAGGAAGAGCAGCTTAAGTGTATGTTAAACACCCATGATGTCTTCATCCCTGTTACCATTTACCCTTTGTTTAAAGAGCTAGTCCTCCCTCTAGACCTTACCATGACTGTGTCTCTAGACATTTGGTAATTTGGTGGTATTCTCAAACCTCTAAGTAGGCAGGAACAGTGTCATTAGAAACTTTAAATTAAAAACCCAGAGAAATGCTAAATTGGTTTTTATAGGAATAGAAGTCAACTTAAATTTTTAACCATATTTCGAGTAAAATATTTAGGAAAACTCCATCAGGGGAGAAGCTGTGTTATAGACACCTTTACACTCACTATGTTATCTACACAGAAAATGTCCTTGTTGTGTGTGCCAGATTGAAGCTAAGGACACGAGTGTCCTCTGTGTGTGTGTGTGTGTGTGTAACACTAGTCTTTCCCTGATAGTCAGTGTTCATATTCTTTAAATATTCAAGCTGGAGTTGGTAAAGATTTCCAGAATTCAAATATTATGTATATGCCCTTTTGCCATTCACTCAATAACTAAGAGGGTGAAGTTTTTAAAATTCATGAGTCTCTTTATGTCTTGAGTCTCAAAGTAGCACTGGGTCATCTTGGATCTTCCTTATACAAATGCTCTCTCTCTAAAAAGAATCATGAATCAACAATCTTTTATGTAGCTGTCATTTGGGTCTCTCTCAGATGGCTTGAATCAAACTTTCTTCATATTTTCTCCTGGTATTATTCTTTCTGGATTATGACCATTTAAAGCAGCTGAATGTACATTGATCCACATCTGGCAATTGTTAAAACAAAATTAGTCTATTTAACACATCGAAACCAAACTATATTTCTTCACAATGGATAGGAACTTAAAAATGATGTTTCTTTTAGGAAGATTTTAGGGTTTTTTTCAAGGTGGTCAATTATTGTAGTTAGTTTTCTTCAAAAATACTTTCCCTCTCATTTAGGGTTTTCTCAAGATAAGATTTTGTAGCTATGTGTACAGAATATGATACAACATATATAGGCATTAAGGATTCTTTTCACATAGTACCTAAGCTCATCTGGTTAGTATGTTTTGAGTTCATCTGAAAGAGAATTTGTGATATTCCAGAATCTTAGAAAGCCATAATTAGACCACCTATACTTTAAGAAGTTGGGGCAGAATTCCCTATAATTATTGACTTTCCAAGATTACATTTGTACTTGAGGAACTATGAAAACAAACAATCAAAAACTTTTAAAAACATGCCAGAGCTCATGGTACCAAGTGAGTAACTCATATAACTAAAAATATCAAATCCAGTTGAACTGCTGTATGTACTTTTCTACTATAAGAGAGTGGAGATTCTGCGGGATAAAAGGGAATTAATAAATGCAATCCAGCTTAATGTGTGACTGCAGTTTTAGTTCTACTCCTTAAGCTATGTTCAAAAAACCCTGGCATGTAGACTTTGAATTATAAAATTGTTGGGATGATACAACCAGTTAAGAAGTTGCATTAAGACCTTAAGAAAAAAATAACTTCTATACAACTTTTTAAAATCATACAAAGCATTTTCGAATGCTCATAGAAATCTTTGGAATGGGAAAGGCAGATTTTGTTATTATAGTTATTACAGATGGGAAAACTGAAGTTTGAAGAATGAAAATGACCTAAGTCACCCCACTAGAAAAGTGGGATAAAACTGAGGCTTGAATCCTTGTACTGACTCCAAGGCCATTACTTTCAACTATTCTGCAGCTAAAGGAGATAAGTGAGAGCATTATCCTTAGTCTGGGACATTTTTTTAGGCTTTCAACTTTTTATTTTGACAAATAAGGGCATAAAGAAAAAAGAAATCAAACAACCAGCTTCTAAAAAGACCATTTTAATACCCCCTACCCATAGGAAGGGTATACATCCTAATAAAAGGCAGTTGGCAATCATGCAAGGACAGCAAACATTTGGCTTACTTCATTGTAGAACAATGAAAATATCGTCACAGATCAGCAGCATTTTGTGGCAGGCATTTGAAAGCCATGATATCATGTCTAAGGTATGTGTTAGATAAATTTAGGTTCAAAACTTACTTGAACAACTTACTTGCTTTGTGACCTTGGAAAAACCAAGTTACCTCTTTGAGTCTTGGAGTTCCCATTTGCAAAATGGCAAAAATATGACTGTATTTTTGTAAGGGGTAGACAAGTTCTCTCAGGTAAAGAGACCAAGATGGTCCCCAGCATAGAATAATTGCCTGATCCATGTTTAGTCCCCTTGACTTGTTTTCCTGACTAAAAATTACAGAAAAGTGTTGAGGATACAAGGAAGTGAAGTCTCCACAGATGTAGCCTTTAGGATTCTGGGTTTCCTATTTATTGATGAAACATTGGGGAATATATTCCATTGTCCATTGGCATCTGAGAGGATGAGAAAAAAATGTGGTGGTGGGAGCAGAATCAGTGCTTTGGGGTCCTGCTTGTTATTTTATGGAGGGACACTTTTAAGTAGAACACTTGAATATGGCTACTTAAATGTCCCCTGGGATCTTAAGCCAGGAAGGTGTTTTCAGTTCCACCCTCTCTCCTGAGCTCTTACCCTTTATCCAACTGCCTAGTGGACATATCCACATGACTGTCTCACAGAAACAGCAAACTGATGTCACCTTTCCCTTTAAACCGGCTTCTCCTTCTCTGTTGATCTCACAGGGAATGACATTACTATCTACTTATTCTCTTAAGCTAGTGACTTTCACACATCTTGTCTTTCCATCTCCCCTGTCTCTCACTCTCCAAGTCCAATCAGATGTAAGTCCTGACCCACTGACATCCTAAATATCTTCCGCCATCTCTTCTTTAGATAATTGTTTCTGCCTTCAGATCATCCCACCCCAAATCCATAGCTGCCACAGTGATTTTTCTAAAACAGAAATCCGGTCATGTCACTCTCCTGCCTAAAAACCTTCACTGGCTCCTCATCACTTCCAAGGTCAGATGGAAGCTCCTTAGCAACATGGCATTCCGGATGTAACTCCTGCCCATCTCTCTGGCTCCATCACACACCTCTTCCCCATATGCAATCATGGTTGCCACCTTTAGGCTGCTAAATTACTTCTACTATGAGCATTGCAAGCGCTCTCAGGAGTCATGGCTCTCTGTCTGGGTGCTCTTCCTCCTCTTGTCCATCTGGTGAACTCCTCCCTACCCTTAAAGAAATAGCTCAAAAGTCACTGCCTCTGTGCAGCCTTCCAGATCTCTCATCCCATACTGAGAGCATTGTCTCTCCTTTATGCACTGACTTGATTGCGAAAATACAGAACCTGTTGCAAAGGTGTGATGACCTCCACTAAAAGGATTGCCTTGGCATCTCAAAGCATTGCTACCCTTTGGAGTACTGGATTAATATAGTGTGGAGCTCAGTAAATACTAGTAAAAATAGCACAGTTATTAATGAAATGGCTTTAAACTTTTAATATGAAAAGGAGATGTTAAATATATCACAGAAAATATAATCTTACTGATTTAAGAAGCATTTGCCAGAGGGAAATGTTCAGTTCTCAGTTTCATAGAGTTTGAGTAAGTGGTAAATAACTTCACAAGAACCCAGGATAGAGAAATAAAATGACTAAAGTTTCAGAAAATGAGAATTATGGAGGAACATTTTAAAAGGAAGGAATTGAGATTTGCCTATTATTAGGATTATTAAAAGAGAACTTACAATGAAGAAATTGAAATAAAATCAGGTCTGTCTGGCTCCAAAGCCAAGCCTTTTACTCTATACCAGCAGTTCCCAACCAGGAATGGTTTGAGCTGCTCAACTCACCCCACCCAGGACTTATTTGGAAATACCTGGAGATATTTTTGATTGTCACAACTCTGACAGATGCTCTTGGCAACTAATGGGTAGAGGCCAGGGATGCTGATAAATGGACAGCTCCCTGCAACAAAAAATTATCTGACTCAAAATGTCAGTAGTGTTGATATTGTTAGTTTTCCTTCCACAAGAATACAAAAGTTTAAAAATATGGAAACTTTGGTTTGTCCACTGCTCTTTCCTAGTTTCTTGAATAGTCCTTGCCATAGAGTAGGCATGCAATATATATTTTTTAATGAATGGTGAATTTATTATTTTGTAATTAACATAATACCTGCACATGGTTAAAAAATCAAACCAAAGTTATCAAAATAAAATAAAAATCTTTCTTCCTTTCCCCATCCCAATCTATCATCCCCTGTTAAAACACTTTTAACAATTACAACTCTCTAGAATTCTTCTGATTACCATTTTAGATTTAAAACTTATCCTTCAATTTCTTGACTTTGGACAATATCTGCTGACTCCCAACAGTATTAGATGAGGGATTTAGCACACGAACACTAGTGTCCTTTCTCCCTCCATTTATGAATGTTATTGATTTTATATCATCAGGGTTTATAATATTTATATTCCATTCCGTAGCTATAATTAAGTAATCTTTGTTTTAAGTTGATTCAAAAAAGTAAACTCATCTCAAACAATATTTTCAGTTTTGCTTACATAAATATATTTCCCGGTTGAATCAAGTACTATCACCTCTGTTACATTTACTTAAAAGTAAATGTAATCTTGTGTTCCTCCCAAATCCTGCGTTTAAAGTGATAATATCCTGAGTGTCATGATCCAGTGACTTTAATCTAGTTTCTTTCTGGATCTGCTTTCTTTCTTCTAGACAAGATCAGCACACTTTTTTATAAAGGGGCAAAGAGAAAATATTTTCAGCTCAGTAGGTGATACAGTCTCTGTCACAGCTACTCAACTCTTTTGTAGCACAAAAGAAGCCCAAGGTAATAAGTAAATGAATAGGTGGGGCTGTGTTCCAATAAAACTTTATTTATAAAAAACTGGTGGTGGCTGTATTTGGCACAAGCCATGATTTGCTGACATCTACTCTAAGCTATATTCATCTATCCCTGTGCTATCTCAAGTAATTTTCTACTGAATTCTTTTTCTGTTTTACTGTTTTCTGGAATTTCTTCAAAAGCCATTAATCATATGTGGCAGGTCATTGATAAATTTGAGTCCTTACAGGTCTCAACCATGTCTTCATATAATACTCATATTGGATTGGCAATTTGGCAAGCTGTGTAGTTTTGCACGATTCTGTTTTAACATCCAGTGTTATTGGTGAAATGTTGATATCAGTCTGATTCCCATTCTTCTGTGAACAACTTTAATTTTTTCTTTCTAGTACATTTTAGGAGTTTTACACAGTTTCATAAGGATGTGTCTAGGTAAAGTTCTTTTATCACTTATCCCATTTGGCAATCAGACCACTAAAATTATATCTTTTTAAACACAGAGTAATTTTCCTCTGCTTTTCTTTGATGTTTTCTTCCTCTCTCTCTCTGCCTCTGTTCTATGGTTAGGGGATTAGAATTAATAAATATTGGATCTCCTGGACATATCTGATTGTCTCCTTTCTTATATGTTTTTAATCTCTTTTTCACATTTTCTACATTCTTTAAGACTTTTTCCCTTTTTATTAACTGAATCATCAATTCTGTCAGAGCACTGCCAATTCTATTATTTTTTTTAGATTTCTTTTATTTATTTATTCCTGCTCCCCCTCCCCCATTGTTTGCACTTGCTGTCTGTTCTCTGTGCCTGTTTGTTGTACACTCTCTGTGTCTGCTTGTCTTCTTTTTAGGCAACACAGGGAGCTGAACCCCGGACCTCCCATGTGCTAGGGAGGTGCCCAATCACTTGAACCACATCCACTCCCTGCTTGTTGTGTCTCTCTTTATGTTTCCTTATTGTTTCTCCTCATTATGTCATCTTGTTGCATTAGCTCGCCATAGCAGTCTGTCCTGTCAGCTCACTGTCTTACTTATCTTCTTTAGGAGACACCAGGAACCGAACCCAGGACCTCCCATGTGGTAGGCAGGCACCCAACTGCTTGAGCCACATCCGCTTCCCTAATTCTATTTTTTTAATCAATTCAGTGAATTACTTATTTTGGCAATAATATCTTAATTTATAGGAATTATTCCTTATACTCAGATACTTTTCCATAATAGCTTGATTTTCCTCCTTTATTTGAGAAATTGTGGGTTTATAGAATAATCATGCATAAAATACAGGATTTCCCATATACCATTCACCAACAACAACTTGCATTGTTGTAGAACATTTTTCACAATTGATAATAGCACATTTTTATAATTGTACTATTAATTAAAGTCTGTGGTCTAAATTAGGGTCCAACTTGTTTTTGTAGCCTAGTTCCACAGAAATTTTTAAAAAATTATTCGGTTGCCATATATTTAATCTAACATTACCTTCTTTTAATCATATTCAGGTAATATATTTCAATACTGTTAATTGCATTCACAATGTTATGCTACCATCACCACCATTCATTACCAAACATTTCCATCATTCTAACTAGGAACTGTGGACATTTTAAGCCTTAACTTCCCATTCTCTATCTGTATCCCATCCCCAGATAACATATTCTAGATTCTGACTCTCTGAGTTTGTTTATTCTAATTGTTTGAAATCAGTGAGATCATACAATATTTGTCCTTTTGTGTCTGGCTTATTTCAGTCAACGTGATGTCTTCAAGGTTTATCCATGTTGTTGCACGTATCAGGACTTCATTCTTTTTACAGCTGAATAATATTCCATTGTATGTATTTACTACATTTTGTTTAGCCTTTCATTGGTTGATGGACACTTGGATTGCTTCCATATATGGCATTTGTGAATATTGCTGCTATGAACGTCAGTGTACAAATATCCATTTGAGCCCCTGCTTTCAATATTTTGGGGTATCTACCTAGTATTAGGTATATATCCTAGTATTAGGATGGCAGGAGCATCATGGTAGTTCTATACTTAGCTTTCTGAAGAACTGTCAAACTGTCTTCCACAGCAGTTGCACCATTTTACACTGCACCAGCAGTGATTGAGTGTTCCTATTTCTCTGCATCCTCTCCTACACCTATTATTTTCATTTTTTTTTTTTTTTTAATGGCAGCCATTCTAATGGGTGTGAAATGGTATCTCTTAGTGGTTTTGATTGGTATTTCCCTGATGGCTAATAATGTTGAGCATCTTTTCATGTGCTTTCTGGCCATTTGTATCTGCTTTGGAGAGATGTCTGTTCAAGTCTTTTGCCCATTTTTAATTGAGTTGCTTTTCTTTTTGATGTTGAGTCAAAGGATTTCTTTATGTATACTGGATATTGATTTGGATATGTGGTTTCCAAATATTTTTCCCATTTTGTAAGTTGTCTTTTTATTTTAATGATAAAGTCCTTTGAAGAAAAAAGGATTTTTATTTTGATGAGGTCCCATTTATCTATTTTTTCTGTTGTTGCTTGTGCTTTGGGTGTAAGTCTAAGAAACCGTTGCCTAACACAAGGTCCTGAAGACACATCCCTACCTTTACTTCTAGGAGTTTGATAGTTCTGGTTCTTATATTTAGATCTATTTTGAGTTTATCTTTATATATGGTGTGAGGTAGTGGTGCACCTTCTTTCTATAAATGGGGATCCAATTTGCCCAGCACCATTTGTTGAAGAGACTATTTTTTCCCAGTTAAGTAGTCTTTGCTGCCTTGTCAAAAATCAGTAGGCCATAAATGTGAGGGTTGATTTCTGAGCTCTCAATTCTATATCATTGATCTATATATCAGTCCTTGGGCCTCTATCATCCTATTTTGATTACTGTGACTTTGTAATAAGTTTTAAGATGGGGAAGTGTGAGTCCTCCAACTTCATTCTTCTTTTTCAAGATGGCTTTAGTTTTGGGGGGCTCCTTACCTTCCATATAAATGTGATGATTGGGTTTTCCAATTCTGCAAAGAACATTGATGGAATTTTGATTGGGATTGCAATGAATTTATAAATTGCTTTATATAGTATTGACTTCTTAATGATATTTAGTCTTCCAATTCATGAACACGGAATATCCTTTCATTTAATTAGGTCTTCAAATTCTTTTAGCAATGTTTTGCAGTTTTCTGTGTACAATTCCTTTACATCCTTCATTAAATTTATTCCTAGATAACTGACTCTTTTAGTTGGTATTGTGAATGAAATTTTTTATTGACTTTTTGTTCCAATTGTCATTGCTTTTTTATATAAACACGACTGATTTTGGAATGTTAATCTTGTACCCCACCACTATGCTGAATTCATTTATTAGGTGTAGGAACTTTATTGTGGATTTTTTAGGATTTTCTGTATAAAAGATCATATCATCTGCAAATAGGGAAAGTTTTACTTCTTCCTTTCCAATTTTGATGTCTTTTATTTCTTCTTCTTGCCTAATTGCTCTATCAAGGACTTCCAGTACAATGTTGAGTAACAGTGGTGACAGTGGGCATCTTGTCTTCTTCCTGATCTTAGAAGGAAAGCATTTCAGTGTTTTGCCATTAAGTAGGATGGTAGCTGTGGGCTTTTCATATATACCCTTTATCATATTGAGGATATTTCTTTCTATTTCTAGTGTTCTAAGTGCTTTAATCAAGAGAAGGTGCTGTATTTTCTCAACTGACTTTTCTTCATTGATGGAGATGATCATGTGATTTTTTTCCTTCATTCTGTTAATGTGCTGTATTACATTAATTGATTATCTTATGATGAACAAACTTGGATACCAGGGGTAAATCCCATTAGATCATGGTGTATAATTCTTCTAATATACTGTTAGATGCAGTTTGCAAGTTTTTTTTTTTTTAGATTCAAATGTCATGTTTTATTAAAAAAAACAAATGAAGAAGCAACAACAACAACAAAAAACAACCAGGAACAACCCATTGTGTCTTTTGGAGGTTTAATAAGCCGTTCACGCTGTACCCATACAAAACAACGTAGTCAGCCAGTACTTTTACAATTTCCACTTTCTGATTTTAATACCTCTATAGTTGAATGAGTAAATCACAGATCAAAAATTATTTTGTACTTATTTCTAGAGTAAAAACAACAGCCATAGATGGCTTTAAGTATGTGTCTTATTCCATATATTCTTGTAGGTTTACAAAGTTAAGTCACCAGTTTCAGACAAGTTTTTTTCTGGATTTTTTTTTTTTTTTATTAATGCAATATTATTTAGGGCACTATATCTTGGTTATTTCAAAATTTAAGTCTAAAGTTCTGGAGCCTACAACAAGCTTGCTTCCTAAGATTAGATAATTATTTTCATATCCAGTGAAGTATCTTCATATAAGATGTTTGCAAGTGTATCAGCATTGAACATTCTATCATTTAAGAAAATCTAGGGAAGTACTTCCTTTAGATTTATCTACCAATCATAAAATTTCCACTTTTTGAAAATATCTTGGGAAACGGCTGTGGCTCAATCAGTAGGGCTCCCGTTTACCATATGGGAGGCCCCGGGTTCGGTTCCCGGGGCCTCCTGGTGAAGGCAAGCCCGCCCGCGCGGCGTGGTTAGCTGACCCAGTGAGCAAAAGCAGCAAGGGGGGGATAAATGAATAAATGAATAAAATCTTTAAAAAAAAAAAAAATATCTTGTGACCCTGTCTCATACTTCTGATAGCTGAATCAGAATAGAACTGATGCCCTATATTATTGCTTACCTTTAACTATAGTGAATTGCTATGGTACTTCTTTCTCCTCCTCTAGTAATAACAGACCTGCTTTGTGCCAGGCACTTTGCACACAGTAGTTCATTTTATTATCATCATTATAATAATATAATAATCCCATGGATAAATAGCACTTTCTTATATTAAAAATGGTGAAGCTAATGTCTAAATTTTGAAGTTAAAAAAATTTGTGATATCCCATGCGAAGTAACTGATAAATTACTGGAGAACTGATAAATGATAAAATGTAATGCATTTTTACAAGATAATTTGCAATTTGCAAGTATTTTGTTGAGGATTTTTGTATCTATCTTCATAAGAGATATTGGCATGTAGTTTTCTTTTCTTGTGGTATCACTATCTGACTTTGGTATGAGGGTGATGTTGATCTCATAGAATGAGTTAAGGAATGTTCCCTCTTCTTCATTTTTTGGAAGAGTTTAAGCAGCATTGGAGCTAAGTCTTCTTGGAATGTTTGGTAGAATTTCCCTGTGAAGCTATCTGGTCCTGGGCTTTTCTTTGTAGGGAAGTTTTTGATTATTGATTCAATCTCTTTACTAGTAATTGGTTTGTTGAGACCTTCTATTTTTTCTTAAGTCAATGTAGGTAGTTTGTATGTTTCTAAGAATTGGTCCATTTCATCTAGATTATCTAATTTCTTGGTATACAGTTGTTTATATTATCCACTTATAGTCCTTTTTATTTCAGCAGGGTCAGTAGTAAGCTACCCCTTTTCATATCTGATTTTCATTACTTGTCTCCTCTTTCCCTTTTTTCCATTGTCAGTCTAGCTAAAGGTTTGTCAATTTCGTTGATCTTTTCAAAGTACCAACTTTTGGTTTTGTTGATTCTTTCTATTGCTTTATTATTATTATTTTTTTCTATTTCATTTATCTCCACTCTAATTTTTGTTATTACCTTCCTTCTGCTTGCTTTGGGTTTAGTTTGCTTTTTTATTTCTAGTTCTTTCAGTTTTGAGGTTAGGCTTCTGATTTGAACTCTTTCGTCTTTTTTAATGTAAGTCTTTAGGGTTTTAAATTTCTTTCTAAGTACTGCCTTTGATGCATGCCATAAGTTTTGGTGTGTTCTATTTTCATTTTCATTTGCCTCAAACTATTTCCCAATTTCGCTTTGGATTTCTTCGTTACCCATTGGTTATTTAAGAATAAGTTGTTTCATTTCCACATATTTGTAAATTTTCCTTCTCTGTTACTGATTTTTAGCTTCATTCCATTGTGGTGGGAGAATATACATTGTATGATTTCAGTATTTTTGAATTTATTGAGACTTGTTTTGTGACCCAACATAAGGTCTATCCTGAAGAATGATCATGTGCACTCGAGAAAAATATGTATTCTGTTTTTGTTGAGTGCAGTGTTCTATATATGTTAGGTCTAGTTGGTTTAGTGTAACATTCAAGTTCTGTACTTCCTTGTTGATCTTCTAACTCAGGGGTTCTTAACCTTTTTTGTTCTACGGACCTCTTTGCTAGTCAGGTGAAAACCATGGACCCCTTTCTAAGTCCACGCTATACTGTGCATTATTTCGTAAATATATCACACCCCACAAGAATGTTTTTTTGAATTTTAATTCAAGCTCCTGGATCCCTTGTTAAGAACACCTGTTCTAACTAGATGTTATAACTATTATTGAAAATAGTATGTTAAAGTTTCCTACTGTTAATGTAGAAACATCGATTTCTTCTTTCAAATCTGTCAGTATTTGCTTCATATATTTTGGGACTCTGCTGTTAGGTACATATATACTTTGTTAAATCTTCCTGTTGAATTGTCCCCTTTATCAGGATATAATGACCATATTTGTCCCTCATAACAGTTTTAAATTTAAAATCTATTTTATCCAGTATCAGTATAGTCACTCCAGCTCTCTTTTGTTTACTACTTGCATGGTATATATTTTTAATATCCTCTCACCCTCAGCCTACTTTTATCTTTGACTTTAAGGTGAGTCTCTTGCAGACAGCATATAGTTAGATTATGCTTTTTAAAATCCATTCTGCCAATCTCTGCCTTTTGACTGGAGAGTTTAATCCATTTACATTTAGAGTTGCTAGTCACAGTACAGTTCTTTCTTCCGCCACTTTTCTATTTAGCCTTTGTAAGTCATACATTTTTTTGTCCCTCATTCCATTAAATCCTTCTTTTATATTTACTTACTTTCTTGTATTGTAGCATATTGAGTGCCTTCTCATTTCTATCTGGATATATTTTTCATCCATTTTCCTTGTGGCTACCACTGGTTAAAATTAAACATCTAAAAGTATATTTAGGTTTGATACCAACTTAACTTCAATAGCATACACTTATACTTTTCCTATATCCCTTGTACCCGCACCATTTTTTTTGTACTAGTTACCACTTATATCTTTGTACATTGTATGTCCAAAAACCTATATTTATCATTAATTTTTATGCATTTGCATTTTGACATCTGTAGGAAATGAGAAGTGGAGTCACATACCAAACAATATAATACTATAATACTGGCATTTTTAATTACCCATATGGTTACCGTTACCATAGGCCATTATTTCTTTATGCTACTTTGCACCACTGCCTAGTGTCCTTTCTTTTCAGTCTGAAGAACTCCCTTTATTATTGCTTGTAGGGCAGGTCTAGTGGTGATGTACTCCCTCAACTTTTGTTTATCTGAGAATGTATTAATCATCCTTTCATTTTTGAAAGAGAATCTTGCCAGACAGAAAATTCTTGGCTGTCTTCATTGACAATCTATTCATGATATTCCTGTGCCTAAAAACCCTTCTTTGCTTTTCATAACATTCATAATAAAGAATCCATAACTGTGCTACAAGGCCATCTATGATCAGTCCTCTGCCTCACTCTCCTCCAGGCACATCTTGTGTTTATGACCTTGGGGCTTTTGCACTTGTTTTTTACCCTCTGCCTGGAACACTCTCCCCACACTGCCACCTTCCTCCCCCCTTCCCTGCCCCTTCACTTACTCAAGTTCCTGCTCATTCATTAGTTCTCTGATTTCATGATTAGCCTCTGGTCTAAGTTACATACTCTGATAGCACCCTACACCCTTCTCATTTATATTTATCAATTTAATGCGTGTCTCCCCCACAAGACTGTAATCTCCAACAGAGTCTATCTGATTTCTAACTAGATACCCTATCACCTAGTGCAGGAACTGGTACAGGTACTTAAAGAATGTTTGTTGACTGATCCTTTTTTTTCTATTCTCTGTCCCCTAAAAAGCATTCCTAACTGACATCTCAACCAAAGTTCAATTTATCAAAACCCCATCCATCCTCTGGATCATCAAAGCAGTTTTGCATGGGCCCTTTCCTTTCAATTAGATATTTACTTCTTTGTGATCATATACTAGACTTCAGTTATTTGTTTGTAAAATTCTAAATTGCTATTTGTAAACACAATCTAGAAAATATAGAGTCTTTTATTAGAAAAGTTTCATTGTAATAAAACTTCTATTTAAAAGCCATTTATCACAATTGCCTTCATCCCAACCGAACAGGAATTTCTGGAGACTATGCTGGTGAATTATTCCTTTTTCCCAAGCAGAATGTCTGGCACATAATAGGCATTTAACACATGTTGGGTTATAATGTAGTAGGATAAGTACGGACTGTGAAGTTAGATACCCTTGGTTTCAAATCCAGGATCTGCCCCTCATCAGGAATTTATCAAGTTTCACTTGTATAAAATAGGAATAATACCAACCGCATTGGGATATTGTAGAAATTAATGACGATAATTTGCATAGTAGAAGCTCTATAATTTCTAGCTATTATTATGACTATTCAAGTTTATATTTCTCCATCCCTTCTTAGCACACATGGTAGGGGTTCAGCCCTTTATGTTGCTTAGAAGCTGAGTGATGTATGTTTGATAAAGATAAGGCCTGACATTAAAGAAAAGATAAGACCTATAAAGGGAGCGTTGAAGCACAGCACAGTTTTGGTTAGTATGTCACATTCTGTCTTCCTCCCCACTCCACCCCTACCAAAAATAAATAAATCAGACCTTGACAGTTGCAAAGCATCAAGAAAAGGGTTGGAATCATGGTAAATCACTCAAGGACACCAGAAAGGCCTGGAAATTATATACATTCTAAATTACACCACCTGATGCCATTCTGCTCTCAGAAAGTATGCTGGCTTGGGGGAGATTTAAGAGTTAAATCATCTCCCAGGAGGCTTATCTGCAATGCAGATTTTTCTGAGCCTTTCCAGCCCCCCAACCGACCAGCTGCCCTTAGTCCTCCCAGCTGGCTTAATAGGATTTGTCTTCTCTATAGCCTATTTCCGGGCCTTTCACCACCAGAACAGATTCCCAGTAGACTTTTTCCCTTATAACTAATATCAACATCCTTATCAATCTCCAAAGTTGCAAGCATCTGTTATTGCCTGTCTTAAAGAAAGGTGAATTAATGAGGAATTAGTTTCTGCCCTCTGCCCCTTGCCTCATAGATGACAACTTTATCAGGATTCTTCTGTCAGCCTCTGTTGCAGAATAAAAAGTGGCAAAACTCCCATAGGGCAGGTGGAGCCAGGAAACTGAGGTGAGCTTGGAGGCAGCTGCCTTGAATTTGCAGGCTCCCCAGTGTTACTGCTGCTTGGCTACCTAATTTCAATTGCTCTGCTTTTCTTTGTCTGCAGGACTAGCCTTGACTCCATCAGTTGAGCCAGGATTGTGGCTCTGTAACTTTTCCTGCAGGTTAAGGTTAAGTTTTATATACACAGATTTATGCCCAGTTTGGTTTTTTTTTTTTTAATGACTAATCTAGATATATTGTTCAGAGATTAAGAGCTCAAGCCACACTGGGACTCTAGCAGATCTGAGTTCAGGTTTAGGCTTCTCCCACTACGGCCATTGTGCTTTTTGCCAAATTACTCTGTAGGAATTTGTTTCTCACCAGTAAATTTCCATAGTACTGACCTATAGAGTTGTTGTGAGGAATAAATGAGATATTGATTGTGAAGTACCTAGCAACATGCCAGGCAGTTAGAAATGCACAATAAGTGGGAGCTGATATTCTAATCATTTATTTTATATATTTACTTTTACATTTATTTTCATTTATTGGTGGAGACTTTGGGGAAGACTATTATTCTTTTTTTTCTTTTTCTTTTTAAAGTCATAATGATGTAGCATTTTATTCGGGGGACATCTCATTCTTTTCTACATCTTATGTGGAAAAAAAATTCTATTTTTAGGCTTAACTTCAATCATATGAATTTTTGTTGTTCTAGAGGGAAGATACTACTTACTTTTGTGAAATATTTAATAGCCTTTGGCATATAAAACATTACTTCAAAAATGATAAATTGCTATTAATTATTTATAAAGAGAACTTCCATGAACTATGTCTGAAATAAAGTGAGCTTAGAAATCAATATGCTATAGACGTTTGCTCCTGGGAGTTTTTATTCCTTTAATATTTTCCACATTTGCCACTAATGATTTGCCAACTGTATGAATGAGAAGAATGCTGATTTATTCTAGGTTCTATCAATAATGATTCTTGATTCTACTACAAATCAGTTCTAGGGAAGTCAGGTCACATATGGTTGGTGATATATTTTTATGCGATGGAAGGACCTGAAGATAAGAAAGGATAAAGACTATTCAGCATCTTGGTTTCTTTAGAAGGAACACTAATATTTTAAAATATAAATCTTAATGATTAAAACTTCCATTTTGTTTCTACAAACTAAAATTAAATTGTAAAACAGAATCTCTGTGTAATGAGTATCTAAGGATGGAGGTGGTTTACTTGTGTGAAGTGTGTAAACTCTTCCAAACTTCAAGGTTCAATTTAATAAATTTCTCTTTTCACAGATGTTGTGTATGGGAATTCTTTTTTTTTTTTTAAGATTTTATTTATTTATTCATTTATCCCCCCCTTGCTGCTTGTGCTCGCTGGGTCAGCTAACCACGCCATGCGGGCGGGCTTGCCTTCACCAGGAGGCCCCGGGAACCGAACCCGGGGCCTCCCATATGGTAAACGGGAGCCCTACTGATTGAGCCACAGCCGCTTCCCTGTGTATGGGAATTCTACTTAATTTATACAACACCTGAGTCCAGCATATAATATTGTTTTTCTAAACTACTTCCTCACCATTTGAATTTTTAACAATTTTGAATAAGAAATTCACCAATATGACTTACCTTCAGTTTTTCAGCACCAACAAGGCTCAACTATTTATTTTCTTTTTTATATACCTCCCAAATTAAGCAAATCAACTTTCTGTTAAATAGAAAAAGTTGGGCAATTTCGTTTCTTATTGTGGTTAAAATTATCATTGGCTTTCAAAAACAAATATAAGAACTCAAGATTTTTTTCATCAAATTTAGGTAAAATTAACAAAGGATGAAAAGAAACAGTGGGCTGCTGGTTCAGTGATAAACTAAATGCTGCAGAACACCCTTTGCATTTGATTTCACATGCTCCTTTCCAGGCAGGCCAGGTGTCACTCTGGGCGCTCGGCCTTCAGAAGGAGGGAGCCTTTATTAAACTCCCTGGACCAGCATCACACCACTTTGAAGAGCTGGTGTAAACAGAAAGATGAGCAGAGAAATAAACCATAAATTTACATTACTGTAATGTATTGATAATTAATATTCACTTCCAAAAATAGTACATGTTCACCTTGGGGATGATCTCTTCTAATATTCACTATCAAATCTTAAAATGACATCATCATTTGCCTTGTTATCTGGAAATAGGAGCAGGCTTGCAAGAGATGCTCTGGTAATCATGCAGACATCCCAAACTCATAAATCAATAGTTTGAAGTGGGGTCATATATGACAGAAACTGCTGAACCATAAATATCAAAGGGGGAGATAAGGCATCCTTAAGATAAAGGACCACTGGCCGTGCACAGCCTTTAATCACTAATCAGCAGAGCAGGCTTTGGCACCTACAATGTGCCTTCATAATCATCATCTCACTTGATGAAGAAACTTCAGGAAAGTGGGGCTTATCACAAAGAGTCAATAGAATGTATATTAGTAATTCCCCCGCATCACTTTTATGTAAAAGAGCAGGCCAGGCACAGAGTAAACATTTAAGAGAGTATTCCAAGCTCTCTTAAATGATGGTGGACAGCTCCATTTGCTCATACTGTTAGTAGCTGGGTGGATGGGGGACATTATCCCCAGTCTTTCATCATTGTTATATTCTTCTCTCATCTCTTTGCAGCCTCTTTTTTTTTTTTTCCACATAGCCTAATAGCCATGATTTTGCACATTTTTTTGAGAATATACAATTTTTGGAAGAGAAACCCTCTTTTGTATTAACTGTTATAATCTTTTCATCATTGAAACAACTCACAATTGCTATTAGTCGTTTCAAAGTTGATCTAACAATCTAAAGGATGTGTGTGCTCCAGTGGCAAGAAAACAGATTCAGAAAAGGCTATAGAATGCCAAGGTATTGCCAAAGATGCTGGTTTTCTGGACCAGAGATGCAGTTTGCTGGGGGACATGGTACATATTCCAGCTAACTGAGGGTTCCGTCCTGCTGAGCTGTGCAGGTCCCGTGTTTGTGTTCTGCTGGTGGGTTTTGTTTTGTATACTGTGAGCATCCACTGGTTTGCCTTGATTTGCAATAATTCATCTCTGAGATTCATTGGATCCCACTGGCAGTGAGAAGGAACGGTATCAAAAAGAAGATTCTAATGACAGGGAACAAAAAAGATGAGCAGACTTAATATTAGAATGTTTGCCTTTGTTTAATTAATCATAGTTTTAATTTAGTATTCTTGGTAGTACTTAGATATTTATTAAGTCTGTGCCCAGTGCCCTTGAAACAAGAATGCCTTACAAATTCCCATCTTAATCTGCCCTAATCCAGATGAGCTAATTTGGTAGTGAGTTAACTACAGTGACTGTCACCCAGGGAATTCAGTGTGCTATCTACATAATCAGAAGTCACAGCAAAAGAGATTTTGATTCTGGTCTTAACAATCTTACCAACATTTTTTTGTGTGTGTGATATATTTGTTCTCTGGTATGAACACCATCAGTTAAAATAAAATTGCTTCTGATACATGCAACAATATGGATGAACCTTGAAGACATCATGTTGAGTGAAATAAGCCAGACATAAAAGGACAAATATTGTCTGATCTCACTGATATGAAATAATTAGAATAAGCAAACTCCTAGAGTCAGAATCTAGACTATAGTGTACTATGGGGTAGGGTAGGGGTACAGAATAAGGAGTTAAAGCTTAAAATGTACAGAGATTTTATTTGGGATGATGGAAATGTTTTGGTACTGGGTGGTGGTGATAGTACCACGACATTGTGAATGTAATTAACAGCACTGAATTATATATTTGATGGTGGTTAAAGGGGGAAATTTTAGTTTGAGATATATATATATATATATATATAATTGAATATATAATTGAGATATATATATATATATATAATTGAATGTAAGTAAAAGGAGGTCCTCATAAATGTTTATATTGCTCTACCTTTGAAAACTTTTTGTAAAGGGATTTCCATAAAATTGTCTTTCTTATTTCATGCAGGTAAACTATAATGCCAGTCTGATTTATGGAAAGCAGTTTGGATCTTTCCAAAATGTGCTCCCAGGCAGGCCTATAACCCTGTGCACATGCTTCTAGGTTGTGAGGAGAGCCCTGTTAGTTTCTTTTATTGCTTAAGCAAAAATAACAAATAATTATCCTGCTTTAAAGAAAAATACCGATAATTATAGTTTGCCAGGCATGTTGTATAAGCAGACAGGAAAGCCAAAGTGTTAGTGTTGGCAAATCCCAAAACAGAATATTTCTGCAGACTGAAATAAACTCCCACGACTAATGGCCTCCCAATAGAAATGCTAAAACTTCAGGGACTGTTAAACAAGAATATACAGTTATGGTACATTATACTTGATCAAAGGAATGGAGATTTTAAATATAGTAAAGAATTCCCCCGCTCTATTGTAGTTAATGTAGCAGAAATATACTGAAAGAGTGTGTATTATTATATATGTGTGTATATATATAGATACACATATACATATCTACACATACATATGCTTGCATATGTGTATGTATATATATATTTATGTGTATGTATATAAGGATAAAGGGAGTAAATAAGCTATGAAAGGAAACTTTTCATACAGAGGTAATTAGATTGTTGTAGAAGACAATTTAAAAATGCAGTTTTTTCTAGCTGCTACTTTTAGTATTCTTCCTCACTAACATATTTTGGTGAGACTTAATTCAGTATTTTAGATGGTGTGTGACCTTTAGACAGCATTATTGGAAACAGGTTTATTCAAAATTAGGTCTTTTGTAGATCCCATTATCTAAAAATAATAGGTGTCAGAAAAGAGAATTTTAAGTGAATTTTTCTAAAACACAGATCAAATTTCAAAAATATAGTGAAAAAATTTTGAGGCTATTTTTCGTTTGAAAAAATAAAGCTAGATGTTATGTGAATGTGCTTATCATAATTATACATGGAAATATGTACATTATAAACTGCAAATAGGTGCTAGTTCTAAGACAAAAGAATGAATCAAGTGTTTTTTGGTTTTGTTGAGAATAATTTCCCACCACATTTTATTAGAGTACAATTTTACATCCTTTACATTACATTTGACTTTTTTGAGCTGGCTCCTTAAAATGGCTGTTTTTGTAAAAATATGCAAGGGCTTAGCCAATTTTCCCAAGGTTTTTTTTTTTTTTTTTTTAATGATAATTGTAATATACAAATAACTGTCAGTTAAAATAAATGCTATGTCTTCATCCTTGTGCTTTTTCCTTTTCATTAGATAACTGGTCTGCCTAACCCTGCCATATTTTCATTTTTCTATGACTTTGCCTATTATTTGAGCATTTCTCCAACATTGCTTTCATGCTCTTCATGAAATCTTGCATCTTTTGTAAGACTTGCAATTTCAGTCTGGAATTGAATGGTACCAAATTTGTGTTTTATTGTTAGATGTTGACATGTTCAAACTTTTATCCAGGAATAAACTGAAAAGCAAAGGCCTTGAACTTTTGAGAAGGTTTTGAAGCTAGCATTAGCCAGGGATAGAGGGATGTTCAAGTGGATGCTTACTTTATGAATAGCTCATTGGTGATTATGTTCATGTTTTGCTGAGAGGTCCCAATAGAAAACAAATTTTCCACGTTTGGAAAATTGTCTTTATCACTCAAAATCATATTCTTAAACCTTTTCTTTAAGAAAGCATCCATTTGGTTGATACCACCAAAGAGGGCTCCTTGTAATGTATTATGCAGACTTTTTGACTTCTTGCTCTTTCAGGAAGCTATTTGAAGATGTTTCTATGTGTCCCTGGGGAAAAAATATACAAGAAATGCTGAGCTGCCAGATAAGACAACACACATTTAGTTTTTAGGCACGAGAAAAGGGCAGGTTGTTCCCCTTAGTGTTACCATGTTAAAAAAGGATGGGAAAATTGGGGTTAAAAATAAAGTAGATTCACTTCCTCAATTTGGTTAAAAACTAGGTAATTAGCATCTCTAATTTAGAAAATTCTGTACAGATCCCTTCCTTACCTTTGATGACATCATTTTGAATATAACAAATAATCATGGCATTTGATGGTTGAGTCATGTTTATGAGTCATTTGCTTTTGCATCTCTGAAGCTGTCTTTCTTCTTTGTAGCCGTGTAACATCATAATTAAATTGTCATTTGAAGAAACAATAACAACAGCCAGAAAATCAAAAGCTAACTCAAGTGACATGTGGTAAAGGAGAGCTGATACCTCTGTTTTAAGGGGACTCTTGTGTAAACTAGTAGCATTAGTGATGTTAAATGTATTGTTTGATGTTGTGTGCCTATTAAGCACCAGCAGAAATATTTATTAACCTGAAGTGAATTTTGAAGATGTAAGTTTTATTTATTTATTTTTTATGGGAAAAGTTGTGGATTTACAGAACAATCATGCACAAAATACAGGTTTCCCATATATTCCCCACCCCTATCATTAACAGCTTGCATTGGTGTAGTACATTTGTTATAAATGATGAAAGCACGTTTTTATGTTTTATTTTTATTGAGCAGAAAACCTTACAGCATCTGCCAGTATGTATAATATAATAACCACAAAGTCTCATCTACTCACCAACGGTTCTCTAGGTTTCCCTATTCATGTCCAAGGTACATTTCCAAGTAGGTAGAATTCTACTCTAATAGAGTTGGTTTCCATATAACCATGGGATACATTTTAACATTTAAAACATTTTCAAAAGTTGAGGGATGTTCTGAATATTTAATGTGGTTTTTTCTTCCAGTATCCAAAGACATACATGCTAAAATAAAGGGAGAAACTGTTCTGTTGACTACAGTCTGAGATGAACTAGTGAAGAGATAATATCAAATTTTAATCCCAGGGCAATGCATACCAAACATTGTAAAAAATGATAAATTATTCCCTCTTTCTTAATGGTTTTTAACCTACCACTTTAGGTGTGCACCATTGCTGGACTCTGACCAGTTCTAGTACCCTTTGACTCAGGAATCTTCCTTCTGAAAGACCCAGGCTAAAAGCTTGTTGCTTAAAACCTGCTACAATTTCTAGCTATCATCTTCTTATTCCTTTTGCTATCCAAACTTTTCTAACAGGTTCACTCTGTCTGTTACCTCATTTATTATCTATCCCTCTTTTCTTAGCTTTTTGCTAGAAGACTTCTTTCACACTACTACTCACTAAAAATGCTTTTGGAAAGATCTCTTGAAATGATTTCATTAAAAAATTGAATGGGTACCTCTGTATGCTGAATGACCTCTCTTGGTCATAGCTGTGATGCAATAGAAAGAATATTGGAAACTTAATTTCAGTCTTGTTTTTGCCACTCATTACTGACTATGAGGTGACAGGTTATAAAACTTCAAAATATTGGCGCAAAGACGAAATACTGTACACATATATGAAAATATATTATTAGTGGCCACTTAATCCTCCTTGAATTCTCTCTTTCATTAGATTTTGCAATGCTAAATTTTGTTTTTTCTTCATTATTTTCTTTGCTGGTTTTTCCTCATCCTGCCATTCTAACATTAGTCTATCCTAAGACGTTTTGGCCCTTGGTCCACATATATTTGATGAGTTCATTTCAGTTCGAGATTAACCTTTCTAAAACGCAAGAGATTATATTATATCTTAGTCTAAAACCTCCAAGAAATTCCTGCTCCTACAGAAACAAATGTACATTCCTGCAATTAGGATTCCAAGCACTCTGACATGTGGCCCTGTATTAGTTTTCTAGGGCTACCATAACAAGCATACAACCTACATTCCAACATTAGCTCCCATTATTTCCTTGCACTAAACAACGGTAGTTTTCAATGACCCATCCTCCCCTGCTTCTATTCTTTTGCTTTTGCCATTTTCTTCACTTAGGGTATCTTCTTTTACCCCTCAACCACTGTTTAACCAAATCATACATACCTTTAGAAAAACTCATTTTAAATAACAGGGTCTCCAGAATTATTGAAATAGAATGCAGTCTTTCCTTTTACTCAACATTGCCCCTTATTTGGACTTCTGTTCTTTCACCCTATGCTTTGTGTCATAGTTAATTTCCATCCCAGATATGATTGTATCAGCTTCTTGAAATCAGGGAGGGTGTTTCATACATTTTTACAGGTTTAAGTAGACAGAGTGTAATTCAGTGTCTAAGATATAGTAACAAATGAATAAATATTTGGAATGAATATTCTGAATATTTTGTTCCATTATATAAATATTTTCCTCTGCTAGGACTTAAGCCTCTTTAAAAAATTTTAAACCTCTAAGAAAAAGCCTGTATTTATGAATTAATTTTAGGCCTTAGTATTAAAACCCTGAATTAACATCGGTCAGTAAGTTACTGATTTTTTTCTAATAGCTCTATTGAAAAATAATTCACATACAAAAAATTCACCTTTTTTAGTGATTTTTACTATATTCAGAGAGAGTATATGAAATCACTACCACTTTCAATTTTAGAACATTTTCATCACCCTGAAAAGAAATCTCGTTCTCATTAGCAGTCACTTCCCATTTCCCCCTCTCACGTACCCTAGGCAACCACTAATCTCCTCTCTGTCTCAATTGTTTTGCCACTCCTAGACATTTCATATAAATGCAACCATATAGTGTGGCTGGCTTCTTTCACTCAATGAAATGTTTTCACGGTTCATCCATCTTGGAGCATGTATCAGCACTTCATTTCTTTTTGTGTCTGAATAACTTTCCATTATATGAATAAACCACATTTTGTTAATCCATTCATCAGTTGATGGACATTTGGGTTGAGTCACTTATTTTTAAAACTTTATGGAAACTCAACGATTATTTTATCAAATGTCACCCTTTGAAGAATGGAACAACTGAGGCCTAAAGAGGTATAGCCCTTTTCCTAGACAATTATTGAGGTTTTTAGGATTCTAGGTGCTACATTGATAAAATATGGTGTAAGCATTCATTCATTCTTTTATTCATTCTTCCATTTTTTATAGTTACTTTTGGAGCATCAAGTCCTTTTGGGCTAGATAAAAAATAAATAAAAATAAATTTTAAAAAAAGGTATGTCCCCTGTCCTCAGGAAGTTTACAACCCAGAGGGGAATAAGCTTTTAATGAAATAATCATGCAAATACATGCAAAATTAGGACTTTGACAAGGACTGTGAAGGAGAGACTGAGAAATTGACCAAGTCAGGGAGGATAATTTAGTTGTGATCCATGAATAAGTAACAATTAACCAGGCAAATATGATGGAGAAGAGCATTCCAGGCAGAGCAAACATACATACAAAGGCCCTGTAACCCTGTAGGAGCTTGTCTTAAGGGAGGCCAGTATGCCAGGAGGGCAGACACAAGATCTTCCAGGACAAGAAAAAGGTGTTAGTCTTTGTGCTAAGAGCACTGGACCATTGTGTTTTAATAATCTCAGGGGTAATGCAATCAGAAAGAAAGTATGCATTCTCTGAGATTCTTAATGAAAGCCTAATTCTCTCCCAGGTCTTAATTGTGTTTAGAAGGATAAAACCTGCTGGATAATACATTTCTGTTCTACCAAAACATATGATAGAGTCTGTGGCATTTAAAGTTTTCTTTTTAAATGTTTGCTGAATTCCTTGTTATCCAAAGTAGAAACTTGTGTTATTTTCCACAGAATAAACTGCCTCCTGATTAGTATTCTCCAAAGCAATTTTGTAAAGAATGATTCTTTCCTACCCTCCTACAAAATTAGCAAGCAAAGCTTCTTCAGAAGAATAGATAAATATACTAAAGGTCACATTTTCCCCCTTGTATAATAACATGTTTTAGATCTGTAAAATCTAAACAGTAAAGAAACCTTTCTCCAAATTGCAAATGATTAATGCCTAATTCTTTAGCCCAAATGCTTTTACCTTGAGGTCCACTGGCTCCCAAGAGGTTTGTGAATGGGACCCAGGAAGCTTTCATACACATAATAGTTATGCCGTAGGGGCATGAATCCAGAGCCTTTGTCTTTCCCACACAAAAAAGTAAAACAAAAACAAAAAAACACAAAAAAAAACAGGTACTTTTAAAACTGAAAATTAATAGGGAGAGATATGTAGGCTTGTTCTGTATCACTTATGGAAGATTAAGCCTGTGCAATGAAGAATAGCAATAATAGCGACAAGCATTTAAAGGCACTGCTCTTACTGAGCTAACATCCATAGTGAGCGCTTATGAAGAATGTAGACTCCTGGGCATCCCCACCCACCCATGCAAGACTCATGGAGTCACAATTTCTGGAATTGAACCTAGGACTCTGAAATTTTAACTAGGAACCCAGGTAATCCTGATACCTATTCATGTTTATAAAGTTCTGTAGGACATAATAGCAACACTCTTTCTCTGTTCACTGTTTTGACAAACCAGCTTTAGCCAGTTGATTGAGTCGTATAATACCAGTATCATGTAACAATCACTGAGTATATATCAAACTCTGTACAAGAAGCTTTCTGTAACCTCTCCTTAGTCCTTAAAATTGTTCTACAGGAGGGTAGAGATTATTATCCACAATTTATAGATAAAGTAATTATGGTCAAATGAAATGAAATAACTTGCCACATAGAGATCTGGCTGGTTCCAAAGCCTTTCTTTCCACTTTGTCATGTAACCTCTTGCTATAACTGCTACACTACTTTCCCACTGCAAGAAGTATCCAGAAAAAGAATGTAAATGGAGTTATATATTAATCTGTAACAGCTCCAGTCATCATCCACTGAAACTCATGGTCATCAACAAAATTACAGATTTATAATGAGCAAAGTATAGCACATGGGCCTCTCTTGCAAATCACAACTCTCTGTCACTTTTCTAAAAGAGACTTCCAGAGGTAACACTTCACAGGCAAAAATAGTGTGAATGTGAGAAAATTGCTTCATGTTATTACAATTTTACAAGCAGAGAATATAAAAGAAAACCAAACAATACATTATATAAAGTGACCCTAAATCCTTCCAGTATGTCTCATCACTTCCCAGAAAATAACAACAATGACAACAGAAACAGGACAAAAACAAGCTCTTTACAACCCAGTAAAGAAGGTAGAAGAAGGGTCTATTTTAGACTTCTTGAAATAAGAGCTTTTGCAAGATTTTTGCTTCAGAAAAATGACTCAGTGATATGTGTGTGCAATATCACGTGAATTGTGTTTCATTTCATTTAACACTTTTATTGGACGCTAATGATGAATTTTTTTCAATGAAAAATCCTGACAATCTTCTCTATTTTCTAGGCTTTTACTTGAAAAGAGCTCAAAACTCTTTGCCAATATAGTGTAATCAATTCTTATAGTATTTTGAAAGTGGCAAAATTATCCACATTTTCTAGCTACTACTTTGGTTGTAATTAAAATATGTTGCAATTCAGTTATGAAATCTTTAGAATAAGAACTTTAACAAGACTTTTAAGGAAACTTCATTAAAATAACAATGATTTACTTTCAAATATTTCACAGATTATTTCTTTTAGGGGAAGAGGAAAGATTTTAACTCCAATAATATGAGAAATAACCGTTCATTTGTGTAATCTTCAAAACCAATTCTCCTGGAGATTATAGCCAAGAATTTTCCCTGGCCGTTTGTGACTGAGTTTGTTTGCAGCCATATAGTGGCATGAATGCTGTTCCCTGTGGGTTCCTATTGGAAACTGGCTGTGCTATTCAGAAGGCAACTATAGCAAGAAATTTGTTAAATGACTAGAAGAACTATTAGGTAGACATTTATATTTAAATTGCAGATTTAGAGTTATGTGATGCTATAGATGACCCATATTTGAGAACATGGTGGGAAATAAATGGTAGATGTCTTTTTCAGCTCTTTCTTGGGCTCCCTTAAAGCATAAAAAGGGATCATATTACAATAAGTTTTAAAGAGAATCTGATTTAAGAACAGAGATGCTTATAACTTCCTTCTGAGAGGAAGTCGGTCTGGTGGTAGAGTTATATGTGTTTTGTTACAAACCACTTAGTAGAAATCTGTATTCCAGATTTTTAAGTGTGATTTTAAAGTTATGTCATGATTCAGTGGATCCATGCCCCTTCGTGTCTGTGGTCTATGGTAATGACTTTCAGTGAATTCCTGGGGACAACTGATACAGTTAACTTCTATTATACCAAGTTCTCATGCCCCCCTGTGGTCACTACATCTGCAAAGAACCAGTACTTTAAGGGCTTGAAGCAGGATATGCTATGCATAGGGAAAGTAGTATATTCAATTCATGCTACCTAGGCAGAGATACCCAAAACTTGAGTTCCATTAGCTTTTTTTTAAACTGGTTTTCCCCACATTTCCATTAGCTGAATGGGTTTTCTTTTAGTTGAATGACTTTCAGTTTGGAATTCGATTTTTTAAAAATAGGATGGATGTGAGATGGAGAAAGTAAAATCTTATACAAATTATTTTATTTTTTAAAGTCACTGTACTACAGGATCTGTAGTCATTCACCAAGAAGATACTTCTAAAATCTCCCTTAAACCCAAAGCCCTTGCGGGGTGGGTGAAATAATGCAAATTAGCTGCAGGCAGGCAACCAAGGTGTAGGCTGCTGACCCTCTCTATATTGGGGAGTCAGTGGAAGAGGGAGTCTCAAAAATTCTGTTTAAGACTGTGGACTGTTCATTGACCTGGAGTAGCTCTAAAAACCGCTCTCAGAGTATGAGTTGAAACCCCATCTCTAAAGCAAACTTTTGTGTCTGCAAATACCAAAGGTAGCTGATGTTGTCCCAGGGGAGTCCATGGGAGCCCAAGCAAAGAATCAGCAACACTCATGCTCCTTCGAAACAACAGTAATTAGAGCAGCCAGCATATTTACAGCCTCATTGGCTCGCTTGCTCTTTTTTTAGTCCAGACTTTCATCTTATTTTCCTATGTTTTTGTATAGATCAGACACATGTGGCTTGATTACAGAAGTGGCTACTAGGAGTTTTAGATTAAAGCCTTTCACAAAAGAGCAATGCCCTGGCTTCTCTGGTGTCTGGCCATGGTTCTTGTTCTGCCTCTCTCTTTGTCATTCCTCCTGTGTTGATTTCTGCACCCCTCCTTCCTCCATTCCAACTGCACTTCATCTCAGTGGGGTCTGTTTGCCTAAATCTAAGCCAATTAAATAAAGCATAATAATAGAACACTCTTCTGAAAAGAGCACGAAGGAGGGGAATCAAAATAATAGAAGAGAGGGGAAAACATTTCAGAGCTCCCCAGCAGATAATTTGCCTCCTCTTTGGCCTCCTATTTATAGGGAGGCAAACATTTTTGCTGTTGTTGTTTTTACCAGCATCTCTATGCCAAGTCTTTCCCTTTTGTTTGGTGAAATCTTAATGATATATCCTTGTGCATCTGAATATTTCTCAGATTGCTGATGTGTGAGAATCATTGTATCATGCATGCTCGAATATTGTTACAGAATTTCCAGAACACCTGGGAGTGCTGATATAATGGATTCAGCTTTTATTTTGATATATTTTCTCAGTCAGTAAGTAATGTTCTCACTCAATTAAGAGATCCTCACTTCTTAAAATTGGTTATTACAGGCAATTTCTTTAGTAATAAAATGTTGGCTGCCACTGTTAAGAAAATAACTTGGGGAGGAAAAGAAGATATTTAAAATTAGCATTACAGAAGGGGGAGGGGCAGGTGCCAACTTTATCCACACTGTGCTAATTAAGTTATCACACATTGCCTCTTAAACAATATGCAACAAAAGATGAAGGATCAGAATCCACTGGAGACCACCCATAATTGTAAACTCTTTGCCAAGACTCCAATGAGTTGATGAAATTCTTCTGCTTCTAAAGCTTTTAGATGTTAGGTCTGGTTATAAGTAGATTTGTCAGGATTTCATTTTTATAAGATAAAGTCAGGTGACTGCAGCACAGCTTGCATTTTCCTGGCCTGACTGCATGCCTTTCCAAATTATCCAGCAGTCAGAAATATCATCCTCAGAGGGTGTGGGACCTCAGCAAAGAGCATCATCAGTCACCTGCACTCTGACTTCTTTAGACCACAGCTGGAATCTGAACGCTCATATTGAACTCAAAAAGGGCCTGGTGCTATCACCTGGTTCAACCCAAGCCTCCTCCGGGAAATCTCTGTACGCTGCTGCAGGTTGACGGATGGCTCCCAGCAGGTGAACTTGGGGCTGCTAGTGAATGAGATGCTTTCTCGCTCTGGCACAATCATTCTCAGACACACACTATGTCTTAGGAACTTACAAAAGGTGTATGGATGCCAAGCAAAACTAAAGAGGAGCATTGAAAATGGAAACCTGGGGCTTTGCTCAAGCCACTACCTAGTCTCTTCTTGAGGATACATCATACTCCCAGGTAATGATGAGACATTCTTGGAATCCTGATATTGACACTTCACAGTTACCCACAATTGTGAAACACCTTTTCACAGATAATTTTATTCAATCCTTATAGCAATTCCATAAGGGAAGTCTCAATAATCTCTATTTTACTGATGATAAAACTGAAGATCTAAAAAGCTAGAAGGCCTGTCCAATATTACACAGCCTCTAAGTGATGGGTCAGGGATTCAACACAGCACCTGTATCCAAAATTTGCGTTCTTTTTATTTCAAAGCCCTAATTTAATGGAATCCTAGTCAGAATGGTTAGGAAAAAGCTATCACCTTCATGAGGCCTTTATTAGTCACCCACTTACAAATCAGGGGAGGCAGTAAGTCAGGTATAAGGAGATATACACAGTTTTCTACAATACATACCTCAATTTTGTATTCATTCAACCGATAGCTAATGAACAAGTACTTGATGCCAGGCAGAGGGGATGGTGTAGTAAATATGAAAGACAATGGTCCCTGTCCTTCTAGAGTTTACAGATTAGTTGGGGTGGGGTGGGGCAGACATTAAACAAATAATACACATTGCTGGTCTTGGTGTGGGGAAATAGAGAAGTAGGAGTATAAATTGTATATACCTTCTTTATAGACAATTTAAAAATATGGCAGCATTATTTGGAATGCATTGTATATATTCCTAGACATTGTATATTTTTTATCCTGCAAATATTTTTATTAATTTAAAATGCTATGAGAAAATAATTCATATATTTGGTAGAGATTAATGGCTTCTAGGAGTGAAATAAACCAGGAAAAAAAGGCAAGAATGTGAATTCATTTTCATTTCAAGAAGGCTTAACTAGCAATACAAGGCAGTTCATATGAATGACAAATAAGTAATAGAAATAAAAACCATGTATCAGTGACCAGAGACATCCCTGGAGGTCTTGGTGAGACTTCATAGAGAAGAGAGTTTCATTTAATCTATGAGTTGACAATCCTAGAGGAAAAAGGATAGAGGGAGAGAAGAAACTGAGAAGAAAGAAGAGGACTTTACAGATGGAGAGGAGAGAAGTGTAAAGTTGGAACAAAAAGGGCAATTGCTCTTCAAAAGAACTAGTCTAAGATGATGTCAGGATCTACAAAAGTAGAAAGCAGATGATAGATTTGAAAAAGTAGAGTATAGTCTGAGTCCAGAAGCTCTTGAGACTAGGCCTAGAAATTTAGTTTTTGTCATTTTGGCAGAGTTCTGCACACAAGAGTAAAATCATTAGTGGTATACTGGCAAGGCAAGTTTTGTGATGGCCTGTGAGCCTGCTCAGTTTTCTCTGAGCCCATCCCCAATTTCTTTTCCTTATACCACATGAACTTGTATATTGCATTAATTTATCCTTCTACTTTAAAAAGAGTGATGTTTTATGAAAATCAGAAACAAATGAACAGATGGCTTACTGTCAAGTAAAGAAGTTTTACATTTCTTCAGATTTATTCTGATTCTGAGCTTAAAAAACAGTGCAATATATAAATAAGTGCAAACACTGACACATATGCCCCATTGCCACCCAAAGTTCTCACTACTGAAGTGCCAATTCATATTTTATTTATAAAATAAAATGTTTATTTATATTTATATATGTTCAATCAGAGTCAGCATGTGTTAAAAAAAATTACCAAAATGAGTTCTTAGCTGATATAACTGAGAACTGTTATTTCTTATTGGCCCTTTTCAACAAAGAAGGAATCTAAATATGACCCTAAAGTAGCTACCGAACATCTCATCATCCATCTCCCTTGTGACAGAAATATTTATTGTTTACCAAATAATCCATTTATCCTCCACATTTCTCAAATCCTTGCATTTAGGTGAAGCCATGTGTATTATTCTGTCAAAAGGGAGCTGATGTAAAGTACCAGAAATCTGTTGGCTTTTATAAAGATAAATTATCTGGGTAAAATCTTACAGTCCCGAGACTATGGGAAGTCCAACTCAAGGTACCATAAGAGGAGGTACTTTCTCACCAAGGTCAGCTGCCATATGTTGAAGCAAGATAGCAGGCAATCTCTACCTGGTCTTTCAGGGCTTCCTATATCAGTCTCTGGCAAAGGGCTCGTTTCTTTCCAGGCCTTCTTAGCTGCTCAGCTGCTCTGTTCTCTTCAGCTGCAAACTGTTCTCTTCCACTGCAAACTATCAGGTGAAATGTCTCTTCTCTTCCCGGGGCCCAGGATCAAACATGACAGAGTTCTCTCTCTTCCCGTGTCTTCTTGCGTGAGTGCCTGTTTTCACCCCACCAAGGGGGCAGGTACTCAACCCGAGTCATGCCCTACTAATGTGGTCAAATCAAAAGCACTAAATTGATTTTGTCAAGTAAACTTAAAATTTAATATAACTAAAGGGTATCACACCCAGAGGAATAGATTAGTTTACAAACATAATCTTTCTCTTTTGGGGATTCATAAAAAATCTCAAACTGCCACACCATGTGATTAGTTCAGTTGAGTGGGCTGCAGAAGAAGTGATGCATGCCGCTTCCATGCTAAAGCATTCAAGAGCCAGTGTGCAGGTGCAGAATTCTTGGACTCCATGTGTTGAGCCTCGGGAAGGGATGCACCCGGATGGCTGGTGCACTTCCTGGAGGAGAGGCAGCCGGCAGAGCCATGCAACTTACTTCAGGATTTGTGAGTGCAGGATATAAACCTTTGTTGGATTACGCCTCTGAGATTTAAGCCTGACTTTTCTGACTATTCCAATCCTTTGTCTTTCACCTATTTGTATCCCATTTTTACCCCTTGAATTATGTTGAGATCTTTTGGACAAGGCTAGATAATTTCCACTATGGCAGCTCCATCCGGCCTGCTAGGCCTCATCAATAGCTCGGAGTATTAGATTTGGGGATGAAAGGAGAGATTTCTTACTATCTTTGTAGGTTCTCTGGTGAACTAAAGTCCATACTTTTAAAAATAGGGCTTTTGTTATCTTTCCTCAATTCTTTGAAGTGTATATTTTGAAATGCTTTTCCTTTGCAAGAAACATAACATTCCTTAAATAGAACTTTGAAAGAGCCCCAAGAAAGGAAGGATTTCCCCTGAACTGCTCAACTATCAGTGATTTTGGTTCACCATGATTTTCTGCTGCTCAGGAATAAGTAGTGAATAATGAACTGCTTTTAAACATATCAGGGAATAGAAATGGTTTAGTACCGTGTTAGACTAAATGATTTTATTTTGGCGCCTGCTCTCCTGTTTGGAAGGATTGTCTGGATAGTGAGTATTTTTCCAAGAATATTAGCAATTCAGTCCTCAATAGCAGCAATCTTGTTATCCTGGACAATGCACTAGATTACATGAACTGTTCAAAATCATGTAGAGCAGATTGATAGAGAAGCCAGAGAACAAGGCTCCTGAGAGTGGACTAATAGGTTAATGCTAGCCATTAGGAGGTGAAGCTTAGTCTTCTGAAGCGCCATCCGAGATTCCAGCAACTTCAAGCATCTCAGTGTTTTGCTCATCTGACAAAGTCTATCAAAACACGAAATGAAATTACCAAATGATACTTATGATAGAATGTTTCAAAGGCTAAATGAAAAATATATGCTGACCCAATAAGCCAAGGAAGATTTTTTTGTCTTGGTGGCTTTTGCTTGATGAGCAAAGCCATCAAACAAAATGTGCTAGTTGAGGGAACCACAGATTGACTTTGTTTACTCCATGAGATTGTAACAATCCATCACTACGTGAATTTATCAATATAACTTCAATGCTAAAGGTGGCAGCATAACCCGCACATTAATACGCCAACCTATATTACGTGCAGCCTCAGTACATTATATATACTTCTTATTTATCTGAGTTATCAGTTGATAAAAGCTGATTTTGTTTATAGCTGAACAAATGTTTATCTTGGGTCCCTCACTGAATGATTTATTCAGTTTGTGGCACCAATTTACATTCTATTCTCTATCATGTGTATAGACTAACTCTTAAATACAGGTGTTGACTAACTGACCAATTTACTTTGCTTATGTGTTGCCAGTCTTGAGACTCAATAATGTTCATATCCAGCTCTAAGAGCTTTTGAAAAGTGGCATAAGCAAACCCCATACAAATAATGAGGTGGGGGAAATGGGAGGCAGAACTGCAGCTGAGTAAGCTTCAGTTTGCTCAAGAAGCTGAAGTTGGTGAAAAATAAATATACTAAGTAAATATTTCCAGTTAATTGAAAGTTGCCATCAGTGAAATGCCACTTCTCAGACAGACCACAAAGTCCTTATGCATGCAGTTATGTCCTTAACCAGAGCTGAAGAGCTAAAACAAACTCTCGGTATCTGTAGAGAGTTGGTATACAATTAAGAGGCCCAGCCACTTTCTAACTATGTGATGCTGGGCAGGACACTTAAACTCTCTTGGCCTCAGTTTTCTCATCTGTAAAGCGGGATAATCATAGTTATCTGTATGAGAGGGTAGTAGTGAGAAATCAATGTATTAATGTATGTAAAGTGTTTGGAACATTGTCTGGCACATAATAAGTGATGTAGGAATGTTTGCTATTATTATTTTAGGGAGGTTGTGGCAATTCTATATATCTACTACTAAGCTGTATCAAAATACCTTAATCCTTTTGAAATGGAATAAAAATGATCACTTCTAACTGTGCAGTATGCATTTAAAATAAGGATATTCAATTTTATGTGCTTTATGGAATAGGCCAGAAGTTGCTTTTTAAAAATAAATCACAGATGGCATTTTTCTCTGTCTCATAAAATAAAGTAAAAAAAAAAAAAAGAGATATTCCTTTTAATCTTTATAGCAAGTAAACAATAAACATAAAAGTCAGGATTTTGAGTAAGTGAGGCAATTTTCTAAAAACCATCTCATCTGTTAGTCAGTAATCTCTGGGAATCTGATGGGGTCCACCCAACCAGGGGCCACGTCACACAGACTCTGGAAAAATCACATAAAGTTACATAGAGTACATACCAAATGTAAGATAGCTGGAGTTTGAAACTGTGTATCAGCTCTGCCCCTTGCGTTCAGGTCAATCTCTTATGTAAGCAGTCTTGTTACTGTGCATTCTTTGAAGCTTCCCAGTAGACGAGGATGATTACACCTGAATGGCTTATGAGGTAGAAAACAATCCTAGAGCCTTCTAGTAATTCTCTTTATTTCTAGGTACCACTTTGGTAAGAAGAATTCTGTATCTTTCTAGGTGGAATTTATAAGCAGAAATAATAATTCAGAATGATTTTCAGAATTCCAAAGGTCAAAATTAGTTGAGTACTCTGTAGAGAAAATTTAATTTGTTAAAACAAACAAACAAAACGAAAAAAAAATAAAAACAAACAAGCAAACAAACAAAAGTCTTCTCCATCCTGTGCCAGAGAGAATCAGTGCAGACTGGGCTAGAGGCCCAGTCCTTTAAAGCTTACTAGACATAATTAACAATTTACCAGAATAATATATTCTCTTGGGAGAGAGTATGATTGCCTGCTATTTATTAGCTGAAAACAATTTTAAAATTTAATTTTCTTTGAATATAATATGTATGAGGCCTAACTGGAGTGGTAAAAAAAAAAAAAAAAAAAAAAATTCATTCAACAGTTAGTATTTTGGGAAGCGGCTGTGGCTCAATCAGTAGGGCTCCCGTTTACCATATGGGAGGCCCCGGGTTCGGTTCCCGGGGACGGGGCCTCCTGGTGAAGGCAAGCCCGCCTGCACGGCGTGGTTAGCTGACCCAGCGAGCACAAGCAGCAAGGGGGGGATAAATGAATAAATAAATAAAATCTTAAAAAAAAAACCAAAAAACAGTATTTTTACTGCTTGTATTCCTAACGCTAAAATAGTGCCTAGCAGGTTGAAAACGGTCACCAATATTATTAATGAACTTTGTTAAGGAGAAATCAACAAAGTTCAAGTCGACATAAATACTTGGTTTCTGTTGATGGCTCAAATGCAATATGATAGGTGTATTTTGGTTTTTCACACTGCAGAAGAGACATTCACATTGTCATTAGAATTAGTACACCATCAAAATAATAGTCAGGACCTGGATAAATGAGTTCAACTTAATCAAGAAAGTAAAAAACAAACAAACAAACAAAAACCTGATTAAATATTTGTGAAGATAATATAGGCCAACTCCTGCCAATATTACCAGGGTAGAAGTTGGGGTTAATATCCCTTTAAAAGCCTTTTAAAGTTCTTCTCAAATACTTTAAACTGAGCTCATAATTCTTCTAAATATTGACATCAAAACATACATCATTCTCTTAGGCTGGTGCATTTCAACAGAGAATGGCATACGAGGACCAAGCAATCTTCTTTTTATGAGTTTATTTACTGTCTAAGTAATTTTGGTTAAAATCCATTTAACCTGGGTTTGCATAGGCAGTGTGTAGAGATTATATTTTTGAATGGAAGGCCAATGAATATTTGAAAAATAACACCTTCTTGATATGACTTTGACAGCAGAGGAATAAGAGAAGGGTTTGTGTTTTCTGAGCAGAAAATTGGGCATTTCAGTGGGAAATGGATGACTATAGAGAAACAGTATGAACTCTGTCTCGGTCTTGTGGCTACCAAAATAAATAGAGAAATTCACAAGAGAATTTTGTACTATTACATGATGTAATTGATTTATGTGGATCAGAGATTAAATTAATGATGTTTTAAATTCATTTTTACAGAAAGAAGCCATATATATTATTGATCCTTTGAGAACACAACATAACCAACTTTACCATTTATCATTTCCTTGAATAGGTAAGACCTTCTCTACTATTAAAAAGTTACCCACAGGGAAGCGGCTGTGGCTCAATCAGTAGGGCTCCTGTTTACCATATGGGAGGCCCCCGGTTTGGTTCCCGGGGCCTCCTGGTGAAGGCAAGCCCGCCCGCATGGCGTGGTTAGCTGACCCAGTGAGCACAAGCAGCAAGGGGGGGGGAATAAATGAATAAATAAATAAAATCTTTAAAAAAAAAAAAAAAAAAAGTTACCCACAGTTGTGTAAAATTACTTTTTGTTAAACCATCTTGTTGTTTTTGTCTTTAAATAAATATCAATTCAATTTGATAAGGGAGAGATAAATACATTTTTGAATTTTACAACTAAAAAATTTAGAGTTATTAAAATAGCACTTCATAGTGGTTAGACTGCTTTAATAGTAAAAGAACATCAATACCTCTCTCCGAAATGAGAACTGAACTAAGTTTGACTACCCTGTTGTGGTTTAAAATACCAGGACAACACCAACAACACTTGCTCAGCATTTACTACATTCCAGGCATAGTGCTACACAACTAACTTTACATGAATTGAACCATTCCTTACGACAGCCCTATGAAATACAGAGAATGTCCCCATTTTATAGATTAGGGGTGTGAGGCAGAGAAGGAGGCGGCAGGTGGATGAAGTCATTCAACAAAGTTTGCCTACTTGGGTTCTGGGAGTGCAGAGATTGTGAAGAACACCAGCCCCCAGTGCTATTTTAAGAGTATTTTCATGTTGTGGTAAACTTGTCTACCAGTCAGACCCTCCTACATTTTGAGTTTATTATCTATAAGCATATTAATCAAGCTAGCGCTCATCTCAATGCATGGAAGAAAAGAATAATGCATTTACTAAAAGTGCCATAGCAGGCAAACTTTTATTTTGCATTTATACTTGTTACTTGAAAGGGAAAGTCATACCTGGGAGATATTGCAGGTTTGGCTCTAGACCACTGCAACACAGCGAATGTTGCAATAAAGTTGAGTCACACGATTTTTTGTTTGTTTATAGTATAAAAGCTCTGTTTAAACTATATTGTAGTCTATTAAGTGTACAATAGCATTAGGTCTATAAAAACAGCGTATATACCTTAACTAAATAATGCTTTATTACAAAAAATGCTAACCATCATCTGAGACGTCAGCAAGTCATAATCTTTGTGCTGGTGATGGGTCTTGCCTCAGTGTTGATGGCTGCTGGCTGATCAGCATGGTGGTTGCTGGTCTTTGGGGTGGCTGTGGCAATTTCTTAAATTCAAATAATAATGAAGTTTGCCACATTGGTTGATTCTTCCTTTCACAAAAGATCTCTCTGTATCATGCGATACTGTTTCATAGCATTTTATACACAGTAGAACTTCTTTCAACTTTCAAACCCTGCTGATGGTTTTATCAACTAAGTTTATGGAATATCCCAAATCCTTTGTTGTCATTTCAACAGTGTTCACAATATCTTCACCAGGAGTAGCTTTCATCTCAAGAAACTACTTTCTTTGCTCATGCATAAGACATATTAATAACTCCTCATCCATTAAAGTTTTATCATGAGACTGTAGCAATTCAGTCACATCTTCTGGCTTCACTTCTAATTCTAGTTCTCTTGCTGTTTCCACCACATCTGCAGTTAGTTCCTCCACTGTAGTCTTGTACTCCTCAAAGGCATCCATGAGGGTTGGAATCAATTTCCTCCAAACTCTTGTTAAAGTTGATATTTGACTTCTTCCCATGAATCACAAATGTTCTTAATGGCATCTAGAATGGTGAATACTTTCCAGAAGGTTTTCAGCTTACGTGGTCCAGATCCATCAGAGGAATCATTGTCTATGCCAGCTTAGGAATTCCTTATTTCCTTAGGAATTCCTGACTTAGAATTCCTGATGCTTCCTTTCACTTGAACACTTAGAGGCCATTGTAGGTTTATTAATTGGCCTAATTTTATTATTGTTGTGTCTCAAGGAATAGGAAGGCCTGAGGAGAGGGAGAGAGATGGGAATGCCTGGCTGGTGGAGCAATTAGAACACACACAACATTTATCCATTAAATTCTCCATTGGAAATGGGCGTGGTTCATGGCACCCCAAAACAATTACAATAGCAACATCAAAGATCACTGATCACAGATCACCATAACAGATGTAATATTAATGAAAAAGCTTGAAATACTGCAAGTATTACCACAGTGTGACAAGAGACACAAAGTGAGCACATCCTGTTGGAAAAATCGCACTGATAGACTTGCTTGACACAGGGCTGCACTTTGTAAAAATCGCAGTATCTGCGAAGGACAATGAAATGAAGTTCAATAAAATGAAGTACTTGAGCTTAGCTGATAAGCAGAAGCAGTATTTTCCTTTATTTTATATCTTTCTTTAAACTTGAAATTCATACGACAATATCATGATACTGTTCACCCTGCTCACTTTCCACTTTTCTCCTTTATTCTGAAGAGGTGTCACAATCCTGAAGATGATACAACCTTAGTACGTGTGTTCTAATACTTTTATGAGGTATATGAAACAGTATGTCATATAGTTATTTACATTTTTTAAGTTTATGTAAATTGTATCATACTGTAGGTACTTTTTTGCAGCTTGCCTTCACCCAACATTAGATTTAGAGATTTATCCATATTGATATACGAAGATCTGACTGAATCATTTTAATTATCATTAAGTTGATTCGATTTAATTATTTCAACCTTCTGGTGCTTAATATTATTAATTATTATTATTTCTAAATAACTTTCAGCATTTTACAGATTTGGTACTAAAATGGTTTAAACATGGCTTACAAAGCATCCAAAATTCTTACTATATGATTGCATGCTAATCCTGTTTATGTTGGTTTTTTTTTTTTTTTTTTTTTTTGCTATTTGAAAATCATTTTGAATTGGTTGTAAAAGTCTTGCTAATTTAATGGGACTCATAATTTTCACTGTTTTTGCCCTAACATAATAATTGAAATCTGTTTTATTTCCCTGAAGATGAAACATTATTCCCAAATACTGTGCAAATACTGCCTTTGAAATTTAAAAGGTACTTTAAGGGAAAATACTTTAGTTTGGCCAATTGCCCATATTCCCTTAGAAAATCATAAAAGAAATTAAAATAATTTTCTTTAACACTACAGTTAATAATTCCAGAATTTTCTTAAGGTTAAAGAAATATGAATACACAGTAATAAGACCTATAGATGTGAAATCTTTCATAGCTATTTTACTTCAGAGTAAATTGCTACTCTGGCAGAGTTGGGGGAGGGAGAGAAGGAGGAAACTAACCTTTTCTGGGCAAATATGTGTAGATATGAGATTTTACATAAGCCTCACAGGTTAAAAACACATTCTCCCAGTTTTCAGAAGAGGAAACAGAGGCCCAGATAAGTCCGATAACTTACTTAAGATCCCATAGTGATTGCAGAGCCTGGATTCAAACTTGTCTCTGTCAGACTCCAAAGCTATAAATGCTACCAGAAAATGAACTGGAAAAACTTTACCTATTTGACACATAAATAGAAATTTCACTTATTCCAATAATATTTATTGGACCCTTTTAAATAAGTTGGGATTGATGTTAGAAAAGAAAGGAAGATGCAGTGCTAACTCAAAGGGGGAAAATAGGCTTTTGGGTACAGTGAAGATTCATTCACTGATACAACATCTGTGACCAGTTAATTAGAGATACAAATATTTTGCTATGCTCTCTTAACATTGTTTACCAAGTAATTACTTTTGTAATCACCTAACCAAGGCAATTAGATTAAACTGAAAGGGACAATGGAAGTGAAAATACTTTGTAGATGACAAAGCTCTTTATAGTCATTTGCTACTATTACTAATTACTCTTAATGCAAATATGAGAATTGAATATTTTAATCCCAATACACATAATTCTAAATGTAAAGATTGAGATACATGTACCTATATGTATGAATGTTAAGAATCTTACTAATTCATATAAGACCAGCATCTTTTTCACACAAAGGCTCCACATAAGCATTATAGGGTAATGGTTAACAGTTCAACAACTGATTTGTTTCCATGCTCTACTACCACTTACAAGAGGCATATTATTTCACTTCCTTAAGCCTCAAGGTAGATAATAACAGTAGCAAAACTCATGCGCATCCTGAACCTGAGCCTTGCTCATTTTATCTATGCTATTCAAATCCACCTTCTCTCACTGACTGGTGCAGTCACCCCATGCTCAATCTTGTTCTCCTATAGTTTATTCTAGATGTCAGACAGATGTCAGATGATCTTTCTAAAAATAAAAATTAATGGATATCACTCCTTTATTCAACATCCACCAATGGCTGCTCATAATAGAATAAAGTTTGCACTCCCTACTGTGACTGATAAGGTTCTCTATAAGCTGGCATCTGCTATCTCCCTGACATCACTTCAACATCATCTCCCACCACTGAGGGCAAGACTGTGATGTCTGAGCTATGTCTCCAGCACCTAGAACAATGCCTCTACCTAGTTGGCCCTCAGTAAATACTTGTTGAAGAAATGAATAGATATGCATGGGGTTACTGTGGAAAGATGCAGCTGGATACTCAACACACCCAAGCAATTGTTTTTGCCCTTTTAAGGATAATTTCAGTTTGTCTTAACAGAGTCCATTGCTTCAGTATGTTAAGGAACTTTCCTGTTTTTGATACATGATTTTATAGCATTGTGAGAAAATTTTATTCCTCTGATTTGTAATTTTGAATCTTAATTTATAGTACCAAAAATACAGACAAATTAGCAGAGTGGAAATGAGAAAACCATCTTAAGGACAGAAAATATAAACATTTTAATTTATTATTCCATGCAGTCTTTTAACTAAATAATAATACTAAGATTTGCCACTACCTGACATTACTTAGATTTTACCGTTATCTTCACAATAGATTTATATCTTTTCATTGTTTATAGTTGGGTAAAGTTTGTCCTTTAAGACAATTTTCTGTAAAATAGGCTAATTTTTTTTGTTGTGTTTTTATATTTTTATTTTATTTATTTATTTATTTTAGGACAGTAAAATGAATTTACTGGGAAATGGAAAAAAGAACAGAGCTTGCTGAGAAATGGGAGAGAAGGATGGAAATATGCACTGAGATGTGATGTGGGCTCCCCTAGGCAGAGAGAGTAAGATTCAGCTTATGTGGTTACCTTTTAAGCTATTAATTATTCCTTCCCTTGCTAATGCTAAGAAGAGGATCCCCAGCTGTTATTGGTTACCCCACCAATGGTGGAGGCCAATGGTGTGGCCTGTTTGGAATATCTGGAGCCTCTCCTAGACCCTGGAAAGAGTCCCATTTGGGACCTCAAGGTCAAGGTCAGGGTCTCTGCAGGGTCTCACGGCCATGTTGTCTGTCAACCGTGTTGTCTGTTGGGAATGTTGTGGCTCGTCTTCTCCTCATTTCCCTGTAATAACCTGCCTCAACTCCCCCCTCAAACCGTTCATACCCTTATTCTTGAGGGGATGCATGCTGAGGGACGATGGTCATTCTTCTGTATTTACTTCCTGCTGGTTAGGGTAGTAGTCCATGCCTGACAGGGCATAAACCTCTCTGGCTATTCTATTGTGGTTGAGGGAAGAGGGGTCTGGCACCCTGGTTGGAACTGGATGAAATCCCCACATAACTAATAAGGTATTGGTTCTGTAAGAAATAAACTCAATTAAAATTTTGAAGGTACTTGGTCCTATTAAAAGAATAAAGAAGATGGTGGTAGGTGGGCCCAAAAATGGGGCCAGCCATGATAAACTGGACCGTGAGAGTAAGACAGGCCAGGTGATTTCAGAGTCTGCATCCTCCCAAAGTTGATGGGAAACAGTATTCTTCTTTGAGTTCTTTTATGCTATTGGTTAACCTAGGGAGAGATTGTGGTAGAACTGCTGCCAACCCCAGTTCCCACAGCAGTGGTTATGTTTAGGACAGCTAGGAGAGGTATGAGGAAAGGCATTGCCCTAGACATAAACTCACAAAGATAGTATAGGCAACAAGACAAGCATATGGCAAGCAAAATAAGCCAGTAATAAGAGAGCCATTCCTTTATCTTATAGGCACATTCATTAACGACTTAGAAAATAAATTAAGTTTACCAGGACTTTTTAAATGTTCAATATCTCTCTACATATAATCTAGAATAGAAAACATATCATCATAATCATCAGGCATATAGGTACTAATCAATGCACAAGTTCCTCATTGAGCTGTAATTAATAGATCTAAGCTCCAGGTTTCCAATACCATACATGTTATCTCTCCATGGGAGCAGGCCATAATGCCAATTGTGTTTGTTTAAGTTTTACTTACAGTACTCTGTTAATTGTTGCTCCACTTGATAGGCCCTTCACACAGTCAGCATTCTACAGCACCATTGACCCTAGAGAGAGACTGGGAAGGTAAGTCTCCAGTGTTTCACTGGCCTAGTGCATAGAGCCCTTCAGCACTATGAAACAGAGCCAGTCTGGAGGCAATGTCCATTGTACATCTGGCCATATCGAGCCATCACCTGCTGCTGCAGGAGCCCGAAACTGCAACATATTCTCCATCCACTTCAGGAGCATAACCAGAGATGTAGTAGATACCTTTATTGTTTTAGGGGTCATAGTGACTGACCTAGCCAATAACTCAATTGGAGAGGTACCATGCAAGGTATTTGGGCATGGTTTGAATGCACAAGAAAGTTTGACAACACTGAAGTCGCTCTATTGATTTTTATACACTTTCTAAACACTTCCAATGCAGTGTATAACGTATCAAATGCACTTAACGTTTTAGTATTTTGCTTTTTATTTCTATACCTTTACCACGATGATGTTAATTAGCAGGTATTTTACTTTAGCAGTACAGAAAAACTGTTTTCTCAATTATTAATATCAATTTAGGTTTCTAATTAATAATGGCTTCCTGGAATTAGCCATTAAAATGCTTCAGTTAGAACATGCTTTCACAAACTTCTTATAACTAGCAGTTATTTTACCTTTAAACAAGCTTATTAAATTACAATTAGCAACCAATGAAGTTTACTTTATTGAGAGCACTGATCTACATTATTATTTAAGAGAGCACAGATCTACATTTCCTTCTTTAACTTAATTTCATTAAACATGACCTTATAATTTTCATCATCTTAAAGATTTAATACATGTAATATTAATTTATATAGTTGGTATTCTATAAACCTAGGGAGATTCCACCCAAGTTAAATAAAATTGAAACCATTATTGTTTATGCAGGGAATATTCTTTTTCCTTCCTTTACAGGAGGCTAAAACCTCTTTTCTTTAATAAAATTCTAAAACTGTGAATAACCTTAAAAGCATACTCACTGCTAGGTTCTGAAATATAATTGTTTAATTTGTTTTAATCATAATTTAGAAAAAGATCTTTCCATAGTTTTCAAGGACTTTTCCTTTACTTACTGAAATTTGACAATTAGATTATTAACCACCCTTATTTTAAGGCTGGTAAAAGATTAATTTGAGGAATTACAGGGCAGCTGATTCTTAATTTCCCAGCCTAGAAGAAAGAGTTTTAATCCGTTACACTTAGCCCCTCCCTTAGTGCTCTTGCAAAGAGAAGGTCCTGGGCGCTGGGTAGGTCAAAGAGCTCTGGAAAATCTTTTTCCCTTTCCCAATAGTTTCTATATTCAGATTTCTATATGATCTTTTCATCCTGCTTAGCCTAATTCGGGCTCCAGAAATATTCATTAACATATATAACTGCATATTTGATTTTACAATTTGAATATAGCTCTTTTATGAATTTTCATTTGTTAATTTGATATTACCATCCCGATGTACTGAGCAAATAGGCAGACACAAATAGACAAAAAAACACAACTCACTAAAGTTACTTAAAGCTTTCATTCTTTTACAAAATAAGTTTAACTATAAAATAACATTTAAAAGATTTCTTTGAAGCTTATTTCTAATTACTCTAATTTGCACTGTGACCATACAGTTTTGCACAAGAATTTCGTTCCTTTTAATTATTGGCTTATAACCAAATTGTCCCTGGTGCTTTAAAATACCATTTTCCTTTACTTCAGAACTTTGTTTCCCATTTTGACTTTGGCAGTCCTTGGATGAAAAACACTAATTCCAGTATATACACACTGAGGTCATTGAAGCCTCAGGGAAACTGGTTTCTCTCATGAATGGCTGCTTTTAGGAACCTCAACACTCGAGGTGGGAGGCTTCCCCCACTCCCCAGTCCTGGGAGATAACAGGACTCTGGAGGTGGCTGGACTAGAAGACAGGATGTTCAACCCCGAAGGTCTAGAATTCCACCAGGCAGCAATTTAGTCCCCTCCTGGAGCCACGAGAGAAAGCCAGGTCATTGGCACCAGAGGAAGGACAGGAGACAAGGGTGTCTGAAGTTTGCTTTCCCCTGAGCCATAGGTTGTAGAAGTTGTCATGAAATAACCATAAGCAAAGGCAAGGGGTAAGGCTAGAGACCTGAAGTAACCTTAAACAAAGGCAAACTCACTTTATAATTACCATCTCAATAGCTGAAGTCTAAGGGGGAGGTGAAGCTAGTGAGCTAAACCAAGGGTTTGGCTAGACCTGGAGGGACCATAAACAAAGGTAAACTTAGTTTAGAATGATCATCACAGCAGTAGGTTCTAGGCTAAATCCCCCCAGTTATAGCAATTTCAAATATTATTCTTCTGCTGTTTTATAATATAAAGGCATCTATATAATGATCTTAACTTTTAGTTACCGTTTCTAGTAAGTTTCCACTTAAAAAAATTTGGGCACTTCCATTTATTAACTAAGCAACTAAAACAATTTTATTAGCAACAACTTTTTAAAGGTTTTCTCCTTTTTCTGCAGTTGAACTAATTCCACTTGTGAATTTTACATCAAATCCAATTGCAAGATAGTATTAACATTTGAAAACTCATTTTTAGATTACCTTTCATCGTTATCCAATTTGTAACAGGTGAACCCCAAATCTGATTTATGAATTCCGAGACATGAGCAGACTGATAAAGTTCAAGCAAGCACAGATTAGAACAGAAGAGAGAATTTTACACACTTAGCTTAGCTTAGGGAAAGACTTGACTTTAGAATCACCTAAATGCAGAGCTTCCAGTGTCTGTCCATGGCAGAAACCTTGTGCAGGACCCTCCAGCTTAGTTTCTCCAGGAAAATCCCTGGGCAGCTGCTAAGTACAGAGATAAAGGGTCCAGAGATGCCCTGTCCCCAGTGAGACACGACTTGGCCCTGCTCTGGGGGCTGTATCCCATTAGGTACCTCCCGGCAAGGGGTAAAGCCCTGAGAAGGCTTTTTTCACTACAAGGATTGGAGTGTTACAAGGGAGCTGGGAATGGTCAGGAACCTTTTAACTTAATTGATGGCCCCTGAGGAGTTCCTTATTCTACAGGGGAGAGGTTTAGTAAACAGCCTAGATCTTAATTCCCCATTCACTCCCCTCATTAGGCACAACCAGGGTTAGAGAGGTCCAGAGTACAGGCTAGGACTGAGTAATTGGCTCCTACGTTAAAAGGTGAGCCTGTTTCTGAGCCCCATGTCTGCTGCTCCTTACCTTCTCCATCTTGGCAACGTGGTCGCAATTGTTGAAAACTAAGGAGGCTATTTCTAAAAGGAAGTTAAAGGAAGTCTGAGGACCCAGGGAAAGTTTCTGCAGCTTTTTATGGGTATCTGAGGCAGACTGACTGGATTTCTAGGCTCTGCCTCTAATTAATTTCTCTGAGCTTATTTAAAATTGACTGGCTTGGTACTGCATTTCCTCATCCCATTTAAGGAGACATGACCACGTGGTCTCTGACCCTCAGATTGAAGTGGGGCACTTCATCCAGAGAGAAACTCAGCACCCAGACAATGTGTTTAGGAGAGGAACCTTTATTTCCGGCCGGCCGGGGCCTCCTCCAGCAGTATGGAGAGAAGCGACCCCCGGCTTCCCGTGGTGGGTTTTTATAGGGAATTTTAGCAGGGTCAGCATGATAAAGCAACTTTTCTTTGTGTTCAGATATCAGATTAGTTGATTAAAACAAAGTATTAGTTTCTTGCACCAGAAAGGGTGAGGGGCAGCTTCAATTGTCCATATCCAGCAGAGCAAGCAAGCAATATTACAGAAGCTAATTTTTGCGATTAGCATCGGCGTTAAGGGGGTTTGGGTTAATCTTTACTAGGGGTGGGTTTTGCCATCTCCATGGTGGCGTGACTGGTCAGGCACGGATGCATATCCGGGGTATTGTTTTAAGCAGGTTTTGTGGGCCTTAGGAACTTCCATCAGTGTTACTATGTTTAAAAATCTCCATTACAAGATCAGTCTGTCCTCTCCTCTTTTACACAGGTTTAACTGGAATTCAGGGTCCCATCCAAAGCCCACTCTTGGCCATACTGTGGCCACATGGTGTGGCAGGAAAAGATTAGCCTCTTTCATTTTAGACCACAGTAGGCAGATTGTACCAATTTCTGAGAAGCCACCCCAGTGGGATCTGCCGAAATACTGAAAGAGCTGCCCATTATCCTAGGGGAGGAAAAAACACATTTATCAGTCTGGATGGTGTACCAACACTAGACCTGACTGAATGGGTTGCTCGTCGAGCCAGCGCCCTGGAAATCGGGGAGCCCTGCTTGCTGTACCCACCTTGTGGGGATCTGAAGACTTATGTCTCTGGGCATCTCCAGGGCTTTAGAGGTCTTGGGGGCATCTGGGTCCAGCTCCCAAACCGAACACCCAAGGTGGGCTGACCCTAGGAAAGGGGCTGGCTAGGGACCTTTCTCTTGCCTACTTTGCAGATGGCTCCGAGAGAGCTCACCACATGGCGACGCCCAGGGTCCGAATTCTGTGGTAAAACCAGACATTAAAAGGCAATTAAGAAGCTGAGACTGATTTATGGCTTACAGACAAACAGTCTCATGCACCACCCTCCCCACCCCACCCCCAGAAAATCTGAAGACCTTCCCAGGGCTAAGAAGAAGCAAAGCCTAAGGATGCTACTGAGGGTGGGACTCATGCCTCACTAAAAAATGCATTTTCAGTTTCCCAGGCATTCCAAAGCATCTCACAGACCCAAAATGAGGACAGCAATAATTGGAAGATTAAAGGCAGTTCTGATTAAAACAGGGGTTCTTAACCTTTTTTTGTTCCATGGACCCCTTTCCCAGTCAGGTAAAAAACTCAGACCCCTTACTAAGTCTACACTATACTGTGTATTATTTAATACATATATCACACCCACACCAACACGTCCCCACAAGAATAATGTTTTGTTGAGTTTCAATTCAAGCTCACAGACCCGTTGTTAAGAGCCCCTGAATTAAAAGGAGTTAACTATGAGCCTGAGGAAACAATACAGCAGGTGATAGCCATTCTGAGCTCACAGAGAGGGCCTGGTAATCTCCTGGCAGGCTCCTGCTCGACTCAGGCAACATGCGCAGTCAGATCTCAAGGATGGTTTCACCTGCCACCCAGAACTTCCTAGGATCTACATGGCATGGGGGCTCACCCCTACCACTTCCAAAGAGGGAGCCGGAAGTCTGGGCGGACAGTATGTCCTGTGGGAGCCTATCCAGGAACCCCTGTAAAATGGCAGAACCAAAAGAGGGCACAAACAGGCTATAATGAAAAGCTTAGACTCACCAGTCCTTGCCAGGGGTCAGGAAGGGTCACCTGCCTCTAGACCTCCTGGTGCTCGCCAAATGAAACTGGGCAAGTGTTGGATTCCTCTAGGTTCTTGTCTATATCGCATGAAAGAATTTAAGAACACGCCAGTTTAGTTAGGCCAGTAAAAATGATTTATTGGGAAATGGGGGAAGAGAACAGGGCTTGCTGAGAAATGGGAGAGAAGGATGGAAATACGCAACGAGATTTGATGTGGGCTCCTCTAAGGAGAGAGCCTTGTGTTTTTAGGATGCTCCTAGAAGTAGTACTTGAAGAGTGTTTATATTGTTCAGACTATTTGGCAAGAGAAAGTCAGATGATAGGACCACAATATTCCCAATGGTTACGGGAAAGAGAAAGAAAATCTGGTATTTTCACATTTTCTCTTGAAAATAAGTACCTTGAGTTGCACTGATTACTCTCTCATCAACATTCACTCAGCTCCTGTGCCATAGAGCTCTGTGTTAATAATTTTAAAGGCAGATTAAGCATTCTAGAAATAAGTGCTATTGGTAATTTAGGATATCAGCTACTACCTTTATAAAGCCTACCGTAAACTGCACGATCAGCTGGCAGTCATGATGAGACCCCAGAATAAGAATAGGTCTTACTGAGCAAGACCTATTCCACTAGTGAGGTTTGGAAGAGGGATCTCTCATGGTTAACCAGAGACAGAAAGAGGGAGAATTGCCGACATATTCTGACAGGAGTTAAAATAACAATAACAGTCTTCCTACTTAACAGGTTGAGTCATAGGCACATTCTACTTATTTCTCCGCAATTCCGAGCAGATTGTTTGGGCTGGAATTCTGTAGGCAGAGGTGGGCACCGCCTGCTGCACCAGCCTCTAGTTCTTGCTAGGAGGGTGCTGTGGTAAGTCTGGTCTTTTAACAGTTTAGCCAAATGCAATCGAAAATATTTGGTGCTGATGAGCATTTTTTTTCCTAATGTCTAGAATAAAAGAATGGTAGTCGAGGTATGGTTATTATGTGTTTAGTTCTTTTACTGGCCATGAGCATAAGACACTTAAAAAGGGAGGCTTACTGTGGGAAGTCTCAAAATTAAAAATTAAATCTTGCTGGGATGTTTGCCTTCAAAAAAAGTCTATAGGCCAGTAATAGTGCCTTGTCTTAGTTTGGGGTTAGAGTTGAAATTAATAGAAATCTATCTTTTGCTTAAGCGGAAGAGGGAAAACATTGTATGATTAATGAGGTACCTCATAATTCAAGGGCTGGGAAAGAGATGGGCTTCATGAGGTACTAGAATCAGGAACCATACCTGAGTCAGGAACCAAGACCACAATTTTCCAAGTCTTTCTGGGGTCCCATGGCCTCCCCACTGTACTTCCTTTGAATCAACATGTCTCTTGACATCTCTTTCTTTACATAGATTTGAGATTTCCCTACTACTCTTTATATGAGCACAGTCTAAGTTTGCCTGCCTATCAGTGCCAGCCTCCTACAGTGTCTGTATATCAATTTTCACCTCCCAAAGAGAGAATATTACTGGCCCATCTTGGGCCAATATCCACTGTTGAACTCTTTGTCCAATAAGCTGTGTTCAGTGGAATAGACCAGGTGGTATATTCATGGCTGCCAGGGTCCCACACCTCTGGGCAGGAAGAAGGAAAAGTGATTAGTGAAAAGGGGTCTTGATGCTGAGCAAGCACCCTTGAAAGCTATTAAAACCAAAAGGTGCCGTTTGTCTGCTCCTTTACTCTTCCACCCATAAAATTCCCTTTTATTGATAACTGGTACATAAAGAACCAAAGTCCAGGATTTTAAGAGGTGAAAAAAGCAGGGCTTGAGGCCAGTCTCCAAGAGAAAAATAAATGAGTGATGACTTCTAGTCTGAGTTTTTTCTGCAATTAATACTTCAGAGAATTTTCACTACCTATTATATTTTTTGATCATTCCTAAACATGTATATTTCATGGTTCTCAGGTTAGGAAAACTTGATTAATATTCTGGTTAAGAGTGGTCTTTTCCGTGCCTTGGTCAGTGCTCTAAAACTGAGGACATTTATAAGCCCTTGAATTTCCTTTTCACTCTCTCCTTGCCCCTTGAGACAGAAATCAGCATTTTGCAACATTAAAGGGAGTTGCTATCAAAGAAAAGGATCAGTAGAGAACAAAATGACCATTGTAGGCAATTGAAGGATATAACAAGCAGCTTGGGAGAGGGCTTTGGGTGCACAGTTAGCCTTCAGTCTGTAGCTTGCCACATTTTTCTGCAAAAAGAAGACATATTCATTTTGCCCCTCTTGCTCCTTGTTTGTATCATGCAGCATGAAATAGGTGGACTTAGCAAGAGGTGTGTGGGTGTGTGTATATGTATGTTCATATGCTCACCCTAAAACAACTCAGCATTTTGAATAAAAATAGTTCAAAGGGACATATTTCCACAATAAGGGAGAAATTTAGCACAAACGTAATCACGGATACGGGATCCTTTAAAGCTTCAGTCCTATGGTAACTAAAGCCAATTTTACTTTAGGATAGAGCAATGTGAGGAGTTTCACAAGCAGACACTTCAGCTCCTGTCCTGTTGACCTGACTGTTTTGCTTAGGAGCCAGTTTTTCTTGACTGATGAGGGTCACCTGTCCCTCTGAGGAAAGGGGAAGATGATGAGAGAGGAAGAAGAGAAACTGCAGAGTTTGGGGAGTGGGAGGCAGGGGGCAGGAAGAAGGCCATACATGTAGGCTGGTCTCAGGAAAGGTGGTGCTTCCACTTTGTCCTCAGCAGACATCAAACTGTCCTCAGATTTCCTAAAAGCAGTCACAAGTTCTGCCAACACATTGGCTAGAAAGCAGATGTTACAAGAGGACCAAACGGATGACTGTAGCCACCTTTGTTCCAGGCACACCAGGAAAGCAGAGGAGCATGGAGAGGATAATTTAGGAAGAGCAGCAGGAAATGCTCTTTCCTCAAGTTTGCTCTCTCACTTCTCCCACTCCCAACACCCACAGGCTGTTCTACTTGCTGTCAAGAATTGCTGGGCAGGCAATAAATTGGGGGTAGTTTCCTAAATTTGTTATTTAAACATGTTATTTATATTAATCTCATTCTTTTTTTAAATCCCAGTACACTCATCGTCAAACCATATATATTAGTTAGTATTGGCTAATTGTTTTAACAAATTGACCCAGAAATGTGTGATGACTTTATTTTTTGCTCGTTTAACAGTTTTGAGTGGGTATTGGGGTTGGCAGATGGCCACCTCATAGTCATTCAGGCTTCCAGATTCCTTCCATTTGTGGCTTTGTCTTGTCATTGTCTGTACACAGCTGGTGAAAAGGACAAAAACCAAGGAAGAGCTCTCGGAAGTTGCCTATAAGCCAAACCTGGATGTGTATACATTGCTTCTTTCCTTTGGTTAGAACTCAGCCACATGACCACACCTAATCAAGGGACTTTAGGAAATATTCTAGCTCTGTGCCCAGGAAAGAGAAGCAAGAGCTTTTGGTAAACTGCTAGCAGTCTCTATAATACTGTATTAGTCAGCCAAGGGGTGGTGATGCACAGTACCAGAAATCTGTTGGCTTTCATAAAGGGTATTTATTTGGGGTAGAAGCTTACAGTCACAAGGTCATCAAGCATAACTTACTTCCCTCACCAAAGTCTGTTGCCATGTGTTGGAGCAAGATGGCTGCTGGTCTCTGTGAGGGTTCAGCCTTCCTCTTCTTCCTAAGGCCCTGTGGTCCCAGCTTCTTCCGTTCTTAGCTGTAGGCTAGAGTAAGGCTTGTCTCTCTCCCCAGGGCTCGTTTCTTTCCAGGCTTTCTCAGCTATTCAGGGCTCTGGTTTCTTCAGCTACAAACTATCAGGCTTGTTCTCTCCCCAGGGCTCTAGCATCCAAAACTAAATTCTCTGTGTTCTCCTTCTTCATGTATTTACTTCTGTGTGAGAGTCTGTTTTATCCTCACCAAGAGGGTGGAGACTCAACCTGTATGCCCTAATGACATGGTCAAATAAAAGCCCTAATCTTGATTTAATAGAGTAAAAGTGAATCTTCTGAATCTAATACAATCTAAATCACCAAGAGGAACAGACCAGTTTACAAAAGCAATCCAATATCTGTTTTTGGAATTCATAAACAATGCCAAACTGCAACAAATGCCAAGGGAAAATCTCTATACAGAATTAATATAGTCAACATGTGAATCAAATACATCAAACTGTTGCAAGAATAGATGCCAAAAATACCACAGAGATAAAACTGTAAATCATAATTTCAGTATCATGTTAAAATAGTCTAATGTAATAGGCACATCAGTCTATTAAAGTTAATACTTCCAGAAATATATAAATAAGATATTTCTAAAACCCTCCTTATAGAAATAAGCATTATGTCCAAAAGAATAATGGCTTAAGAATCATAGTGCCCTGTCCTGCTCTTGATTTTCCTGATAACTTCTTGTTAAATGAATCAATTGATTAATTAATAGATGTATAAAACTTCATTGTGGAAGAAAATATTTATACTTTGATGAGTTTCTAAAATTAGTTATAGAAACACATGAATTGGTATGGTCAAATAAAAAGTCATTAAGAGTACGCCCTTGTAATGAAAAATAAAGAGTAAAGGTGAGTATTGAGGAAAAATAATACAGTTGGCAATTTTACAAAAATTTTTCAAATAATTTTGATGAACACACAAATACATATATAATCTACATCATATTTCATATTTGCTCCGTCAGTGCTATTTATTTGGAAGACCTTATATTTAAATGGTGGATAACAATGCATCTGATTCTTTTACAGGAATGGGATCTTGCATTACAATGTTGTGTAAAAGTCTTCCTATTAACTAAATATTCTACAAAATCAACTTCTTGGCCAAATAATTTTGTCATGAAGTTTTAGTCCCCTGTGACTGAGAAACACTGGGTTTTCACAAAAACACTGCATTTCAGTAAGAGTGTGATCACTGGTTTTTCCTTAAAGGTTAAAACTCCTTTTCTCTTTGAGAGTAGGTGGCATCAGAAAACATTTTAAAATGAAGAAAACCCAAGAAAACTGGCCTTTTCTATGTCTATATAAGGAAAGGCCTTATGATGCTTCAGCCTGTCTGAGGAGACTGAGAGGTGATAAGCAAAATCTACAACATAACTGAACCTGAAGGTGGATTCCTTCTGAGTGCCTTGGTCACATCTTTCTTCCTGAGAAGTGTAATGATTTCCTTAAATCTGCTGATTTCTCATGATTTTTTTTTTTTTTTTTAGATCTTTACTCACCCCCCACACTTTCTTAAATGAATGTCAAGAACTCCAGTCATACCATGTGCTCAGTAATTACTACAGAAGGCAGTTGGATTCTGAGACAGTTGTAGTCTCTGTAAGAGAGATTTAGAATTCACTAAAGCAAATACTTACAGTGAGGGAGTGCCAAAGTTTGAGTCATTTAAAACCATTCTCAACAAAGCTCTAGGAAGTATCCGGTAGTAATCAATTCTGAGTGAAGAGCAAAGGCCCAAGACAAGGAAAAAGACCTTTTTATCCAAGACAGACTGCTGTGGTACTAGAAAGTTCATGCAGTGTGGGAAGCAGTGTGTACGCCTTTTTGTTTTTTGGCTTGTATACATCTTTTTGGCATATGTTTACAATTGGAGTGAGTTTTGTTTTGGGGACCCAAGAATTCTAAAGAAAATTTTGTTTTAAAAGCAAGAGGAATTGAAAAATATAGTAATATAAGATGCTATAATGCACACATATTTAATATACCCATATACACATATACTCTATGGATCACGTAAATATATGCTGGAAAGTGTTATTTGAATGGAACAAGAACTTAGGAAATTCTTCAGTGAAGCTCTGTAGGGAAGTAACTTATTGATGTTTATTTTTATGAAATTTTCTTATTGCAGGGATGAATAACTATTACATAGCTTAAAATACATAGGGATACTTTCTAACATTTTTGGTAATGGTTGCATAAATTGACATGTGTTTTCTGCAACCATTGTTTGTGGCCCCAGAACCTAGACTTCTCAGCCCTCCCTGCCACCCCTGTAATCAGCTCTGCTATCCTCCCCCCTGCTGAAAGCTGCAGTACCTCCTATCTGGAGTCCATGTTTCCACTCTTGCCCCACTATTCCCATAGTACTTAGAATTAAATCCATTCTCTTGACCAAGTAACACAAGATCCTATATGACCTCGTTCTGCCAAGCTCTCGGGCTCATGTCACCCTTCCTGTTTCTTACTGCAAGTCAGCCTCACACACACCAACCTCATTCCCACCCCATGGAGTCTATAATTGTACAGCACCCACCCACCCCTATGATGGAAAATAACAGTGAAGATAGTCTTAGTTTTAATGTTTCATTTTCATTTGCTTTATTAATAAAAAGATAAAGCAAAGAGGAAGAAGTAAGAAAGATGAAATTAAATCTTGCTCCTTAGCAAATCTTCCATCAAAACAACCAACCCGAAATATGGTTCTTGTGTGAAGGTAAAGGATAGTTATTGTTAATGGCCGTTTTCTTGGAGAAAAGCAGTTACCTTCTTGTATCACTGAGTTCCATGATCACATCTTGAGTTCACATTTTTTATGTAGCCTAACCTAAATTTAGAAACTTTCCAAACCTTGGGGGAAAAAAGAAGCAAATTCTTTTGGTCCATACCCCATACTTTTTTGGGTGAAAATATTACACTTTTCCATACATTTCTATTGAACACTTTTCAATATTTTAATCTATTATCAAAAGAATCAGTCTTATGGGGAAATGGAGTAAATTCTGCTCCTGCTGAGTAGAACTAAATGGACAGGTTTGAGCCATGTTCTTCAATCAGATGCCATAGCTTCTGCCATTTCTCCTTTAGAATAGTGCATCACTTTCTTTATAGGCTTTTAGAAATAATAATAAAAATATTTCTCATTGTAATGGCCAATGATTTACATTTTTTTAAGAAACCTTATTGAGTATATTTTAAGTGATAGTTGTTTCAAACTACCCCTGTTTTGCACAAAAGCTTTCGCTCCAGCGTTAAAAATGAAGTGATAATATGTAGAAATAGTCCATATGCTTGCCCGTTTTTGAGGAGCCATTTCTTAGTGTATAAATTTAATTCTGGTCCTGGAGTTCCTTAGCATGGAATTGCAAAGAAGTTTCCAGTCTGTTAAAAATTGTTTTAGTGTTTGACAGTAGCAGAGGCATGAAGATTCTCCAGGTTTTTCTATTCATTGTTTTCACAAAGACATTAAGATGAATTCTGGAATTTATAGATTAAAAATCTAAAATCAAACCTCAGACAGAACGCACCTGAATGAAGGTCACGTGGTAGTTATTTAAGTAGGTGTACTGCTGTCATGTTCCTCAATTCATTTGGAATCCTAGGACGTGAGGAATAGTTTCCAGTGGCAGTTTTTCTCTTTCATTTTCAGGGAAATTTCCACCAGTAACACCTCCAGCCTACCTAGAGGTTTCTCATCAGTCTCACCTGCCACCTTCTTACCCCACCTCCTATAGCTATGAAAAAAGCATAAAGTCCCTATCCTTTATTATTGTAACAGTTATGATGACTGTTAAAAAATGTCATCGACTTATAAAAATTAAATCTCAATGAATAATTTTTAAAAATTAATATGAATTCGCAAAATTTTTGTGGCTTTCCAAGAAATGTGTTTCATTTTTAAATTAATTTAATTTTTATATTCCAAATTATTATTTTTTTGTTTCATTTGATAATGGCCAGATTCTGTTTGCCTGACTTGCAGATGAGTGGGTCTATTTTTATCTTGACCTGTTTTTTTGGGCCCACCATATCGTAGTCCTACATCTTTGCCTATTCTTAAATTAATAGTTGGTCAGTTAAGATTGAAGAATTTGTAGAAAAATTAATCATTGTAGATGTTTGCTTACTTGAATATATTTTCCAGCTTGATTTTTTTTTTTTACCATCACCAATACATATACTAATTATATACATTTCAGGCCTGGAAGATTTAGCAAATTTATGTTGATTATATTCCTGCAGAGGTCTGGCAGTATACAAGTAACAAACCATAAAATTTGACCTGATTTTAAGAATTCACTCCAGTGTACACAAAGATATGTCTGTTCAAAGAGATAAGTCAAACTGTGTGAAGCCTGACCCAATTGGATCAGGTCTGAGTTGTGAGGAAATTCCATATGATAAGGATTCCTTTTTGGCCCATCCAACTGATAGAGCAAACAAGGCTACTTTCAACCCAACTCAAAATTCCTCTGAGTCACAATTATAGCCAGGGATAGGCTATATTTAGGCCCCCAAAGTCTCTATCTTATATGACTCAGACTTTAGATTTATATGACTATAATATAATTTTTATCTAAGAAAAATGAGTATTTAGTATAGTTAACTGGATTTTGGACTCTTTTGATGGTGTAGTTTAGTATATTTTAAAATGTATTCAATACAATATTTTTGGAATGCTCGTTTTTCTGTTTAAATACGTAATACTCAGAATGTTTATGTTCCTATAGCACCTGGTTTGTTCTCTCTTATTGCATTTACTGTGTTATCTTGTAAAGAATTTTTTTCAAACATGTCTGTCTTCCTCAATATAATCTGAGCTATTTGTGGTAAGAGTCCATATCTTAATCATCACTATATTCCCAGCCCCTAGCAGTATTTCTGATATGGTGCTGGTATTCAAAAAATATTTTTTATCATAAAATACAAGGAAACATAATAAATGAATTGATGTATTGGCAACAATCTGAAAATTCAATGAAAGCTCAATTCATTGCTCATTAAAGCAATAGTAAATAAGTCTCTCACAAAGAAAGATCCAGTTGTCCCCTCACTTAGGCTCCCTGTCTTTTTCTCTACATTCTTCATTTCCTGACCTCCATGTCTCATCATATGCCTGCAGTCCTGACCAGGTTCACATGTTCCTATAGCCTGCTGTCACACCTCAAAAAAAAAAATAACATTTTTTTTTTTTAAAAAAAAGGATAATTCTCGCTGTCCTGATTTTGTGATAATCAGGGTAGGCTAAACTTTCGCTATATTAGAAACCATGCATGTGTCCCCAGATCTAGTTTTTCTCCCTAGGTCTGGTTTTTAGAATGCTGGTGATAAACTAAGCCTGATTTATTATATGACCATCCTGTATGGGAAATGACTGCAACTCTAGGTATCTTTGGTTAACCTTAAGAGATATAGCAGGGGGACGGATGTGGCTGAAATGGTTGGGCGTCCGACTCCCATATGGAGGGACCTGGGTTTGATCCCTGGGACTTCCCAGTAAAAAGAAAAAAAAGAAAAATATAGAAGGTGCATGGGCTACCAGGCCCCATGCGTGGGTACGCTGTCAGGCCCTGCAAATGGGTGAGCCCCCCAGACCCCGTGCACAGGTGTGCCATCAGGCCCTGCGAGTGGGGTAAGCTGTCAGGCCCGGTGAGCCATGCAGCAAGATGATGACGTAACAGGAGAGTGACACAAAGGAGAGCCAAGATAAGATGCGCTGACAAAACAGGAACTAAGGTGGTGCAGGCAGTAAGACACCTCTCTTCCACATCAGAGTTTCCGAGGATTGAATCCCAGTGAAGACAGGAGAAGAAGGATAAGAAGAGAGGGCAGGAAATGGACACAGAGAGTTGCCCAGCGAATGGACACAGAAACAGCAAAAACAGGGGTGGGGGATGAAAATGGATAAAAGTAAATAAATAAATAAATAAATCCTTAAAAAAAAAAAAAAAAAAGGATAACTTCATCTTAGATTTCTCATTTCTCACAGAAAAAAAGTCAAGTAAAGTGTTCTCTGACATTTAAGATATTGTGCATCTTAATGTAAAGGAGCTCTTTGGAACATGGTTTGTGACTGACCACAAACTGAACTCAATAAAATATTAAGATAAATATCTGTCAAAATAGTAATGAAACATGGTATTTTAACTTTCCCTTTCTCACAGCAAACAGAAGGATAGTGAGGTGTGTAAGCTGCTTTCTTTGTGATCTGTGGCACAACCTCCATGTTCACCTGGGTCAGGGCTCGGTCCATCTTCTCTAAGGAAATCTCTGAAGCACCTTGTCCTCAGGACTGATTGTCATTTTCAGATGGTGGCCGCCTTAGGGCTCAGCTGCTGCCTTCCCTATAATATAGATCTTGAGTGTCTGGAACTAAGGGGTCTACACTCTGATGACTGGTGCAGCTAATAACTTATGACCCAAATTTTCCTTAGGAATATCTGCAGTTCTGCAGAAGATGTCTCAGTGTTGAGTCTAAAGGAGATTTACTGAATTTTTGGTTGAGGTTTTAAACTAGAAAAGGTTTAAAACAAAATCATTAATTGTCAAAATTCAAAATGCTATTTCCTTAAGTTTTTTATACTGATGCTTAAATTTATACTTATTTAAGGGAAATATTTTTTTAAATATGATTGAATTTCTCTTAAGTAGTAAAAGAAAATATGCACATCGAGGTCCAAATTCATCTGTGTTTCAGTGGTTCAAAGGCTAGTTAGATGCCTATGAAACTTACACTCAGATTAAGCACCGTATCTAAGCTTATACATCTAGTAAGTGGTGAGGCCAGAATTCAACCCTAAATTTCTGATTCAAAATCTATTTCTTTTTCCATCTATCTTCATTACCTAAATGCAGAAACTTAAGGGATAATTAAATATCCTCAGCAGAGGCTAAAGCTCTAAATCATTTTGTATACTCTTTACTTTTGATATTTATATATTCCTGGCCTTCTTATATAATATGAAAAATGATTTACAAATTATATACAGCTATGAAGTATATATTGTAAACCAGGATCACATAAAAAAAAAAGCCTTACCCAGTTTTGTACAGTGGAATGTTATCAGTGGAACAAGTTAATGAAAGTGTCGTTATCTGGACTGAATTCTCTAACTCTAATACCATTTCACCTATCTCACTGCTTGATGAAAGAGCAAGCAATGGAATGGGTGTTGGTAGATTTGGCTTTTCATCCCAGCTCTTCCTGGCAGTTCCCAACATGGACAAATAATTTAATCTCTCTGGCCTCAGTTTCTCAGTTTAAGGCAAAACACTGACTGGTCCTATTGCTAAAAGTGTTCAAATAAAAGCCATAAAGCAATGACAAATAATAGGTATCAGTTATTGAACACCTACCAGTTGCCTGAAATTATGCTTTGTTTGCATTGTCTAATTCTAACAATAACCCAGCACTGGCCTGTTTTGTATGTACTGTGTCCGTCATCATCAGAAATAATCTAAGCACCCACCAACTCTCTTCATACTAATTGCTTGTTAGTTATGGTGTGAAAAGAATACTTCATTCTTATACATATTTTACTGAAAACAGCAAAAAAGACATAAAACAAATATTTGGATTTTCAACTTAACTTTTTATGTCATCGAAACCTTTTCTTCAGCTTTGAAAAGACGACAAAGGGGGGGAATATACCGTTTGAAGTAGTATATAAACAAATTTTAAAGCTTAAAATGCCTTGGCATTCACCTGCAAAAATAGTAGATTCTGCTTAAACCTGTAACACAATTAGAGACCAAAACAAACGCTCTGTTTTGTAACACTGGTATGAATAGCACTAGTATAAGGCATAGTCAAACCTGCATGGAAAGGGAAACAACAGTCACGTGCTTAATTGTGTTACATGGTTGGTTGTTTTATTCCTTTGCTCATTTTCGGATAGAAACAGCACAAATCACAATACCAATGTTTTTACTGCCATATTACGTGATGGCAGGGGAGAGCATTTCGTATAAAACATGCGAGAATTTTCTATGCCAAGTACATTGTAAAAAATGGAGACTTGCCTATCGGGCACACAGCATATTTTTCCTTTAGATCTTCCAAACATTCATTGTTTCTCCTTTTGCCGATTTTTGAGAGTATTTAATGCTGCCTAATAATAACTATAATCAGTGCTTTGTGATATTGTAAAAAAAATAAGCAGTGATATTTGTTATTATATGGAAATTCCAGGAGAAAAACTTTTACTTAATGACATTTTCAGCACAAATGTCTCAATTGTCTACATATTAAAGTATTCAGTCATTTTTTTTAGAGCTTTATCAGTTCAGCACTATGTACCACATTTCCCCCCTCTCTCATGCCATCCCTCTTCCATCCTCCAAATTATTTAACAGGTAAAGAAAATTATAACTCAATTTGAGATATTTTAAGCAAGTGTATTTCTGTTATGAACCATTCGTCAATGTCAAGAAGTATCTAAAGACAATTTCACGATGTTCATAAACTGACCAAAGCCTTGTTTTCACAACAGGAAGTAGATTTTTACTACAGAAAAGGGGTAATTTTATACATCATTCTCAGATATCATTCCTCTTTCAGGTAGGATTAGGTACAACAGAACTGCCTTATTCCCAGTATTTATGAGACTTGATCATATCGTCCATCAAGATGATTGCCTTAACCCTCTATTCAGTTATTTTTCAGGGGTGTTTCATGTGTATATTTCTATCACTCCTCAGTCTTACCTAGTGTGCCATGCAGTCGGCTTGCCTGAAAGCAGTAGTTACAACATCAATTTCCAAGCCCCACACCCAGAAATTTTAATCTGTGTTGGAGGTAATTAATGGAAAACACTTTAAGATGTGTTGCCGTGGTGATCACCTAAGAGCCTTTCTGTTTCATGATTTGAAAATCTTCTCTGATGGGATGTAATTTGTTTATCTTAAAGATAACTCTAAACCAGTATATCATTCAAGCTCTATTATGTCTGCTTATTCCAAGTCCAGTCATTTGTTCTACTTGGTTTTATTTTTCATATGCTTTAAGTGGAGTTAAAATCTGAGTCTCAAATCTATAGCCATGACATCCCTGAAAATTTGGTTCAAAACTGTTCCCCTCTCACGCATTGAGCTACTGGTGGCAGATCATCACAGCTAATAGTACCTTTCTCCCTGTGTTTATCTCAGGTGGGGTAGATGGTAATTCATCCAACATTCAACAAATAGTTGATACCTGACTTATGACAAAATGGCACTTCAGTAGTTTGGATATCAGTGTCATGTTTTGGTTGTGTGAATCTTAACTTTTGCATAACCCATTTCATTCTCCAAAATCTGACTAGCTAAATAGAAAAATTAGAAAATAATTTCCTCTATGTTAAAATATATCTCTGATTTGCATCCTTAGGGCCTGGATTTGCCCCAAGAAAAGAATTTCATTAGAAGCTCAGAAAGACAGCATAGCTGTCAGGGACATTTTCTTCTGAATATTTCTGCTTACTGAGATTTCTTCCCTTTAAATATTGGAAGAAACGTGACAGCGGTGCCTTACTTTCTTGTGTCTGCAAACCCTTAGGACATATGTGCTCAGGATCTGCTATTGGTATAATTCTAAAGTGAGAAAACAAATTTATCCATTCACTCCTAGCGCTAAAGTTCATAAAGCATAGGAATTATCAGAATACATCAAACTCTTATTTTTTCATATACAATATTCAGTCCATCCAATGAAAATAAAATTCTTCTTTTTTCAACCCAGTCAACAAATGCATCAGGTTTTACTGTGCACATATGGTTTTTTTTTGTTTCGTTTTGTTTTAAATTTTACCGGGAGGTCCCGGTGATCAAACCCAGGTCCCTCCATATGGGAGGTGGATGCCCAACCATTTGAGCCACATCCACCCCCCCAATATGGTTTTATAACCCTTAGAGGTAATGAACAAAAATGTGTTATTTGGCTACCTCCAATACAGTAAGTCATTTTAAAGTTATCATTCACTTATTAGCAGCATTTGCCTGGATGGTAATTAAAAGAGTATTCTAGGAAGGATGGCCTAGGGAAAATACTTTCTTTAAACTACACAGCATTGCTATTTACTGCAAAAACTCAGGTGGTTCTGCTAGAGTTTGTTAAACTGTACTATATGTGAAAGGTGTAAAATATTAAAGTTTCATGAAACTTTTGTGTGTAAAAGATTGATACTCATTTCATATCTGTATTTATTCACTTTATATACATGAATGAAAATTTTTCTATTAAGTAATTGAAAGTTCGAGTATATCTTTTCCAAACCACAAACTGAATTTTGTCATGATAGCCATGTTTGAGCTGGATCTTTCTTTTCCTCTGTTCTGTCTTCCATTCGTTTTCTGATCTTCCTTCTTCCTTGCCTTTACTTGCATTCTCTCTCTTCTTTTTCTTGATATTTCTCAACTAGAATTAACTAAGAGATTCGGCTCATTGTAACGTTCCTGGTTCCTGGCACTAAAACCCTCTAATCAATATGGATGAAATGCTTGTTTTACTCTGCAATATTAAACATGTATGCATTAAATCTATTTAGAAACCAAATTGAAAAATTTTGTATGTGTTAAATAGTACAAAAACTGATCCATATACCATTTCAACTTGGAATTTAATCTGCAGAAAGAGTAACCCTTCCTTTTCTGGTTATAGCAGTTGTATTATGATGATAATAAGATGATAGAGGCTTGAATCCTGAACAGGTTAGAAATCTGATCGATGGCAAGTCATATAGATTGGTTCATATCTTTGGTATCAAAGGTTAGTGACAGATTGACAGACACTAAAGAATCTTAAAATTTTCATAATTATCCATCAGTGAGATGAAGCAGAGTATATCAGTGATCAGTGGCCCAGCAGTTGAGATGAAAATCTATAAGCTCTTGTCAAGAAGCATTAGATTGTGAGAAGCAGATCTAAGATTTATTGAGAAAACAACTGGAATTTTAAGAACTGGAGGTTTCATTTTTTATGAAAGAAGAAATAAGTCTATCCTTAGAGAACTCTCAAAAGATCAAGAGGAAATTGTTTAACAACAAAGAGTAGAAAAGATTGATGCTCACCACTCAAGACCGTAGCTGGAGTTTCTGGTCATACAGGATCTTCCCTAAGCTTTTTTTTTTTTTTTTTTTTTTTTTAAACCAACTGTGTGTCTTAATTGGGAAGAATGCTGGATCCCTGTACATGGTACAATAGCCATAATATGGTCATATCAAATGAAATATCTCATTCCCATATCAGTACATTTTTAACTCCTGGGATTTCTTTTTTAAAATCCATATTCCAGGTAACACACTTATAATGGCATTTGTGTTTAGCTGTAACATCTAAGATTCCCATTATAACATGTTATAAAATTTTTAATCAATTTCTTGAACTTAATAAATTTCTTTTTAATTTACTCAAGCACCTACTTGCTCGTATTATCAAGGAAGGGTCAGAGATAGAAATGGAGAGATTTAGATAGCTTCTCATCTTGCTTTATCAAACTAAAAGAGTGGCAGAAACCCAGCTGTTTGACAGTTAGGAGCAGTTTTAAACCTCTGTGATCTTTTGCAATTTGAATAGAGGAGTGGAATGTTAAAATTCTTGGTATCTCACAGGTTCCTTGTAGATTTGAAGTTTTGCCTTCGTCTCAGCTTTCTTATCTTCTTTAACATTGCACTCAAAAAGAATATTCAGAGATATTCAGGTAAAAGGATATTATATCAGCAAAAATAAATTAAAGGAGAATGTGATCACTTTTAACTATATTTAAATATACAGAGAGAGTCTGTGACCCTGAACCTTTGATTAGAAATTCAAGTGAAATTTTACATCCTATGGGTGATATTTTAATCACATCAGGTTGCGATTGTAAGAGAGTGTGGCCAAGTAGTGTCTTCTTAGATTCAAACAGTTTGTCCCTAGAGTAGAGGAAAACTTTCCAAATTATATTTTCTGTCAAAGTAGATTTATCAAAACAATGCCAAGGCTAGTTTGAAAATCTCCCAAAATAATTGTCAATTTATAGATGGTTAGATCATGTACATTTCAAAAGCCCAACAAATTAGAAAGTGATAATAATAATCATCTGGTAAATCTGCATATATTTTGAGGAGTATTATCAGATTAGTATTATTAGGAAGTCAGAAGATGCTTGTTAGATAATAAATTTGCTTTATTTGTGCCTCTGCAATTAACTGAGTCACTGTGGTTAGTCAGCCCTTTCTTCTTCCAAAATTACTCTTTATTGATTAATTAAAAACAAAGAGTCCAAAATGCTTAAGCATTAAATATGAAGAAATTCACTTTTTAAATGCATAGTCTCTTGCAAACAAATTATTGAAACCCTTTTAAGTGGATAATTACCAAGTAGCATTCTCCCCATTTAAGTCTTAGTTTGTTAAATTCCATTTGAGGATTTTTTTGGAGCTGAAAAATCTATTCCAAAGAGCCTTGGGGGTCAGGAAAAACTGCCAATTTCCTCTGGGTATTGTGGGTGGTCATACTGTTTGATTTACTTTTAATATCTAGTGGCTGGAACTCCCAGAGTTTTAACCCATGGGATAAAGTACAAACCAAAGTATCTCCGAGGTTCTTTTGGAGCTGTTAATAAACATGCCTTCAGACAAAGTGTTCTGTAGCCAATTGGTTTGGAATGCTTCACACATCAGTGTTCCCTGCTTGAGATTCCATTGTCCAAGAGCATATCAAAAGCTCTCAAGTTCCACGGTGTGGAGACCTCTTTAACTTAGCATTTCTCAAACTTATTTGAGCCCAGGACCCTATGCGGAGTAGTTGCTGCTGCTGTTTTTGTTTGTTTATTTTATTTTGCAACGTATTAACTTCCAGCCAACCAAAGTTCCAAATAAACAGACTATCAGGTAGGGAAGTATTGATTTAAAGATTCTTTAGGACAGACTCATCACTGGTAAAGTGCTGTGGTTTCTTCAGTGTTATGAGAACAGCCAAGGTTCTAAAAGGAGTCAAATTGAAGCAAGGTGAATTTTATTTGGGCAATCACTGCAGTGACGTTACCCTGCCCAGGTGATGCCTATTCTAGTCTTTGTAGTTCATGGTAATGGCAGACATAATCTAAAAAGTGTGTGTGTGTGTATGTGTGTGTGTGTTTGTGAGTGTGTTGTGTGTGTGTTTCCATTTTTTATCTCATGGAACCATGGAGATTCTCTTCTAGGTCTCCACTGATTTATGGTCTTTTTATAAATCAGTTGACATTTCTAACCATTTAATATCAAATACCTAGAGTCTTGTTAATTTATAATATTTTTAAATGATAGCATATTCAAGGAAAAATAGGAAAAAAAATGTGCTAAGGCAAACTTCCTCCTTACCTCAAGCCATCGCATCCCATGCCTATTTGGAAAAGCAATCATTTGTTCCACAATTCACAAAGAGAAAAGCAAAACTGACTAAAATAAAATGGGCTTAGGTTCTTTAAGAAGGAAAAGAAAAATCTTAAGTAAACGCTAAAAAGCTCATATTTTGATTAAAGACTCTTGCGTTAGATGTTTCTTCCCACTTGACCTCAAACCATGAGTTCCAAACTAATGCATCCAGTGTCCAGCAGATAATGGAACTGAATGAATTGTACATGGAAGACTAGTCAGGATTGTCTCAAGGGAGCAGCCACTATGAAACTGCAGCTAAAGCTGCAGGTAGAGCATAGGTCCACTGGTGACAAATATTCCAAAATTTCAATAAAGCTGTAAATCCATATTTGAAACCAAAATTCCCACCCATTCACACTTCCTCCCTTTTAAATTTGGCAACAATTTAAATGTTTAAACATTTTCCAGTCCAAATAAAACCCATCACCAAATTGAGTCTATAGATCACCAGTTTCCAACCTTATCAATTGAAATCTGTTCCTTCAGTTGATAAGAAAGTTTTATAATCAATAGGAGTCAGTTGTGCAAACTTACCAGACTAGCCCCATGCAGAATAGTCCCTTCATTTCATGGTTCACAGTGTTTAAAATTGTTTTGTAAACAAAGTCATTATTAGTTATTTTGTATTTATTAGGACAAAATATTCAAATTAAACTAGGATTATGTTCATAGTTTATGAGATATAAATGGCATAATTTCAAATAGGAGCTCCTCAAGTACTTGTCTTATACAATATTTTGGATAATACCAAATTCAGGGATTATGCTGTAGCTTTCATTGTTTGTACCTAAAGACACTTTCTGAGCAGAATCTCTGGTATAAAGATAATATAACATCTAAATCTTAAACTTTTTATAGTAGAGAAGGAAGACAATTATATTCTTATTTAAGAATGAGTGTTCAAACCTTTGCATTTTGTTTTTGACATCAAGATACTAGTCCACTTACAGTGAGGTGAGTCAAGTTTCCAATCAAGTGCTAGTGGGATTAAAGTGTGTTTTAATTCTGATATTTTTCACTGGTTAAATTAAGTATGAAGAAACCTATTGTATGCTGACCTTTCAGAGGAGAGTTTTTAGACTCATGGTATGTGATAAATCTTTCTGGCAAATTGGAGCCATTGAGCTGATGGTTTGTCCTTTAGTCAACATTCATTTAGGAAGAATTTACCTGAATATATATTTTTCCCCTGGACAATGCTAAAAATTCTTAATTAGCTCAGAAAAAAATAGCAAACATGTTAGAACTTCTCATTGTTAACCAAAAAATTCCACCCAAACCAAGTTCATGAAATACATTTGTAATTATATTTCAAATAATATATATAAAGCCTTTAATATGTAAATTAAAAGCTTTATTAACAGAAAAAATGGGAAAACTACGTGAAGAAACCTGACAAGTACTGTCTGAGCCAGATAATCAAGGTCAACACCAACAGGTTTAAATCATGTTGCTAATATATACCCTTGATATACACTTTACCTCTGTTATCTTCTTCCCAAAAACACATAACCCCAGTCTAATCATGAGACAAACATCAGACAAATTTCAGTAGAGGGACATCCTCTATTGAAAGTACTCCTCAAAATGTCAATGTCATCCAAAACAAGGAAATTCTGAGAAATTTTGTCACAGCAAAGAGGAGCCTTAGGAGACATGGCAACTAAATGTAATATGGCAGCCTGGATGGGATTCTGGAACAGAAATGGATATTAGGTTAAAACTAAGGAAATCTGACTAATCTACGGGCTTTAGTTGATAATAATGTATCAGTTTTGGTTCATTAATTATAACAAATACACCATGCTAATGTAAATAATAGTAGAAAATGTGTGTAGGTATTATAGGTGACTTTTCTTTACTATCTGCTCATTTTTTTCTGTAAATCTAAAACTATTAAGAAAAATGTCTCTTAATTTTTAAAAACTGTGTTAAGGCATGTGCTTCTTTTTGTGAAACTTTTCTATTTACATGTAATACAAAATAAACTGTACCATATAAGAATATGGAATTTTTAATTTAGCTACTCTGGTAAAGGAGATATAAAGAAATCAAGACACACAAAGATAAAGATGCTGAGGCAAAAGTCTGCCTGACTATATGAGAGAGCTTCTCTAGCAATAAAACGTGATCCAGAAGGTCACAAAATGAATCTAGATCATTTACTCAATCCATTAGCCATATGAAGATGCCACAACTTAGAAGAAATGTATTGCTTCGACTTCTGATTTTTGACTAGAATACAACAGCCAAATGGAGTCTAGAACGTGGAGTCTCTAACATGTTGCTAAGTTTTCAAATGTAAGCATGGAGTGGTTAATTCTGAGGGTGCACTCCTGTCATCAAGCTTTTGTATCTCAGACATGTGATGTTCACAACCTGGGACGTTCACTGAGTCCTACAAAATATCTGAGGACAGATTGCAAGCAACTTTCTATATTACACTTAAACACGTTTTCAGGCCCCTTGTTCCTATGCCAACAATTCCAGGAAAACTACCTTAAGTATTTTATATATAATGACTGGTAGGCTAATTATAAAAACACTAGCAGATGTAATAACTACTATTTAATGAGCATTCCAAGGACTGTGCTGAGCCCTTTATTTTATTCTATTTATTCTTCCTAACAAACTATTAAACCGGGCATTGTTAATCTAATTTTACATTTGAGGAAGCACTTTTCCTCATACAGTTCTTTGCACATAATGATGTAAGAATGCTCTTTGGTTTATTAACAAGCCCTTCAATCAGTGTTTTAGAAGCTAAACTTTTACATCCTGTTTAAATATTTCTTGGAGAGGATAAATAGAATCTTCCTGAGAAACAATTTTGGGGGAAGTTTGATGTTGTAGTCAAATTAGTGTAATGAGTTAACTCATCTAGCTGTCATTGTTATGAATGGAAAACAAAGAGGGCTGAAGACAGCATCAAAATTCAGTAAAAACAAAACAGACTGACACTTCTTAGGAAGCCGGCAGAAAAGGTTACATTTTTGACAATTTAATTTATTGTTGTGCCTCCAAAAAGATATTGGTAGTAAGAAGTAGATTTGTTTTTTTTTGTTTTTTTTTTTTTAAGATTTTATTTATTCATTCATTTATCCCCCCCTTGCTGCTTGTGCTCGCTGGGTCAGCTAACCACGCCATGCGGGCGGGCTTGCCTTCACCAGGAGGTCCCGGGAACCAAACCCGGGGCCTCCCATATGGTAAACGGGAGCCCTACTGATGGAGCCACAGCTGCTTCCCTAGATTTGTTTTAAGACAATTTTTGTTTGCTTGTTTGGAGGCTTTTGCTTGTGTGTTGTTTTGTTTTGTTTTTTTTTCCCCCAAGAAAGAAAGATGTTCTTAGTTTACATCAGAGGCAGCCATTGCCTATGGCATCAGCTTTTCTGTGGGAACCATAGACCATCACTGAGGCTACCTCATTTGCAAAACTGAGTGATGAATCACCTCTCAAAGATTATATTTCTAAACTTAGCAGCATCAGCACATAGAGATGTCCCATGCAAAATCTGCCATTTACTTAACATGTACAGAATACCTACCACACGAATAATTTACCCATTGCTATATTTTACAGCTACCTTGTATATGTCAATGATTCAAACTTTCCAGATCTTGTTTGATTTATTTGTGGAACTGTATAAGAAGATTGGACTTAGACTGTAGAATATTTCTATCCTTTCCCTCTAATCTTTGTGTTACTAGAAAATGGCATTCCCTATTAAGCTATAGATAGGGTACAGGAATGTTTGCTGAAAATATCAAGTCAAAAGTATCTTTCTTCTAATTCCCAGTATCCAGAAAAGCTATGGTCTGAATTGAACTTTGAAATTGAAAGAGCTAATTGTTAGCCATTGTCTTTTCTGGGTTTCACTGGCGATTGTGTTTTTAAGAGAGTACTTGGAATGGTTTTCCATAATCCATCTCATTTTCCTTCTGTCATTCTTTTTCCCACCTTCTTTTTCTACCCACTTTTCTTATACTGTAGGTTTTCTGCATGCTGAAGGATTCCTCAATGCTATTGTATAGTTAACCTTCAAGACCATAAGTCTGTGAAAGATAGTTGATATGTCCTTTTTATAACACTGGTTATATATATATATAAAAGAGTATATATGGAATGATAGTGATTTTTATATTCAAAGAATAAATGTGTAGTCTGTGAAAACCAAGATATTGACAATGGCTACCTCTTGTTATTATAAGTGGGTTATATGTTTGACTATTTAGTTCACTAAGTTTTCTATAAATTTGCCCTTGGCACTGTTAACATCAGATCAGATAATTTCCCAAAAATCACTGCTACTGTTTTTCCTCTGCCAATCACAGGAGAGGTCACAGGGCATTGAAGAATGGCAGATGATCGGAAAGATGAAGCAAAGGCACCTCACTGGACCTCAGCTCAACTAACAGAGGCGTCAGCACACCCACATCCGCCTGAGATTAAGGATCAAGGCGGGGCAGGAGAAGGACTTGTCAGAAGCGCCAATGGGTTTCCATACAGGGAGGATGAAGAAGGTGCCTTTGGAGATCATGGGCCACAGGGCACCTATTCAAATACCAAAGAGAATGGGATCAACGGAGAGCTGACCTCAGCTGACAGAGAAACAGCAGGTAACTGAGGGCTCCTCTGTCGCCAGCCCTGGCTTTGTGCTTTGAAGTCAGTTCAGTCTGAAAGTGAATTGATTATAGTGCTGATCTTCTTTCACTAGTGCTAGGACTAAAATCCCAGCCAGTGAGGGGAAAGAGATACCAAAAGGAGAGAAAAACTATTGGAACTTGAGTGACATTTCCCCAGATTACTTGTATTCTCAATTCTGTATTCCTATTTAATTATTTTTTTTTTTTGAGGACACTTTCCACATTTTATTTACATTTTAAGAATAACTTTTAGCTCAAAATCACATATCCATATACCTATTTCCTTTCTGCTGGTTTCACTTAAACTTAAATGCATGATTTGTTAAACGAAGACTGTAAACAAATCTTTACTGTGTCTGTTACATGTAACACAAAGGAATGGCTTTTAACAGAAATTCATCAACACCTCCCTAGCTTTTTTTGTATTATTATAAATACCAGTATCAAAACAATCTTCAACATATTTTTGATACTACTAGTAGTCAGCACCTACACTGCTTCAAAAATTAACACAATTGGCAACAATATTCATTGTACCTACTACTTCAAACAATTTAAACTGCAATTTTCCCTAAGCAAGTGGATAAAGCATGCCATTTATGTTTCTCCTTCTTGAAATGAGTTTTCAGACATGCATAGCCTTTCATTTTATCTTGTAAACCTGAATTCTACTTTGAGTACTCGAGGTTAATGACCGTGCTGGACAAGAGAAAAAAGAATTGTGCTGCAGTTTTCCTCCCATTACCTGAAAACACAATGGATGTACATTTTTAAATATATTCTTACAAATGTCCAGGTTATGTTTACCAGCTAGAATTCTTTTACTTAATGTTTGGTATTTTGCTTTGCAATACTTAATCAAGACATTAACATGAGTAGAAGTTGATTTAATACAAGTTTAAAATCCACTAAAATTGATTGTTCTATGTTTGTTTTTCTGGCTTCATATTTTCCTTGGACATCATTAGACATCTTAGCTCTTGAAGTACAGCTTTAATGCTATATGAATTTTGCAACTTTGCTAACACTGGTATGCTCCATGCAGTCACCATTCCACTGGAATTATTTATTCCACTCATTAATTTTTGTTATAAATCTAACTAATGAAGGAGCTTCTGGGTATTTATGTCCACATTCTACTTTCAGGCTATGTATTCTGTTTTCGTAATTTGTCCTTGGTGGCCCAGTAATCATGCCTGTCCACCTTGTAAGTGTCATTTCTTCATCATCCTCAAGGCCCCAGCTAACAGGACCATCGCCTACTCCTTTTTGTCCTTCTTCAAGTTCTTCCAACAAGAGAAAACTATGAGGAACTTTAACTCCAGGGGGGACTGCCATCTTTTCCGGCAGTCTAATGCAGCCCCCTATTTAATTTTTAACACTTTAATTTTAATAGTTAAACAAATGACTTGTGTGTATATGTTTTATTAAAAACTGTAAGCATTTAATTCATTGAAAGAAAACTTCAGAAGTGGATTTGGTTTCTTTATGATTTTCTTGAATGAAACTGGACCTAAATCCTTTTGGCCAACTAGAAACATATTTACTCTTTAGAGCAGGAAGGAATGTTGAATCCATCTCAGAAACCTTCAAAAAATAAAAATGAAAACAAAGAAAAAAAGAAGAAATCAAAGAAAAAACCTGTAGGAACCACTTTATACTTCTTCAGATAGCTTTTTAAAAAGAAATTTAGAGATGCTTAAAGGAGAATACAAAATAATTTACTCCTATGCTCATCATTTCAAAGTATTATTTCTATCAATAGTTTCCTTTACTTTTTACTTATTTATTTTTATTATTTTTTAAATTAGAGAAGTTATAGGTTCACAGAATAGTCATGTGAAAAAAAAAATTAGTATCCCTATATACCCCCTATTATTGACACTTTGTATTAGTATAATAATTGATGAAAGAATATTAAAATTATGCTATTTATAGGCCATAGTTTACATTAGGTGTATTTTTCTTATATACCACCCTAATATTAACACCTTGTAATAGTTTCTTGCATTTGTTATAATTTATGAAAGAATATCCTTATACTTGTACTATTTACCCCAGCCCATTGTCCACAACAGGGTTCACTGTGTTATACAGACCCATGTTTTAACTTTCCTTCTATAAAATACAAAACCCAAAACTTCCCCTATCAAGCACATTCACATACATAATTCAATGCTGTTACTTACACTCATAATAATGTGCTCCCATCACCACCATTCATTTCCAAACCTTCACAATCAACCTAAATTGAAAGTCTGGGCAAAGTAAGCATCATCTCCCCATTCTCTATCCCCAATCTATCCCCTGGTAACCTAAATTTTAGATTCTAACTCTATGAGTTTGCTTATTATAATTAGTTCATATCAGTGAGATCATACAATATTTGTCATTTTGTGTCCAGCTTATTCCACTCAGCATCATATCCTTAAGGTTCATCTATGTTGTTGCATGCATCAGAAGTTCATTCTTTTTACAGCTGAATAATATTCCATCATATATATATATATATATATATATATATATATATATATATATACCACATGTTGTTTATCCTTTCATCCATTGGTGGACACTTGAATTGCTTCCATCTTTTGTCAATTGTGAATAATGCCACTATGAACATCGGTGTGCAAATATCTGTTCGAGTTCTTGCTCTCAGTTCTGGGTATGTATCTAGAAGTGGAATGGCCTGGTCATGTGGTAATTCTATATTTAGCTTCCTGAGGAACTACGAGACTTCCACAGCAGCTGCAGCATTTCACATTCCCTCAGCAATGAATGAGTGTTCCTATTTCTCCACATCTTCTCCAACACTTATTTTTTTTTTCAATAGCAGCCAGTCTAATGGGTGTGAAATGGTACCTCATTGTGGTTTTGATTTGCCATTTCCCTAATAGCTAGTGATGTGTAAAGCATCTTTTCATGTGCTTTTTAGCCATTTGTTTACCCTCTTTGGAGAAATGTCTATTCCAGTCTTTTGTCCTTTTATAAATTGGGTTGTTTGTCTTCTTATTGTTGAGTTGTAAGATTTCTTCATATGTTATGGATATTAAACCCTTATCAGATATGAGTTTTTCCAATGTTTGCCTCGTGTATTGTGGGGACACCGTGATTAGGTGCATAAATATTTATGGCTGTTATTTCTTCTTGGTGGATCACCCTTTTTTAAAGAGTAAACTTGTATATTGAGGATACAGTACTCGTTGGTTTTGCATTTACCCTTTTGGTTACTGTATTCATCAGCAAAGGGGTGCTGATGCAAAATACAGAAGTTGGTTGGTTTTTATAAAGGGTATTTATTTGAGGTAGAAGCTTATAGTTACTAGGCCATAAAGCATAAGTTACTTCCCTTACAAAGTCTATTGCCTTGTGTTGGAGCAAAGATGGCTGCCAATGTTTGCAGGGGTTCAGGCTTCCTGGGTTCCTCTCTTCCTGGGGCTCGTTTCTCTCTGGGCTCAGCTGCTCTGTTCTCTCCCGTGTGTTTACTTCCCAGGCTCAAAACTCCAACCTCCTTTCTCTGCAGTGCGGTTTTTCTGGCACAGGGACTCAACATCCGCCTGACGTGGCCCAATCAAAACCTTAATCATTATTTAATCAAGTAAAAGTGAAACTTTGAATCCAATATAATCTAATATGCCCAGAGGAAAAGACCAGTTCACCAACATACATAATCCAATATCTATTTTTGGAATTCATACACAATATAAAACTGCTACAGTTACCCTTACTGATAATCTTCACTTCTTCACACTACTCCAAGCCATTCTCTTCTGTCTTTTCCTTTCAATCTACAGAAATCCCTTTAGTAAGTATTGTTGTAGGATAGGCCTTTCATTAACAAACTCTCTCAGTTTCTGTTGATCTGTGAACATTTTAAACTCTCCCTCACTTCTGAAGGACAGTTTTGCTTGATAAAGAATTTATGGCTAGCAATTCTTCTCTTTCAGTACCTTAACTATATTATACCCCTGCCTTCTCACCTCCATGGTTTCTGGTGAGAAATTGGCACTTAGTCTTATTGAGGATCCCTTGTATGTGATGAATCGCTTTTCTCTTACTGCTTTCAGAATTCTCTCTTTACCTTTGTCATTTGCCATTGTGATTATGTCTTGAAGTAGGTCTATCAGGATTTATTTTGTTTGGAGTATGTTGAAATTCTTGGATATGTATATTTATGTCTTTCATAAGAGTTTGGAAATTTTCAGGCATCATTTCATCAAATACTCTTTCTGCCCTTTTTCCTTTCTCTTCTTCTGGGACACCCATGACACGTTTGTGTGCTTTGTGCTGTCACTCAGCTCCCTGAGATAATGCTCAACTTTTTCTCTTCTTTTCTCTATCTGTTCTTCTGACTGTATGATTTCAATTGTTCTGATTCTAGTCCACTAATTCTTCTGCCTCTTCAAATCTGCTGTCATATACCTCTAGTGTATTTTTAAACTCTACTTTTGTCCCTTTCTTCCCCTTAATTTCTGTTTTGTTTCTTTTTTCCTTAAAAATTCTTCTTTATGCTCACACTTTGTCTTCTTTATAGACTTTACCTCTTTAACCATATTTTCTTTGATCTACTTGAATTGATTTAGATTTGCTTGAAATTTTTGATTAGTTTTTCCACACTTCTAAGTCTCCTCAATTAATTTGTTTCCTTAATTGAGTCATAGTTTCCTGTTTCTTAGTATGACTTGTAATTTTTGACTGATATCTAGGTATCTGATTTTCTTGATGAGTTACATCTGAAGGTCTTTTTCCCCATTTCGTCTAAGGTTTTATTGTTAATTGACTTTGTGTTAAGACTCTTCTTTAATACCTGGCCCAACTTATTATAGACCTTTAGAATAGCCTGTGTTTGACTGATCATATTTTCTCAGCTCTTCTTCACGTGATTCTTGCCCTAGATATGCAGTACAATTTTTAAGATTTCACTTTTTGTGTAGTTGTTTCATCTCCAGAAGAAAGCTTCCTTTCCTCTCTTCCTTGTCCTGGAGTCTTGATCTGTGCCATTTGGGTTTTTTGTAGAAAATTCTCTCCAGCTCCTATGATTTGTTTAAATTCTCTTCCTCATTTAGTGCTCCATTTTCCTTATGTTTCATATCTGGGACCATCCTATCTTACAGCGGTTCAGTTTAGCCCCCTATTTTCTTCTGTGAAGATTTTCTGTCTCTGGTTATTTCCCTGTTAGGGTAGTCTGTCTCAGAGAGCCAGATGTGTTCAGTCCAAAGGTGTGTCACCTCAGAGAAGTCTCTTTTATGATTAGGTGGTCCAGTCGAGTGAAACTGAATTGAGTGAGGACAAAACAGTTCTTGCCAGCGATTCTATTGTTGTTTCACACACACACACACACACACAGGGTCTTTTTGTATGCAGCATTCCTCAGCAACTTGTGTTCTGCCCTGGGTCTCTACAGACTTAGGTTCCTGTGCCACCTGGATATGCAGGGAGCTCTAGCTCGCTGCTGTGGGTCACTCTATAGTCGGTGTCGCTGAGGGAGGGACCAGGCCTGTGCTGCCTCTGCGACTCTCAAGCTGCCTGGACTGAGGGGGAGGGGAATGGGAACCAGGACAGAATTTTCCCATCTCATATTTTTCTTTTTCTTCAGTTCAGCATTTGTAGTGTCCTTCTCCAGTCTCTGCTATCCTCCAGAATTCTAAGCAAGTAGGATTTGCCCTTTTATTTGCTAAATTTGCAGGGAGGCTTTTTCAGGGGATGTCGTAATGTCATCATGTTCATGTCCTGCCTTTCTCTGATCATTGATAGTGTTGATGTTAATGGCATCCTCACTATATAGCATTAATGGCGTAGCAAAGCTCGAGATTGCAACATACATCTTTCACCATTATTTTCTTTTTTCTGTAATTCAGAATTTAACATGTTTGAACTCAGTAACTTGTATACACATTGTCCAAAAAAAGTGTAAGTAAACAATAAGAAGAAACAGAGGTTATTTACCTTTCTAAATCATCCCTTACTTATTCAAACACTGGTTTTCTGCACTCCATCAGTTAGTAGTGGGGAAATAGGAAAGGAATTTCAACCGACTTAGGAGAAACTACGTAAGCATACAATTTTGTTTTTAAGAATCCATTCATTCAGCACATTATTGTTGAACATTTTCTTCATACAAGGTTTGGTGTTAGGTTGTGAGCTAGCATGTGCAAAGAATGGTCCCCGAACCTCTTAGAGTCAATGATCTAATGTCAGACACAAAACCTGTTTCTGCAATTATCTTGAATACAAATGCCAAATGAGGTTTATAGAGAAGCAGAGGTGAAGAAGGATTGTTTCTGGTTAGGGCTATTGTCCCCAAATTGTTCATGGAAGCACCATCGGGTGCCTTAGGAAATTCTACAGGAGGTGTCATGGGGTACATTAAATACTCAAGGAGAAAACAGTGATTTTCAACATCTGTTGAACACTGCATGATCTATTAGCTCAGGAGACTTCACAGTGTCAACATCAGATCATGCTACACTCTTTTTAAAGCAGTGAAATTGTTGCACAGTTGGGTTTCAGCTTTGCTGTAATAAAAAACAAGTATGATAAAGAAAACTATGTGGAACAGGAAATGAGGGTGTTGGTGTCCAATCTGATTCCAGGGTTTGAGAAGTCTGACAGTCCCAAAGAGGTAACACATCCCATTAGTAAGAAATTGTGGTTAAGAATGAAATATTATTTTTACCTTCAGCGTTCATGATGATGTGTATGAAGTGACTGGCTCTGGAGATAGTGGCGACTAACTGCCATCATCATTGTTAGTGGCGGTGGTGACGCTGCCAATCTAGGAAACCAGGCTCTCTTGACCAAAGAGTATTGTTCTATAGCCGAATGTAACACAACTTGAAGAGAGTTAGACTTGGGTGTCAGAAGCACTGGCTCGGAGGGAAGCGTGAGGGAATGGGGACATTTTGTGGCATAGTGGTTGTGGGACAAGAAAGCAATAAAGTGGTAGACCAAAATTTTTCTCCTCATCATATCCAGAAGCACCTGGGATCATACTTCAAGTACGCAGTAGATGTGTGTTGAGTGAGTGAATAAATGCAAAAGAAGAAGGAAAATCTTTTTCAAATTAATGGTGAGAACTATTGAAAAGTCTTGCATTGTCCCTTGGCCTCTAACATGTGGACTCTCACTGGTTTTTATAGAGGCCTATAAGACTATGAAGAAAACAAATCAATATAGTGTGTTTCGTAAGGTAACCAACATCATTCACTATTACATTTTTCAGTGGTCTTAATTAAATATTTAAGAGCATCAGAAAAATTTTATTTGCCAGGTCAGTGTGTCCTTGCTAGCTTTCAAGAAAATAATATAAATTTTAAAAAAACTAGCAGATTTTTTTAAAATTATGGCTTCAGGATCATCCTGAGTTGATTTTTAATTCTGCCAAACACATGTCAAATGAATCTTATATTACCCTTGAGACACTGATTATAAAGGTACTGTGTCTATGTTCATGGTGACAAAGGTTGTAAATAGCCGGATGTGGGTTAGCCGAGTGATGCTTTCAATCCAAAGTATGGTGTGGTTTTAAACTACGCTCCTTCCAGAAATATAGGAAAGTATGGAAAGCTGTAGGAAAGGGAAAATGTATAATATTGTACCTGCATAGAATGATCCAGTGATAAATTATGTGCAATTACATTTCTCCCCAAATACCAGTTTAATAGAATAACAAATTTTTTCATTGATTGTTTAGGTTTTTAGATAATTGTTTCACAAAATATGTAATTTAAGAAAAATCAACCAAATTTTTAATAAAAGTCCTTAAATGACAAATATGCCTTTTGAAAATGTAATCTTTTGATCACATGGCAGGGGGCATTATATTTTGGAATGATTATTTTAAAGAGGACCGGGGCACTATAAGCCAGTCCACTATTTTATCATTCACATACAATCATCAATTTAGCCTCTTCTTACCTGTAAAGGGTATTTCTCAGGCCGCTGTTACCATGATGCCTTTCTCACTGGCTTTAGTTATGCAGTGTGGTGTCCAGGTCATTACTAGTGAAATCCAAAGGCCTTTCCTCTGCTCTCCTTTTTTTTCTATAGTCTTCTCTTCACTTTTAGGTATAAACTTTCCCCAAGGTTACTTTCTTTTTTATTCGTTCCCATAAACAAGACCAAATGATAAATGAATCACTATCATCACATTTTCTTCCCAGTTCCTTCCTACATCTGATGGGCTTATGCAATCAAGGGTCTTACCTCATTCTCCCTGGTCCACACTTTCCAGCGTTCACCTGAATTTCTGGGCCTTAAGAAGTTTTGTCTGCTTATCTTTGATCTTATGCATGAGACCTAAGGGGGCAGGGAATGCTGGAAGGCAATAATCCAGCAATATTTTCAACGGCATTTCTTTACAGTTTACTCTTCTATATATTTCCCTTTCCTTACAATATAAAGCCAATCCTTAGAAATGTAGATAGACTCATTTTCTCACCAATAGCATGATTTTGGTGCTTTAAATTTTTTTCTTACATTTACTCCCTAAAATGCCCTTTTTAGAAGCATGTAAAAGAACTGAGAAACAATTTGTTATATAAAAAAAATACTCATTTAAAAATTTTCTAAAGCATGAATAATTAAAATAATGGCTGTAATAATCCCCTATTCTCGTTTTTTTCCCATATCTTTTTTAAAAAATGCTAGAGGAATGCATTTCGATCCTCACAGAATTCCAACTCTATGTGACATTAGAAACCAGATGTTGGGACCAAACTCATATTAGAGTTCATATCAAGATAACATTGTGTGACTTATAAAAGAGAAGGGTTCATCTGTAAAATTTGTGAAACTTTTAAGTGGAACATCATTATCAAATGTAGAAAAAATTTTTTAAAAATTATATTTTAAGTGATATTTTAAAGACATGGAAAACAATTGATTCCTGTGATCATTGTTCACATGACTTGGCAATGCAACTGATTTTTATTTACTATGTTCCTCCTTTCTCTATTACATCAAATCTTATTACTGCTTCTGTTTAAAGAATCATTTTGGTTCTTTCTGGCAGCAAAAACAGGAATCTGCAAACAAATGAGTAGTTTTGTGAATTTGACCTCACTCTGGAAAACCACTTCATTTTGTTCTCACTCACTTCATATAGAGAGGATGAGATTTTCTTATTCTACTCATCCCTCAAGGATTGCTTACAGAACTATGATGTAAATATGTAAAAATAAACCTTGGAATAAATGTGCTTTTTTTAATATTGCGCAATCTCATACTGCTCTCCAGTTTATAGAGGACTGCCACATCTTTTACCAAGGCACAGAATGGCTTAGTGACTTTCCCAGGGTTACATAGCAAGAAATTGAGTGAGCTGAGTTGGGAATTCAGTGCTTATAAATCCAATGCAACTCTTCTTCCTTCTGAACTGTCCTACCCCCGAGAGGTTGTATGGGATTTTCTTTATAGTTTATTATTTACTTGGCTTTAAAACCTATTATGGGTTGTGAAAACTTCCAAGATTCTTCCTGATAAGTGTATGTTTTTGTGCCTCTTGGAATTAATTTTGCAGTTGTCATGATTTGTACTTCATTGGAAAACATTGAAGGAATCCGCTAGTTTTCTATCATAGTTATGGGTTACCTCACAGAAAGCTGGAAGGGACCAGTAAAATGATCTTCGACAGACCTCCCCTTCAAAGATTTAGTCTCCAACTGAGATTGCACGAATAAGACCAAAATCCAGGTTTCATGCCTTATAGGCCAGTGCCAGATTCAGAAGAAGAGAGCCTGTTGTAGCAGTTATAAATTATAGCCCTGGAGGATGATTCTATTAAACAGTTGCCACATTCATGTAACTTTAAGCATGATAGAAAATCAGAATTTCATTCCCAGTTTTCAGCATGAGTGGAGAAAGAAAGGAAGTGGTTCTGAGATGTTTATAGATGCCAAAACATTGAATCATATTTTGCTGATTTTGACTATCCTAAGGCACAATGCTTTGAACAATGGTAGGAAACACGAGTCAAAGTTTAAAATGTAGATATCTCTTTGAGTAAGTGTAAAGATTACATGGGTATTTCTTCAGTATATTCCTGACAATTTCCAAAGGGCCTTTTTGTTCCCCCAGCATTCTGGGTATGCTATCCTGGTCTACTCCCTGCCAAAGTGGTCAGACCTGACCACTTTGGTCTTCCAGGTTGTACATCCTGAGCTTACCAATAGAGTTTCATCTTCTAAAACCTTTTCCTGCACTTTAACATCCACAAAACTCAAACAGCCAGAGGAAGAATATACTCAGATATAACATAATTGTTGCTACCATTTTAAATTTAAGCTTAAAAATACAACATGGAGGAAAAGTTTGACATCTCCCCTGTGCAAGAAGCTAAATGTGTCTTTAAGCATCAATATGATTCCCTTTACGGTCTTCTAAAATTCTAATCTGCCTTTTCTTACCTCTCTCATTCTCCCATTTGAGATTTACTAATAAGATCCAGCATTCGATGAACATATGACATATTATATATACACTATATTAGTGTACCCAGAACAAAATAATACACATCATTTTTCCTGCAAAATGACTAACCCTATCCACACCACCCCCTAAGGCAAATAAACAGGCTGGCCTAACAATAAAAGAGGGTGCAGATTTTCCTTTCTTTTTGTTGCCATGCCAACCACTCATTGCTCTGGCTGCGATTTCCCTGAGCTCCGCAGAGAGAGGAGTGTGCAGAGCAGAGTTATTTAGCATTCCAGGGTGGATCTGCAGAACACCACACCGCCTTACTGCGAAGCTTCTGGGCCTGGCGGCGCCGATGGATGAGGACAGAAAATGGGGATCTTTCCAGGGTTTTCCTTTGAAAGGTTAGGCATCTGGGGCTAGAAAGAGTGAGGAAAAGACGAGGATTGATAGAAAAGGCAGTTGCACAAGGTTTGTATTTGTCATGTTTGCTTTGCCTTATGTGGTCTTGATACCAGATGAAGCAGGTTGTGGATATTAATTTCAATCATAATATATGGCTTATCTTGTTGGCAGATAGAATGATCTGAACATAATGTAGTCATAACTTACATGGACACTATAAGAAAGAATTGCAGCTCTTCCTCTTGGTAAGGTATGTGGTTGAATAGAGCATGTATTGCCACCTAGAGCTGTTGATGATTTATAAATTGGAGGAAAAGACAGGTAGGGGCCAGGTAAAGCTGCTTGTTTGTTTGTTTGGTTGCTTGTTTAAATGTGCAGTTATAGGGTGGCCCTTCCAATTAAAAAAAAAAAAACACCTCCCATATATCTCTGCTCTTTAGTGTAAGTCTTAAAGTAAGATGAGATTGTCTTAAGCCAATAATTTTAAATCAGAATATGAGGAAAACTTGGTTTCTCTAAACTTGTTTTAATTAAAACAGTGACTCAACAAATTAAAACAAGATTTTATTCCTTAGTGAAGAGCAAGGCTCTAACACAATATGATATGATATTTAAAACCTACGATTAATTTGCATACACATTTACTCCCTTGTATGCTTTTCTAGAAAATTCCTCCCATGCACTTGTAGAAATCAGTCTCATTTCTTTATTGTCTTACTTTTTGCTAATGGAGAACAGCATCACTAATGCTAAAAGTATTTCATTAGAATCTTTGATGTACAATACTGAAAAATTATTTTATTGAATTTGGGTTTTCATCAGAGCAACCAATTTGAGCTAAAAACAAATCAGACCTGTTTGTAAAAATTATACTGTCTGGCTTGTTTTTTAATGTAAATATGATTACTTTTGTATTTTTTTTTTGACATTTTCCTTGATCCTGTATTTTCCAATATCTAATCAAGTTTTCTCCTCTCTAATTTGCTGTTATGTTTTTTCATCCTGTTTTTAAGTCTAATTGTTTTAGATTTTAAAATCTCCAATTAGAGAAGAATTCTAAAAAGTTCATAAAAAGCTTTTGTTATTTGTATTGAAGCAGATGAAAATTTTCAATCATGGAACCAAGTCTTTCTGGGTTCATTTTTGGACTCAGCATTTGATTTGGTCAGGATTATACACAGCCTTTATATGTACTTTGTTATACTTCTAAGAATTCTCTCTTCACAGGAAAGAAAATCAAAAGAGAAAGATGAGAAAACTTTAATAATGATTTTAAATAAATGCTCAAATGTCTTGAGAATGGATTCATCATCAAGGAATACTGTATTTTTCAAAAAGTGTGACAATATGTATCTTTTTATTAGATTGCTTACATACAACTGAAAAAGTAAATATTTGCCACTGTGCCAAATGCCAGGTTGAGATTTGGCTTTGAGTTTGACTTTTACTGCTGTTGAGAGTTAAGTACCTTGGAGAGTACCTAGCAGTCATCCTACTTCCCTTTTCCTCTCCAAGCTACTGAGATAAACTGGCTCTTTCTGCTTCAGCAGACCAAGCCTTTTTCTCTTCCTCCCATTCCCTCACACCTCACTGCTCCTTAGCACATTACATAACGCATGTGCTTTGACTGTCAGGGGAATCTGGAAATTCATATCAGGAGCAGATGAACAGAACAACTGGTGTTGAATTGTAGACCTAATCGTTTAAGCATTATCTGCCTTGGCATCATGAGCCCTGAGGGGAAAGGGACACTGAACCACTTGCTGCCTGCTCACTGTGTAGCTCTTCTCACATAATGAGTCACCATTCAGCAGCACTCAGAAAATACAATTCAAACCAGCTAAGCTGATAAAGGAAAGAAAGAGGATAGCAGTATAGGTCCTAGGCTGCCATTCAACTTTTAAGAAATATGCAAATGCTATGCAGTTATTAGGACACAGAAATGAGAGTACAGTGTCTGCCTTTCCTTAAATATCTCCTTCCTCTTTTAGGATATAAAAATATCATATATATTTATAATTGATTTCAGAAATACTCAAAATTTAAGAAGATGCAAGGAAAATGGATAATAAAGAAGGATTCAAGATCAAAGATTCCTTAAAAGAGATAGTTTGGCATTCAGCAACCTGAGAATTAAAGTCAGATTTTTCAGTCCAAGTGTTCTATGTGGAAATCCAGACCCATGTGGTCCTGGGGTGTGAGTACTTCTGATTTCTATATATGCATCTCGAGTATGATGGCCAGGTCTCTAGTTAAATTAAAAACCTTATTTGCAAAACCAATTACATTTTGCCCAATAAATCTGTCATGGTTTCATTCACATGTAGTATTGTGCAACAAATGATGAAACACCTGTCTACAAGGGCACATACGTTACAAGAGAGGTCCTCAGAATTCCACAATCAGAGGTGGAGAGCTGATGGTAATTTTATTCCCTCAAATGAATCTCTTCCTCTTTTGAACATTCTGAGTATCATGCTTATTTCTTGCTAATAGCACTGAACATGTTGAATACTTTACTGAAGTTTCTTGTCACTTGCTTTATCCCCTTTTCTAGGTTGTTAAGTGCCTTGGAGGAAGAGGCTGTGCTTTATTTCTCTTCACATTCCTCTTGGTATATAATACAGTGTTTATATTCCATAGGAGACTTTATAAATACTTTTGAGTTAATATAAAAAAGAGAGATAATTAATATCCATGTTCATTTTTTTTCCATGTTCATTTTTGAGAATAGAAATCATGTAAACAAAATGGTGCTACCAAAATTGTTCCAGAGTGTAAGCAATGTATTTGTGGGAAGGACTGTGTTAGAAAGGAATATTGGAAATAAAAGTGAAAATAGAAAAACTATCAGAGGGCCTAGATTCAATGTTAAGACTATAGATCTGTTGGCTAGAGCAGAGATGAATTTAGTAGGAATCATGATATAGTATAGTGAAAGGGTTGTCATGAAAGGATGTAGTGAGAGATTTGATGTGGTCTGAGAGTGGGAGTGAGTGCTTGCGGAAAAGAAAATATTTTTTTGGCTTAAGATAGCAGTAAGACATCTAATTGGAGATATTTTCTTGATGATGAAAATTACTGAACTGGAAAGAACATGAAAAATAAATGATCTAAGAGTCATCTGTAATCTAACAGCTAAGAACCACATGGATATTGAATAACTTTTCATGTTCATTCCTGCAAAATTGAGTCTAATGTAAAAGCTGGCCTCCATTGAAAATGCCACTGAAATATTCTGTAAACAGAACTCTAAAATGCATATTTATTTTTATTTTCTGATTATAGGTAAGGATTGCTTCCCTGTTGTAGGTCAGGAGCTCAAGCCATTTTCATTTCTGACAAATTGATAACTTAAATCTTAAAGCAAATGGATATTTTAAGCCATAAACTTAATTATTATCCTTCTTTAAAGGCATGTGCTAGTATTGTCTCAGAGAGATGTTAAGTATCCTGTTTTTGAAGGTTAACCTGAAGGAAAATATTTTTCTCTATATCACCTTAGAATCTATAAAATGATTTGCAAATGATAAGTCCTTAAGTAGTAACCAGAATTTTCATATTGAATAATGGAGTTTCATTCAGAGGGGGAATTTATACATTAAAGGAAAATGTTTTGATTTCAATTAAATATACTTCTCTAGTCTTATTATTATTTTTAAGATTTATTTTCTTTGTCATTTCCCCCCTGCCCACCCCATTGTTTGTGCTTGCTGTCTGCTTCTCATCTCTTTAGGAGGCTCCAGGAACTGAACCTGGGACCTCCCATGTGGGAGAGAGGCACTTAATCTCTTGAGCCACCTCAGCTCTCTGTTTTGTTGTGTCTCTCATTGTCCTTCCCTTTTTGTATTCTTATTTCATCATCCTGTTGCATCAGCTTGCCACGCCTGCCTGTTATGCCAGCTCACTGTCTTGCTCATCTTCTCTAGGAGGCACTGGGAACTGAACCCAGGACCTCCCATGTGGTAGGCAGGAGCTCAATTGCTTGAGCCACATCCACTTTCCTAGTTTCATTTATTTAGTTATTTAGATAAAAGCATATACTGATCTGTAATTTTCTTTCCTTTTGTTATAGTAAAATGAAAGATGGTCCCATTTACTTTTTCTAATTTTCATCATTATTTCTGAATTTAAAGAAATTTCTTCTTCTCTAAGGAAGAATCTAAATTATTAATAATAAACTACTATTACTTTTATAGGCTATTTTAAATAGTAATCAGTTTGTTGGATACTTTTTTCCTTGTTTCATATTAGGTATTGGGGTATCCTAAATTTATCCTAAAGTCCAAGTTAATTTTTCTCTTTCTTTAAAAATTGTCTTTAAGTTGTTTTTCTCATCAGCTTGCAAAATAGAGATTTGTGACAAAAGCATTGAAAACATTGGAATAAACGTGCTTTTCTCAGAGATTTCTTGGAATACAAATGCTAGCATGGGGAAAAGGGCTTTTCTTAAAAACTTTAATTAAGTTGGTCTCGATCACAAAGCACGTAAGATACTTTCTGCAGGCCAGTTTTCAGTTAAGTCTTATAAATCCTGATTGCAATTTTTTAAAAAAGCAAAGAATTGAGATGCCATTTCCAAAGTCACATTTTTAGGAGAAGAGGTTCATTCATTTGGAATAACAATGGTCCCCTGCTCTCAGGAAAATTTCTGCCATCTTGCTTAAGAAAAATATAGTGTTTGAAATGCACTGTGGACCACTAACTTTAATTTGTACATATAATCCTAATATAACATTGAAAATGCTGCTCAAGAACTTGACTGATTTGGGACACAGGTTTCCTTTCTAGTTGGGATTCACTGTTCAAGGGTGAAATGAAGTTATCCTGAGAATTTACCTTCTTAGGACTGGAATCACTAGATAAATTTATTGTCTAATATGAAGGGGAAATCTCTAGTTATATTTAATTTTTAAGTAAATTTTAAAATAATGAGCATTTATTTAATTCTAGCTGGAAATGCTTAAATTCCCATTTCTCAAATAATGGTAAGTTTCAGCTCCTCCTTGTGTTCTGTGATACACCTGGATGTGGAAAAACTATGTAAATGCAAAGTATTTTTCTTCACAAATCTGTCTTCAAAATTATTTTGAAAAATCTATTTGATTAAAATGTTGAAGTATTTCTTTTGTTTTTTTTCCAATAATATTTTGGTAAGACACTTTAATTAATATAATGATGGCATCAAAACCTTATTTTTCTCCCTATAACATTTGATAGCTTTCTTGTTGCTGTCAACCCAAGTCATTCCTGCCTCTTCATTTCATGTTGCATTTCAGAACTATCCAAGAAAGAAGAAGCAGAAACCGCAAAGTTTTCTGGTTTCAGGAGGTCATTACTTTTGAAACAAACTTTTTTTTTTTTTTTAATGAAAATAGACCTAAATTACAAACTCTAATAAAACATTTTTGAGAGATCAGGAATCCTGAAAATGTGGGAAGGCATGATTGATAAAATAGCAAGGGGGGAAGGAAAACAAATCAGGGAAGCCAAGACATTTTCAAGCCCATACTTAGAACCAGGAATTCATAGACCTCATCATAATCAGGGATACGGTGCATGACATATAAAACTGTAATTTCATTTTGTAAAAAAACACGCACATATCCTGATTTAGAAGTTTTCCTTGGATATCAGGAAGGAAATAATATGTATTTTCATATATTGCCATAATAACTAAAATTTTCACTGCCTTATTTTACTTAAAATATTTTCAGACCTTTTTATGAAACCTGATTTTCTACATCCTCAAAAGGTCTCATATATGTCATCCATAGGACTGTGCTTCTCTTGGCAAATGAAGCTGTTTTTATAGGCAGAAATAACATCTGCCCATCTGGGGCCAGCCTAAGCAAAATTGTGAAGTAAATAAAACTTGCTTTCAGCACCTTTCTACCTACTTTCTGATTCCAGTTTCATCATTTTCCTCAATCTCCCACTCCCTCAAAATTTATTTGCCCTTCTCTTTCTGCCGGTTCTACAATGGAACAACTGTAAAAGAGTTAATACAGTAATGAATTACCATTCTATGCCTTCTAAATATCATCTGCATCCCAATAAAAAGCTTCAATGCCTTCAAATAAAGAGTGAATGCAAAATAAATAAATAAATAATAAAAAAAGGAAAAAAAAAAAAAACAAAAAAGAGTGAATACTTTGGCAGTTTAAATTATCACGTAGATGGTACCCACAATTTGAAAGCATTTCTGGAAGTTTGCTAGGTAGGTATCAATGAGAATCAGGCCACAGAGGAGAGACACAGTAATATAGTTTGGAATATATAAACTACATTGAAGCAAAATCATCAATGTAAAATTTTACTTCAACATATATCTCAGGGATATTTTCTAAAGTAGGATTTTTATGTCATTTGCCAATTTCTGAAAGCAATTTTGAAATTACTATTACTTATTTCTTGTTTCTCTTGCATAGTATCTTTTGTATTTTTTGGTTGGAGAATAATTCTTTTAACAGTATTTTCCATGAGATACACTCTTCAATCTAAACATAAAAGAATATCTTCATTCTAGGAAACACTTTGGCACAAAGAAAGAAATTCTATAAAAGTCTTTGCTTTTTATTATCATCTTAGCATCAAAGTACAAGTATAAGTTGGACTTGACACTCCTTTTTCCAGTTGAAATGACCTTGCAAACGTTTGTGATTTTGCTACTCAGGTCTTGGTAAAAATTCTTTAACTATCATTCATTTCACTTGTTTGGCATTTTTCCAGTGAAGGTGTCCTCCTTATCTTGTGTTGTGCTGAGCTTTCATTTAACAAAAATTATTAAAGGATAATAGAAGTATGGCTCAAAAATATACTTGCCTTCCCAATTTTTTATCCATCATAAGTTTTTCAGTTTTCAGAATTCCATAATGTAACTCAATCTATTGTGCCTTCCCCATAAGTTTATTGAAACATGCTTCTCTGGTTTAAATCATTCAGTTAAAATTTGAGATTGTAAGGAATTACCAGGTGCATTTGTTAGTGACTTAAAGTTTGCCAAGTCCTTTCAGGAGCTGGTATAAAAAGAATCTTTATGGATAATATTTTATATAGTTACAAATGGTAAAAATAAAATAAGCAATTACAGAAGATGGACAATCACTTGTTTAAAATCGTCATCATTCCTGAGCGACCTTGCTGAGAACAAAGCACAAATGAATGATGTTTCATGTGGCTGTTTGCACAGTCACGCTTAGAAATGTGTTAGGACAGGTTTGATCAATCTGCAATTAGGCAGAAGTCTGTTGGTCATGTGCTGATTCAAAATACCCTATGATATATTGTGAACAAAGTGCTTTTTTCATCATTAGGTTCCTACATTCCACATGCTTCTAGGTCACAAGGCCTCTGAAGATTTACTTAAGTTACACTGGACATAAGGTGAAGCAAACAAATGCTAGTTACACTGGTGATTTTTATCATTGTATTGTAACAAAACATATAGTTCCTCCTAGGAGAAAGATTTAAGTTTACAATGGCAACTAGTGCAGACTATTTGTGATATATAGAGCTTAAATTTCCAAAGTTCCTCCAGTGCCATTTTGGGGGATCTAGAATATTTTTCCGTCTTTCCTTCATTTTCCCTGTCTCAGCCATCCTAGGTTTTTGCAGCAGTAGAGGCACTAATTTCCCCATATGAAGCTCTAGCCCTGTTCCTTGTACTCAAGTCCCTTAGCACAAAATAGAAGAGACTTTAAAAACAGAGAGGGACCTTGTACACATGCATGTGTGCATAGGCATGTGTTCACACACGTGCACACACACACTCTCCTGCTTCACTACAAACACATACTACATGTTTGCAGTCTGTTTACCCCACAGCCACACTTCCATTGGGTGGGTTTATTTTGTTTTGTTGATATTTCATCTTCCTATTAAAGTTATTAATAATGTTTCAGTCTACATTCCTTGGCAGTATGTTTTAAGACAATGCAGAATATAATCTAATTTCTCACAAGTCTACAATGAACGGTATAATTGTAATGGTTTTGGCAAGGTACTAAACTGGGTGTTTCAAAGCTCTAAAAACATTATCAATTCCCTTAGTGCCTTAATGATTATATTCATCTTATTGGTATAAAAGCAATTTACAAATTTAAGGCAAATGAAACATCACAACCTGATTTAGGAATGTTTGGTACTTGAGCTACAAACAACATAAACATGTACAGATTGTTATGTCAGAACCAACCCCACTACCACTACCAAAACCCTTTAACTAGAACAGGATAGTTCATGTTCTTTTACCTGGAACAGTATAAAGCTAGATTGACTCTATATTCGCTTACTCTATTTCTTCTTCTTGAATGTGTTTTTTTTCCTATTTCCTAAGGCCTATTTCCTATGGGCCCTTGAAATTAGAAGCAAAAGTTCCAGAAGGTACCATTTCTTTTTTTTTTTTTTTTAAACAAATCTATTTTATTGGTACATATTAACAAAGCATACAATTCATTCAATGTGTACAATAATAGTATTTGGTATAATCTCATAGTTGTGCATTCATCATTTCAATCATTATTAGAGTATTTTCATTATTTCAACAATAATAGTAAACAAAAAAGAAGGTACCATTTCTGATCTGTGCTTTTCTAGTTACTTTTGACTTCATAATAGAGTATCCTTAACCTAAATAGCCTTCTTAATTTATAAAACTTTCCCCTCTTTCTTAAATGCCTGGCTGATTCTGTTCAAGCTTTAAAGACTTCATTTGAGTAGGTTAGGGTACAAACTAAACAAGATTGCGTGTTTGAGCTCATAGAATTGAGGTAGAAAGAAAAAGAGACAAAATTCTTCTAAAATCATACACTGTACTCCTAATCCTAGCCTGACCAGATTGTGAATGCATTTCAAATCCATGTCCACTACTAGAAAAACTTAAAAAACAAAAAACAAAAACATGTCCTTCCACAAGAATAGTCCCCTTCAAACACAATTTAAATGCAAGAGCACTGTTTCTTACTCATATCTATATCCCCCAAATGACGATTCTCTATTGCTTTTATCTATTTTCTATTATCCAGTCTAAAGCAGGTACAAAATAGACTCTCTTAAATTTAGGTACCCACCAGAACCGAACCTGTATAATCACAATCCCACAAAGAATTAAGGCGTTTTTCCCCATAAACTAACTTCCCCTCAGATGCATTTCCCCCCATAAACTAAATTCATTCCTGTTTCAATCAATAAATCTTTGGAAGAAAAAACGGATAAACAAAGCCCTGCAGCTGCGTGTTGGCCAAGGTGGTCTTTGAGATCAATAGGAGGCTGACTAAGGAGAGGCCAACACTGGCCTCATCTATGAACGCAGAGGTTCCGGGGAAACAGGCAGACAAAAAAATCATCTGCTCTTTTAATTTCCTTCATTACAAGTTGATTACAGAAAGGAGTTTCAGAGTAACCATTTACTCTCCAAATTAAGCAAGGAGTGGAAGCAAGGAAGTTTTCTTCTTTCCCTGTTTTTAGGAATTTATCAAGACTGTCTAGCAAAGCACTTCCAACCACAGTGCTTTCCTTGTTGACTTGTTTCCATAGGCAGCAGCAATTAGCATCGGTTTCCTAGGCAACCATTCTCTACCCTACTGAGAAAAACCTTTTCTTGACAGGAGGGTTCTATCTAAAATTGTTTTGTTTTCCTTCTTTCACGAGCATATGGTAGGCTTACTTGTCATTTCTTTTAACACGGCATTATTATTCTTGAAAGCAGAAATTCTCACTGGCTTTTATATTACATATGGTTGAATTTACTGTCAGTGTCTCTTACTTCTCTCTCAAGAAGAACCTGAAGGAAATCAACAAAAATATGTTCCCAGGCATATGCCAACTTACTTGGATTTCTTGTTCACAGACTAATTAGTGAACCTTTGCATGTTCAAGTAATCGCAGCTGGTCCTGATGAAAACCCACAGGATACACATTCAAAAGCAAACCTCTGTGTATACCAAAATGTCATACATTGCTCAGAAGTGAGTTGGGATTTTATAGGGCTCTGCATTGCTTTTGTTATAAATCAACCAAGCAATATTGATGGATTAATAAAACAAAATACATTAAAAATATGTGCCAAAAGCAGGACTGAGACTGTGAAAATAGTTGACAGTGAGACTGAAAAAGTTGATGTGACAAATACTGTGACTATAAGAGCATGGCAAAAGTGTAGCAAAAATCAGCATCATGGAATAAATCAGAGAGCAGCCGTGGTTATAAATGCTGAGTATTATAGTACGATGACAGAGGAAATTTTAGTTTAAGTGTATTTTATCTTTTTAGTTTAAATAAGAAGTGCCAGGAGCCTGTCTGTGAGACAGTGTCCCAACATTCAAGCAAAGAGGTATTCATTGGGGAAAATGGCAGTATTACCTCAATGAATAACAATGCATTCAGGTCTTACCTACATTTTATCAGTCAAATGGTGAGCACAGACTTAGATGATAACAAACCAAGCAGAGTGATTAAGACAGACATGTGTTTTAAGTAAGTACTTGTTATATATTATTTCATTTTATGGTCACAATGCTATAAAAGACAAATACCATTTTCAATCCACTTTTCTGATGGGGAATCTAAAACTTAGAGAGAAAAGTCACTTGACTGGGTCTTACACTAACTGTGATGGAGGCAGAATTTGAACCCAAGTTTTCTGACACCAGAACCTGATCTTTTATAAAATATGTGTAGTACACTGATGCAAATCAGTGATACCCACAGAGGACAATAGGTTTTCTTTATCCATTATTTTGTCAGTTTTCTCATTTGCAAAATGTGTTGTGTGGATTAAATAATAGTGACAATAAATAAGAGTTCCTAGTAAAACAACTTGTTTAATAACATTGTATAACAGTATGATGTGGTTTTTTTTTTTCCTACTACTTACGTGAAATGTGAGTAGCTTAACATTAAGCACTGAAAATTTAAATTGTTTAATTGCTATGTTATCTCAAAGATAATTTTTCAAGTTTTTCATTGTTTTCAAGAGTAGATAGGGGTTATCATGCCTTTATTGGGTCATGTGTAGAAGACTGGCCAGAATTGAGACTTGCTGGCAAGAATCTTAGTAGAACGGAGCCCAGGACCTACACAGCCAGGGAAGTGGGTAAGAAGAAACAAGAGAGATAGTGTTTACCTCCCTTGTAGTTTCATCCAGGAGAAATCACCTGCCTCCACCATAACACAGATTACAGCGGGTTATCTGGTTCCTCATGATGGTAATAGTAATTGCCAAGTTTGTGTTAACCTTACTGCAACACAGTTGCCATTTCTTTAAAATAGAAATGTTAAGGTAAAGGATCCAGAAGAATGTATGATTAGGATAAAATAAAGGCACCTAGGTGAAGAGCTGTTTGGTAGCATTCCTTTTATCGAGTTCTTTTATGTGCCAGGCCTGTTGTATAATTATATACTTATATCCTACAACAACCTATGAGCCAGATGCCATTATTATGTTTGTTTTATAAGTGAGGCACTTATTTGACTAAATGTGTTAGGTTCAAATAACCAGAAGTTGTCAGAGCTAGGGTTTACTTTCTCTGAATTAAAATCCATGTTAGTTCCTATAATATATATTATAAAAGACAGTAATCCCCTAGATAGATTGAAAGATAAGATAGATAGATGGGTGGATGTTTGGGTGGATGCATGGATGGAGGCACTTAGTAGATATTTGTAGAAAGAATGAATAAGTTATATATACAATCATACACATAGACCTTAAATATTCATTTTATAGGTCTAATTTTGACCCATTTACCATTAATCTTCCGTGAACTTTACCTGAACCCTGAGTGATTTTGGATGAAGCTGCCATCTCTGCACTGGTGACAGCCATTGCTCAGAGGAAGAGATTAAATTGCCTGGACTCATTTAAACCTCTGAAGAATCCTCTGCTGATATTTTCCTAAACTTACTGAGAAATTTAAATTAGAAAATATATTATTTCTTATCTGAAAAGTTTTAACATGCTAACAAAGGATAATATGTATGAACTTGACTCCCACACAGCCTGTTTGATTGTTCTAATATAGCATTTCTTGAAATCTATTAATTAATTTCTTTTAAAGACAAAACTTACCAAAATTTATCACAATTGGGTTAAATTATTGGCTTATAATTTTTGCTTAAGTATATACAAATATAAAATTATCTTATCTCAAGCTCTTACACAACCTGAAACTCACATTTATAAATTAATTTTCTTTGAAACAACAAATCCATCAAAATGCCCACTATTTCCCATCTAAAATAAATGACATTGTTTTGCTGAAACTGCTCTAATGTGGTATTGGGTGATATGGTGCATTTAGAATGTGGTATTGGCTGATATGGTGCATTTCCTTTGGGTTTGAAAAGTCTATGATAACTGGAGAGAGGTAATGATTTTCAATTCTCCCCTCACTTGTCTCATTTAGGCAATCTTGAAATGTCCGTTTGTACAGTGCACCACGATGTTACTTTGCTTACACTTTATGTGAATGAATCCTTTGTATTAAATTCCCTCCATTCTTTTCCCATTAGTCCACAAATCTAAATTAATTCTCCATCGTGTCAAAATTACTCTAAATACAATGGCAAACAAAAAGACTGTAATAATGTAACATTGCTCAGTTATAATTTGTTCAGTTAAACCAACAGATACTTGTATTCATTTTATTGGATTATCTTCCCAATTTTAAAAGAATTCATTCATGTAAAGGACTCTTGGACCTGGAATATTCATCAGTCCTCAAAATTTTGAGACCCCCATTTGATAAATACTGCTCAAAACAGAAATAAAATATTCATCTTTTACGTCAATTATCTATTACAATATCTAACATGGTCTTCAAGATATATAGGTAGGTAGGTAGGTATAGGTAGGTACGTAGATGATATATATAGAGAGAGGATAGATAGATATATAGATATAGAAAAATCTATTTCTGGTAAATGTCTGCTCAATTGTGGTCAATCACTTGTTGCATAGTCCCCAGATATAATCAGTAGTGTAATTTAGATAGAGAAGCAGGTCTGAAAGTGGATATATTTCCTTCATTCATAACATTAAAAGTTTTGATATATTTTCATCAGTTATTTTCATAACTGTGAGAGAGTTTCACAGTTTTTTCTCATTCCTCCTTTTGTTCTTCTGCTAATGAGAAAGAACATCAGAGTAGTCAAGAAACCTGGGTTCTAATCCTTGTTTGCCTCCATCAGCTGTGTGAATTTGGGTAACTCTCATAGTGATACTCAGCTTTTATTTTCTCATCTCAAAATAAGAGGATTAAACAAAATCAATTCTAAAAGCTCTTTAGCTCTAAAATTGTGTGATGCTATGAGTTGAATAGGCTAAAGCTTTCTTATACATTAAGGAGTGTATTTTTAATCTCAAAAGCGGTTTTTCATTTTTAGCTGATGACCTGTTACATATCATTTCCTTAATATTTTCTTGACTAGGTTGTATAAAATTAGCATTGGTATGTCCCAGTAGAAACCATGTTAGGTCAAAACTAGTTATCTGGCATCTCACAGACTGATCGTTTTTAGGACAAATCTATATTTTTAATGAAACTATTTCACTGACTAGATGAGTAAATATCAGATTTTAGATCTACTGGGAGAGCAGATATGGCTTAAGCAGTTGAGCACCCGCCTCCCACATGGGAGGTCCCAGGTTCGGTTCCCGGTGCCTCCTGAAGAAGATAAGCAAGCTACAAACAGACAACAAGCAGACATCGAGCAAAAGCAATGAGCAGACAACAAGCAAAAAACAAAACAAAAAGACGAGCAGAGACCATATGTGGCTTAAGCAGTTGAGTGCCCGCCTCCCACATTGGAGGTCCCGGGTTTGGTTCCTGGTGCCTCTTAAAGAAAAAACAAAGCAGACAACAAGCAAAAGCAACGAGCAGACAATGAGTGCAAACAATGAGCAAAAACAATGAGCAAACAGATGAGGGAGCCATCTCAGGGTGGGGGGACATCTACTATATCTAGAAAAGTAGCAGCTCTTTAGAAGGAGACCATCTGATATGTCATTGCCATGTACGTCATTCAAATTTTATCTGCCCAGGTTTTTTATAATCTGTCTTGTTCATATTGTTCCTGAATAATTCCATTGCATCATAAATGAACATTTTGAGGAAACTTTTTTAGTTTTAAATCAAAGTATTCCTACAAATCAGCATAAAAACCTATTCGAATGACATTTTTCTGGAATACTGTAAGAAAACTATAAAACATATTTTAAGTTAAACCTAAAATAAATCCTCTGTTCTCTCTTTGAATTTGTTTTACTAGCTACAATAAATTTGTTTCTGTTTGTGTAAATAGCTTTTTTAAAAAGTGTCATACAAAGTTATTATTTTTCTTTAATTCTGTTTTCATTTTGTTAGCTCCAAGAATGTCAATTTCTTTCTGTTTTCTTCTTGTTTTTGACAGTGTATAAATTTATGCTTTATCTTCAAAATAAAAAAAAAAAATTCTATTTAGCTTTTTTGTGAGGAAGACAGTGAAAATGAAATTCTGATCCACTATATTCTTTGATTACCTTTCCTCCTTGCTACCTGTTTTGGACTTCTCATAATTATATTGTCTTTTTTACCATTTGTTACAGAGGAAGTATCTGCAAGGATAGTGCAAGTAGTCACAGCTGAGGCTGTAGCAGTCCTGAAAGGCGAACAAGAGAAGGAAGCTCAGCACAAAGATCATCCTGCAGCTCTGCCTTTAGGTAAGTGAGAAAGCTGTGCGTTGATCACAGGGTAAACTCTTCACCTGCAAAGCTAGGCCATATTTTGTACTTTGTCCTTACGTATAGCATTCATCAAACACCTTTTTGGGTCATACTGGAACCTGTTCTCACCTTTATCAATAGGCTAACTGTGGTATTTGAGTAGTCTTTTGAGTGATAAGCTTATAATTAGACTTCTCCCCTAAGTCACCCATGATTTTGTATTTTCCAGACCCCTATAGATAGCTAATATAGAGATAGAGCCACTGCATTTTTATTTTATGACCACAGCCATAAGGAAAATATACTGCTATTTTAACTAGACGTGTTTTCCTTTGTGGGTTTTGGTGAATGACTGTTCTAGCCTTGTTTGGGTCTCCTTAAACTGGTTACACAAAACTTATAGGGAGAACTTTATTGGAATCATCAGTGACTTTGTATCCAACATGAGGTACTTATCTCTACTTGGTTCACTGGCTTACATCAGGTTCCTAGAAAGCACTGCCCTCTCCCTGGATCACAAGTCAAATACTTTCATGGGCCAGGCAGGTATGTAACACCTGCTTGCCAACTTACTTGGTAGATATGATGATAGATAGATGGATGGATGGATAGATAGATAGATAGATAGATAGATAGATAGATAGATAGATAGATAGATAGATAGAT
>JAKSZT010053929.1:27533740-27641883 GCA_026826555.1 Tolypeutes matacus | reverse complement strand
GATAGATAGATAGATAGATAGATAGATAGATAGATAGATAGATAGATGGATGATAGATAAGAAAGTTAGAAAAATAGATGCATAGATGGATAAACAGGTATGAATGAATATGTATATGCATAAACAAACATGCAAAGATCAAGAAAAGAAACTCTATTTGGTTCAATATATATGTTTTATTTCGCAAGGTATATATAACCAATCCATAGAAAGGTAGGTAGTGTTTTAAGGTTTAAAAATAGTATATATCCATTTTTTTCTATAATTTATCCTTGATATTTGATTTTTTCTGATCAATGTTCCTTCCATTGTCTATTAAAAAGTGCTCAGTACAAAATATTATGCTCTCCCAGTATGCTAATTTAAAATACACAGTATTTTCCATAAAATGTTGCTTGACTATAAAGGACTATTTTGCTCTTAAAAAGAGAGGGGAAGAATAACCTTATTTAAAACTTTAACCTTCAGTCTGTTGTGGACTTGTAGTCTTCAAATCAAAGAAAATTAAAAAAAATTTTGAAACTTTAAAATATGAGCTAAGGAAGTAAAACATCACCTGTCATCACACAGGCCTCCATAGCTGCTTCTTGCAACTGAAATCCAATCTTTAAAATAGATTTAACCACTGGCCATGAATGATAAAAATTTCCTTTGAAATTCCTTACCCTGATATGAGGGATCATAAAATAGGTAAGTATCTTAAAGAGTAAAGCTTAGAGTTAACTGTGAATGCATTGTATCTTTTAGAAACTCTCTCTCCGGTCCTTCTTCATATGCAATGCCAAGTCCAGAAGATGATTCAGCTCCCACTAGTACATGGTTTCTGTCTGAAGGTTGCCACAGGCTGGGACTGCTTCATTTTTTTTCTTTTCTGAAAATAAATTTAAAAGGAAGGTGTGACATTAGACTTAGTGGACAAATTGTTGTTTAAAAACCACATCACCTAAAATAACTGAATGATCAAGGTAACATTTGTTTTCAGATCAAGAAGTTGAACAACAGAGAGTTCTAATATTTTGTCAGTTAGTCAAGCCAAATCCAAACTAAAATGTCTGCCTGTATGTGTTTGCATATGGCAAATAAGGGCTGGTAAGAAATATTTTATTACTTGAGCAGGTAAAAACAAATTAGTGGGAGTAATGATAGAATTTTAGCAGGCATCTTTCATCCACTTTTATGGAGAAGACAAAAATGATCCTTTGGCAACATTAAATTCTTTTCTTTCTTTTGAGGTTTTCATGGTTATGTGAATCAGGTAATGGAACTAAAAATAGGAAAAGTGTGGCTTACTGTTGAGCCTTTCCCTGAGTGCATAGAGAGGTCTTTTTATAGATGGCAGAACTGCCTACACATCTACTGGCCTAATGGGATTAATTGTTATATCTCTTTTCTCCATTGTTTGGTCTTTAGCAGCTGAAGATACAGCTAATCTGCCTCCTTCTCCACCCCCATCACCAGCCTCAGAACAGACTGTCACAGTAGAGGAAGGTAAGGCCTGTTGGACTTTTCAAGGTTTGTCTTCTAATAAAGGGAAAATAAACTTCATTACACCAGGACTAAACAGCTGGGTTCGTTTGTGACTCAGCTTTGGAGATGTTTTTCAAATAGTCAAAAAGAAACAAAGGGCTTAAATAAATATATAATCATTTTTCTACATAAAATCAGAACTGGAAGAATAGGGCAAATAGAAAAGAAAAACTCTGCCTAATAAAGGAAAAGATAATGTTGCATTTAAATTGCTAGAATAGACACAGAGAACTCACTGGCCTAACTTAGAATGTTTTGACAGAAAATACAAGATGATGTTTGTTATCTCTAAGAATCTGAATAAAAAGAAAAAGAAATGTTATCCTTAGTAGGAGTCCCATTTATTGATTGTCTCTGTTTTGCTCACCATTGTATTGCCAAGGTCCTGCTCAGGGCTAGGCCCTTATCAAACTCTCAATAAAGATTTAGTAAATAAATGAAGAAGCTAATGAATAAATTGGATATTGAGAGCGGGAAGCTGAGGTCATAGGCATTTTTCCTGCTGTGACCTGTTATTGTCTATGAATCTATTTATGCATTTTACTCAGCACAGAATGCCATGTCAGCTTTTCAGTTCTCATTGATCAAACAGAAGGATGCCTTTGAAGAATATTCAGTCAGAACCTGAGAAGAAAGGCACTATGTAAAAGCAAACTATTAGATGTTCTCTGACTTAGATCAGTTGACTTGTGTGTACAGTTTGAGAGTTAAAGGAAAAGGCAGAAGAAAGTCCCAACTCAAGTTTGCTTCAATGTAATTTAGTTTTCATATACTAAAGCCAAAATTTTAATAGTATTCCATTTCATCCACTTATTTCTTTTTCGTTTTTCCTTTTGTTGTCACTTCAGAAGAGATTATTTTGCCGTGTTAAAACTGAATAAGATATTTACCTCAACAACTCATTGTCTTTTTAAATTTTGTAATTGTTTATTCTTTAATTTCCCAAATACAAAATTCTAAATTATTGAACTATAGACTACCAACTCTAAGATAATTTATTTTTATAAACAGATTTGTAAACCCAAACTTTTTTTTGGTGAGGTTTTCTTTTTCTTAGAGGAGGTTTTTTTTCTCTCTAATATATTGCTTAAAATAATGTTAAATAAACTACATTGTTCTAAGGAATAAAATAAAATTGAGGACTGTAGTATAACAGCCACTGATTATCACATAATTTCCTTAAAAAGGTAGCTTGATCTTTTCATTTATAGATTTGAAAGATTCTTTTTTGCCTTATATTTGTCTGTTCATTTGGCAAATCTTTACTGAGTTCCTGCTGTTCCAGGCACTCTAAATTCTGGGTGTACAGAAGCAAACAAAACAGGCATGACTCCTGCTTTTAGGGGTATGCTGTCTATTGAAGAATAGAAATTGAAAATATTTTAAAAAATAACTTCAAATTGGATTAAACATTGGGAAGGAAAAGAACAGGGAGCTTTAAGAAAGAACAAGGGGAATCTTGTTTTATTGGATGGTTTGGAATGGTTAAGGAAATTTTCTCTGGGGTAGGAACATTTCGGCTGAGCCTAGAAGCTCAGGATTTGGTTAGGCAAAGATGGAGGAGAGGGGCATTTTGTAGGGAGTGACCAAGACGTGCAAGGCCATGCAGGTGGTCAAGAGCATGAAGCCTTCTAGGAACTGAAGGAGGCCCATGGCTAATGAGCCTTGAGAGGGATAGGTCTGAAGGAGGCTGAGAGTAGGCCATAGCCTGCTGGATTCAGGAACAAAGATTTCTTCCCATGCATTGGGAAGTCCTGTATGACTTATATTTCCCTCAGGTCATTGAAAATGTTTCTGAGCTCCTACTTAAAGCATTTCAAGTGTCACAAAGTCCACATAAGCCAGAGAGGGCTTTGATATTGACAAACCTGGCTACACCAAAAGTCTCTCTCAGGTCAAATATTTGACTCTTACTCTTCTATGGAAGTTGAAGTAAGAAAGGAAGAAATAGGATCCTCTCATCCATCTGGGAATTTACCCAGCCTGCTTTGTGGAAAGTAACACAATGAATATAATGACTATATATATAAAATATAGAATAAATTTCACATTTTGGTAACTTAGGTGTCACTTTCCAGAGTAACCGTTTCCTTACATTTCAGAATTGCTTTCCACAAACTTTTTCAATATATTGAGAGAAAATGTCAACTTATTTCCTATTAAAAGTAATTTGAAAATATTTTATTAACAATTTCAAACTAAATATATTTTTATTGAACTATATTTTTCTTTTTCAAAAAAGCAGTAAACAATATGAAGGCCTAAGGATTTGTTTTTAAAAGGATAACTATTTTTTAAACTTACGCCTCATTGACTTAAAGACCAGGTAATATTTTCACCTTTGATACAGGAAAGATGTGTTGTCTAGACAATAAAACTAGCTTCTCTCCCTTTTCTTTAAATCAGAGTTAAATTATATGCAACAAATATTATTTTTTTAAATAACCAGTTTAGTTTGGTCTGAAAATAAATTAGTGACAAATCACAAGGCAGGATCACAAACCTGATTTGTAAAGAGCCAGTCAAAATTCCATTAAGGTATATCTTAAAGCAGATCAGATAGAAAGAGAGCAGGTAGGTTTCTTTGCCTTTTTGAAGGGATTATTTACTTTTCTCATCAAATCCCCAAAAGCAACTTTAATCCAAAGGCCAACAGTCTGATCCTTTTATACAAATGTAAGAGTTCTTGGATTAAATTGAGTAATTTGATGATTTTGAGGATATGATAACTTTTTATTAATTATCACCTTTTTAAAAGCTGTTCTTTCTCAAAAGGAAAGCATGAAAGCTTCCTGTAAAAAAAAAAAAAGTTAAGATGTAAACTACTATCATGTATGAATATTATTCACTTATTACATTTAATGTAGTATTAATTATTCTCAGAATATGTTCTTATTCTGGGAAACATTTTCAAGGGATTTTGAGGCAAAAATCAGACAAGTAGCACACATAGAAAGGAAACATGATACAGTACATCAATACTGTACTAAAGTTGTGATGTTTTTAAATTAATCACCTTTTTTCTTTTCAACCTAATCATAATAGTTGGCATTTGGACTGAGCTGTTAGAATTTGGAAGCTTGTGCAAGAACAGTGGAATCATCTGAAAACAGAATCAGGACTCCTTCTGCCCTCTTAGGTTTGCTCCAGAATTCTAGAGTGCTGTGTACCTGTGGCCATGGATGTGGTGACATCATAATTGCTAATGTGAAAGCAATTTTCCCTCCATATAATTCTGTGGCAGCAAACACAGCTGGCAAACTGAGAGGTCTTCAGTTAAAAGTCTGATGAATGGAAAGGGCTTAGAGAGGGTAGAGAACCATGTATGGAGCCAGCCACCTTTGGCTATACACTGTGAGACAGAAACTGTGATGCAACAACAGGCAAAATCTTTGAATTGCTCAAGCCCCACAGGACCCAGTCGCTAGGAAAAGTGACTGCTCATTTGTACCAAATGTGACTGGCATAGAAAAGCTGGGTTTTGTGTGGCTAACTTTATCCCAATAGAAACTTAAATGCTTAAAAAAAAAAAGTCTGAATGAAAGCAAATTAGGTATAATCTATTCCATCCATTGAAATCAGGTAAGCTTCATTTTTGAAGATTGTATTTATGCAAGGAGAAACCATGTTAAAATCCAAGGTTTGTAAAGCTACCCCATCCTTTCAATAACACTTTATTAAGCGAAATAGGATATTTTATGGCAAAAGCAGGTTCCCCCAAATTACATGTACTTAGAGCAAAAGGATGCACTCAATCCTGCCCTGAAACAATGAAACTGTGCTTATGAAATAATTTCATGTTTTATAAATCCCTCAACTCTAACCTGGATGCTTTAAATGAAGAGAAAGAACACAGAGGTACTTGACAACTTAGTGTGCTGAAGTCAAAGATGCTAACCTTTGGGGTTGGCATTGTGCTTAGCACTTTCACAGGTATGTTCTCATTTAATCCAGCAACTCACAGAGATTATTCACTCCCACTTTCTTGCCCAGGATGTCATTGGTCATAAGTGGCTTATCCAGAATTCAGATCCAAACCTAAGTCCTCATAACCACATCCTAACTGCTTCCTTAAAACTGCCTCTTATCTAGGTTCTTATTGCAAGACTATAAAAGTGAACTTATTTTCAAATGAGAATTTTTTGTTACAAACTACTTAACTAATGTCTTTCTTCCAACCACCTCTAAATAAACATTAGTTTCAGTATGTTTCCCACCTCCCTGGGGTGTGATCCAAGGGCAACCACCCTACACAATTTTGTAGCAAATGAGGATCTAATTTCTTCTGTCATTGGAACAAAGCTCACTGTTTGGACTTGGCTAGCTATGGTCTCCTCTAAGGATGGTTCCCCTCGTACATCTCTGGGGGTTGTAATGCAGATGGACTTTGGGCTCACAGGTCCTAAATGAAGATGTGAAGTACATACACCTCAGAGTACCAAGGAGGACAGACTTTGCTGGACTCTTTTTTTTTTTTTTTTTTGCCAGACTCTTTTTGATGGTGCTTTGGCTCAGGACCAGACAAATTCTACAGAGAAGCTACTTTTCCAAGTTTTTGTAGTTTTCTGATTAAAGTTTTCAAAATAGTAAACACTATTTATTTGGAATGTATTCAACCTGAAGCAAGTCTCAGGACTTTTTTCACATTTCAGCATTTTTAAAAAGAGCAATCACAAGAAAAAGAAGACCCAAATCTTTGAAAGGTTAAAAACGTCCAAAGAGTTTTGCCTTTAAACTATCAGCCTACAGCTTTAAATTATTTCGTTTTTTTTTTTTAACTGTAGTTTGTTCCACTTCCCAGGAAATAGATGTTGCAAAGCAGAAAGCCAAATATCCTATTTTCACTTATTGATTTTCATGCAATCTGTTAAACATATTAGAAGTTTTAGAAGTAACTTGCATAAATGGGAAGTTTATAGCCCCAGTGACTCACTGGGAAATATGAATGGCTGGTTAATGTGACAAGCCAAGGGCTTATGATTCAGCCAGTGTTGTAGACGAGATCTGGCCAATTATCTGCTTAGCTGAGAAATCGTGCCAAGTTGAACTAAGAATATCAAACATAATTTTAGGCTTCCGCCATCCCATGATATAATAAGCATCGTGGTTGAGAAAGTTCTGAGCACCCATCCAGATACAACTTCCATGGACCAATCAGTAAATAATGGGCACAACGGATTAAAAGTATTCTTTCAACAAAATGTTATTTTAATATTCTTGTGATTTCAGACTTATTTCCAGGTGTCAGCACTTGGTTGCTGAAAATAAGTTACTGCCCTAAAAATACAGTGCATTTTCAAATTAATGTTATGATTCTGTTTAAATTCTGATAGAAATTTAAAACTATGCAGATAGATATTATAGACTTTGCTCTTATTGAGATTTTAAATTATTTATATATAATTTAAATAATATTTAAATTATTTATATATATCAGTAAATAATGAGTATTATAGCAAATTCAGTAACCTGCCACATAGGCCAGAGATAAAGTATCTATACCAGGTCGGTTGCCAAATATTGTTCATTGTCATAGTCTAAAACTCATTGAATTATATAAGAATCCAAGTACTTGGCAGACTTGTCTACAATTATGTTTTAAATCAATATATTTAAATAATGCAGAATTACAAACCAAGACACAGGAAAGGGCAGAAATGAGAGTTATTTATTTAGCATTTCAGTGAGAAATATGCAATAGTGGGTTTGAAACCTGAAAACAGCATAGAGCCAATGGTACAAATGAAACCCATAGAAGAAAGCCTTTCTTACTCTGAAGCTTTCTCTCTATAAATTCTGAGCTAATTGTGTCTCTATTAAGCTTTCATCAGAGAAGCAAAACGCACACAAGAAAAAAGGTTATGTTATCCTAGACTTTCTTAAAATTATATACTTCCACAGTCCTGCAAATAAGAACCAGTTTTCAAAATGATGCCCTGAGGTACTGCATTATCCTTAGTATCCAAAGAAAGAGTTACATTGACTGAACTCTCCTTATCAAGGCAGAAAAGGGGAATAATGTATTGTAGATTTTTCATAACAGGATTGACATAATTTTTTTTCTGGTTAAAGTCATTAGCTAAAAATCATATTAATCAAAATGTTATTTATTTGAACATCATATTTTTCCCCTGTAACCGTGCAGGCATCAGTTTCTAACTTTCTTCTTTTTAACCTATAAATATATGAGTATAAGCATAAGAGAAATGAATCTTTTGGAGACAGTTTGTTCCAAAGAATGCATTTGTTTTGTAATCTTTGTCTCTATTCCAGTCTTTCCTTGGTTATTCTGATTTGTTTGAGGGGACTTTATAGATCATTTCTGTGCTGTGATAAGGGTATCAATGCCTTTGATTCACTTAGATCAATGGCAAGATTTCTTAAGGAATAGTTTAAATTTAATGGCTGCTGAAGCATGAAACACTCACTTTCTCCCATTCTCCATTGGCTTGGTCTTGCTAATTCCCATCCATTCCACTGTGCTGCTTCTGTGACCCTCTGTGTCCCTGTGCAGTTGTCTGTCTCGTCCGTCTGATCTTGTGTCTGTCTTGTCCAGTTCTCCCTGCAGTTTCTTCCTGTGTGTCTGTTTGTAGATGAAGGGGCTGAGGATCAAGTGGGTCCTCTACACAGGTTCCCCAGCCACGAACCTGCCAGCAGCGGGGAGAGGTGTAGACTCCTAGCCCCCTCCATTTCGGTGTCTGTGCCTGATGATGATCCTTACAATTCCGATGAGGAGTACTATGAGCACCCCTTGTTCAGCTCAGAATGGACAGCCTCTAGTGGGCTCCCCAATGTCACAGCGCAGAGTGCAGAGGCCCACTTATGCCAGGAGAAAGGTGAACCAAGCATGGGCCCCTTTTGCTCCTCCTCCCCAGCCTGCAGCTTTGACCACATGCATCATACTAAGTGGACCTTCATGAGGGGGTGGGGAGGGAGAAGGAGCCAGTTTTTTCCACATGAAAGTGAAGTCCCTATAAAGGTGTCTCCATTCAAATGCCTCAACAATTGATATAAAAGTAGCCTTGCTTGAGGCATGTGAGCACTTCCTTTTTCTATGTCATTGCTTCTGAGAAGGAAATGGAAAAAAAAAAAAAAAAAAGGAAAGAAAAAAGTGAAAGCAAAAAAAGTCCAATTAAAGTATGACTCCTTTCTGTTGCCCAACAAATAAATCAGTCAGGGAAGAACATACTCTCTCTTCCCCAAACCTAAGAAAATGACCCTGAATATTACTTTCTAACCCTCTTTGGATACATAATATTACTAGGACCAGGCTTAACTACAACTAGTCCTCTATTTAGCGCTGGATTACTACTATAGCTCTTTAAAAGATAAACCTGGAAGAATCAGCTTAGGGTAGAATAAACGTTATGGAATGAATTTATCTCTCCAGATCCTTTAATCATCTGCAGAATCTACAAAGGCTTTCCAGGTAACTGAATCTTGGCTTACCTCAGTAGAGCTCAGTTAAGATGAAGGATATGATTCACGACCTTCGTCATCCCAGTCCTATAAAGCCGGGAGGCCCTCGTCTGTAGTTGGCTATAGTGAGGAAAAAATATGTGGGTGATGGGCTTCAATTTGCCTCATTTTAACTAGGTAGTTTTGTAAAGAACAAAAAAAAAGTATAGTTAAAATTTTTTTTGGCTTAAATGTGGAAGTTGTTTTCATATAGGAAAAAATAATTAGGTGAAGAGTTTATATTTATATGGGATAATAATTAATGGAAGGGCTAGTTTCAAGATAATGGGGAATAAACTTACACATCTCCAACTAAATTAATAATAAACTTCTTTAAGGGTCCTTTTGAAAACAAAGTGCACCAATGACTCAAGTACCCTGGTAGAAAAATATAGCTTTATTTATGGGTGAAACTAAGTTCTAATATTGTGAACTTAATTTTAAAAAATATGAACTTTTGAATAAGGAACAAGTGTAGTGGAAATAAACATGATATACACAAAATGAGAAAATAGAAAGCTAAAAAGTTACATGGATTTGGAAAATACGTAATTTGATTAGGCTTCCTCCAGTAAGACAACATTGATAAAACAAGTATATTGGAAGTCTCTGGACTGTGATCAAAATCTCTAATTTTATGGCATTATAAAAATTGTTTTAATAACAAGTTAGAATCAGAATTGTTAAAGTGTTGCGCACATAATTAAATTGCAAAAATGAAAGAGGCTGAGTGCTAAATGTGAGGAGATAGAGTAGTTCTCTTTTTCCCTGCTGACGGTTTTAAATATTTCACAAAAAAAGATTTCTTTCCATTTGTAGTCTTTCCCCACAGGGCTGTTTTAAAAATGTACAATATTTCTTAGGCGTCTTCCATTTGTAGAACTATAAAACAGCTTAAAAGTTTTCCCTCTAATTTCTTAAGTTATAAAATGAATTTATTTTACTGGCATTTGAAATGTAAATGATAAAGGAGCAAGATAATTCTTGACCTCATAAATTTATATTTTACATTTTAAATGTTAACATTTCCCTAGTGATTTACATCTTTGCAGGGATAGTTTGGCAATTTGGTTGCCACTCAATTACATTTCCTTGGTGATTTCGATTTGAATTGAAGAAGGATGACTTTATAGCTAATATGCTCATTTTCTTTCTTACTCAATGCCAAAGAGAACTATACACAAAGTACAGTACTAATATTTCATGAGTTTGAACAATTTGATAAGAGTTGTGTCCTAGAGGTAGACTTTTACAAATAGTGAAATTATCATTTTACCTTTACCTTGCTTTTCGAAATATTTTACTTCCTCCTTGAAATTTTTCATTTTCTCTGACATCATATAATACAATGAAATAAAAGATTTATGTAGACTTCCACCCAGGAAATACTAAATAAATTATCTTTTAGTCATGATGGACTTTGTAAGAAAGCTGTTAAAGTAGTTGATTGGATGTTATTTTGAAGCAAGTTTTTTTTTGTTTTTTTTTTTCCAAAGATTACTTTAGGGAAGTTTGCATGTATTACATAGAGTAATCAGGAATCCTTACGTAGGGGCTTCTTGCATTGGAGAAAACAGCACATGTCTAACAAACTTAAAGTTTTTTTTTTCACAACCATCTGTTACCGGCAGCACCATCTCTTAAGTCCAGCAAGCTTTCCACCTCTGTTCAACTTACTGCCATTTCCACTAAAGTAAATAGAGCAAAATACCCTTTCAGCTCCTAATTAAAAAAAAAAAAAAAAATACATAGCCTTTTGAGACTTTAAAAGGCATCATTATTAACAGATTACACATAATTTGCTAACCCTTGCATAATGTGCCTTTCATGGAATACTAATTTGCTCAACCAAATGGTAAAAGATAAAAACACCTGAGGTTCTTAAGAGGTCATTATGATGGAGCTGAAAGTGTTCCTTGTATAATGTTTCTGTGGTTTCATGTATTTGTTCTGTGGTCATGATGTCAACATCTTTTTCATCCCTAAGAAGAAGAAACGCTAGAGGGTCCGATGGTGGAGGAAGAGAAACCTGCCACTCTTCCTGGGAAAGAGTGTGAGGCTGCTAAGTCCTCAGACCAACCCAAGGGCCTCAGTGAGGGCCAAGTGGAGTCTAGTGCCAAGGCCAAAATAGTTCCTGAAGAAAGGGCCCCAGCAGGGGCCCTGCATGAGAAAAGAGTAAAAGAGATCACAGAGGTGTCTCCGGAAGTAAAATCCCCTTCCTCTGCCAAGGAAGGTGTGTCTTAGGATTTGCATGTGTTTTGTTGCAAATGATCTCTTCAGCAGCTTACCAAACTGATACCTTTCCAATGCTTTGTCAATGCTCAGTCTTCTCATGGTCACAGGGCCACTGTTTTAGGCTTAATAAATAGAGAGAATGGCTTGTGCAGGTGCTGTGTGGCAGCTTGGTTTTCCCCTGCTGCAGCTGATTCCTGATTTTACTTTGCCATGATACAATACGCTTTGCAGCCAGGCTGATGATGCTATGTGAGCTTCCTGCCTCCCACTCCCCTCATCTCAAATGTTTGCCAGTCACATTGCTAATACATGTATATTTTATTTTTGTTTTTGGGACAGCAATTCATATGCTTTTCTTTCAAATACAGTTTTTTACTTGGACTTGGTCACATAGAGGCTTAAATGGTAGAATTGTTTTTGTTTGCTGCCACAATGTGCTATATTTTTTATGCTTCAATGAATACTGGTTTGGTTTTCTAAAATGCTCCTGCTGATGCTTCTCATGTCATTTCCTCTCCATGGCAGCCAACTCCTTTAATCATCCCCATATCTCTTGACTTTTCATTCATCTAACCCTTATTAGAAGTTCATAAAGTATTTCTTTTCTATTGTTACAACAGGACACACAACATATAAGGTAATGATGATTCAGACACTTGCTCTTCAAGAGATGGTTAAGTTTTATTATTTTTTCCCCCAGTTTTTTCCCAAATAATTATATTTAGCCCTACTGACCACAATGAACTATTTTGACATGGTGGGACTCTGAAGCTTTTTATATTGATGAATAAAAATAAAAATGGGTCATTTTATTTCTGGGAAGTATCTCTAAAGTCATTACCGGGCATTGCTTCTCTAGTTGGTCAAGTTTCAGGGAATGAGGTCATGCCCATGAGGAGAAAGGTATTCTAATAATTGCCTGTCTTAAAATTTTTGTTACATGATTTTCCAGTATTAATAGTATAATTCAGATTTTCTTAAATTTATCATACAGACTAAGAAATGATTAGGAATTCGGAATTTTGAATATGTGGTAGAAATTGGCTTGTCAGCTCTTAGGTCATGGCACATAATAAGTGATTGGCAAAAGTCAAAGCAATATTGAATTATATATATGTTACTATAATAATACATTTTTTAAAAAATGAAAAAAAAAGTCAACAGCAAATATTAATTTATATTCCTGAAATTTAAACACAGATGATGTCTAAATATTTATGCCAGTTACCACCTGATTCCCAAAAGAATGGTCCTAGCATTTGTTGATCAAATTACCATGAAACTATTGGCATTTATATTATGAGTTAGTCAGTCCTCTGACTATAGCCTACCAATTCACTTTTAAATGAGAAAAATAAATGAAAGGGTCAGTAAAAATCAATGTCTATCCATATTTAGTTCTTAAAATGTATTCTTTTGTACTCTAATACTAGCTACGTATTCAATATTCTTTAATTTATAATTTTTAGCTATAGAAGGCATATGATGTTTTTCTATTAGAATACATATCACATAATGTTTAGGAAACCAAATAAAAACAAAAAGGACAAAAGAATATTCAAAAGTATACTCTTCTTACAGGTACTGTACATATTAACTCACAATAGGAGTTCTTCTAGCAATAGTACACATATATATCTCAGTCTTGACATTTTCATATTTATTTTTAAATGGGTAGCATGCTTGCATGTTCCATAGTTCTTTTTGCCCACCATTCATTTATCATTTCAAAATAAAATTTTAAGCTTAATGCTCTAAAGCACTTGCCTATTTGTTTAAAAATGAACCCAATTACTTCAGGTTTACTTACAGCCTCGAAGATGGAGTTCCATGATCAACAGGAATTGAATCCTTCTCCAGCTGAGCCATTAGACAAGAAAGAAAAAGAGTCAGAGAAACAAAGTGAGCCTGGTGAAGACCTCAAACATGCTGCCTTAGTTTCTCAGCTTGAGACTACTAAAACTTCCCCTGACGAAAAGGACATGCAAAACAAAAGAGAAGAAAATGTGCCCTCCTCTCTGTTTGGGCAAACTCTTGGTGCTGGCCTAGAAGACATGAAACAGAAGACAGAGCCAAGTCTAGTAGTACCGGGCATTGACTTGCCTGCAGAGCCTCCAAAAGTGCAAAAGGACTGGTTCATTGAAATGCCAATGGAAGCAAAAAAGGATGAATGGGGTTTAGTTGCTCCAATATCTCCTGGCCCCATGACACCCATGAAGGAAAAAGATGTACTTGAGGATATTCCAAAATGGGAAGGGAAACAATTTGATTCTCCCATGCCAAGTCCCTTTCATGGTGGAAGCTTCACTCTTCCTTTAGATGTCATGAAGAATGAAATAGTTGCAGAAGCATCACCCTTTGCCCCTGCCCTCTTACAGCCAGATGACAAAAAATCTCTGGAAGAAACCAGAGGCCCAGAGACTGCCAAAGTTAGTCATAAAGTTGAAGAGCCCCTTAAAGATAAACCTGACAAAATGGCAGAAGCACCAGCTTCAGTAGCAATTACCGCACTAAATGAGGCTCATATTCCAAATGTGGAAGAAAGTGTCACAGAGAAAGTTTCAGAAGAAAAGGGGGACATAAAGCAAGAAAGTGTGCAGGAAAAAGAAACTTCTACCCTCACTGGACAGGAACCTACCCTTACTGAAAAGGAATCTCAGCTAAAGCTTGAAGAAAAAACTACCATCTCTGAGAAAGAAGCCATGCCAAAAGAGAGTGAGCCCCCAAAACTAGCAGATGAAGAAACAGGCATAATTCAGACATCCACAGAGCACATCTTCTCTAAAGAAGCACAGGAAGTCCAAAAGCCCACCACAGAGATGTTAAAACAGGACTCATACCCTGAAAGTTTGGAGCAACCAGTTACAGATTCAATCATAACCTCTAAGATATTGGAGAGAGTCTGCACTGAACCAGGTGCACTAAGTGAAAAGAGTGCAACCCAAGAACTTTTTGAAGAGAAAGTTGCTGACAAAGATACCAAGGTTGAAAAGGTTGGGGCAGCAATATCAGCTGAGCCTGACATGCCATTTTATGAAGATAAGTCAGGAATGTCAAAGTACTTTGAAACATCTGCACTGAAAGAAGAAGTGACAAAAAGCATTCAGCCAGGCAGTGATTACTATGAACTGAGTGACACAAGAGAAAGTGTCCATGAGTCTTTTGATACCCTAGCTCCCACACAGAAAAATGATGACAAAAAACTTCAGGTAGGAAAAGAATCCCAGCCCAGTGCTCCAGCACAAGAAGCAGGCTACAGTACCCTTGTGCAGAGTTATCCATCTGATTTACCTGAAGAACCCAGTTCTCCTCAAGAAAGAATGTTCACTATTGATCCAAAAGTGTATGGGGAGAAAAGGGATCTCCACAGTAAGAATAAGGACGATTTGACACTAAGCAGGAGTTTAGGACTTGGTGGTAGATCTGCAATAGAACAAAGAAGCATGTCAATCAATTTGCCCATGTCTTGCCTGGATTCCATAGCCCTTGGATTTAACTTTGGCCGGGGGCATGATCTTTCTCCTCTTGCTTCTGATATTCTAACCAACACTAGTGGAAGTTTGGATGAAGGGGATGATTACCTTCCAGCCACTACACCTGCATTGGAGAAAGCCCCTTGCTTCCCAATAGAAAGCAAAGAGGAAGAAGAACAGATAGAGGAAGAAAAAGTTACAGGAGAGGACAATATTCAAGCTGAGACCTTGTGTGAGTCGCCTTTCTTAGCCAAAGATTATTACAAAAATGGTACTGTCATGGCCCCTGACCTGCCGGAAATGCTAGATCTGGCAGGCACAAGGTCGAGATTAGCTTCCGTGAGCGCAGATGCTGAGGTTGCCAGGAGGAAATCAGTCCCATCCAAGGCTGTGGTTGAGGAGAGTAGTACTGGCTTGCCCCCTGTAACTGATGAAAATCACATCATTGTAAAAACTGATAGTCAACTCGAAGACCTGGGCTACTGTGTGTTCAATAAATACACAGTCCCACTCCCATCACCTGTTCAAGACAGTGAGAATTTATCAGGGGAGAGTGGTTCCTTTTATGAAGGCACAGATGATAAAGTTCGAAGAGATTTGGCCACAGACCTCTCTTTGATCGAAGTAAAACTGGCAGCTGCAGGAAGAGTCAAAGATGAGTTCAGTGCTGAGAAAGAAACATCCCCACATATCCTTGATGATAAATTGGGACTGGGTAGGGAGTTTGATCAGGAAAGGAAGGCTAATGATAAGCTGGATACTGTACTAGAAAAGAGTGAAGAGCATGCTGATTCAAAAGAGCAGGACAAGAAAACAGAAGAGGCTGGTGATGAAGTTGAAACATCTGGAATAGGAATAACCTGTGGAGAAGTGTTGGTCAAAGAACTGACTGTTTCAAAGGATGAAGCACCTCTCATGGTTGAGAAAGCAGAGAAAGGTCTTAGTTCAGTGCCAGAGGTAGCTGAGGTGGAACCATCCAACAAAGCTGAACCAGAGTTAGATTTTGCTGCAGAGAAAGCTGAACAGAGTGAATTACATGTTAAAATCAGTGACTTTGGACAGACGACAGTGGGGCTAAGTGTAGGTCCAGGGAAGACAATAGAACTTACACCTGAGGCTACACAACAGGACCTGATCCCCTCATCCGAAGCACCTGTGGAGGCAGACGTACTTATGGGTGTTGAGTCTGGCCACATAAAAGAAGGCACCAAAGTTAGTGAGATAGAAGTCAAAGAGAAGGTGGCCAAGCCTGACTTGGTTCACCAGGAGGCTGTCGACAAAGAGGAGTCCTACGAGTCTAGTGGTGAGCATGAGAGCCTCACCATGGAGTCCTTGAAACCTGATGAGGGCAAAAAGGAAGCATCTCCAGAATCATCTCCAATTCAAGATGAGCTTGCCATCAAATTGTCAGTGGAAATACCTTGCACAAGTGCTATTTCAGAGGCTGATTTAGCCACAGATGAGAGAGCTGACATCCAGATGGAATTTATTCAACTGCCCAAAGAAGGAATCAAGGAGACCCCAGATATATCTATCATGCCCTCTGATGTTACAGAGCCATTGCCTGAAGGGATTGTGTCTGAACCAGCAGAGGCTCAGAGTGAGGAGGAAGAGATTGAAGCCCAGGGAGAATATGACAAGCTGCTCTTCCGCTCAGACACCCTTCAGATTACTGACCTGGGTGTCCCAGGTGTCAGAGAAGAATTTGTGGAGACCTGCCCAGGTGAACACAAAGGAGTAATTGAATCAGTTGTGACCATTGAGGATGATTTCATCACCGTAGTGCAAACCACAACTGACGAGGGGGAGTCCGGTTCCCACAGCGTGCGTTTTGCCACCCTAGAGCAGCCTGAGGTGGAAACGAGGCCCTCTCCTCAGGACGAAGAAGAACTGGAGGTAGAAGAGGCAGCTGAAGCCCAGGCAGAACCCAAGGATGGCTCCCCAGAGGCTCCGGCTTCCCCTGAGAGAGAAGAGGTTGCACTCTCAGAATATAAGACAGAAACCTATGACGATTACAAAGACGAGACCACCATTGACGATTCCGTCATGGACGCTGACAGCCTCTGGGTGGACACTCAAGGTGTGCATTCTTTTTTTTTTTTTTTTTCTTTTTTCTTTTTTTAATTTCTACTCCCAAATAAAGTCCAATAACCTAATGGAAAAGTACTCCCCCCCCCCCCTATATAACATTTTAAAATGTGCCTTTATTTCTTTATTTTGCATTTTGTTAAATATATGAAGGCTTTTTGTACATTTGTTACTAATGTTTTCGTTGTTGTTGTTGTTATTGTCATGATTTGCTTTGATCCGCAGATGATGATAGGAGCATCATGACAGAACAGTTAGAGACTATGCCTAAAGAGGAGAAAGCTGAAAAGGAAGCTCGGAGATCATCTCTTGAGAAACATAGAAAAGAAAAGCCTTTTAAAACCGGGAGAGGCAGAATTTCCACTCCTGAAAGAAAAATAGCTAAAAAGGAACCTAGCACAGTCTCCAGAGATGAAGTGAGAAGGAAAAAAGGTTCATTTAACAATCACTTCTTTAAAAATGTTTTTGAAGTAACTCATTATTCCTCTTTTGTAGAAGAAACTGCCTAACAGTGGTAACTGATTATTTATGACATTTCATTTGGTTTTGATTCAAGTGTTTATTTTTTCCTGATGGTATGCTTTTTGTGTTTTTCTTATTCATAGCAGTTTATAAGAAGGCTGAACTTGCTAAAAAAACAGAAGTTCAGGCCCACTCTCCCTCCAGGAAATTCATTTTAAAACCTGCTATCAAATATACTAGACCAACTCATCTCTCCTGTGTTAAGCGGAAAACGACAGGTGACTGTTCAATTCTGCAATGTGGCTGGCAAACATAGACATGTTTTTTTGTTTTTGTTTTTGTTTTTTTTTATCTCATTGCTGTAGCAGCTTCTTCATTTTGTTTTTCTTCCAAGAATCTCGGCAGTCATGAACAATTTCACTTAAGTGTTTTGTATCATTTTTCTTTTTTTTCCCCCCTCCCTGCCAAAGAAGTCATGATCATCTATTTCTTTGTCATGCTCAGACTTAACCAGTGCGTGATTGTATCTTGGCATTGTGCTCTAGTGTCACGTTATGGGGCTTCCTATTTTCATTCTGTGTGTTTGGTTAGATGATGGTGATGAATTTAATCATGGTATGCATTCCCATGATTTTGTGTTTTTACCTCCCTCATGCTTCAACCCATATATATTTCTCTTTTCTGCATTGTCACTGCCAAATCTGTTACTGATGTTGATGAATTTACTTAAAACCACCAAGAATGCATAATGATTTAGAGATTGAAAATGAAATGCAAAACTGGGTTAAAATTGTGGTTTGCAAAAATCATTTTGCTTTAGATGAAATAAACAAAAAATGAAACTGCCTAATAATGTCATCAGATCTTCTTCCTCATATCCAAAATTAACAAGGCTTTCAATCTATTGTAGTATAACTTTTAGCTGACATTTTGTCATCAGGATTTTAAGTGTGTTAGATCCAAACTGTTAAATTTTCCTGTGTAATTCAATATTCAGAATTCTAAGATAAAACTCCTTCCCCCTGACTATCTTAGAACCCAAGTTTGTTTCTATTTTGCTAACTTCTTCCTTCTCTGCAAAAGTGTTCTCATTTTTTACTAAGTTTTAAAAAGTGGTAGAATGAAGGAATGAAATTATAATAAAAGCCCAAATATTATAATGAAAATTTTATTCCTAAATTTGATTGTAAATAATGTATTCTCTCTATATATATATAATGATACTGTGATAATCTAAATTGAGGATGTATTTTATTTTACCATTAATTGACACACTTGCAGTATATAAAATAAGATACCAGCTTGCTGACTCAGAAAGGATTATCTTCCATTCCATTCTAAATCATAAATACCTCTTTATAAATCTTTGTATGTTTTTAAAAGTTAAAGACAGCATAACTTTTGGCATGGATAAAAAGAAAATCAAAGAGATTGATGTATTCTAAGCATTCCAAATATTTTGTATTTGTGTTCTTCATATAGGAACTTCTCATGTGCTTTCCTTCAAAGAACTGGTATCTAAGGTAGGATTTTGAAAGTGGAGCTTATAATTATACACTAACTTTGATGATAAAGATTCAGGATGAGTTCTTCATTAGGAATTAGGAATTAACAAAGCATCTGTAAATCTTGTATCACATCTTAGTTCGTTTACTCAGGTTTTTAACAGCATTAAATGTGACATTTTTCTTCTAATTAGACAAATGTTTGGACAGGTAGAATCTCTTGGTTTGGTTATAAAGATCCTATATCCTATCTGTGAGAACAGAAAGTTGACATTGGAATTGTAGAATTTCAAAGGAAATGTCAAATGGTTTGATGCAGTGCCTACATGTCATTGATATTCAGATTACCACACTGAAAATAAATTGCCTTTGTTCTATTAAATCTTTAAAGAAAATTTAAGCTGTTTGGACCAATTAGGATCTTCCCTTATTCTAGTCAATTAGTAAGATACTTATTCTAGCAAAAAGCAATACCAAACATAAAACTTATTAGTTTGAAGCAAACTGTATTTGTCAAAGGAGTTTGATATATAGACTAGAAGCAGTAGGAAGACATCATTTGCATTGCCTCTTTTAAGAATCCAGTCCAGAAATTGTGAAAAATCTTACTATCCCATTACATACCCTATAGTATATTGTAGACATTAGGGCTGCACGTGGCATAAGAAATATTTTGAAACCATTTGGAATGCTTATAAAGATAAGTAATTTTTACAAGGTTTTCACTCTTGTGAAAATAATTAGGGAGAAAGTAAACACATAAGCTTGAGTATTTTATTTTCTAAGCAGAATTTTAAAATATGGATGGTTCTCAAAAACACAAAGGATTGTTTTTAACTCATGAAAGACATTTAAGTCAGGTAAGTCATCAACAGAAGGTATGCTAGAGATAATGGAGTTTAAAATTTAAACCAGACTTGTAAAACAGTAAGAGAAACAACAGTAACAGATATGGTACTAGTTTCATGTAGGAAGTGCATGTCTGGAACGTGTCCTATATTTCTGAAATTAAAATTCCTCTCGTGTTTTGTCTCCTCGACAAGGTATTTTTCTTCCCTTGTCTTCTCATGTGGTGCATTTTTGCATAAAAAAATTGTGTCATTCATACTATGAAATGGAGGGGTGCAGAAGGAATTGGGCTGGCTCATCATGACAGTGGGGAATATAAAATGCCAAAAATATTTGCAAGTGTGCCATTGGCTTCCAGAACAAGAAAAGGGTTTGGGAATCCCCATGGACACTCGTCTATATCATGCCAACCCTAGAAACCAATCAGTCCCCTTTTCTGGGAGTAATTTCTGTTCCAAAGGATCTATCCTCATGTAATAGTGATTCAAATGTGTCTTGATAATCAATGGGAAATTATTTGGTTTGTTTACACGTGCTTTGGTAGACACTTGGTTATATTAATTAGCCCACAGTATTATGGAAACCACATGCTATAATGTTGTTTAGGTATCTTCAGTTACTGAATTTGAGCCTCAAAATAAACAATATTTTGCTTTGCATTAGTCTGTTGACAAAACTAAATACCCCAAAGGTACTGAAAAATGTATTTATGTGGTCTTTAGCCACTAAGTTTGGGGTCGTTTGTTTGTGTCTCTTCTTTTCAATAGCAGCAGGTGGTGAATCAACTCAGGCTCCCGGTGTATTTAAACAGGCAAAGGACAAAGTCTCTGTGAGTAAAATATTTTTTTCCTTGTTCTTCATTTGAAATTGCTTTTTGTACAATTTGTAATGTTTTAATAACTTGAGATATGGTTTAGGCTTTAGATGTTTACTCAAATGCCATTTGAAATCTTTTACTTACCCAAAAGTGAAAGATTCTGGTGACATCAGGCGTGTATTATCTTCTGGAATGACATATGATGATAGCTGGTGAGGCTACCTCTTTATTTGTAAAACAAAAACACATGCATATACGTTGAAGATCACAGATTCTGGAGCTGTACTGCTAGGGATTTTAATCCTGTTCCTGTAACCCTTTAACATTGTAACCTTGGACAAGTTACTTGGCCTTTCTGGGCCCCAGTTTCCTCTTCTATAAATTGTAGATGATAATAATAATCATAAATAGTAAAAAAAAAAAAAACATGAAACAACACCATGATCTGGCAAAAACCGGGAGCCCAATCTACTCTTCAGAGCATTAAGTTCAACTGTCATAATCAACACTAAACTATATTTTATAATGCATCTTCATTATTTTTTTAAAGAACATGAATATGACAATATGCAACCGTTTAGCTATACAAAAAGAAGTAATATATCAGTTATAATTCCTTTGTCTAAATATAACTACAGTTGCCATTTTGATGTAAAATATCTTAAGTTGTTTTTATGCATCTCTATACGTTTAATAAAAATAGAAATCTATACTGACAATAATTTTTTATTAAACAATAAACATTTCCATGTCATTAAATGTTTTTGTACAACGTCATTTTAATGACTGACACTGTATTTTATTTATTTATGATGTATTTAATCAATTCCTGATTATTAGACATTCAAATTATTTTTTGTTGTAATCTTAGCAATTTTATTGTAGAAGTCCTTTTGGTTAAATAAAAAAAAAAAAAGCCAGATATTTTTAATTCTCTATGGTTGATAGAAAAAATTGCAACACTACTAACAAATTCATAAAAGTAAAACAAATAACCTCAGTGATGTTGATTAGTAGCTTATCACAATATTCTGGGTCTCAGCAATCACAGATGATATGTAAATTGCAGTGCTTTGTTCACTCTTTTTTAGTCTTCCGCATTTGTTTATTGTGAAATATAGTGACTCATTTCCAATGACAGACAAACTTTTTATAACATCTTGAACCTGAGGGGCTTTACCTGATAAAGGAAAGTCTTTGATTTTTATGTAAATGTTTTCAGACATATTCCTGAACACAAGGCAAGCAATAGAATTCATCTACTACTTTGATAAATATTAGGCTTTATTTTGAGCACAATTTGGTTTCCATTGTGCCTTGGAGAACTAGCAAATTGTAGTGTTTAAGAACAGGGTTATAAAACAGACCAGTTACAAATCATAAATAATTATTAACCCCAGGATCTTTATCCAAAATAATGGTGTGAGGTAAAAATTCCTATATGATGTAAGAGTTATAAAAATTAAATATAGTAATTCTATAAACAGTACACACTATAGCATACAGTATTAATTCAATACATAGTGATGGTTATTACTGTTTGAAAGATGGAAGTCTTCAAGAGCAGACATAGAAAGCAAGTCTGAGCTTTCCTCTTTTAGGAAAAGAATTTTTAAGTGGATTTTGTTTGGAAGACGTTTTGGAAATTTTCAAGTCCCTTGGTTTTCAAGTATCTCAACAGGAATCGGCATTCAGTGCTTATACTTAAGACAGAAACCATTTACATCTTCTGACACGAAATTTTTTTTCCCCTCGTCAATGCCCATCTAGTCTTTTGAAGAAGAGAGATCAGGTCACCATTCTAACTTTTTCTCATTTATCATCCTCTTTTTTTCCTTCTTAATCTCATCCCCTTCCTATAAGTTTCCTAAAACCCCAAGATTAACTCTTATTTGATTTATTTCTTATATTTGGTACATCCATCAGAACAGTACTCTCTGAATTTTCAGTTAATCTTTATTATGAAGCTGACCTACCCATAATCCTTCATGTCATCTCATTTTATATCATAGCATTAGTTGTTGTCTTCTGTAACTAGAGGCCATCCAATTACTCTATTTTTTCTTGCCTTAAGTACACTTTTAATTTTCAGCCTTTTGTGGGTGGGATCAATCAAAAAGAGTGACTTGTGCTGACCCATTTACACTTCCCACTCAAGAGGCTGGGTATGTAAAACAAGAAGTGATTTGTGCAATCTGTGAGTGTTTATTTGACTCTGCTAAAGTGACTATGGAGGTTAAAGCTTTACATAAAATCTCAGTTTCAACTGCTATTTTTTTAACAGCCAAATCATATTAATTATTTGAAGATAATCTCCTTGGCTTTGTCATGCTTGTCTCTATTTTAAACAGTCTCCCAAGAGACATGTGGCATGCCAACATAGTTTTCTCCAAAATGCTGTGCCTCCAGCTCACTTACTTATACTTGCAGACAGTCTCCCCAAGGGTTATCAACACCTGTAAATTAAGTCTTGTGATTTTTATGAGTAATCTCTTCAGTGCTGACTTTCATTTTTAGAATTTATAACACAGCATACCGACTTTAGTCTATACATAAAAATGTTATTAATTCTAGTGTATAACTTAGCCCCAGTATGCAGATTCCTCATAAAATGGACACTCTATATAAAAAGTGTTGCAATTCTCTGTTTAAAGTAGATGTAAAGTGTTTTAAAATAAATATTCTCAATCTTTAAAAAAAAAGTTTTCCCATTACCAGAGCTTAAATATACCTTGTTTTAAAGTTCTTGAATTGTGATCAAGATATGGATTATGTAAATACCTTTAAAGTTGTATTTGTTAGGAAGCAATTCCAACAGACTCTCAAGATATTTTCCAATCATGGTATAATTGTAAGGCAACGGGTTAATTAGAGTCCTTATACATAGAGATCCATAAAGAATATTTTTATCTATATGCTCATTAATATTCTTCCTATCTTTAGTCTTACTTTATAACAAGTGGTTTTAATTGGTAATACATGCTTTAACAGTGGAGTTTAAGATTTAGAGTTCTCATTGTGTTCTCTGATAGTGGATTGATTTCAATTATAAGAGTACTTACAGAGTTTGGAATTTGCAAGGAGTTAGCTAATTTTCATTTACATGTCACAGTGTAATAATGGGACCTCTGGGGAACTAATTTCCTCCTCCCCCAGAAGGCACAGAAGCAAGAATGAATGTAATGTTCATTTTTAAAGTAAACTCGTTGAAAATTCTATGTATTATGAATATGTACCTCAAAGTATTACTTTGAATTGGATATAAACATGGAGTGTGGGAATTTTTTCAAAAACCTTCTATAATTAGACCCTCAGAATAACCTAAGCTTATTGCAAAGACAGCAAAAACATCTTAAAACTGTGCTGTATTCCTGAGCAATTGGCTCCAGAAGGAAAGGCGCTGCCTCAGAGGACTTCCAGTGACTCTTATCACCCAATGTAACCCACACCAGAGAAGTTTGTTTAAACTTAGGCCTTGGGTTTTGACTATATGAGGTTTTAGCACTAGTGTGCTTTTTTTCTTCCCAGGAAAGGTCCCTTTTGCTCCTCTTTCACAGGGTAAATTACAGCATTTCCACCTTCAATCATGTCTTCAGCTTCTCTGGGTAGACATAAATTCATGGGTGTCTGTATCAAACCATATGCACTCCCTTCAGTCTCATAATTTTACTAAGCCAAGTTCTCCATGTCTAAGCAATACTGTTCTTTCTTTCATCCATCCATTCATCCATCCATTTTTCCACCATTTATTCAACAAATATTCATTGGGTCTCTACTATGTATCAAGCATAAACAGTCACAACATTCAGAAGTAAAGACAAGCAAATTACATGGAAACCTGGTCTAGACCTGATTAATATAAGTTCAAATGGCTTAGCATTATCTTATTTTTGTGTGAGAATGTTAAATTAATTACAGTTAAAAGGAGGTGCTCTTTTGGGTAATCTAAGCACCTCTTAAAATATATGTATGTATGTATATATGAATGACATTTTTGTGGGCAAATGCACATATATGCACATATATTTATATATCATTATGCAAATGTTTTGTATGTATTGTGAGAATTTTGATTTTTACCCATAATAAAAAAAAAAAAAAAAAAAGGAGGTGCTCAATGAAAATATCTTGTCCTCACATAAATATACATCACCATCATTGATTATAACCATTTGTTATGTGTTTTAATAAAGGTAAACATCTAATTTCTTATATGTTTATACTTTTTAATTTTCATTTTATTTCATAGTTTGGTTTATTTTGTGCTTTTGTTTGTTTTCTTTCATGGTTAGAATTCTACCTTGTCAAAGATTCCTGCCTTACAGTGTAGCACAAAGTCCCCAAGATGCAGCTCAGCCTGCCCTAGTTTGACTAAAAGGGCTACATTTTCTGACAGTTTTTTAATACAGCCCACCTCAGCAGGCTCCACAGACTGTTTGCCATACTCAGAATCAGGGAACAAGGTAAGGCAGCAGGTCAATAAAAAGTGCAGAAAAGAATATAATATGGGGGAAGCTTTAGGACGCAGTTCAGGAAATGTATGAAAGCAAAGACTTTAAGTTCTAAAGATTTTGAAATATACATAATAGACCCTTTTAAAAACAAAAAAAATAAGTTTCAATAGTTATTAACAGCTTAATAAGTAAGTATAGAAAATACATATTTTTCTCTAGATATACTATCCAATATTAATTTTATTATATGCTTGATTAATTATCTTATTGATTTTAAACACAAATTATATATAATGTGATAGATTATATATACTAATATATATCATATAAAATATAATAGTTCTAATACATCAAGGTTTAATCCTAACTCTGCCACTGGGTGATCTTGAAAATATTGTATAATCTCATTAAGCCTGATTCTTCAGCTGTTAAATGCACAAAATATTTTTGGTGAGATTTAAATAAAAATGGATATAAAATGTGTAAGAGTTCCTGTCACATCAGTGCATAACATATGGAAGTGATCATTGTTGGGAATATCATGCATGCAATGCCTTACTGCCAGTCCTTTCTGGAAGCTAATGAATTTTCAGACTAATAATGATTTTTAAGTAAAATGATGAATTTTCTGAAGATTGCTTAAGTAAATTAATTTTACCAATACTATCATTTAGAATTTTAACTTCAATTATTAGAACTAATTCCAAAATAATGTATTTTTATAAAACCTTCAAGCAAATAAACACTTTTTAAGTTATAAAGTAAAAATACTTGTGATTATATGAAATTTAGCAGTGTATTAAAATAAATTCATCAGCTCAGAAACAAAATCAGAGTTATTATAATTAAAATAAAGACTTTCAAGAACCAGTGTCTTTTTTTTCTCTGACAGGATGGCATAACCAAGAGCCCAGAAAAGCGCTCTTCTCTGCCTAGACCCTCCTCCATTCTTCCTCCTCGTCGTGGTATATCAGGAGACAGAGATGAGAGTAGCTTCTCTCTCAATAGTTCCATCTCTTCAGCAAGACGGACCACAAGTAGGTTTATTTTGGTTTGTTTTCCCTTGTCATCATTTTTATTTTAAGTCCCATAAATGGCAAAGAGCTTATTAAGTATTTATCTTTTACATCTCTCAAATAAAACATGCATTAAAAATGGATATTTGTCCTAAGAAAAGAAAAAAGGGGTTTATAGTGCCCTAATGGTCATTAAATAAGATTGTCATTCTTCTCTTTTGTTTCAAAATTTAGAACAATAAAGAGAATTCTAAGTAATCAATAGAGAGAAACAATAGTCAGAGATTCTACCCTTTCTAGAATTCCAACTTCTAAAATCTAACTGGAGAGTCAACAATCAAAACTTATCCTCCTCAATTTGATAAAAAAATCTACCTTCCAAATGAGGCTATAAATGTAGCATGTTCTGTGCAATAGCTTCAATTTCTTTTGCATGATGGCCCATAATGACCTGATTAGTAGTTATAACAGTTTTTGTAGAGAATATGAAAATATTCCAATCATTATCCACTTACGTGGAAAAGTGAGGTTGCTTATATTGGTTTGCTACTACTAATATCTTGTAGAGCACAGATTCAAATTATTTTCTTAAGTATTTTTCCATTATAATAAAATAGCAACTATTTATTGAGCATGTCTAGATGCTAATATCTTAAGATATATCATTTCACCTAATTTAATTAATAAACTATCTTCTGTACATTTATCTGGAGGAAATACTACTAGAAAACTGCTCAGTAGATTGACTTGGAAATATTATCTCTGTCATTTAGAAACATAACAAATGGTGGAAATTGCTACCACTGTCACATTATACATTACATTAAAAATTGATCATGTACATTGAACAGCAATGTTAAGGCCTTAATATTTGTGACGTCTCTTCATTTTTCAGATCCAACACAAAACCTTCTTTTACCTTTCTTGAATTTAAAGCCATTTTCTACAAATATGTAAATAACGCTTTAGAAAAATGTTATTTCTTATAGTAAAAGTCATTATCCACATCTAGCATATTGCTTCAGCTCATTCTCTATAAAGACAAAAATCTCAGCGCACACTAATAAATTATGAATCCCATTCATTCCAGTGATTTAAAAAAACATTGTTGAACATATACAGTGTTCAGGCTCTCTGAAAGGCACTAATGCTAGCTACAGTGGCAAATAATAAAGAAAAGATACCTCATCCAAAGTGATCTGAGCTATTCTAAGGTGGTGAAGCCATAGAGAAAACATTTGAAGAAGTAAGGTTTTTAGAGAGATTTCTTGGAAGGACATAGTGACTGACTTGAGTCTATATTAAAAACATTGTCTATATTAAAAACATTGTCTATAAACAAACCAGGGTCAAGGAAGCTATAAAGAGCCAAGCTGGTTGTTTCATCCTGGTTTTGAAATGTCAATTAGGTTGAAAGCAATAAAAATCACAGAATGCATGCTAGTTTATCACTGTAGTCTTCTCATATCCCATTTTGTATTATCACTTGAAAAGTCTATGTATTTCCCTTATATCAAAAGATCCAAATAACTTTCATTTGATATGTGAAAACTGTCCACTGAAAGAGAAAGTAAAATAGTTCTATATTTCTCCAAGAGATTAAATCTGTACCAATGGATAGATTTATATTGTCTGTAAATTGCAATTATATAAGAAGCTCTCTTGAGCTCACTCCTTGGAAATATTTAAGCGAAGGCTAAATGTCCCCTTCTCATGAAGAGCTTTTTGCACTGGTGATCATTTGCATTAATGACCTCTAATATTCCTTTCACATCATTGATTTTAAAGTTGAGTCATATCTTTATCCTCTATTAAATTTCTGGAAGATTCATTGATTTCACATAGCATATGTATTTAGCAGTAAAAACAAAACAAAACAAACAAAAAAGAATCGTGCCCATTCTATAAAATACAAAAAAAGTGAAAGAATGTGTATAATAAATGTGAACAATGTAAATAAGAGTGTTCTATTATTAGAAACAATGCATTGTTTTAGGAAGAACGATTTTTAGAACTAGCAGAAGGTTAAACAAATATTAAGCAACTAATTGCAGATGGAATTTCAGTGCTTTAAAAATGTGACTTCCCAGAAGCTAAATATCATTCCAGATTAGAATTTAGCTATCACCTGGCCAAATGAGCCTCAATGTCCTCATTTCTTAATCGAGAATAATCGATGCTATGTTGTTTGGTTATCAAATGAAAATGTAGTCATGAAAGTGCTTTGAAATTTGTAAAGTTCTATATTCTTATTTATATCATCCTCTCTTCAAAAAAGCTTTGAAAGGACATTAAAAACTACCTACTGTTTCTTTTAAAATATTAATAATAATACAGTATATTTTTAAAACTGCCTACATTCAAAAAGATAATATGAGAGAAATATAGTATATAAAAATGGGGAGTTGGGATAATAAAACGAGGCTGTGGAGGAGTTGAAACAAAGAAATATATCTCAGAATATCCTGTATAATTGACAATTGTGGGTTATTATTGATTTGACACCAAACTGCCAACCTAGTGATGAAAGCAGAGAGAAAACACAATCAGACTCGCTATGAATATGTGGTTGAAACATCCCATTTTCCAAAGAGAGAAATAGAATTTTTTATATTAAGAGCTGAGAGAAATTTCTTTGTAAAGGGAACAATAGATGATATAATAGAACAATATATGACATAGTGGATCAGCCTTTAACAAACACATCAGTACATCACATTACTCCTCAGGGTAAGCTGAGGGGATAATATTGAAACACAGTTCAATGAATATCATTCTTCACAGGCCAAAGCTATGTGATCTCGATGCACAGCTTGATGTGTGGGTCCACATAGATCCTCAGAATGAATTTGCTGCGTAATGAATGCTCCGCATGCCATTTAGGCAATCTTCAGTAAATATAAATCCACATAGAACGTTAAGCACACTTTTCCAGATGAAGGCAGATCCACATGCTTTAACCATCACACAAGCAGAAAATGTTTTTTGACACACTCATGAGATTAAGTAGAATAACCCAGTTTTATCCTCACATTAACAGCAAAGCCAGCTGAAACAGAATGTGATCAGATTTTAAACCCAAAGAAAGGAGTTTACCTCTTTGAGGGTTATCATGATAATTCATAACTGTTTCTAAATGCTTTAGAAATTAAACGCATTATGAGGTCTAACAATCTATGGGAAGAGGGATGCCTCGAGTAGAACTTTCTAATACTGTGGTTTGGATTTTGTCTTTCTGTTTGTTAATATAGGGTCAGAGCCGATTCGCAGAGCAGGAAAAAGTGGCACCTCAACACCCACTACCCCTGGATCAACTGCCATTACTCCTGGCACTCCACCCAGCTATTCCTCACGCACACCAGGCACCCCTGGAACCCCTAGCTACCCCAGGACCCCTCACACACCAGGAACCCCCAAGTCTGCCATCTTGGTGCCAAGTGAGAAGAAAGTGGCCATCATACGTACTCCTCCAAAATCTCCCGCTACTCCCAAGCAGCTACGGCTTATTAACCAACCACTGCCAGACCTGAAGAACGTCAAGTCTAAAATCGGATCGACAGACAACATCAAATACCAGCCTAAAGGGGGGCAGGTAAGAATCACATGAGCACATATCTGTTGCCATATGTAAAATTAAGTTTTCCACATTTTATATGAGTTCTTAAAATAAAGGTGAGGTGGACGTGTTAAAGAGTAACTGGTTATGATTCTTTACTAAGTGTGTGGACATTATCTGTAAAAACAGCCTATAAAATAGGAGATTCACATGACATGTCCATTCCTTCTGGCTACTATTTAATAAAAGTTGACTAAACCATGTAAGAGAATCATTCAAGCATATATTTCCTGATAGTTCTTTGAATGTATCTCTATTGCTTTGTGGATTTTAACTTAAGAGTAAAGGTACATTTCTGATATGAATTTGTCTTCTGTCTAGAGTAGAAGAATCCTGACTTTTAGTCCATTTGACTATCTTTTAGTGGTTCCACTTTCATCTATTCCTTCCTCCCTAAGGATCTCATGACATCTTCTACCATTACTCATGTTCCCTCCAAAATCAGAGCATCATTCACCAAGTTTCTCTGGCTGTTAATGCCTAAACATTGTAAACTGCAGATATTCATGTTGTTAATAAGTAGACAGTTCCATATGACTCTGATGAATTAAATTGTTATAAAAGAACTTCTATTTAAATTCCTTTTATTGAAGGATTTATTTTTAAAGCCCTACCTCTTAATGCTTAATTAACCTCAGCTCCAGAGGAAACATTCACATCTTTTTCAAACAGGGGCCTTTGAGTTCTGCCTTGACCTGAATCTTGCTTACAACTTCCTTCTCACTTGTATGTTTGTTACAAAGCAATTAGCCTGGAAAGAAATAACACTTAACAATATTATTTAACATTTTGCTTGTAATTTTGATACTACCCATGGGTTAGTTCAGTATTTCTTGGTCAATGAAGAGAGAGAATGTACCCATCCCTTCAAGAAAGAAGAAAGCAAGAACTTCATTTGTACATGAACAAACTTTTTAATGCCCTCTCGATATCCTGAGAAATCCTTTTCATTTTAACCTTGACTTTTTTCCCTCTCATACTTTTCCTTGGCTTTTTTATATTTTCTGCTGCTGATTTCTGGTGTACTCTCTTCACACAAAAGAACATGTATTTTCAGCCTGGTTAAGAGGAAAGATCTTGCTCACATGTGAAGCTATCAAGGGCTTTTACTCACTGTTGAAATAAAATTCAGGGTTGTTCCTTCCTTCTTTGCAGCCACGTTAAGATTTTATTCAAGGATTCCTAAGAAGTTAAGAAAACTCAACCATGGGTTGGGGGGGGTGGGCAGCAAGGAGGAGGATTAATATGCTCTTTTCAGAACAACTATAACCTTCTATAACATTATTTTTCCATAGAAAGATATTATTTAAAATATGTTACTAGAAACTCTTTTTAAGCCAAAAAACAAAACAAAAAGCCAACAAAATCCAAATCCTACCAAATCTAAGTCTGTGATTCTTAAAAATATCATAATGTTCTTGCATTCATCAGAGTTTTGTACTTCCAAGAGAAGGATATATATGTAGGCTTTGGGAATATCCAAATGTCATATTATTTTTATATTTATACATAGCTTAAAAGAGCAAGTTGAATAAAATCATTTTAGTACCAGTTTGAAAGTTTATCACTTTAGCTTTTGGTGAGATACCCTTTAAAATAGAGTAATTATTACTTGTATTTCAAATCAATTCTCTTTTTATAAATATCCTCGTTTCTTAGTATTCTTAACTAAGTGTGGAGTTTCCCTTCTTATCTTCTGGAAAATATTATCACTTAGAAGAATCTACTTCTTTTTCAAATCACAGGGAAATATAAATTATGTCTAAGATATTTTATTAAAACTAAAAAAATAATTTAATAAAAAGGGAACGTTATTGATATAATTTGATATAGACATTTAACAATATATGGTTTTATTCAAAGGACTTCTTAAGGTTATAAAGATAAAAGAGTGGTTTGAGCCTCAGCTTTGCAGGAATCTCTAAGGTTAAACCAGTTCAAAAATGATGAAGAATTAACTATTTTATTTTCTTCTTCTTTATCATATCAGGTTGTGAGTATTTCTATGTCTAATTTTAATTGTCTTCTACTATATTTGGTAAGTCATAAAATTGATGGAATGTGTCATTCTTTTGAGCTAAACTAAAATTGTGTTGTGATTATGATAGTTAAGGAGTGGTAAAGATATATGACACACAAGATTACAGAAAGAACAATAGTAATACGAAAATCACAGTGTCATTTGAAGAAATTCTCTTCTTTCATCAGGCAAGTGGTTAACCTGCTGCAAAATTATCCTATCTCAGCAACAGATGGCTTGGAGAAAATCTACAGCAGTAGAGTTATGAAGTTATGGGTTTCCTCATCAATAGAAGAACAAATGGAAGATATTTGGCTTCTCTGTGGTGATAGATTATAAAATACATTTAAATGTGAGGGAGAAATTAGTAGGGAAGTTGAGATGTATTGCAATTGAACTGTCTTCATAAGAACTTATATCACCCCATAATACTATCCCCTTTAAAGACTTCTTACAAAATGTAATCTTCTAAAGTATAAGGAATGAAGAGTTACTCTTCTGTACATGTCATACTGGAGATTTTAATGGATTCCTGGAATTCCCACTTTATAGAATGACTGAGACAGATTTTTATGTTAGAGTTTCATAGAAATTATCAAGATGATATGCCAAAGACCTTAGTTATCTGATTGAGGTATCTATCAATGTACACTTTTGGGGAAATTGAAGCCACTGGCATGTTATTCCCAATTGCAAATTGATTACCTTAGTATACTTGGACAACCCAGAATCTTTGAAGAGGACAGGCCAATAGCTATACTTTCTATGGGAGTCTAGTATTGTAATAGAGATAAGTGATTTATAGGTACTGAGAAAATAGTCATACAATTCTCGTTAATGAAGATGATAATAAATGTGAAGATGTAACAGTAATTGTTTCATCTGCACAGACTCTATTGTAAAATTTGGGGTGGTTAAATTGTATGTAAATGATTTGATTTTTAATTTTTTATTATTGTTGTTTTAAAGTTTATGAAATCAATAAGAATCAGGAAGGCAAATATATAACAAAAATGTATATGTCTTGGGAACTCAACAACTTCCATCAATAAAGTAAAGCTTTATTATTATTATTTGCCCCCAATTTGAACGTTTATTGCTGTTCCATGTATATTGGTTTTGTGCTTATAGCCATTATCTTTTCTGTTAAAATTCACTTTTCTGTTGGCAGAGAGGCTCAGTTCAGTGGCTCATTTCAGCAAGGTAAATCAATGCCTAATGGAATTGATAAGCTAGCTGAAGATATGAAGAGCTTTACAGAAAGCAATAAAGTTGATCTTTTCAGCTTAAACATAAATTCATTCTACTGGAAAGAACACATGCAATCATGGATTTGCCCTAGATAGTGAAGTTGGTTAATTTTTAACTTAGGTATAGGTAAGATTATCTTATTAAGTATATTAATTTAAAACTGTCTCTCCAAAATATATGAAATCTAAATATTCAAATAAATAGTATAAGCTTTACAGGAACACAGTTGCTTGCTTTAAACAGAGATTAAAGGACAATAAGCAATTTCTCTAAACCTGTAGCATTTAAAAAATTAGGTAGCAATTCAACAAATGGTGCTTTTTACCTTTTCTATCTATGGATCAAGTATTTCATAGGTATTTTGATTTATATGGATTATTCCTACTTGCTTTGATAGGAGTTGGTTTCTTGTTTTTTCTCTGTCAGCCTAATGAAAGACTGCTCTAAAAAGCACAATTTATGTGCCCTTGTGATAGTTGAAAATTACTGGTAAGGTGGTTTCAAGAGGTTGTTTTTATTTACAGCTTGCTAGATAGGGTGGTTAAATCATCTCTGAAAGGCCATACCTCTAGATTTGATTGATTGCTTTTTGAATTATGCACTTTTGCTTTTACCCATGGCCATGGTCAGCCATTTTCAGTCAGCTAGGCATCTTCGGGGGAGTCATTCCTATTCTAAGGAAAGAGTAGTAGTCATCTTTTATATAAAGAAAATTATAGAATCTTGTCGACCTATTACTTTCTCTATCAGTGTTGCCCTAGCATCATTTAGGGTTTTTTTGTTTTTGTTTTTGTTTTTCTTTTTTTTTTTTTTGTTTTAGATAAATCCATTAGAACAAGAACCTATAAAATATATCCTTAGAGTTCTAGAAATAAAGCAATTTAGTTTCTGTCTCCCAGTTCTACAGATCCATTGACGTAAGGAAATCAGAGTCTAAGATACTTATCTGGTTCTAATCCTTCCGTCTCAATTTCAGAAAATAAGCAGAAGCTTTCACATTACCTATATCTTGCATATATGCCTTCTAATAACATCTTGTAGTGTCTGAGGTACAAAGTTGGATTCTATAATTTTGTAATTGAACTTTGTCTACAAAGCATGTAATTTTATATCTTAGTCTTTTTTGTTTGTTTTAACTTTTGTTGTACAACATGAAAATGTCAGTTTTATTTAACAGTAGCTTCCATGCCAAGGCTTTATCAGATTTGGATTGAAATTTGATATAGCTGAGCTTTTATAATATTTATATGAACCAATTTAATGCAAATAATGTGTTATATTACTATACCATGAAAAAGTTGAAACTCATTAAGTTTGGAAAATTAGGTTGCAATTGTGTTTTAAGATTTTTGGTATCTCCTATGACTGACAGATTATTTTTAAAATAATTTCAAAACTCAAGGTTTTAAAGCATGTATAGTTAGTTACTTTTAAAATTCCTATGGATAATATCGATGATCACTAATGACATTAATTCCAAATTCAACTATAGCATTTTTTTAAATGACAGGGAGTGCTTTCTTCTATTTCCTCAATAATTCCAGAAACTCTAAGTTTTACATTAATTTACTCAAGCAGTCACTCATTTAACAAGTATTTATTGAGCATTTATTGTGAGTCATGCCATCTTCTAGATACTGGAGATATAACAATGAGTAAAACACAAAAATTCCTGAAATTCTGGCCTTTGTGGAATTTACATTCTAGGAGAGACAAGCATGTCTTACATACATGTAAGACAATATGTAGGAATGTACTAAGTATGAAAGAAAAATAAAGCCACGGAGGAGGCTTAGGACATGTTGAGGGGAAATTGAATTTTTAAAAGGGTGGCTGGGAAAGGCCTGAGAAGTTCACATTTTAATAAAGACTTAAAGGAAGTAAAGGCACAAGTCATATAGATAAGCAGGGGAAGAGTGTTCTAGGCAGACGGAACTGTGAGTAAGGGCCCTGAGGTGGAAGCACGCCTGGAGTGTTCAAGGAACAGCAAGAATGTCAGTGTAGCTAGTACCACAGTGATCTCTGAGAGCAGAAAGTTTATAGTAAATTATTATTTCAAATATCACAACAATTACTCAAATAACAGGACTTTAATATTGTCAATTCAAAAATCTAAGATTCATCTTTTTCTCTCCTATTCCCTCATCCTGTATCCAGGCCATCTTTAAGTGCTAATGATTCTGTGCCCTGAATAGCTCTTAAGTCTACTAATTTCTCTGGCTACTCTGCCACCACCACGAGGCAGGCTCCATTGTCTCTTATCAGGGTCACTGCAATAGTTGTTAACTGGCCTTCCTGCATTAGTTCCTTTCTCTTCTGTTGTACTCTTGATATTGCAGCCAGTGCCTCTCACCCCATTTGTAGTTGAACATTTCATTGTATAATTATTTATTTAACATCTATCTTATTTAGCTTATTAGACCATAAACTTCATGAAATCAGAGACAAGCTCTAGCTTGTCCTCAAGGCCCAGCACACAGTAGGCACTCAATATTTGTTGGAAGAAAGTTGAGTGACTGTAGTATAGTAGATGCATTGTTTCTAGTGACATTCTTGAATAGGTGTAAATGCCTGAATCCATTGCAATTATTACCCAAAGAAACTTCCCATGTTTGGACCACCATGAATTTTTCTTAAAAAAATATTGGACTGGGATTTAAAAGCTGAGTTATAGTTCAGCTCTTCTCTTCAATTATTGTGTGCTCTTAATTACTGACCTATCTAATCTTTGATTTCTTGTTTGTAGAATAGAAGCAACAAAATAATATTGGTTTTTGTATGTAGCACCATCTCATTTATCTAGACTATAAGGTCACTTTAAGTTCTCAAATCCATGGTTCTACTTAATAGGAGTTCTGATAATATTTTTGCATCAGAGTTGGCCAAAGAAAAGACTAAACACATCCATTTGGGTATTATCATAGACTCCAAATGTGCTCATGACAGAAGGGCAAGCTGAATCTGAGTAAAAAAAAATTTTTTTTTTAATTTTTTAAAAAGCAATGTTTCTAAAATGGAAGAGAGGAATATTAGAGAGGGAAGAGAATGAAATGAAATAAATGAAAGGAAGAGTAGAATCTTTTCTATATTTTCTTCTAAAATTTTATTTATTATCCCAAGACATTGCTTGGCCTTTTACCAGCTAATTTGAATAACTTACTTTTCAGTTTTATATTCAAGGAAGAAAATGGAATTAATTCTCAAGGCAACTAATGAATTATAGTGAAACAGGTTTTTCTATTATATAACATTATAAATATTTCTACTACAAAGGTTTACCGAGTGCTATTAACATACAGGCATGTTTATAAAATAAATTCATAAAAGAGAAAGGTTAAAGCTCATTTGGCTTTTTTTCTCATTCACATATTTATTCTTTCATCAAATAATTACTAGGACTGTGGAGTATACTGTTGTATGACAAAAGGGGTGTGGGGGACAATAAGATAGGAGCTCTACAATCTAGGCAGAAAAGAGGCTTTTTTTCTTTTCTTCACTTCCCCTAGTTTGTTGCCTTTATTTAATTTTAAGTTCTTTCCAAGCCATTTCTTTCCATCTCTTTAGGGCTACAAATAGTTATTAAATAAGAGGCCTTAAAAATAATGTCAGTCATCCCAGCATGAAGAAAAACTATTCACTAAAATACACTATGTTACATTGACAAGGTATTTTTTTTGTATCCAAGTCATCATTATTTCAAAATGAAAGCTCCTTAAGATCAGGGACCCTGCCTTTAAGCAATAGAACTTTTATAATTATAATTCAACTGTCTTTTTCAGGATAATGAAAAGTTTGGAGCTAAGCTTCATAAATATTAATTACTAATAACTATGGAAAAATTATTACTTTGGGTTTACAAAGTTGAGACCTGTAGAGTCTCTTACATGGGAACAAGCCTTAGGTTGTTTCAAACTGAAAAAGCTTTTTAAAAGTCACTTTCTCTACCGACTTGGTCTACTATCCCTTGGAATTTCTTAAAAATTTAAACTAAGGGAATTTATGTTGTATGAAGTTGAAAAAAACTCATTATCTGCTCATTTTCGTAATTCACAATGATTACTGTGTGCAGAACTTACCTTCCAGCTCCCATTGAGAGACCATTTAAAAATATTTAACAACAGGTCAAATGACTAAACTCATTAATGTCCTTTCCACTCAAAATTTCTTTCCATATTTTTCAGCATTATGTGGCTTATTATCTAGTCAGTGTGGTTCTGTTTTCTGTGCTGGCCCAGCCTGTTTAGGAAAATTGAGTTGACTTCCTAATAGACCTTCCCTCTTATTCATTTCTTTTAGACCTTTGTGGAATTGTGTTTTGATTTAAACTATTGTTTGTATTTAAATGTGTATTTAAATATAGTTATTTATATTTGATATCAAGAGTTTTGAAGTAACTCTTGGTCATCGTGGGCAGGATTAATTAAAATTCTGAAAGGACTATAATGTTTGTGTACCTGAATGCATTTTAACTGGAGTGCAGGTTTGTTAGCAGGTGAATCTTCAAAGAGCATCATCTGTGCCAGAGAGCTTTCAATCTTCAAGAATATCTGATGCAATCACACTTCTGTTTTAGTATATGATGCTTCAGGTTTTTATAGAATCTGAATAAACCATTTTCATCAAAATTCAATGTTACAGAGAGGGAGATGCACTCGAGAAAGACCAAACAGTATTTTTAATACAAGGGCAAAGAAGGGCTTCGTTTTAAGCATCCCTGAGAAATGATGCAAACGATAGGAGAAGTTAAGGCCCTGCAAGATAGAAGGGAAGTCAGTTGAGTGTCACTGCCCTCTGCCCTTTCTCAAAAGCATTCTTTCTCAGACACCCTCAAATGGAAGAAGAAAGAAAGGGTACTGTAACTGAGGTTAATACCGAGAGGATACCTGAAAGGGTTAGTGCAAGATTAAGGGAGAGCTGAGAACAGAATCCAAACCTTTGGACTCCCAGTTACTCTCCATGCCTCACTACTTTGAGCTGACATATGAATTCATTGATAAAGTAAGAGAATCAGTTACAAATGAAAAAAAAAAAAAAATCAAAATCCCATTGCTCAACAAATTCAAGTTGACATTGGGATGAATTCCTCTGGTTTATAAATGGTTTTCCTACATGCCAAAAGTTAAGATTGTATTTTCTTTGGTTTTCCACAGTTCATATTTCTGACTAATCTCTAGTAAGAGAGATTCGTTCTTGCCTTCATGTGCATCATCCTGCATTTTGTCTTCCTATCCTAACCTAGAATGACACTATTTTGGGGGGAAAATGTTAATTTCTCTAAATGAGAATTTAAACTCATACGCAGAGAGACTACAGTAGCAGATCATTTCAATTAAAATATAATAGAAACCAACTAGAACTACAACAGGAATATCTAAAAAGAAATCTCAGTGTTCTTCCCTGGCATGGTGGAGGAATAGATACAATTAGTAAAAAGTAAAAGTAAAATAATTCTGATTAATTTTTCAATTATGTTAACCATAATTTATAACCCTCCATGCTCATATGACCCTTATGTGAATGAAAAAGCACATCTTTATGGAAGTAAATCACCAATGTTTGCATAAAACCCCAGAGACTGAAATCTTATTTTGCCAGTCTCCTACTGGAGGTATTGATTGGACTGAGCTTTGAAGGATGATTTGCTCTTACAGGATAGACTTGGAATGAGGGCATTTCAGGAAGAGAGAATAACATAGTAAAAACACAGGGATGAACTTAAACATAAATAAAGTCTTTAAAGTATAGTATGTAACCCAGTCTGACCAAAATGTAAAATATAAAGAAGATAATGGAAAAGAAGGCTGAAAATTCAGAATTACTGAGAACCCCAGTTGCCTCAACAAGAAGTTTGAATTCATTTAATAAAAAATAGGAAGCGGGGTTGATTTTGAAGTGTTCATAACATTAGCAAGATGATCCAGTTGACTGGTAAAAGACATTTCACTTTGTGAAGTGTGCAGAAGGAAAGATTGGCACAGGCTTTCAAATCATTTCATTTTGTAGTGCAAGTAAAAATTTTTCATTGAAAAAGTTTGACAAAGATTAAAATGTGGTTTGGAAATAATCTTGGGTAATGATTATTCAGATGGTTTTTCCACCATTTCATCAATATAGAAAATTAGCTCATTTGTCACATAGAAGTTTATTATATTTTTTTGTAGACAGTATGTAAGATGTTAAAACAATTTTCCCTTGAGACATAGGCTTTTAGAATAACAAAAAGGTTGGTGAAAATTCTTTCCTAAAGAATTAATCCTTATTTAGGTTCATCCATAGAGACCAGAGAGTTAAAACCCAAAGCTTTAACAAGAAAAATAGTCTGGGATAAAGCCTTATCCTTCACAGCAGTCATTTTTCTTTTCTTTTTTTTTTTTTTTTAATTTTTATTCTAGTAATATATTTATTTTCCCATTTCATGGAATGGTTTCTGGAGACTGTTTCTATTTGTCGAATTAACTTTAAGGTATCAATTATTTGTAAATGACCCTAAAGATCTTTGTTGGAAAGTCATTTTGCTAGGCATAAATTTGAGTCACATGGACTAGGTAGACAAGTCATCAAGACAGAGCGTAAACCTGAAAGAGCAATCAAGCATCTACTGCCCAGTGTGGTTTTGTTTCTCTCTACTCAGCCATCAAGCAAGCAAGGCATCTGCAGGGGCCATTTATATTTATTCTGTTATACTTTGCCTCATTTTAGACAAAAACATACTATGAAGCTATTTGCAAATATGAAAATGTGTAAAAGACATTCCACTAAGGTGTATCAAAGCTCTGCTTTACATTGTAGGGTTGAGCAGACACGGGCTGAGAAAAGTCTACCAACTAGTAGTTTCATGAGAAAAATCTATGACTGTCTAGAAAATCTGGGGAAAATCTAGAGAACTCAACTTTTTGAGTTCTAGGATTTAAGATTCTAAGTCATCTCTAAATAATGCTGAAAATGTGACTGCATTAGAATTGAATAGTTTGTTTTAGAATTTTAAAAAAATAAAGGATTTGCCAAAAAGTTGATTAAATGTTAAACTGAAATTGGAATTTCCATTTTTGCAACAAGTGAATCACATTTAACCTTTAGATTCTGATCACTTGGTTTTGAGTCATTTGATTGGTATTCTAATGCTTTCTGAATTTAAATCTATAAACAAAATATCAGACTCTGTATACCTCCATGAAAGTAAAGAAGTTCAGATAAATTCTATTTCATGGCCTGAATTATGAGATCTTCAGGGAAAATAATTAAAAGTATTATTATTATAAATAATCAAAATTATTTGTTTTCTGAAAATAATTATCTATGAGGTTGGAAGTTTAATAGTCCTTATTGGCTTAAAAACTCTCTGCATCTTCAGTTTATGGGAAACTTTTGCAGTGGAGCTACACTTATTATTTGATTGAGATTCTGTGATTTTATCCTTTCTAAATTGGAATTTTTATTATGCCCTAAAGCATAGTTCAATCATCATGTCTTTTGAACTCAAATTTTGGCAAGAGTTCCTTCCCTTGGGTCACTGGTGAGAGCTGTCAATGATAATTCCCTGTAAGGGACAAGCTATCTTGTCAGTGTGAGGCAGGCACTGCAATTCAAGCTTTGTCTAGTTTAAAATTATTCAACATCTTCTTGAATTCTCCACTTTTTTTCTTACATACCAAGAGATGTAATATCATTCTTGGAGATGGCTATATTTCTGGGGTAAATTACTTTCAATTTTTTTAAATTAGAGGGTAAATTATCCTCTCATGCATTCATAACATGATTTCTCTTTAGCTATTAGGGCTACAAGAGTGGGAGGCAAAGTAAAACAAACAACCAAACAATAGCCTCCTTTTCTCCATGCTTCCATTGTTTATATTCCCTCCTAACCATGAAAGAACTCACCAGAGTTAGTAATGTCTTTTCAAATATGGATTTGCTATCTTTTTTTTTTTTAAGATGAATATTTGACTTCCTGAAAATAGAAGTGACACCTAACCTCAGATTTGCTGGACACAATCAGAGCCTGGACCTAGTACAAGTCAGCTAACTAATGGACCTTAACTTTCTCACCTCTAAAAATGGAAGGACTATTTCCACACCGACCATATGAGGGTAATGGCTGCTCAGGAGCGGCTGCCAGAGAGGAGCCTTCTGAAGGCCTCTGGGCCCAACCTTCAAGGGAATCATAAAGCTCTTGCAGCAGAGCAAGCCCAGAACCTCCTGGTTCAAACTCCTGGGTCATCAGGAAAGCTTCCCCTAGGTAAATGAGAACCCTGACCTGTAGCATTCAGCTAGACCAGATGTGAGCCTCACTTTTGCTATATTGACTAAGAGGAAAGTCAAGCTAAATATGTGAGGTGATTAATAATTGACAGTGTTGTGGGTAAAAAGTGGGCTAGGGTGGGGTGCAGGGAGCACTGTTGGACATTTCATAGAGCAGACCTGAATCCCAATGCTGTCCACAACATTAGAGGCCTCGCCATCAGAGATGATCCAACTTATATTTTTCTATCCCTCCAATTGTTTCCAGATCACAACTGTCTACAGATGGGATACCTAAGGCTCTCGGCATTTGACCTTTGCATTTACGTGATGGATCTGTTCTTACATGGCAGTATTAGTTTTGTTTGTTTGTTTTGTTTTGTTTTTTCTCTCTTAAATGAATATGTAGATGGAAGGGATTCTGGAATCTCTTTTGTGCTACCTATTCTGGTTCCCTATATCCAGTATATTGAAAGAAAAATCCACAGTGAAGTTACCTTCAATTCCTTTTAGGTTAGGATTTTAAACAAGAAGATCGATTTTAGCAAGGTTCAGTCCAGATGTGGTTCCAAGGATAACATCAAACATTCTGCTGGGGGCGGAAATGTAAGTAGAAGCTTCTAATAGAAAGCTGTCCTGATTGTGTGGAACCACCTACACAGCCAGCATCCTGCCTCACCCCCACTTCTCACTGCTGTTCCACATGCCAACCTGATCTGGTGGCTTGTCAGCCCTGCATTTTCAGTGAAGGGCTTCCCATCCTTCCACGTAGAGTCATCAGTGAATTTCTCACTTTCAGTTGGGAGAGAAAATCTTGATGTGGTGCACCATGATTTTCAGAGGGATGGCAAACCTACTTCACTTGCCAATTTTGGTTGCTGGCCTTTCGCTTCAAGGTCTTTCCTCTTGCTGTCTACTCTCCTGCAAAAGTCAGCTGGGCACATACTTCTGTAACTCCATTTATCCTTGAGGCAAAGACTGGTATCTGAAATTACCCAAAGTGTGTAATGTCAATCTCCAGTGCTTCATTATTCATGAGTTAGGATATCATTTGAAATAATACAACACTGGTGAAGCATGGTTCATCTATAATTCAAAATGAAAGGACTCAAGCCCCATTATAAACTTGGCTTGATGGGATTTTTCCTCTCTCTTTCATTTAGTGGAAATAATATCCTATGAGAGGAAGGGAAAGATATGGTTGAGGCAGAGTTGAAATAGTCGGGCAAACTCAAGCTCTCATAGAGATGACTCTTCATAAAATAAGAATAAAAGAAAGTGAAGCAGGCTGACTCTATTCTACAGATCCTGCCACCTAAACTTCAGGTTCTAGCAATATATGATTCAAGTTATTTATAGAGTATCAAATCCAGGTCTTGCTCCTGACCTGGACAGAGAAGAGGAAGATCAGTGAAGGGAGAGAAACAAGCAAAACCCCTCTACCAGGAGCTATCTCCCTCTACAATTGAAGCAACTCCACTGAACACAAAAATGCCATTGTCATGGCAAGTCCACTGTAGTGTTTGCTGAGCTCCTTGAAGGATGCTGAGCTAAGCTTCAGGGTCAGGATTTATGCCGACACGGTTACCCTCCCTGTTTCCCTGACTGTAAGTGCATACCATATGGTATTTTCATAGAGGCATTCTCATCCACATAAAAAAATTGAGGGTATCAGAGAATGGAACCAGCTATCCTCTGCTGCAGGTAGTGTTGGTCAAAACACCTAAGTGGAAAAGGATAAATCAGGATAATTAAAGATCTTAAAATAAGTAGGGGAGCTTCCAATAATCTTTAGACTATTCCAAAGTTTAAGGATAATCTAAACTTTCCCTTGAGAAGACTTACTAGTTTAAATATGCAGATAACCTGGCCCTGTTCCCAGAGTGTCTGCAATTCAGTAATTCCCATGTACTTCTGATACAGGTGGACAATGAACCACTCATGGAGAAGTATTGCTTCAAACACTGGGAAAAGAAGCATTTAAAATAAAATACACAGAAGAAAAAAATGTTGCTATCATTTTACCTTATTGTGGGCAAGAAAAATTCTATTTGGACAAAATATGACAATTAAATAACATTTTAAGAAAGCACCACTATAATTTTGTTCTTGTTCCTTAAAGCAGTGTTGGTCATCTTGTATCTATGAGCAATGTTGGTCACATTTATGTAAAACTCACTTTTTACGGACTAATTCATCTCTTTTCTTGGCTCTTTGCTTATGAGAGGTTTAACGCCATGTGGCTTAGTTCTCTGAATGGAAACTTGCGGTATGAATCCAAGCGTTCCCATCCCTTGTGGCAAGATCTGTTTCAGGATTTTCTTTCACTTGCGTTCTTCTTTCTAATCCAATCATATGGGAGATTGTGTTTTCCTGTGTGTGTGCATGTACTTCAGTTTGGGTTTCTGGATATATTGTTGTGTGTGTGAGTTTAGGTGTGTTTCTAGATTTTATGTATGCGCTTGGGGGATTGTCCATGTCTAAACTATTTTAATTATACTTTATGTGTCCTACATAGGTACAAATTGTTACTAAGAAGATAGACTTAAGCCATGTGACATCCAAATGTGGCTCTCTGAAGAACATCCGCCACAGACCAGGTAAATAAATAATTTTTAGAAGTTTGAGAAATACTAAACTAGATTCATAAAATTAACAGTAAAGCTTTTTTTATTGTGAAATACCTAATTGGAAGAATGTTTCAAAATCCTGATATTTTGACCTTTTATTAATAGAAACGAATTAGACATGTCAAGGCATGTTCATGTGGACAGGTGAACCCAATTACCATGAACTGGCTACATATCATAGAACAGGTTAAAAACTAAAAGTCATACACAGAGGAGTTTATCTCTATGTACTCAATATGCTTGTTGGAGCTCTTTTGAAATGTAAACTCTATAAAATACATTTGGCTATGTATTCAGACATAATAATATTGATTTAAAAACAACACTTCCAAATATTTTTAATGAGACTGCTTTTCTACATTATGTTAAACAAAGATTATGCTTAAGCAAAGTTGAGCCATTTTATCTGATGAATTTCTCAGATTCTTTATTAGGTCAGTTAAGCATTGTGAATCCTCAGATTGCAATGTTTTCCATTTTCTTTTTCCAGAATATATCATAGGACTAGTGCTCCAAAGTAGAATTTATATTCATACTTGCTGGAGTTTTTTTCCCCTTTAAAATGGAAATCTGACTTACTATAAGTCATTTTTTTCTAAGTGTCATATATTATATATTTTGCTTAATACCACCTCTATAGATATATAATGATGAGAAAGTCTCAAATTTGTAATTTTCTTGAGAATAATTTGAAACAATTTATATATCTCATTGAATTAAAGAAGGACACGAGGAAAGTAATTGGTTTTAGCCATCTATGCTTGGCATATTAATGTATAAATCAGGTGATAGGTATTTCAATTAATCGTTGTCTCAAATGTTATCAGAAACAAGGTATAAGAACAATTGAAACCAATAATATTTTTGGTCAGGAGAGATTATTAGGTAGAAATTTACTAGATGAAAAGCCAAGGTAAGTTAGGATACATTTCAAAACTGCTAAGTACATTGGAAACATGTCTAGAAATCTGGCTTCACTTTAGAGAAAGAATGTTCAAGGAGGAAGTCAAAGAGGCAGGAACAGCATATATGAAATCTCCACTACTAATGTCAAAAGTGTTTACAATAGAATTAGTTTCTCTGTCATTCCGGAAGCAGCAGAAACATGGTCCCATACTGTGTATCTTTACCGTTCCCCTGGCTATAAACTACAAATGCATTGCTATGTCAATTGCATGATTGAAATATTTGGCATCACTGCCTATTTTCTTCCAGAATCCAAAAGAAAGTGGTGGATTCCTTAATTTCAGTCAGAAAGTATATAATTAGTCAAAGTTACCTAAGTACTGGATGCACAGAAAAATCTTAAGTAGCTAAGTAAGCATTCTGTATATGAGTTACTTAACCTAACAAACAATTGTCAAGGATTTCCACCTATCTCCAAATCTAACTCTTACTTCTATAATAACTGAATAAGATGACTAAATTCATAAAGAAGCACAGTGATCCTTGACAACAGCAAACTTTTCACAAAGTTATCTCCAAAATTTACAATTGATATGAAATACCCAAAGGAAAAGTAAAGGAAACAATACCAAAGCTGGAGGCACAAATAGAAATATTTATTCTTCTGGACATATGAAACTCGATAAAGATTATAAACTTTCACAATTATTGTTCTTGGTGGGTGCCAGAATTCTTCAGAACCAAAAGGCATAGTTCTCTGAATTCAAATGTGCTTCTCTAACAGTTACAGTTACATGAGAATTTCTAGTAGGATCTCAACAGAAACGGTCTTCTCAAGCTTCCTTTGAATATCTTTTAGGTCAATATTACATTGTTAATTTTACTTTCTCTAAAGATGGTTCAACAAAAATTTAGCAGTTATTTTGACGCAACATATAATCAGAAAAGAAAGCCTGAGAAAAAAACTTATCTGAGGTTACCAAGAAAAGTAAAATCCCAAGGAATTTTACCTCATCATATTAAAAGCCAAACATCCTCCAACCATTAACCAAGATAAATGTTTTCTGAATCATTGTGAATCATGCCAATCCCATCACAGCCATAAACTGAGACCTACTTGTTTACCATGTAAAATATTAGAATAACACACTCTGTAATGAGAGAACACTATGCACATCCTGAGCCTTTAGGAGAAGAACAAATGGATATTTCTTCAAAATGTATTCCCATAGAACCATATAACTTCAAGATGCCCTAACCAGGCAGTTGGATGTTAATATAAATATCTATGTGTTGCATGGTAAAAATACCACAAAGTTTGAAGACTTAACAAACTTCTCTCTTTACTCTGCAGGGCTATATAAGCATTGAGAATCCAAAATTGCAAAAAATTTCCCATATTTCCACTTATTTCCTTAGATGTTTTTTCCAAATCAAAATCCCAAAAAAGATGCCCTGTAGGAGGTCAAAAGAATGCCTGTGGTCATAACCAAGTAGCTGACGAAAGTGAAAGCAAATCCCTAAGGTCAAAGACATCACCAGGCATTCAGAAGCAGTCATGGACAGACTGAAGGACAACAAAACCTTTCTGCACTTGGAAGCCTGATATTGCACCCTCATCAATCAGCAGATCCTTGAGGTTCAGACTAGTACTAGTTAGCATTTGGCAAGATGGCTTGGCTGTACCCCTTCCTCAATGTTATCACACCAAAGTCAGTGTCAGATTATCCCAATGGCATCTGTACAGAAAAAGGATCTCCTAAGATTTTCTTCCTATCACTCCATATACTAATTAAAATGGAAGACTCTCAAAGCTCATTAGTTATAAACAACTTAGCTCCTGATTCTAGTTTTGTCAGTTAAGCTACTGACATTGAAATTTATAGTGAACATACTGCCTATATCTGCATCATTTCCAGCCTTAAACTTCTTTGAATAAATGACCTCTTACCACAAAAAAAGAATACAAAACAGTCTTATTTCTATTTAATTTGCTCCTTTAGGCATAAGAGACTAAATGTTCCAAGTTTTAAAAAGGATGCAATAGGATATTTTCATTGTGTAATTTTCATAGGTTTTGTTATACCAATAAGAAAAACTCCTTCTGATTTCTTAGGATGGATGTAGAGAAAGGAGAAGGTATTAATATGTAAAACAACTCATATAAGGGTATACGAAGTATAAAATCTTGGATGGTTTAGGGGATATTGGATAGACTAGAAATTCTAAAAGAGTTCTTTCACACCTATGGCTAAAGGGAGAGTAGAGTTAAGTTTGTAGTTTGCTATGGTACATCTACTATAATCATTTTTGAGAAATTGTCACCACAAATATAAGATTTAACTTTATGAAGGCATTTAAAAATAATTGTCCTTTCATAGGTGGTGGGCGTGTGAAAATTGAGAGTGTAAAACTGGATTTCAAAGAAAAAGCCCAAGCTAAAGTTGGTTCACTTGACAATGCTCACCATGTACCTGGAGGTGGTAATGTCAAGGTAAGGAACATGGTCATGAGCTAATCTTGTCATTTCTTTAAATCTTTCTGAAATATTCTTCATGAAAATGGGTCTCAGATTGAAGACATGAACAAGTCGGAAGTGGAATGGTTGAGCTGAATAGAAGTTACATTAACATCAGCTCTGGGATTTAGAGAAAGAGCTGGGGGCTACTTAAAATGCTTGAATTAACAAGGATTGATGTTGTCTTAAACAGATTGACAGCCAAAAGTTGAACTTCAGAGAGCATGCTAAGGCCCGTGTGGACCACGGGGCTGAGATCATTACACATTCTCCAGGCAGATCTAGTGTGGCATCACCTCGAAGACTCAGCAATGTCTCCTCTTCCGGAAGTATCAACCTGCTTGAATCCCCTCAGCTTGCCACTTTAGCTGAAGATGTCACTGCTGCACTGGCTAAGCAGGGCTTGTGAATACGTCTCATTTAGCATTGAAGTAATAATATTTAGGCATGAGCTCTTGGCAGGAGTGGGCTCTGAGCAGGTATTATAATCATTCTTTGCAAACCATAAAATAAATAATCTCATCCCCCAAACTGTAGTAATTGTTACAATTTTATAAAAGATGAATAGTATGCAGAAATTGACCTGATGTCCATTTGCAACTGGAAGACACTGGCTTTACATGGGTACAATTGGACAATTATATTTGCTCTGCTCTGTTTTGCATGGATTATTATGATTTTACAAATTGCATTTTTACCTTTCATGTGCCTGAAGGCTATCCACTACATTCTGAAGGGCCTTGTTAAAATCCAAGCTGCTCTTTTCACTATTCCGTTTATGGGTGAAAAGATAAAAGCTGCCCATTGTAACTTATTACAGGTTAAATTAAGTCAAGGAGGCTGATTGCAGGAAGGGAAGAGCATGTAAGAAATAACAAGTTTTTTAGTTTTATTTTGTATAAATGGGAAGAAAGATTCAATTAAGTTATTAACATTTGGGACCTGGATAATTATATCAGAGTATAAGTGAATCCAATAAATTATTTAACTAATTAAAAAAAGAAGTTACAAAGCATTTGAGCTGTGGTTGAGCAAGTGGTGTCAAAGTGCATCTCTTAGGAATGAAGCACTTTCATTACGATGGACTCATGTCTGATTGGAATGTCAGTTGATCGGCTAGATTCGTGTCCACACAACCAGTTTCATACCCTCTTTCCATCTGTTTGATACAGTATTATAGATATAAATATATATATATATTTCTCTGTGGCCATTTGTGATACTTCCTCATATACTTGAATATTATACTTCTTTATTCACAGTATCTGTGTCTCCTGCACCCTTTGGTGTTGCAATTTTAGGTATGTGAAAGTAGATGTTAGCAGGGTTCTTTCCCTACTTAAAAAAAATTACATTAAAAAAAACAAAACAAAAAGTTTTAGCATGAAGTTGCTTTCTGTAACAACACAAAGCTGTAACCCTGTTTTAGTGCCAGATACAAGTCTCTCCCGTGATGCTAGAAAAAATTATTTTTCTTTGTTTCACCTACATGGAGTTTGTGGGAGTGGGTCCAGTTATACATAAAAGGATCTACAGATTGTTGGTTTAAGATTATGAATTCCTTTCATTTTGAATCATGGAATACTTTGGGTTTGTATTACTATAAACATTTGTGAAATAGACTTCTTCTTTCTTTTTTTTTCATTTGCTAAAGTTGAAAATGACAGTGGGAATTTGGGACATTTTATCCCATTCTTCAATATAGTATCTATTTATTAAATCCTCTGATAGATAATGTTAGCTTCCTTACCCAAAGTGAAAGTCCCTTAATCAGAAAGAAAAAATATAGTATTTTAAGAAGTTGTAATTATAAAACATTTGAGATACAGATATCTAAATCAATTTTTGTCATAGTTCCAACATTGCACTCTGAAAAGGAACACTGTATGACTTGGTATTATTGACCAACTGATAATACTGTTCTGCCCTTATATATACATACAGTCCAGAAATCATAAGCTAATCAATCAATTCCTTTCACAAGTCATTCATCTTAAACTTAGGCATAAGTAATGACACAGTCAATGGCCTGAATAAACACGAACTGCCAGGCTGGATGGAAGCTTTTCTGTACTTTATCTGTTCTTCTTCTTGCTCACGGCAAGTAGGCTAGATCTGAACAGTTAAAGACAGATGGTCAGGTAGGTGTTAGATCCCTTAGAGCCGGATCAATTCCCAGATATAAAGGAGGAAATGATGAACATGGACTGAGGCAACAAGGAAGTATAGAGCATCTAAGACAAAAACCAAGGGATGTGGGAAGCGGCTGTGGCTCAATCAGTAGGGCTCCCGTTTACCATATGGGAGGCCCCGGGTTCGGTTCCCGGGGCCTCCTGGTGAAGGCAAGCCCGCCTGCACGGCATGGTTAGCTGACCCAGCGAGCACAAGCAGCAAGGGGGGGATAAATGAATAAATAAATAAAATCTTTAAAAAAAAAAAAAAAACCAAGGGATGTAAAAACAGGGAGATATAGAGAGATGCCATTTTGCGACCCATTGGCTTGTGCAACCAATGGGATTGCCACAGGAGAACCCTCAGCATACACCCACACCATTCATTCTCAACTAGGAAGTTTTACACAAGCAAATAACTTCAAACTATTTACAAAGTAGTTATTTTAGATACAGTCCTATTAAGTAGGACTAGTTTTTATGAAGTACGGCTTTGACCAATCCAAGTAAGTTATTCATCAGTTTCCCTTGAAATGCGCCATAAAATAGGAGAATAGTTGTGTGGAGACTCATAGTTTTTTCCTACATGTTTTGATAGTGTTAGATGGTCACAAAGGTTCTCTAAAGAAGTCAACAGCTAGTTAGAACAGTTTTAACCTGTGAAACAACTTGTTGTTTTTAAAAAAACAAAACAAAACATGGTTTAAATTTTTTTTGTGCAGGTTAAGACATGAACACACTCTAAATTTAAAAAGGCAGTTTCTTACAAATACGTGTCCAAAAGCAAGTTTATATAAGGCACCAAGTTATTAAATCTGTCATTAAAACAATGTTTATTTCTAATCATAGCAAAGTTATCAGAATGAAGAAAAGCCCTAGTTTTATATAGAATTGTGATTCTTCATACATATAACAAAAAGAAACTGATAACTTGCCCAGGTAAAAAAAAGAGTAACACAGGCTAAATGTCTTCTTATGGGAAGGCTCATTTTGCCTTCACATTTAAGATAAGGACTCAAATTAAGCTTTTTGAGCACCACTCTTGTGGGAACACACATGCACTGATCTAGAACTTAAAACTTCATAGTTCTAATTCTAGATCCACTAATGCCAGGTTCTCTCTGGCTTTTGCTTTTGAGAACCTGTTTCATGGTACATAAGTAATCCAGAGTTGTGAAGAGTTAAGAGGCCAACTTCTTCAATGAACTCACTCTCTCTGGGTCACCTGCAACTTACCTTACAATGATGCAGGAAAGATCTGGGTTCATGAGGAGTTTCAAAGGCCACGTTCATTTAGGAACCAACTCTCTCTGGATTCACCTGCTGAGTTCCAGCAGGGTAAAGGGCCAAAGTCCCACCCATAAGGAAGAAGCCTGTGTAACATCAAGTAAGTATGACTGAAGAAGGCTGAAGAGAGTAAGTTGTTAAATGGAATGATGTACTGATCACAGATGGCCTTCTCCACACACTTACACAATAATACAAGAGGAAGAGGGGTCATTAGCCAAAATACGACATCATGTCAGTATTATTGGAGAAATAATCTGAATGTGGTTGATTCTGATATAGCTGGAATTACAGTTTTTCTATTTTTCATGCCACAGAAAGGAGGAAAAGAGACTTCATGGTCCAAGTAGCAAAAATAAATTCGTGGCTAGGGAAGGAAAATTCTAGGCATTCCTTCAAAGACTGATGTGTGAAAATTAATGTTGATGTTTGTATTTTTACACCTAGGATTTTTAGCCTGGATGTATAGGTTAAGGCCAAGTTCCTCTGCAGGAAAATCTTATTTTCAAATTTAGAAAATGTCAATCATAAAAATCCACTTCAACTTTAGCAAAAAGAAAAAATAAAAAGTATACTCAATATGCCAGGATTCCAAGGTTCCAACACACTGCTACAAATCTGTGGAGGGTCTCTTTCTTCTGATAACTCTAGAGCCTGTTAAAATAGAAAGGCATTTCTTCAACGGCTGGTTGTAGTTAGTTCATGTTTTTCAATCAAATTTGCAAATGTATTTGTTGCTGTATAGTGATTGTTTTGCAAAATAAAATTGCTTGTCACCTAACTTCTAGTCTTACATTGTTTCTTCTTCTCTGAAAATAGAGATAAAGCAAACAAGGGCACTGCTTGACCCAACTAAAGAAAAACTGTGAAAAGAAGGTGACTAATATCTTTTGAATTCCAACTATGTGTCAGGCCCTATACTAGGTAATTTTATATTAGCTCAGCTAATAAATAAGGGAACTTGTTGTGGGTTTGTATGTTTGTTTTAAATCATTACTGTATTAGCAGGATGCTATCTTTCGCAAGTGTTAATTTGGGTTTCAGAAATCCAAATCAAATGGTGTTAAGCATTAAGGGAAATGTATTGGCTTAAGTAACCCTAGACAGGAGTATCTGCCTAAAGCATGACTGGATCTATGTACTCAAAAAGATGGCCTCAGAATCTTTTTCTCACTCTTAGTTCCATTTCCTCAGTGTTGGCTCTCCTTGTCTGATGCACTCTTTGTCTGATGGTCACAGGAAGTCAGGTTTCACAACTTACCAAAGAAAGCCTCTTTCCCAATAGCTGTAGCCAAAATCCAGGGCCTGAAAATCATTGAACTGACTTTGGTCACCTGCCCATTTGTGCTAAATTCCCAGGTGTGGGTCACATTACCAAACTCTATCACAAGTAGATATGGGGACAAGGGAGGGTAAAGAAGTGGCCTCATATGATCTACATGAACTAATAGTGGGGAAAAACTATTTCCTCCAATGTTAACATTAAGCTGCTACTGGCAGAAGAGGGAGGAATTGATGTTTCTCAGGCCATAAAAACAGATATCCACTACATCCACACACCCTAGTCTCTATCTTTATTTATTCTCTATCTCCTTGTTAAACAAATGGTGCTCAGGTTTCACCTGGGGTATTTCAGAAATGCAAATTCTCAGTCCCCAACCTAGATCAATCTACAATATTCTCCTAGGCGATTCACAAACACACAGAAATTTGAGGACTGCAGCTCAGCCAGTCCCTGTTAATGTACTTAAGAAGAAAAAACTACAGTGCAGCCCTCTAACACAGGGGTTCTTAACCTTTTTTGTTCCATGGGCTCCTTTGCCAGTCAGGTGGAAACCACGGACCCCTTCTTAGAATGTAGCAACAGGTAGTTTTATTACATGCAACATCGGAGGTCATAGAAAATAAAGATAAGTTGATTTTTTTTTTCAACTCAAGCTCATGGACCCCCTGAAATCTTTAATCCACTGGATAAGAACCACTGCTCTTTCAGATAAAAATTATCCTTAAGACTTTCTGGGACATCACTAATTCTGATGTCAGTTTAGTCAGATGGCAGGAACTTGTGACTGGTGGAAGAAATACTTTTGTATTGGAGATTTTCCAGCCCTCAAAGCATACCAACTTGGCTAAAATCTACTTCTTTTAACATAGGCATCATCACATTCCATTTAGTCTCCCTTTTCTAATAATACAGATTTGGTACAATCCAGTCAAAATCATTAGGATTTGTCTTTAATAAATTTTTTAAATCAGCACCCATCTTGTCTCTCAAGGAAGAGTCTTAATCACAAGGGATTGAGATATTTATTTGTCCAACAGCATGAAAAACAAATTCTTGATTTCTTTTATTAATTGATAAAGAAGGATTTACTTGCCTTGAGAAGACACAAGTAACTCAAATAAAATGTAGAATAACAGGATAATACTATGTAGCTTACAAGAAAAAAAAAAGTTCTTCTCTTTATGATGTGGTGCTTTCTTGTAAAACTGTGACCCAAATAACTCAGGACTTCAGTGTTGTCCCTGTCAAAAGAACAGCCCATCAACCTAAAATGATTTCAGAACACTAAGTCCTTCACTGTTTTTTCTTGAGCATGATGAGGAAGCATAATAGACATACTCCTCAAAGCCCTTTTTCCTCTCCCATGCTTGTCCATCACAAATACACTGTAGCTGCTTCCACTTTTCCATCTAATTCCCTTAAAATCTTCGTTGAGGTAATGGGTCTGTGGCTCTGGAGGACTGGCTTGTGCCTTGCCAACTGCTATAGGAAACACAGATAGGCACTGCAGGAGGTCTACACTGGCACCTAGCAGCCTGCCAATCAGCCCGCCCCAGCTCTCACTTTTCTTCACCTCTCTCTGCAGACACGTGCCCCTAACCCCAGACAGAAGAGGACTGGGACCCCACAGAAGAGACGGGGCCTTGGGTGGCATCCTGTTTAGGCAAATCCCTGTTGCTCACATACTGTGGCTGTGGCTGCCAGCCACCAGCTTCCGTTCCCCACACACACCCCCAGTACATCTCTCATGTGATTCCTTCTGGGATTTGAAGTCACAAGACTTGACCTCTTAAAAGTTATGAGAGATGGAGAACAGGAGGTAATATTATGGGCTCCTAAGGCCAAGAACAGAAAGGAGGTTGTGAGCAATACAAAAGCCCCCAAGGGGCAATTTGGGGCAAACTAATGCCTAAGGTATAAGCATTTTTATGATCCCTGTTGAATTACACCTCCATTTAAAGCCTACCAAAATCTCAATTGGCATGAATATTAACATTAATTTTTATATGTGTTTAGTGATTGCCCCATGTCAGGCATCTTTGTAAATGTGTATGAACTCCTTTAAGTACTATTAAGTATCAGTGTCCCCATTATACAGATGAGGAAACTGAGACACAGAGAGTGTTAAATCTTATGGCTTAGCCAGGATTTGCACCCAAGCAGCCCAACAACAGAATACACAGACTTCTCATTTGGTCCAAAGAATTAGGTTTGACCTAATAAAATATAATATTCTAATAAACATAATTCATGATAGTAAATAATAAAAATACCAAATATATAAGATGCAAAAATTTCAGCATTACAAAGGCTGTGAAAATGTTCATGAATTTGCTGTTGATTCAGCAAATAATGAAAGAGGATTCTGGATCATAAAAAATATCATTTACATAAACAGAAATTCTCTTTTTTTCTGAATATATCACTCAATGACAATTAAATGGGACATCATGAGAAGTCATTGGAAGAATTTAATTTATTCTCTATATCAAATCATGGCTCATATTTGATATTTGCATCATTTAGCAAGTAACCTGTATCAAGCAAAGATCAATCAAAAATTTCCAAAACTTAGCTTTTTATTTGGAAATTATAAGGATAATTAGATGGATCATTTGTACTACAACATGACAAGCAGTTTTATAATTCATATTGTTTAGTTAGAGAAAAAAAGCAATTTATCTAATATATATTAACTTATAGTATGCCAGTTGCTAAATATCTTAATATCACCCTTGCTTCCAGAACCATGTATCTTTCTTAAAAGCTGTTTTTCTTTCTGTTTTGTGACACCAATAACTGAATTAAATTTCTTGCTTTCACTACAAACATGGCATATCACTTAGATTTCCCTTGTGTAAAAAAAGATCTACAATTCATAGCATAAATCATGATGTCTGTTCAAGCTTTACATGTGGAATATGCACTTCAGGTAGTTTTAACTTTGAATATTAGTAATAAAAAATGTGCTGTTCTTCATTAGCATCAGAAGACTAAGACATATATAGATACCAAGGGGACTTCTCAGACATTTTTCTGCTTTAACCATGGAAACACCAGAAAGCACTCATTATGTGGACATCAGAGTTCCAATATTTTGTCTTTTCCTGTGTAACCAGTGTGTTGAACAAGCATGACTCATAGGAATTGTGATCAAAACACAAATCTATTTTTGTCTCCCACCCTCCCTTTCACAAATTATCCAATGGGAGAAATCTTCCCTTGCCTCAAACTGAAGTCTTGGGCAGACCTATGACTTTTTTAGTCAGTCTCAAATAATAAAATTCTTTAGGTTATAAAATAAGTCTCAATTAAGAAATTAAAATGTCCAGTCCCATGAAATAGTCAAAACTCTGAACCTGATGGTGTAATATCTACACTCTTCCCCAGCATGGATTTGCCATCAGGTTGGAAGACTGCATTGGGAATGGGATATATCATTCTGTTTTCTTCATTATGGACTCACTTTGTCCCCTTCCTAGCAGATGCTGTTTTCCTCCCCTCAGGAGTGAAAACATGGGAAATAGGAAAAAGTAATAGGAGCATTATTACTTGATGGAGATTTTGAGTGTTCTCTGACTTGCGAGTGGTTTAAATGGATTTTTCTCTTTCACTGAGCATCTGCTGAGGATACTCTCTCCTCCCAGCAACCTTATCGGAGATGATCCAAGATGACCTTTCTTAGTTGCCTCTCCTGCATGGCTCTCACCTAGCCCATGGACACAATCAAGCTTCACCTACCTACTAGCTCTAGGAGTAGAGGCAGATCTTTTGCCTCACCACCAGATCTATGAGCTCTCCTCTGGCCACTAGATTTCTCCAGCCCAACTCTTCTGTGGCTCCCTAAGGCAGGAAACGCACTTCATTGCCTTTTCTACACTTTTGGTCTGAGTAGTCACATAATGTCTGTACCTTCTTTTAAATAAATACATGCCACAAACACTTATTGAATGCTATATTCTCATGTCGTCCAGTGCCCTGAAGGCACTCAGAGTCAAGTAAGTGTGAATGATCATACACAACCAACCACAGCCCTGGATAAACAGTGATAAGGAGTGGAAACTGAATTTCACACAAAGATCCATGGAGATGAGGGATTTGGGGAAGGACAAGAAGATAGAAGAGGATTTCTAAAGCAAAGGCATAAAGGCATGAGCATGAGTGAAGGACACATTGTGAGAACATGAAATCATTTGAAATATATGTGGGATGGAGGAGATGAGGCCAGAAGAATATAGCCTGGAGACAAATTTTGGGTTTTATATCATATTCAGAAGTTTGGATTCTATTATGTAAGCTAGAGGAGTCGTTAAAAGTTTATGAGGAGGGAAAATGACCTGATCAAATCTGAGTTTTAGGAAAGAAATGTTGGCAACAATGTGTAGATTGGACTGGAAAGAAGAGACTAGAGCTGGGGAAACCAGTAAGAGGTGGTTAGAGCCTGAGCCAGAGCAATGGCCATGAAGATCTGAAAAGGGAAAAAGCCTAAGGTGCTTTTGAAATAACAGTGACAGAACTTAGAGACCATGGGGTTTGGCTTGGCTAATAGAGATGGAGGAATCAACTTGAGGTTTATACCTTGGGTAACCAGATAGATAATAATGCTATTAATAAGATGATTGGTGCAGGTGAAAAAGAGCTTTCAGTGGAGTATCCTTAAATAAATCTCAGAAAAGTTGTTAATCTCCATGTGCATCTTAGAAGTGAAATCATGGATGAAGATGGCTATCTGAGCATCACCCAAGATTTTAGATTGTCCCAAGCCAGGTGGAATAAATAAGAGAATGAGGAGTGGCTTGCCCCAATCATTTCTAACCCAACTATCTTGATCAATAATGAACACTCCAAAAACTAGGTTCTTTAAAATAGAAAGAGGCCTTCCATTGAGTGCACAAAGTAGGAAATAGTAGTGACAACTTGTATCTCTCACCACTCATCCCAGGGCATGATTCGCCTGGAGTTCAGTCATCATCCCTTAGGGTGGATCTAATTAATGATGAATGTAATGTTGGTAACCACCCCAGGTCCCTGTCTTGCCTGTTTTAGTTTCAAGCCATCATTTGAGTCAGTTGGACAGCAGTCATTCCTCACTTGGGTGCAGTTATTTATACCAAGCTTTTCCTATGTCATCATCAGTACTTGCTCTTAAGTAGTCCATTCCCCACAAGATTGCTACATCTAAAGTGGGGAAAGGGTCTTTTTATTTTTTTTTTCATTTGGTCTTTTCATCTTAACATCCACACATTAGACACCAGGAGTATATCATTACCTTGGCTCATTTATTTTGTTTTGGGGTGGAACACTGAATGATCTAGGAAAACTATTCTTAAGTCAAGTCAGCAATAGCCAGTAAAAAGTTCTTAATTTTGTTATGTTACTGTAATAATTAATTGATGTCTGCACTCCTTTCCTCATTTGCAAAGGCACATCATCTCAAACAGAACTTTGAAAACTTCCTAACATATAGATAAAAGATAGATCCTCAAGAATTGATTAGCTCTTGCAATCTGGATTCACAAGAAGGAGAAGAGTTAAAAAGTCCAAAATGAAACTTAGGGTAATCCATATATTTAAGAAGCAGGCAGTGAAAAAAGATGATGATAAAAACACAACCAGCAATGTGAGGGATGGTACTAGGAGAAAATGTCACAAAAGCCATTGGAGCAGATGTTACACAGGGTTAAAATCTGCAGATAGGCTGCAAATGTGAGAAATGAGAAGCTGTTGAGTGTTAGAATAGATCATTAGGTAACCTGCAGAACAATGGTGGATGCTGACCATAGAAGAGGTGCTAAATTTCCTTGGAATATATTTGTTCACTATTTTACTTACATATGGCCTGGGGCGAATTGCATAACTGAGCCATTTGCAAAAACAATATATCTTCTTTAGCTCTGAAGGGACAATGTCAAATGGATTTCTTTCACTCATAGCTCAGGGAACCTTGACTATAAATGCCTTCCTCTCGAAATGCCTTTCATGAAGAGCACACCATGTTTGTCATCATTGTCACTGGTGAGAAGGCATCTTTTGTGCTTTGGCATCTCACCCCATCACACCCATCCATGGCTATTTTTGAAAGCCCATTTCTATTTCCATTGGTCACAAGCACTCATATTTGCTATTTTGCTGGCACAAGACTGCTAATTCCGGCACCATCTTCTAATGAATATGAGTACATTTATTTGTTTGCATAATAAAAAACCTGAAAATTTTTTTCAAAAGCGTAAACAGAATTTGGTAAGTATATGCAGCAGCAGCTCAATAGAATGTCGGGGGTTAAAAGAAAGTGATTAAAATCTGTTACGGTACAGATTCATTCGGTGGTCTTAGGTTAAGTCCACTGACCAGCCCTTCCAGCCACAAAAATGAAGATAGTAATTCTTGCCCATGTCTTTGTGCTTTAGCCAATTAGATTTGCAGAGTAATTTGCCATTCTCAGATGAAAATTACTGAGTTTTCTCATTTATACATTCCGAGAGTACTGAGTGATGAGTTGATGAATTCAAAACCTTCTGCCTTCAGGACCAGTCTGGAAAACCACAGTAGATTAATTTTGGTTACATAATTTATTGTGATTTCTTCCCTAAATAGACTTGAATGCATTATACAATCATGCAACCATTTGACTGTACATAGGCACTTTTGAATTGTTTTCTATTTTGATCTGATTTCTGTTTTTGCCCATACATACATATGTGTACATTCTAAATATTCTACATTTTAGGAAGTGCCCATCTGAAAATAAAGTTAGTTTCTAATTTCTTGGTAAGTGAGAAATCTTTCTGATGTCTCCAGCATGAAAAGTGGGGCTAGGTTTGCGGGCTAGCTCCTACAAGGGACTTGTTATTCTTCTCAGTTACATTGCCTGTACTTTCCTCCTTGAGGCAGAGACACAATGGTGTTTGATTAGAGAAGTGCATTCACAGCAATGTCACTTACTGGAAAGAAGGGAAAGTCCAAGAGGAGACAGGACATTTACCTATGCTTTGGAAGGAAATTTTTCCTCAATAAAAAAATCATGTGAAGTAGTGCATCAGTTGGTAACTTTCACTCTTTTGAGAGTGATTAAACATAGGAAGGAAAATAGAATATGTCCTCCTGAACCACATCCCTTTTGACGGCAAAATGTCTTCCCTAGAGAGACATCAAAATTTCATGGACTCAATTTCGTATATTTGAGAGGAAGATCTTAACTGTGATATCAGTAAAAGAAGTAAACCTTGCGTAAAGTGGATTTTGCTTGTTTGAAAAATAAAAAGAACTAGAAAAATAGATTAAAATTAACAAATGTGGCACACCACAGATCATGGAACAAAATGAGACACCTTTGTTATTTCAAAGGTGTTCTTTTAACAGGGTGCCATTATTTTCTATACAGTGTACTTGGCCAATTCTGTCTCCATATGTTTGAACCAATGGCAAAATCTGTACTAGGCTATTTCTGGTACCCCGACCATGACACCCAAGAGAAATCCATAGCAACCATTCCTCACTTGATCGCATCTCTCTCACTCACTAAGCTGCAGTCTTAACACTACCAGAGAGGAAATTTCACAAATTCTTCTTTTGAATCCAATGTTTTTCTTTCCAGCTAACATATTTTCTTCGGCAGAAAAATGTCATTCTTAGGCAGGCTGGGTAATAGTTCTAGCTGCAAAGGTAATTTTCTATCGTGGAAGGGCAATATAAATTTTACAGCAAAGGCTCAGAGAATGATTAGGATATGGGTTATAAGTCAATCTTTTCCTTTGGCCTCATTTCCTGGAAAAAAGACAAGCAAAATGATTACTGCTAGTATAAATTAGCAGTTATAAACTGATGATAACTAGACTTAAAATGCATAGTCACCTCTTGGTATTTACAGCAATCTGTATGCAGGCACATAAGAATAAATGTGGTTCACAGTTATGCTTATCACATATTTAAGGGAATCAGTGTCTACTGCTTTTCAAATATATCTTACATACTTTGAGAAGTTGCCTAAATTTCACAATAACTCTTTGAGTTATATATCATTAGGTCCACTCATTTTAAGGAAATAGGGACTTACAGGGATAAATAATTTGTTCACTATCATGCAGACAAAAAAATGGTAGAGCAAAGAAGTGCAGGGATCTTTCTGATTGTTTTCTCACTAAATGATACTTTGTCCCAGGAAGTGCATTGGCTGTGTCTAAGAAAAAAACATACTACAGTTTACTGTAAGAATTTTATTAAAATAAGACCTTCAACTCAATCCTGAGAGGAGAAGCTATGCTATAGAATGTATCTTCTCTCTCTCTTTTATTTGTTAGTCTAGCTAAGGGTTTGTTAACTTTATTGATCTTCTCAAAGAACCAGCTTTTGGTTTTGTTGGTTTTCTCTGTTGTTTGTTTTTTGTTTTTTTTTGTTTTTTTGTTCTCAGTTTCATTTATTTCTGCTCTAATATTTATTAGTTCTTTCCTTTTGCTTTGGGAATGGTTTGCTGTTCTTTTTCTGGTTTCTCCAGCTCTTTCTCCTTTTTTAATACTGCTGTTTAGGGCTATAAATTTCCCTCTCAGCACTGCCTTCGCTGTATCCCATAAGTTTTGATATGTTGTGTTCTCATTTTCATCTCCATATATTTTCCTTTTCATTTGTCCAGTGTTTTCAGATTTAGTAAGTGTTTTCAACACTTATTTCATCCTTAAAATAACCTGTGGGGTATATATTCTTTCCATATTTTATAGCGATCATACAGAATTCATGTAGTAATTAAAGCACTATAACTGGAGTATACGTCTAACTGCAAGTCCAGACTTCTTTTTCTCATATTTGAAAAGGCTGTGTAGCTGCCTTGCCTGCCCCCCACCCCCCATCCTAGAGCTGCCATTCCTTGCCTGACTCACAGAGATTCAAAGTGAGTCTACCCCCTTCCCCATACACTCTGCTGTTATAAATAGTCAGACTTTATAACATGGCTCTTCTACTTCCAACTTCAATGCAGTTCACTGAACCACTAAAGACTCTGTGAGTTAAGAGCAGCCAAACCCTAGGCCGGTCAATCGGAAGACAAAGTGACAGAGAGAAACAAGCTCAGGGAGTGCAGCTGAGTCACACTTATGAGGGAGTCTTGGCATGAACTGCTACTGTGGTCCTTGAAAACACTTGTCTCATCCCCGATTCCATTTCAGTGGACCTTGAGCACAGCTCTCATGACTGTGAGATTCCCCTCCTTATGAGGTTCCCCTTCGTTTAAGTAGTGAATGGGTCTGTGTTCCTCCTAGACAAATAAGCTCCCAATAAAACACCCTGGTTGATCCATTAAGCATTTTCATTAGGCATTCTTATTTCCTTCTTACAATGTGTAAAGACGTGTACAGGTTCAAGAGATTATGGAAGGAATATAAAAATAATTAAATATATTCACAGGAAAATAATAAAAATGGAAATTAGCATTTTAAGGTTAAAACAACATTAAAATCTACATTTCTATCTAAGAATTGGGCACATTTAAAAATATGATTAAAGTAGGCAAAGCTAGATTTTGAATGATTTCTCGTAAGTATAAAACATTAAATATAACAAACCATTAAATTTATTTGAGGTAAGGTCTGTTTCATGATCAAATGTTAATCAAAGTCTTGAGGAGAGAAATCAGTAGACCATGTGTCCTTTTATTGCATTTGTTTCTGCTTTTTCTAGTGATAAAATTCTACTTCCTTGGCTCATCTTTTTTATATATCAGTTGGAATTGTGTGCTTCTATTTCTTAATCTTTTATGTAGTTACCTTCCGTATACTAAAATAATAAAAGCTGGAAATTGATCATTTTGTGCCTTTAACATATTCAACTTTCTCTTTGGCCTAGGCTACATAGCTGATTTATCTACTGTACATTTACTTTGGATTCAGTTGGATATGAGAACAGTGGCACTTCATTCACGTTGCACATTAGAATTACCTACAAAGCTTTGTAAAACTATTTGAAGTTCCCCTAACCCAAAGATTCTGATTTAATTGATCTGGAATGGAACCCACATACTAACATATTTTTTAAGTTCCTCTGGTGATTCTCATCACCAAGATTGAGAACCACTACTTTTGAGAAATCAACCAAACCCCTTCTTGAAACCCAATTAAGCACCAGGGTTGATAGGTGTTTTTTTTTTCTTAATCAGATAAAAGTACATTGATTCAGGTGTACAACACTTAGAATCAGGAAACAAGAGAAGAGATAAATCTTGATATATCTGTAACTCAGAAGTGCCAGGTGAAATGGGTATTTCACAGCAGGCCTAGGAAAGCTAACACGATTTTGCTTCCATCAATAACAATCATTATGCTGGAAATAATGAAAAATTAAAGTATTTCAAAACTATTTAATATTTACTGATGTTGATAATGCTTCCTGATCATAATTTACCTCACCACTGTAATTCACTTTTAAAGCAAGGAACCCACAAACATTTCTTTGGTTCTATCAATAGTTATTACTTGCCTTTTTAAATCGTTACAAACACTTCTGCAGATCAAATTCCCCTTCATTGGGAAGGAAGTGCCACCCACTGCCACACTGTTGGGATCTCTGGAAACAGATTCCCAGATGCAGTTTGGGGTGCAAGAAATAACAATCACATTCACCGTGGAACTGAGAAAGTTCTCTTTGCTCAGGGAAGGTCAGGGTCTGAGGTATGTGCTGCTGCCTCATGGCTGAGTCACAGACAGAAGCTGCCACCCTGGGAGACAGCACACAAGCTTGACAACCTGAGGAACGAGGGGTACAAGAGATGCTACAGCAGGAAGTGCTGCAACAAGACTATTTCTCCCTGACTATTTTATAAGGTAGCCCAGCATCACTGTGTCTCATCTCACACCAGAGTTTATTACAACACATGGCAGGGCACACTAGTTACAGTGTTTCTGAAATTTCAGCCAGTCACATAGAAACAAACCTTTCATTAATAGGAAAATGACAACAGAATACTTAAATGCAGATATTGCATTCCTCACCTTAAAAGATACACTTTCTAAAATAAGCAATTTTATTTTTTCTAAATTGGCTCCTGTGCAGAAATGATTTAGCTCCTAGGAAAACATAAGCCTCCTCATCCTTTTAATAAGTGGAGGTATAAAGGAAGTTCACGCAAACACACCCACACCACATACATTTTCTACACTTCAGGGGAGGAATTAAAGTGTGGTTTTTCTAAAGGGCTGTTCAGCATTTTCCACCTTAATAAAATGAAACATCCCCTCTTTGCAACATGATATGCAGCAAAAACATACCATCTTCATCATTATAAAATGATGAACAGTGTGCTTAATAATGAAGGTCGAGGATTAAAATGTCACGTCATACCAACATTAAACGAAAAGAAGAGTGACTCAGCAAATATGGTTTCCAGCATCCTGAAACTTTCATCCATTTAAACATTGAAAACAGTTGTCTACAAAAGAAGAAACAAATGATTGAAAATAGGCTTTAAGATACTGAGGTTGACAAAAGTACAATATATACATTTCTTTTCATCTTCTTAAATCTCTACAGAAGAAAAAGATTTTTTCACTCCTGAAACATGACTATTAAACAATTGATAGGCATCTGGGGCTGGTATGAATCCTTTTGATGAAGCCATTGAATTTAAGGTGAAAACTTAAGGTGAAAACAAGATCTGACCTATTAAGGGCCTGACCATTCATAATTTATGATTTCAAGTATGTGAATCCAAAGACGATGTCAGGAGCTGGTGTCCACTCCTGCAGTCTGCAAGTATCAATGAGTGATGCCGAGCCTCTTAGCCCTATGCTTTGGGGATGTTGACTCACAAGCCCTAACAAGATGCCACATGGGGAAAAAAAATTAAAGGCAAAAGCTATACGCATGCTGTCCACATAATAACAAAGCTTATAAGATTGGCACTGAGAAATAACAGAACTGTTGTTTGTCATCCTCCTCAGCATCACGAGTTGCAATATCAAGATAAAATGTAAAAGAAGACTAGGCTACAGAAGAGTTCATTTAATATACAAAAGGACATATCAATCAGGTCAAAAGGATTATCTTAATGAGGTAGTAAAAAAAAAAAAAAAAAAAAAACTGCATCAAGTGCTTTGCTTATATTGTGGCTATTTTAAAAACATGTCCATAAATTCTATCCTGCTTCCTCTTGACTCTGGAGCAACCTTAGTGACTTGCTTATTACCAATAGAATGCAGTAGAAGTGTTGCTACGTGAGTTTTGAGGCAAGATCAGAAAAGGCTGTGAGGTTTCCACTTGGCTCTCATAGGGCACGTGTTCTGGGTAAAATGAACCACCACGTAAGAGATCCAACTACCCTGAGACGGCCACTCAGTAGAAGCCATGTATGTTCACTCAAGTGCACAGCCCCAGCTGAGCTCTCAGCTGTCAGCCAGAATCAACTGGCAGCCATGCCAGTGAGCTGTCTTGGGCATCCAGCCCATCCAAGTCTTTGAGTGATTGCAGTCCCAGGCCACATTTTACCGTAACTGCATGAGAGACTCTATGCAAATTGCCCTACTGAGACCTCCCCAAATTCCTGACTCACAAATCATGAGCAAATTAAAATAGTTGCTTTTTGTCACTAAGATTTGAAATAGCTTTTTTTTTTTTTCTTCAAAGATTTATTTATTTACTTTCTCCATTTTAAACCCCCCTTCCTCATTTGCTGTTTTGTGTCCATTCGCTGGGCAATTCTCTGTGTCTGTTCCTGCCATCTCTTCTCATCCTCCTCCTCCAGTCTTTGATCCTGGAGATCTCCGATGTAGGAGAGACCTGTTCTGCCACCTGCGCCACCTCGGTTCCTGGCTTTTGGAGTTTTCGGAACATCTTGTCTTGTCTCCCCTGCGTCTCTCTCCTGTTACGTCATCATCTTGCTGCATGGCTCCCGGGGCCTGGCGGCTCACCAGCACACAGAGCCTGGCAGCCCACGCGCCTTCTATATATATATATTTTTTTTATTTTACTGGGAGGTCCCGGGGATCGAACCCAGGTCCCTCCATATGGCAGACAGACGCCCAACCATTTGAGCCACATCCGCCCCCGAAATAATAACTTTTTATGCAACAGTAGTAACCAGAAAATGCATCAACTCATTTAATCCTCATGACAGCCTTACAAAATAGCTACAATGATTATTCCTATTTATCAGATGAAAAAACTGACTCCCATAGATATTTAATGGCAGATCCAAAGTTACACAGTTTGTAAGCAATAAAGCTGTTATTTGTTCCCAGGCAGTCTGGTTCCAGGGCCCCTGCTCTTCAGTATTTTGAAGTTGGTGTCGTATCTGAACCTCCCATGTGCCACTGCAAATCCTCTAGATGGCCTCACTTGTCTCTGGAGCTAGTGGCCATTTGTTCCAACTCCAGCCATCTGCACAGACCAAGTGTGCATGGACTCCTGCCAGCTCTACCTTGTGTACTGCCCCTGGGTTACTAGTCAACTAGTCCCCAAGGTTTTCCTGTTGATGATGAGGCATAACCCTCTCTGCACACTTGTCCAAGGAATGTGGAGCAAACCGAACCTGCAGATGAACTATTCTCCCTTCCTCCATAGATACTCTCTTAAGAAGCAGTTGTTCTGAGAAGCAAGTTCTCAGAAGACAGTCTCCAAATAGACCTGAAACCAAGTAGCTGAGTACTACTTGGTTAATGTGCCTCCTTCTGCACCTCATCAATTTTTCCTTCAGTCCTCAGCCCTTGGGTTGTATTTTCTAAAAAAGAAGTAGTTCTTAAGGCTTTATCTCAAACCCTGCTTTCTGGTTAATCCAGGATAAGACAATATGCAAACATGTTTTCATGACATCATTATACCTATATATACATAAAACATATAGTACAGCTTTGCACATTTTAAACGTGTTTTTTTTTTACTTCTTCGTGGAGTCTGAGTTTTTATTTATTTATTTATTTATTTATTTTTTAATTATGGGTAAAAATCAAAATTCTCACAATATATACAAACATTTGCAAAATGATATATAAATATATATTTAAACGTGTTTTATAAATGGTATTATGTCCTATTATCATTAAGTTGTTTTATTCATACATTACGTTTTGGAAAGTTTCCCATGTTGGCACACGAAGCTCTAATTCATTCATGTGTAAAACAACTGGGTAATTAAAAATTTTGGTTAAAGCTTATTTGGGCAAAAAGACAATCCGAAGACAGCACCAAACCAAAAAGGGTAAAGAGTTCCACGGAGCTAAGGGACAGAAGTTTACATAAGGCAAATGCGGAAGCAAGCAAAGAACTTTTTCTGATTGGACAGCTAAGCTGCACTTGCCTTATTTGAGCTATTGACCGTGGAAAGCCCCTTCCTTACGTATCTACTTGTGATTGGCTGGCATTAAGGCTCCGCCTCCTAGTACAGCAGGCCTTTGCGGAAAGAGAAATCCGGCTTTCCCTTTTGTTACTTGTGTTTGCGTATCAGGCTAGTCCTCCCAGTCAATTGGCATCTGGTATTTTAATACGTTAACGGTTATATATTATTCCAGTGTATGAATATGTCGTAGGTAACTTTCCCGTTCTCCTATACATGGACACTTAAGATGCTGAGAATTCAGTACTAAAAAGTTGCTGCAGTGAATAATTATTGTGCTTATCTTCTTGCACACATATGTGAGGAATCCCAATTTGGACATGATCTTAATCTCAATCCATGTCCCTGTGGTGTAAACACATTGTAAAAATGAGCTTTTGTTAAGGTGTGGTACACTGAACCAGGGTGGATCTTGAGCCGGAGTACTGGAAGCTTTAAAAAGAGGAAGACACAGGGAACAGCCACAAGTCAACTACCGTAGAAGAGAAAGGAGAGGGCATGGTCATGTGGTACGAGGCAGGGCTATGAACCAAGGAACCCCAAGGATTACGGCTGGCAGCCAGCACCAGAATGTTGCAGACTTTGGATTTTGGACTTCAGGCTTCAAAATCGTGAGTCAGTAAATTCCAGTTTAAGCCAGTCCCTTGTGCGGTATTTATCCCAGGGGACGGTAAACGGAGACAGTCCTCCAGGGTCTATTTAGAAAGGGAATTGTTGGATTGATGTGTAAACATATTTCCACTTTTTTAGAAATTGACAAGTTACTCTGCAAAATGATGTTATAAATTACACCCTCAGTGGAAACTCTACTATCCTTGTCAAAACATGGTATTAACAGACTTTTTAAGTTCTTTAATTTTATGGATATGGAAAGGAATGAAATTGTTTTCATTTACATTTCCCACATTATTGATGATATTGAGCATATTGAGTTTCACGTCCTTTTCTCATTTTTCAGTTGAGTTGTTTGGCTTTGCCTGTTGATTTTTAGTAACTCAGTATATTTTGTATCCTAATCCTTTGTTGATTTAATATGTTAAAATATCTTTCCCTGGTCTAGGGTTTATACATTGATTGTTTTATAGGTTTTTGATTTTAAAGAAATTCTAGAATATTTGAATTATCTATCTTTTCTTATAAACTTCAATAAGAAAGACTCAGAGTTTATAATGAGATACAAAAAGTCTATTTCTTTTTTAAAAAATAAAAGTTTTGCTTTTCACATATAAACCTTTAATTCATCTTGAATTTACTTTTTGGCAGGGTTTGAGATAAAAATCTCTATTTATTAATTTTTACAGTAGAAACAACACATCCCTCTTGTCATGTGTCATTTCCTCATATCTGCTTTTGGACTTTTATTCTGTTCTATTAGTTGATTTTTCTATCCCTATGTTATCACCAATCACATTTTCTTATGATCTCCCAACTATTTCCCTCATTTGCAAAACTGCCTTGGCTGTACTTGACTCTTCTATATGAATTTTAAGGAAAGTTTTTCCAGGTTTCATGAAAAATTCTGAAATAACACTGGGTTTAAGAAACAAGTTATCTTTATGAAATTGAGTCTTCCTACCCAGGAACATGGTTTAACTCTATTTTTGCAAGTCATTATGCTTTTCAACAATTTGTTGTATTTTCTCCATAAATATATTAAATATATTATTAAATATATTTTGTTAGATTTACTCCTGGGTACCTTATAGATTTTTGGGCTGAGAATCAGATCTTTTCTCTAATACATTGTCAGGCTATTTTTTTTTATGTTGGTCTTGTAATCAGCAATCTAGAGTCTACTAAATTTTCTTATTAATTCTATTAGTTTATAGATTCTTCAGAATTTTCTCATATGTAAAATTTTAATATATATATATTTTTTTATCTTATTAAGAAACATGAAAGTGGGTGGTGGAGAGCATAGGTCCAGATTGCCACAGATTGCCAAACACTCTGAGTTAATAATCCCAGTGACTCTGCTCACTAGATGTGTAACCTATGGCATATTATATAACGCAGTGCTTCTTAAACTGACTGTAGTAGAGAAACACTTTTGTAGCTGTTGTTACTTTTGTTCTTTTTTGTTGTTGTTGTTGTTTGTTCTTTTCTTTCCAATGTGTCATAGCCTGATACATTTGTAAGATACAGTAAAAATAAATTACTAGAAAAATTAAATACTAGACAGAAAGTACAGAATATAAGCCCATTTAAAAATTATTGGAACAAAGAGAAATGCAGATATTGTCAAAGGACTATAGAAGTTTCTAATTGTTTACACTCAATTTCTGAAATTATATCAATGAAGACCAATAACAGTCTATATACATGGATTGTCTGAGGTCCATAACTTGAGGATTATTTTCTTAACCTCTCTGTGCTTCAGTTTGCTCATCATAAACTCTACATAATAAAAATAATACCTTATTGGATTTCCACGAGGATTAAATGAGTTAAACTACTTTAAGCACTTACAACAGTGCTTGGCAATACTCTAGTCTTGTGCTTAATGAATGTTACCTAATATTATTTCATTGTCTTGGCTCTACAACACTGCAAATGCATTGGTTAGAACATGTGATAAATGGAATTGTTGATTTATTACTAACCATTGTGAGAATACACATAAACTTTCTCCATTAAATATAATGCTTGTCATTAGTATTTATCAAACTAAGAAAGTTCTCGTCCTTCTTTTAATTTGTTAAAGGTTTATTATGAATGAAAGTGAATTAAATGAAAACTTCTGCATTTATTAGGGAGATCATATTTTTTTAAATCTGGCTAATATTGTGTACTTTACTATTTAGTTTTCTCCCATTGAACCATGTTTAAATTCCTGGGATCATTCCTACATGGTCTTGATGTATTTAAACTTGTAATTTCATTTAAGCATTTCTTTGTATTTATAATTTGAGACTAGTGTATAATTTTCACATACATATTGTCCTGGTCTAGTTTTGAAGTCAAGTTTATATTCATCCATGAAATTAGTTGGTAATATTTTTAAAATAATTTAAAAACTTAATGTTTTCTGGGGAAAAAACTTGATAATTCTGTATAAAACAATTCAAATAGTTTTGAAATAGGCAAAAAAATGCTACAATTTTTATTGAAATATAATGTTTTAATATAAAATAGAAATTATCTGTTTTTTTAATACTATTTGAGAGACCTTATTTCCAATTCATTTAGAACATTTTTATCTTAATGACTGGAGATATTTTTCTACAAATTCAAATATATTATTATTATTAGTTGTTTCAAGGTTTTTTTGGTCAATTTGACATTTCACATATTTCCGGAAAATTATCCATTTTGTCTAAGTTTTCAAATAATTTTATTGCAATAAATAGTCAAAGAATTCTAATTTTTGAAACACCTACTCTATCTGTAGTTATGTTCTCTTTTTCATTCCTAATATCGTATTTATGATTTTATCTTGCTGGGAGTTTGGGTATTTATTTAATTAATTTCTGGATTTATTTTCATATTTCCTTTATTCTTTTGTCTTTAAATTTACTGTTGCTTTTTTTCAATTTTCGAGCTGAGAAAATTACTTATTTTCTTTTGGATGCTTTTTATATTTAATCTATAAATTTATATCTAAGAGAATCTATAGCTACATTTCATGAGTTTCTATATTTAGTAAGTATTGTCATTAAGATATAATTACAATTTTTATTGTTATTTATTCTTTTTTCTATTGTCATCTTTAAAAAAGTAATAGCTTTATTGAGATATAATCCACATGTCACAAAATTCACTCTTTTAAAGTGTGCAATTCATTGGCTTTTAACAGTTCACAAAGATGTGCAACTATCATCACTATCTGATTTCAAAACATATTCATCATTCCAAAAAGAAGCCCCTACCTGTTAGCAGCCACTTCCCATTCCCACATCCCATCTCCTGGAAACCACTAATCTACTTACGGTGTCTATAAATGTACCTACTCAGATTATTTCAATATGTGGCCTTTTGTGTCTGTCTTCTTTCACTTAATGTAATGCTCTCAAGGTTCATCCATATTACGGTATTTATTGGTACTTCCTCCTGTTTTATTACCAAATAATAGTCCTCCATATGGACATACCACATTTTGTTTATCCATTTATCCTTTTATGGTCGTATTGGTTGTTTCTATATTTTGGCTGTTATTAATAATGCCACTATGAACATATATGTACAGATTTTTGTGTAGAGATGTTTTCACCTTTTTTCAGTATATACCTAAAAGTGAGATTGCTGGCTTGAAGGATAACTTGGCATGTAACATTTTGAGGAACTGATGAATTCTTTTCCAAAGTGGCTGCCCCATTTTAATTCATAGCAGCAATGGATGAGGGTTCCAATTTCTCCACATCTTCAACACTTACTATTGTCCGTCTTTTTTATTTTAGCCATCCTAATCAGTATGAAGTGTTATCTCACTGTACTTTTGATTTTCATTTCCCTAATGGCTAATGGTGTTGAGCATCATTTTATTAATTATTATTTATTCTTATTTATATTTGCATTTAAAATTTAAAAAATATAAGGGCCTTATTATTATGCAGATTTTATTTGCAATTTAATTGTATTGTGGTCAGAGAATATGATCTATTTTGATATCAATTTTGTGAAATTGGTTTAGATTTCATTGTGACATAGTATATGGTCAATTTTTACTACTATTCTCTATTTACTATATGTACTTGAAAAAAATGTGTATTCCCTCACTGATAAGTGCAATATTCTATAAATATAAGTAGGTATATGAGAGTAAATAAATCTTATTTTATATTCTGAATCCTTACATTTTATTGTTTACTTTAAAATTTTCCTTTAGAAGTATGTTAAAATTTTGTATTTTGATTATCAGTTTGTTGTTGCTTTATAATTCTTTCAGGTTTACAGGCAAACCTCGTTTTACTGTGTTAAGCTTTATGGCACTTTGCTGATACTGTGTTTTTTATAAATTGGAGGTTTGTGGCAACCCTGCATCGAGCCAGTCTATTGGAATCATATTTCCAACAGCCTGTGTCTCTGTGTCACATTTTGGTAATTATAGAAATATTTCAAACCTATTCATTATTATTATATTTGTTATGGTGCTCTATGATCAGTGATCTTTGATGTTACTATTATAATTGCTTTGGGGTGCCACGAACCATCCCCATATCAGACAGCAAACAATCGATGTTGTGTATGATCTGACTGCTCCACCAATGAGCCATTCCCCCATCTCTCTCCCTCTCTTAGGGCCTCCCTATTTCCTGAGACACATTATTGAAATTAGGCTAATTAATAACCCTAAAGTGTCCTCTAAGAGTTCAAGTGAAAGAAGGGATCACAAGTTTCTCACCTTAAATCAAAAGATAGAAATGATTAAACATAGTGAGGAAGGCATGTTGAAAGCCAAGATAGGCCAAAATCTAGGCCCTTTGCACCAGTTAGCCACCTCGTGAATGCCAAGGAAAAATTCTTGAAGGAAATCATAAGTGTGATTCCAGTGAACATAGGAATGAATAGAAAGTGAGACAGCCTTTTTGTTGATAAGGAGAAAATTTTAATGGTCTGGATACAAGATCAAACCAGCCATAACATTCCCTTAAACCAAAGCCTAATCCAGAGTAGGGCCCTAACTCTTTTCAATTCTATGAAGGCTGAGAGAGGTGAGGAAGCTGTCTCCAGAATATAAAAGTGCAAGGTGAAGCAGCAAGTGCTCAGGTAGAAGCTGCAGCAAGTTATCCAGAAGCTCTAGTTAAGATAATTGGTGGAGGTGGCTACAATAACAACAGATTTTCAATGTGGATGAAACAGCCTTATGGTGGAAGAAGATACCATCTCGGACTTTCATAGCAGGAGAGAAGTCTATGCCTGGCTTCAAAGCTTCAAAGGACAGACTGACTCTTGTTGGGATTAATGCATCTGGTGACTTGAAGTTGAAGCTGATGCTCATTTACGATTCTGAAGATCCCAGGGCCCATAAGAATTATGCTAAATCTACTCTGCCTGTGCTCTATAAATGGAACAGCAAAGCCTAAATGATTGCACATCTGTTTACAACATGGTTTATTGAATGTTTTAAGCACACTGTTGAGTTCTGCTCAGAAAAAAAGATTCCTTTCAAAATATTACTGCTCATTGACAATGCACCTGGTCACCCAAGAGCTCTGATGGAGATGTACAATGAGATGAATGTTGTTTTCATGCATACTAACACAATATCTATTCTGCAAACCACAGATCAAGAAGTTATTTTGATTTTCAAGTTTTATTATTTAAGGAATACATTTTGTAATAGATAGTGATTTTTCAGTAAACTGAAAACCTTCTGGAAAGGATTCCTCATTCTAGATACCATTATGAACATTTGTGATTCATGGGAGGAAGTCAAAATATCAACATTAACAGGAGTTTGGAAGAAATTGATTCCAACCCTCATGGATGACTTTGAGGGGTCTAGGACTTCAGTGGAGGAAATAACTGCAGATGTAGTAGAACTAGCAAGAGAATTAGAAGAGGAGCCTGAAGATAGGGCTGAATTGCTGTAATCTCATGATAAAACTATAACAGATGAGGAGTTGTTTCTTAAAGATGAGCAAAGAAAGTGGTTTCTTGAGATGGAATCTACACCGGGTAAAGATGCTGTGAACATTGTTGAAATGACAACAAAGGATTAGGAATATTCTATAAACTTAGTTGATAACGCAGTGGCAAGGTTTGAGAGGATTGACTGCAATTTTCAAAGAAGTTCTACTGTTGGTAAAATGCTATTAAACAGCATCTCATGTTACAGAGAAATCTTTTGTGAAAGAAAGACTCAATTGATGCATCAGACTTCATTGTCTTATTTTAAGAAATTCCCACAGCCACCCCAACCATCAGCAACCACCACCATGATCAGTCTGCAGCCATCAACATTGAGGTAAGACCCTCCACCAGCAAAAAGATTACAACTTGCTAAAGGCTCAGATGATGGTTACTATTTTTTAGTAATAAATTACATAATAATATACATTGTTTTTTAGATAAAATGCTATTGCATACTTAATAGATTACAGTATAGTGTAAATATAGCTTTTATATGCACCGGGAAACCAACAATAAAGTGACTCACTTTATTGCAATATTTGTTTTATTGGGGTGGTCTGGAACTGAAACCAAACTCTTGGAGGTATGCCTGTATTTTATTTTATTTTGTATTTTGAAGTTATATTTTTTGGTGCATACAAGTCTATGGTGTTTACATTTTCTTGGCGAAATTATGCCTTTCATTATTTTGTGGTTTTCTTCTTTATGACTTTTAAGGCTTTATGTCTCAAATCTATTTTTTTTTTCCCTGTTAATATAACTTAATCATTTTCTTTTATTGCTTGATGTGTGTGTGTGTGTGTGATGATTAGGTTCATATGTCAACTAGGCCAGGTATTGGTGCCCTGTTGTTTGATCAAGAAAGCACTGGCCTGGTTGTTACGGTGAGGACATTTCATGGACTTACATCATCAGTAAGTTGATTCCATTTTTGGCTGAATGCAGGAAAAAAACCACAGTGACGGAGAGAAGTCAGGAGTGGTGAACTGCCACCATCATGCCCTGCCATGTGTCTGATCACCCACAGCTGAGAGGCTAGGCCCACAGAGAGAGGAAGCTGAAGGTAACCAGGCATGGAGGAGAGGGGAGAGACAAGCAGATGGGTATTGTGCCGTGCCATGTGTGCTTGATTGCCTACAGCTGTAGCTTCAAGAGAAAACATCTTTAGATGCTGCTGCCATGTGCCTGATTGCCCACAGCTGTAACTTGGTGAGACAGCATCTCTTAATGATGCCTTGATTTGTACACTTTCATGGCCTCAGAATTGTAAGCATTTAACCTAATAAATTCCCATTATAAAAGCCAACATATTTCTGGTATATTGCTTGGGCAGCATTTAGCAAACTAAGACACATAAAGGTAATTTTGTTTTTTAAATCCAATATGATATTATAAGTCTTTTAATGGTAAGTTTCATCTAGTTACTGTTATGATGATCACGGATATATTTATACTTTATTATTACTCTTTTATTTTACATTTTCTATTCAGCCATTTCATTTGCTTTTAAAAAATTTTTGTTGTCTTTGGATCAATAAGATTTTTCATCTTCTCTTTATTTTTTTTCTCTACTGAAATGGAAGCTATAGCTTCTTTTTCTACCTTTGGTGGTTGACTTTACTTTTACATACTTAACTCTATATCTTTTTCTAAAAATGCTTAAATTTATTCAGCATTTTATCATATTGTTTTAGGTACCCATTGAACATCCATTCTTCATCATATTTTGCTTATTTTTAAGAGTATATACTTATATTTACCAACCTTAAAAATAAATTCTGAGCTCTTTATTGTATCTTTTTTTTTTTTTAAGATTTATTTATTTATTTATTTATACTGCCCTTGCTGCTTGTGCTCGCTGTGTCCATTTGCTTTGCATTTTTCTGTGTCTGTTTGTCTCCCCTTTGTTGCGTCATCTTGATGCACAAGCTCACTGTGCCACACGGGCTGCCAGTTCACCACACCATGTGGGCCGACTTACCTTCACCAGGAGGCCCTGGGAATTGAACCCGGGGCCTCCCATATGGTAAATGGGAGCCCAACCAATTGAGCCACAGCCGCTTCCCTTTATTGTATCTTGTATCCCACTGGGTTCACTCCCACTGAGTGTGAGTTTCTAAGGGTAAATTTATCACAGACATTCCATTGCCATTCCAAGCTACAAAGAAGGCTAGGAACATGAGTATGCAGCTTCATCCCTAACTTTACAAAGCTTACATTCTAGGCAAAAGAGGAGGATGCACATTAAAACAAATAAATACTGTATATTCAAAGAGTATGAGTTCCGTGAAGTAAAGAACATAGGAATGTGGTAGACAGTATCTGAGGCAGGATAAGGGAGAACTAATTTAGGCAGGTGAATAAAAAGTCTCATATGAGGAGGTTATAATTGGGCTGAGATCTGAATGGTGAAAAGTGCCAGGCATGTGATGATATGGAGGAAGGAAGAGCAGCAAATGCATGCTCCCTGAGGAATCAGTGTATCTACAGCAAAGTGGAGCAGGGAGAATTGTGTGAAATCAAGTCAGAGCATGAAGGGCCTTGTGAACTCAAATAAGGAACTTAAATGAGTGTGGACTGTGGGCTTTGGAGTTTTGCTCTGGACACTGACAGACCTTTGGGACTACCATCTTTGGAGAAAGTTCAGCTATTTGGGTGTCCATAACATATGGGGTGTAGTTAATGACACCTCAGTAACTTTACATGGTTGGTTGACGTACATTTAGCTACATCTGTCTGGCTCCTCTGGCAATTTCCTTTCACGTGTCTCTGTGACCTAATAGCTAATTTCCTCTTCTGATCCAAGATCATACCAATACTGGGCACCACATTGAATACAATGTCTTAAACAGTGGAGTAGCAATATGCAGTGATTAGGATGGAAGGGTTCATTGACTACAGTGGTGTAGTTGACCAGATTAACTCATTTCTTGGTTTTCTTCTAACAGCATTCATCTGAATTGAAAAAGAAATGTACAAAAGAGGCAGTCTGGATAAAAGCATTTAGGAAGGACAGATTTCTTCCCCCCACAAAAAAAATATTTGGGATTTTTTAATGGGTGTATGAGAAGTAAACAATCATGGTAATCTTGACTCTCCATTAAAATGTTAGTTTAAAAACTGATTTGACAGTGTTTGTTACAGATTTATTCTGCTCCCAGATGATTCATTGACTATAGGGATTTCTGGAATGGGAAGCTTCATGATGTAACTTCTTCTTCCTCTTACACCCTTGGCAGAGCAATTTTTTCATGTGACCTTGAGCAGCTTCCACTTACATAACTCATGGCACTTCTTCCAAACTCTCTCACTGCTATACAGTATTAGAGAAGAAGGTTAGGTCGGAACTTTGAAGTCAGAATTTCCTTCACTTACTATGTAACATCAGGCATGTAATATAATCTTTCTTCCTCTCACATTTCTTTTTAAATGTTGATAACAGATTTTTTTGTGAAGATCAATTGCACATAAAACAGATCTTGCCACATAACAAGTGTCCAATAAACATTATTGTCTCTTAATTAACTTTACTCCATCCCTATCAAGTATCACTCTTAGAAAATGACTTTATCAATTACTTCACAACTTAAGCAGGCCATCAAGCCTGAACTCTCTCATATTCTCATCCTTTCTTTTTTCCTACAAACTTAGCCTCTACCATTCTTTCTTAGAAGAGAAAAACGAGTCAATCCTCCATCCAAGAATGATCAGTTTACTTGTGGCATCAGATATAATTTCCTCCAGATCCTTATTCATTATCTCTTTATCAAATATCCTAACATTAACTCTTCAATGATTCTTTAATTCTGGCCCATAAATATGCCAAAATCTCTTATTTTAAAAAATATCCTTATATGGAACCTGCTTTGGCTCCTGTATATTTCCCTTCCTTTTATTTTCAGACATTGACTGGTTTTTAGTCAACATTTGCTAGGTTTACAACTCCACTCTCCACTTATTCTTCAGACTTCTGGGTAAAATTTCTAGCCTCATAACTGAAATGAAACTGTTCTTTAAGTTCATCACCTCCTAAGACTTGATGCAGTAAGCTTTTTTCAGTCTTTCTCTCCCTTGAACTTTAATTTGATTGTTATCTCCATCCTGAGTCTCTCATTTTTTGGCTTCTTAGACCTCTCTGATCTCTTTTTAGTGTGTGTATTAATTGTTTGTTGCTACATAACAAATTATCACAGACTTAGCAGCTTAGAGAAGAACAAAGTTATTCTCTTACTGTTTCTTTGGGTCAAGACTCTGATGAGTTTCACAAAGCTGAAATCAAGTTTTCAGTTGGGGCTGTAGTCGCATCTGAGGCTTGGAATCCTCTTCCAAGCTCATTCAGATTGTTGGCCAAATTCAGTTCTGCAGATGTAGAGTTAAAGGTGGCTTCTGTCTTCTCCAAGGCCAGCAAGAAAACATCTGCTGCAGTTTCAAATTTTTCCTGATTATTTCTATCTCTGACCCAGATCTAGACCCATACCTAAAGAGTTCATATGATTAGGTCAGGCCCACCCAGGATTATCCTCCTCACTTAAAGTCAGCTGATGTGGGAATGTAATTACATCTGCAAAACTCTTTCACAGGAGCACCTAGATTAGTATTTGATTGAATAACTGGTAGAAAATGTATACATCAAGGGGTGGGAATCTTGAGGGCCATCTTAGAATTCTGCCTACACCATTATCCTATACTGTTGCCTACTGTTTTAGTTTCCAAACTGCTGAAAAAAAAATACCATGTAATTGATTGACTTAAACAATGGCAATTTATTGACTCACTGTTTTGAGGCTAAGAGAAGTCCAAAATCGAGCCCTCAGCAAGGCAATGCTTTCTCCCTGGCAGCAACGATCATTAGTCCTTCACTTTTCTATCACATGGCAGTGCATATGGTGGCGTCTTCTCCTTGCTCTTCTGAGTTCTCTTAACTTCCAGCTTCTGGCTGCTCTCTATGGATTTTCTCTCCTCTGACTTTCTCTCTACTCATAAAGGGATCCAGTAATCCAGATTAAAGCCCAGTCTGATTCAGTTGAACAACACCTTAACTGAAGTAACATCTTGAAGAGATCTAATTTACAATGGATCCACACCCAGTAGAATGCAGACCAAGGCCGAGAACATGTCCGAACTGAGTTCACAGTTCAATCCACAACACCTATCAACAGCATCTTTTGTGACAATAGTCTAAAAGTTGGTGTTTCGTGTACTTCCAAAACTTGGACCTCTTCTTTTCTCTTTCTATATATTCCCCGGCATTATTTGATCTACTTTCATGGTTTCTGTTTTAGTTTGCTTTGCTGCTGAAAGCAAATACCATAAAGTGCGTTGGCTTTGACTTTGGGAATTTATTAGTTTACAGGCTTACAATTTTGAACCCATGAAAATGTCCAAATCTAGGTATCATCAAGACGATGCTTTCTTCCTGAAGACCAGCTGTCAGCAATCCTGGACTCCTCTGTTACATGACAAGGTACATGGCAGTGTCTGCTAGTCTCTCATTTCTCTTCCAGGGTTTTGCTGCTCTCAGCTTCGTTTCAGTGGCTTTCTTTTTTCTGTCTGAATTTCATTCTCTTATAAAGGAATTCAGTAAGAGGATTAAGACCTTCCTGGACACACCTTAACTGAAGTAACCTACTCAAAAGGTCTTACAATAGGTTTCTACCCATAGGAATGGATTAGCTTTAGGAACATTATTTTCTAGGGTACATACTGTTTCAAACCTTTTATTCAATGTTAACCAAACAATCCATCTACTCTACCTAGTTAACTCTTCTGAACTTCCTACCTGTATTTCTAACTGCCTTTTAATATCCATTGTGATTTCTAATAGATACTCAAGGAAAACTCCTTAATGCTGCTATATACAAGCATAAAATAAAAGCATGATTTTCTGTCAACTTTTTCTTTCTTGAATGAGATCACCATTTACTGAATTGCTTAAAACAAAAAATTTGGATCTTAAGTTGGTATTTATTGAAGGCTTAATGTAGATCAGGGACCCTCTTAAATTCTTTAAATTAAATGTCAAATTTATTAACATTTAATCCTCACAATATTTCTATGAGTAAGGAACCATTATTAAGAAACCTTACCAGTAAGTTTTTAACTTAACCAGAGTAGTGTATCTAGTAAGTGATAGGGCTAGATTCAAAGCTCTCTGGCTCAAGACCCAAGCTCTTAGCCACTATGCTATTAATTTTCTTTCCCCATGCCAATTTGGTCATCATATCCTATTCTACCTATGCAATATCTTTCAAACTCATCTCCTTATCTCTAGCTCTGTTGTCATGCTTTGGTTCAGGATATCTTAGAAAATTTTCCCAGACTGGTGTTCCCATCTACACCTCTTGCCTATTTAAAACAACCTTTACATTGCTATCATGTTAATCACATTTCAGTGCAAATGAAGTTACTTCCATGCTTACAGGCTTCCCATCCAAATATCTGCCATTCTAAGCTTTTTCCAGCTGGCCCCTTACCATCTTTTTCTTCCTTTTCCTTTTGTTTCTAACTGAATCTGCATTCATCTCTCCCATGGTACTCTTCTTTACACCTTTGTCTTCTCTTCAATATTGTAAGTTCATTATGAACAGGAGTCAATATTGTGTAGTACCTGGCTTATAAATGGGCTCAATAAATGTGTTGAATAAACCATGTTTGGAATCTATCTTTCTTTGTTTCAAGACTTATATTTCAAGATCCATATTAAAAGATGATTTCATGAAAGTAAGTGAAGAATTTATTTCTCTAGCTGAAATACCAATATATGCCATATAGCTCTCAGTATATAGTATAGATCCACATATAGTTAATTATGAAGGAAGCATTTATATCTATTGAGCTCAGGCCCTGGGGTTTGATTCTTTATTTCATAGGTTACACCAATCAATATCTTTGCTCAAAACGGTGTGTGGTTTTTTGTTTGTTTGTTTGTTTTCAAGTAGTTGGGGTCACAGCAATGGTTTTCTATTTAGATAGCTACACACTAGTCCCCTTCTTGTTTTAGTACTGGGTAATTCAGCTGACAGTAATCCATCTATAAACTCAATAGACTTTTTGACTATGCCAGCTGAAGGAAAATGGCCCATATCACTAGGGTGAACAAGATCACCTAAGTGTGTTTAATGGAATATAATAAAGCACATTCCCTCACAACGTGATTTGAATGTCCTTCCTCAGGGTGCAATTAACTGATACACACAGCCAGTTAGCTTGGGACTTTTCATTCCTGCATTGGCAAAACAAGGTCAATTTTTTGAGGCTACTTTTTAAAAATAAATTCTCACATCAGAGAACTTTCAAGCTTCCTCTGACTTGCCAAACTTGCCTCCTTTCGTAGTTTACACTTTTAATAATTTTCATGCACTCCTGCTAAACCCTGAGGGTGGACTCCTGACCTCCTTGCTAGAGGTGCGAATGATGACTTGGTTAGTGACTGCTCTGCAGTTCTCCAAAGCTCCTCCTCCCCAGACCGTGACAGTTCTTCGGATGCTGAGGTTGGGAAGCAGGACAGGGGACAGTCCTGGGGTGCAGCTCGGAGGGGGGAAGCCGAATCCTGGCGGCTGAAGAGGCCGTGCAGGGGACCGGCCTGCGATGCAGAGCGTGGACTCTCTCGGCCACCCCCCGGCTGCTCAACCTGCCCCCGGCTCGCCCTTGGGCCCGGGCCGCCTGGCCGGGGCCGCTGTCCACAGTGGGAGGTGCTGAAAGCAAGGAGCCGGGGCGGCGAGGCGGACAGCTTCTCCGAGCGTCCCCCTCCCCGCTCCGCGGCTCCTCCAGCCCTCCCCTCCTCCCGCAGCCATGTTCCACGCTCGGGGAGGTGCGGGGGAAGGGGAGAGGGACGGGGGATCAGGGCGGAGAGAGCCGGCTCTGCCTCGGGGAAGGAGGGGATGAGAGTTGGGGGGAGCAGCGGGAGGAGGAGGAGGAAGAGGCGGCGGCGGCTAGTGAGGAGCCAGCTCTGGGTCCTGCAGTAGGACTCCCGGGAGCCACCATCATGGTGAAGAGGAAGAGCTCCGAGGGCCAGGAGCAGGACAGCGGCCGCGGCATTCCCCTGCCTATCCAGACCTTCCTGTGGCGGCAAACCAGGTGAGGGGCGCAGAGGGTGCGCCGCGGGCTGCCCTGGGTTGGGGACGCTCCTGGGGCCACCCAGGTCGCCGCCACCGCCGCTGCCGCTGCTGCTGAGGCCGCGCCACAGCCTGCAGCTCCCTCTGTGGAGCTGGGAAGCAAGCCCTCTGAATCCTCTGAAAAACACGCATTTAAAAAAATATTTCAGTGAAGTTTGAAGATAAGCAGATTGGCAGTTGTCTAATAAATATATACATCATTGAGGGGGCGGGAGGGCAGAGAACCCTGGAAGAGGGGGCAGGGAACTAAGGAAGATAATTATGACTGCCTGTGCTCCTGCGTCCAATTCCCCCTCCATCTCCTGCAGTAATTCCAGCCCGGTGACCTGTTGTTTTTCCAGCCCCTGTTTGGCTAATATCTGCTATGCCCACTTGTTAACCATTTTTGCTCAGGTTCAGCCAGTGAAATCTTCCCGGTTAAAGCCCCTGAGGAGAATTTTTGATAAGGGATTTTTTTTTTCCTGGAGAGGTCTAAAACCTATTCCAATAATTGGGAAGCAAGGTTTCCTTTATTATTTTTGTTGTTCTAATTTTGAGATTTATCAGATAGGAAATTAGGCTCAGGAAATCATGACCCATAAGTCATATTCATTTTTCGGTTTTAATATGACTGTACACATGTGTAATGTACCACTTCTAACCACTGACAATTTAGAATCTGATTGGTAAAGTCTTCTGGATGAGTAGATACAGAAAAACAGATATCTGCATCTGTTTCGTATATGTAGTTATATGTGTAAAAGAAAATGTCCTCAGCTCTTCAGTACCTACTCATTAACAAGCTATAGGGAAACATGAAATTTGAGTTTCAGAGCACCGCACCATATTCAATGAAAAAAGCCATAGGGATTTCTTAATACTATTTTCACTAATATTTATTACAAATGTCTATTAATTTTTCAGTGCATTTTTGAGGCCCAAACTGGGGAAACAATATGAAGCCTCCTGCGTGGTACGTGATGTCTACCATTTAATGATTAGTTCCATATATAATGTGATAACTTGGATTAAAAATGATGTTAAATTATACTGCCTGTAAATGCTAATTCACTCAGCAATTATTATTGAACAACTATTGTGTGCCAGGCATAGATCAGACCAGTGGTCAAAATAAGCATAGAGTTTATATTCTAGGTGGAGAAGGGGCAGACCATAACCAAATAAATATAATACATAGTAAGCCAGATGGTGATGAGAGCTCTGGAGAAAACTTAAGCAAGAAAGGAGATTAGGGAGAATTAGGGGTGGGGGAGAATAAGTGGTGGGTGGGTAAGGCCTACCTGCTAATATAACTGTTGGACAAAAATCTGAAGGAAGGAAGGGTGAGAGATAGCTGAGGGAAGAGCAGAGGGAACAGCAAATCTAAAGAAGCATAGCCCAGAGTGGGGATTAAGTGATGGGATGAGGAGGGGGACAGTAGTAGAAGAGGAATTGGAGAGATAACAGAACTGGGCAGTGGAGGGCCTTGCAATGACTTGCTTTAAAAGCCAAATCCTTAACCAACAATGTCAAGACTGCCATATAATGGAAGTTCATATGAAAATTGCCTAAGAAATACTCAAAAAAAGTAATGTGAAGTGTTGAACTTGGAAGTCTTGCATGTGTTGTACAGTCTGAAAATAGAAAATATAAATTATGGTAATAATGCCATTAATACTTATTCAGGAAGAGTGTCCTTGTCCTGATTTCTAAGGGTAAGTTTCCACAGTGAGAAAATAAATCATGAAATCATCAAGCAAATTTGAAATGAACTTTTCACAGACTCCATTAAAACTGAGAACTCATGTAAAAGTCTTTATACTGCATATATTAAAGTCTAATAGATATTAGATATTGGCATACATATTTGCAAATTGTTACATGGCTACCTTTTTATAGTAAGGAATTCCTATATGTGTTAGGGCCACAAAATATGGCGGGGGCTAACTGGAGAGTTATACACACACGCACACACACACACACACTTAAGTAGGAATCAGTTTGGTTGCATCCTCTGCCTTTCAAACTTGTAATATTTTCAAATGTAACTTTCTTATAAGGACCTTTTAATGTAATTTATTGTTGTATTTAGCTCAAGTCAGAATAATTTGATACTTTGGTGCTTCACTTTCTGAGAGTATCTCTGGCCAGTATAAAAGATTCAACAAACCTTCCTTCCTTTGTCCCTCCCTCCCTCCCTCTCTTCTATACTGAATATCTTCTATGGTGTCAGGCATTAGGTAAGGAGGCCATTTCTGGAGACACGGGGTAAATCAGGGACTATAAAACCAGATTTTTGAAAGAGTTGTATCTTCGTTAACACCTGTTGAATGCAGACATAAATTCTAGCCCTCAAGACACTTTAGCAAAAGGTTAGCAAATTCAGTTTGATTTGAAACTGTGAGAACCCCTTTGAATGACTCGGCAATATTTTAGGAAATAGTATACACAAAAACTCATGCAGTTAAGTGTTGTGTTATATTCTTTGTCAGAGGAAGCTTATTTTGATGAAAATAAAAATCATCTAATAATTCAAGCCTTATACATTGGATCAAAATGTGCAAATCGATAGACAATAGGAAATTTTCACTGACCCGTTAACTTGCATGTCAACATATATAGTGAAATACAATATGAACAAACCCTAAAGAATTTGGTTTGGTGAGTTGCATCTTTTGAGGTAATTATGATAATTTCTCCACCAATGAAAATCTCTAGTTGCTTATTTTACATGCTTTTGTTTGTATCTGTAGTCCTTTGAACGAGTGTTGGTAGAAAACAAGCTGCATGGCCTCTCTCCAGCCCTCTCAGAAGCCATCCAGAGCATTTCCCGATGGGAGCTGGTACAAGCCGCTTTGCCTCATGTCCTCCACTGCACTGCAACCCTGCTTTCAAACAGGAACAAGCTAGGTTGGTGCTTCTCAATTATTTCCTCATAGTATACCATTGTCCTTTGTGTTCAACACTCAATACTCATAATAATATTTATTGAGTACTTACTGTTTTCACGGGCAGCATGCATACATTGTCTCATTTAATTTTCATAACATCCCCATACGTCGGTACCACTATTATCCCCATTTTACCAATGAGGAAACTGGCTCTTTTGTTTTTTATTTTACAGGTAATTTTTAAATATATTGTCCTTTTGAACATTAAAATATTATAGGGAACCTGAAGGCTTATCCACCCACAATAAGTCTTAGCCCAGTGTATTAGTCAGGGTTCTCTGGGGAACAGAATCAACAGGAGATATCTGCCTATAATATGAGATCTTGTAAGAGTCTCTCACATGACCGTAGGGATGCACAAGTCCAGGTTCCGCAGGCAGGCTGCAAACCAGACACTCTGATGAAAGTCCAATGAAGGTCCATGATGAGTTTCTGGGAGAAGTTGGCTGTCCAAAGATGAGGTGGGAAATTCTCTCAGAATGTTGAAATTGCTTCCCCTTTTAAGGTATTCAACTGATTGGATAAAAGAGTCACCCATTGCTGATGGCAATCTCCTTGATTGATGCAGATTTAGTCAGCCATCTACCCAGTAAACTCACTGGTAACCAAAGTCCATAAATATTCTTGTATTACAATTAGCCCTGTGCCTGCTTGACCAAACACCTGGACACAATTACCTGGCCGAGTTGACACATTAGCCTAACCATCACACCCAGGTTGCCCCTTTGCCCTCCCAACTCCCAGAACAGACACCTTCATGGATTTGGCATATACCCTTCCAGACTTTTTTCCAGCTTTGAAGTACTATATGTACATGTGCACACATGTGTAAAGATTGTTTTTCCTTTTTTACATTATTTTGCAAATTGCTTTTCTCACATGGCAATACGTCCTAGTCATCTATTCCATGTTAGTGTATTTACTCTTCTCTATCCCACCTCCTCCCCTCATTCAGATCTCTGCTGAAATAGTACCTGTCTGGTGGGGCATTTCCTGGTTACACTGTCTAAAATAGACAAGTTGTTGTCTTCAGAGCCTCTACTCGTAATTACTATGTCACCTCTTTGGAAATATATATGGGAAGCTGACTGAAGAAATGTGATGCTTGTAGTTTCTGCTCATATTGGCCATGTCTTTCTATAGAGATTACAGCTGGTCAGGAAGCCCACAAAACAAGAATGAGCCCTGCTGGCTGTGGTTATAAGAAGCATAGAGAAATGCTAGTGTCTGGGTCATCGAGCTGTAGAGCACAGCAAAGATGTTCTTCTTGACCCAGGGTTAACATCGTTGTTCTGGTCACAGAGTTTGATTTAACCTTGCTGTATGGTTTTCCCATGCAGGCCACCAAGATAAACTGGGTGTTGCTGAGACAAAGCTCCTTCACACCCTGCACTGGATGCTCCTGGAGGCCCCCCAGGACTGCAACAGTGAGCGGTTTGGGGGCACAGACCGAGGCTCCAGCTGGGGGGGCAGCAGCAGTGCGTTCATCCACCAGGTAGAAAACCAAGGTTCTCCAGGGCAGCCTTGCCAAAGTAGCTCCAATGATGAAGATGAGAATAACCGAAGGAAGATCTTCCAGAACTCCATGGCAACTGTGGAGCTCTTTGTATTTCTGTTTGCTCCTCTGGTACACAGGATCAAGGTAAACAGAAAGCAGGTGTCGAGCTGAGGTGGGATGGAGATGAAATGGGAGGGGCTTTCCCTATTTGGGTGTCCATGTCTTGTATGATCTTATAGCAAACCAAGGCATGGGGAGCTTTATTTTTACATTAAACAACCGAACATGATATCAAAAACACAGAACCCCACATATCATTTACCTACTTAAAAATCTTCTATGTTTCTCCATCTGCCCCAATATAATGCCCAATATATTAAACGTGGCATAAAAGGTCAAGCATGATCTGGTGCTTAAGTTCCTTTCTTGATTTACATCCTGCCAATCCCTACTGGCCACTTCAAGATCCAGCTTCCCAGGGGCCATTCTCTGAATATGCTCTTCCAGTTTGCTCTGCTTTCTTTTCCTCCTCTGTTCCTCTCATGGTCCTTCAAACCCCAAATTCCAACATCGTATTTCTACATGAAGCTTTTCCTATACCTTTCCACATATCATCATCTCTACTGGGTTTCAATAGCACTTTGTAAATACCTTTATTAGAGCAGAGGATCTAGAGCAGGGGCTATAATCTTTTATGTGCTATGGTCCTTTTTGGCAGTTTGGTATAGTCTATGAACTGCTTTCAAAATATGCTTAAATACATAAAATTCCAAATTTGGAATTACAAGGAAGCCAATTATATTAAGATACAATTATATCTACATACCCTTTGGATCTAGAGGAGACAATATAAGTTGAAATTACAGCACTACCACTTTCGAGGTGTGTGATCTTGGTGATATTACTTGACCTCTCTGATCCTCAATTGCATAAAATTACAGATACCACTAACATAGAGTGAATATATGTGAAAACACAGTATAGTTCCAACACATGGAAAGGATTCAAGAACTGTTTGTTATTTCTGAGATTGAATAAATTATAGTATTCAATCAAGTGGTAAGATATGAGATAAGAAGCAAGTAATATGTTCAACTGTTCTACCTATTAATAGAATATTACAATCTTATTGAATGGATGCTTTGAGTTATCAATGTATATAAGAAGGTGATTGTGATCATTAACAATCACTAAAAGGGGGATTGACAAACTGATCTTTTCTCCCATTTTAGTTTTGGTTAAGACTGGTAGGAACAGAATTGAAATGACCTCTAATTCCCAAAATGGTTCTCATGCACTGGCCACATTGCCCATCAAACATAATAAATATTTTAATGTTGTTAAATCACATTAAATTGTTAGTAAAAAAAAAGAAGCTGTAGTTTTCCATTTAAAAGTCTTTTATAAAGGTTATACTTAATGGAAAGCTTTACTTGAACTGAGACCTTCCTGCGCCTCTGACACCTGCGGGACCTGGCTTCTGCCCTCCTCTTCAGCCTCAGCCTCCCCTCATCTCCCTGGCCTCTCCTTTGACCACTAAGTCTGCAGGCTTACTGTAGGCCCTCCCTCAAATGCACCCAGCTCATTTTTGCCTTCAAGTCCTCACATTGGTTTTTCCATCTACATGGAACATTTCCCCTCATCTCCACCCTCAGATTTTCACTTGGCCATGTCCTTCTTGTTAATTTACTCTTAACTCAAATGTTACCACCTCAGAGATGGGCCACTAGCAGATTACCTTGCTTTTTTCTTTTTAGCACTTATCAATTCCTGGAATTACTTTATGTGTATTTATTGCCCATCACTCCCACTAGAAGAGAGGTTCCTTGCGTGAGGGGCCCCTGCCTGTCCAGTTTACAGCCGTATCTCTAGTGCCTAGTATGGTGCCTGGCTTCTATTGGGTACCCAATAAATATTTGATGGCTGACTCACTGACTAAACCCATGTTATAATCAGAAACCACTTCAGGTGCCAAAAGTAGCAATTATGTGTAGGTGCAAAGTTCTTAAAATGGAGAGAACAGAAAGCTTAAAAATGATAACCCATAAAGATGTGTCTCGGATGAGAAATATCCTCTGCAGTTGGAAAATGTGGGAGTATAGGGTACCCAGTGCAGCTGTAATTTTATTTGGAGGATGTGGCTGAAAGTCCAAGTTTTGGAAACAGCCTGCATTTGTCCTACTGTATGACATTGAGCAATCAACTTCTTTAAGCCCCAGTTTCGCATGTATAAATTGGACATAATGATACTTTCTTTATGGATCTTTGTGAAGATTAAACAAGTTAAAGTGCTCAATGTAACATATAGAATGTCATTGGATAATTAGAGGGTTTTTAGTGTTTGCATTTTATTGATAATGGTATTATGTATTATTGGTAGAAGGGAGTCAGTTCCTCTTTCAGGAGAGACTATACAGATAGTTGAGGAAAGCTGGCTCCAAACCCCCAAGTTTTATCCATGACCTGGAAAGTCTTTCATTCCAAATGAAGAACAGCAAGTTAAATTAAGAAAAGAACACTTAACTAACATTCTATTGAGTTAAGGATAGAATTTAGCTTAAGCAACTAGCAAAATAAATCCTGAATGCGCATAGGTGTTTTTTCTTTAAAATCTTGTTTTATCAACACCTACACACAACTCAACAACTAACCAGCAAACTTCAGCTCATATAATAAGAAGCATTTTCATTGTGTTTTCTTAAAAATGAAAAGTATGTTTGTCTCATTTAGAAAGTATAGGCCTATGACATGGCCCATCTACCTAGATGTGTTCTTTGTTCTTTGTAGGTTTAATTATGGGACATGATTCTACCTATTGTGTGATAAATGTGCCCGATGACAAGCATTGTTACAGTAATAGAAGAAAAAGGCAAATAAAAAAGGGAGAGATAAGTTCATGTTTGAGGAGGAAGGAAGTATGAGAAACACCAGATCATGGCCTTATACAGTCATTCAACACATGCTCATTGAGTAATCTGGAGCCATTACTTAGTAGCTGAGTAATGTCAGACAAGTCACTTAATGTCTCTGAGCCTCAGTTTACTCATTTGTAAAATGGAAGTGATAATAATAGTGAGCTGTACTATAGGCAGTTTTAAGGGCATGAGACAATGCATGTAAAACACTGTACAGTGATCAATACATAGTAAACAATTATTGTTAGCTATTACTACTATTGCTAGCATTATTGTTTTTATCATTTTATCATTGCTATGAGTAAAGTATCATTATAGATGCTGTAGGCAGTTAAAAGTTTGAATGAGTCAACACATTTCCCTACAAAGAATTTTTGTCTGAGAGAGGTGTTTGCTTTTACAATGTTAAGAATGTGCAAACCCTACATCAAGATTTCTCAGCCTTGACATTGCTGACATATTGGACCAGATAATACTGTATTGTGAGGTATTATCCTGTGTATTGTAGAATATTTAGCAGTATCTTTGACCTTTATTCACTAGATGCCAGTAACAACTCTTCCCACCACCACCCCCGAGTTAGAACAACTTCAGATGACTCCAGACATTGCCAAATGTCCCTAGGGTAAGGGGAGGCAAACTCGCCTCTGACTGAGAACCACTGCCCTAAATCTTTCATTTGCCTACAGGTTATCAGGCCCTGTCCAGACCTGCTTCCTTTCCTATTCATTCTAGACCCATGTGAACTTCTCACAAGCATCACGAATGCTCTTTTCTCCCTATCCTTCCTTTGCATTTGCCCTTCAAAACTCCAACCCCAGATCAAGACTCAGATCTACTTCTCTATCTCTGCCCTAGAGTTCCATATGCTGCTGGGGAAACATCATGCAACCATCTAGATTTGTACTTCTACAATGTTGTGGTCTCCAACTCCCACATGCAGACCTGCTTCTCAATACTTTCCTTGATTTTATTGCCTCAAACCCACATTCAGAGCTAATGCAGACCTTGTTGCAGGTTGAAGCTTGAGTAGGGCAGGAGGCATGGGAGGCATGGGAGGCTGAAATCCTCTCAACTTCTTCACTTCCCATTACTCCTCAGCCTCTTACCCTTGCTTCTGCTTTCCTCTATTATATGATAGATAATTTTCACATATCATTTCTAAGTTCACAACTACCACAGGGATATGGTGTTTTGTTTTGTTTTTACCAAAGAGGAAACAGGTTCAGAGAGGAATTATTCAATCTCATAAGTAGCCGAGGCACAATTCAAACTGAATTCCACCTGACTTTCTATAACACTACAATGTTTCTTATGTTTCTGTGCTGGAACTCTTCTCACTAATGTCATCAAGGATCTCTGAGTTGTTGAACCTAATCTCTATTTCACAGACCTCATTTTACTAAACCACAGCTGCATTTGAAATTACCATCTTGCCCTCTTCCTGTAACTTCCCATTGCCTTTGTGACACCACACTCAGCTTGTTCTCCTTGCATTCCTGACTATTTCCTTTGAGAGCTCATCTTCATTTCTCCTCTTTTTAACACTGGGTTTCTCCAGAAATATATCCTGGACTCTTTTCTCGCTCTGTATCTTCTCCTTGAAAGACCTCCATTCCCCCCCAGCAGCTTCATTTACCGTCTATGTCCTCTAGGCTGAGGTCACCTAATTCTCTATCTCCAAACTAGTTTTCTCTCCTCACCTTCAAACCAAAATTCCAACTGAATTCTCTAAATACCATTTCTCTGGCATTTCAAACTTCTCCTTGAACGAGCTCTTGGTCTTCTGTTCTGTTTCAGAACATGGATGCATTCGTGCAAGCTTTGAGACTGGAAGCTTCCTTTGACTACTCTCTCATCTGATCACAGAGCCCTACCCATTTTTGTCTACTAAATATTTTTCTAATGTTTTACTTCCTATTGATCCCTTAAGCCAAGCCTATATCATCTTTTACTTATATCCCTTACTTGGGCCACCTTCTAACTGGATGCACAGCTTCCTGGTTTGTCTCATAAAATCCATCCTCAACACTAGAGTGATCTATTTAAAATGCACATTTGATCACATCACCATCATGTTCAAAATAATTTGTTGGTGTCTCCTAATACAGAGGGTAAAACTCTAACTCCCGAGGCTTCTGATATACCAGGCCTTCCGTGACCTGGCTGCCTGTAAGCTCCAAATGTTTGGAGTCTCCCTAAGAACAAAACACACTATTGCTCAGGCCTTTGCTCACGTTGGTCCTGATGCCTGGAATCCTCTCCTACTCCACCCCTCGGCCTGGAAAACTCCTACCCATCCTTTAAGACTCCTCCATTCAAGATCCAGCCTCCCAGGCATAAGGGACTGGTTAAGGGACTCCAGGTTAAGGGACTCCCCCTCCTCTATTTCCATAAAATTCTAAACATATCTTTATTGGTATGCTTAGTTTGTTCATTATCATATTCTGTCTATGTCTAGCTCTCCCATTTGCTTCTCAATAGTTTAAAGGTAGGAATTACCATTATTTCCCTAGTATTTAACATAGTCCTGTGTTTAGTAAGTATTTAATTAATTGAATAAATGAATGAATGAATGTGCTAATTAGCAAATAAATGCAAGTGACTGATACTTTCACAAAACAGTATATTCAATGCATACTTTTCTATGCTTTTAATTTAAAACAAGCTCAAAGATTCCTCATAAAAATTAATAATCTGAAAGTTCTATCAAATATATAATTAATTTTAGAGCAAATTTTATTTTATCAGTTAAAAATGCTGAATATTTATTAAAACTAAGGAATCTCCATTAAAGGTGGCTTCAATATTTTCATGGTTTTTCATAGTCACTTATTCCTCAAGAAACATTATTGAGTGCCTTTTATATGCCAGGCAGTGTTCAAAGTGCTTGAGAAACATCAGGGAATAAAACAAAATCTAAGCCCTCAAGAAGGTTCTTACAAAATCCCTATGTATCGAGTAAACAACTTTAAAATGGAGTTTAAAGCAATAGTTTTTAAATTAGATCTCTGTAAGCTTACTAGTAAACTACCTAGGATTTCTTGATGCTATCATGGAAACAGGCTCTTAGTGAAAGCAAGAAAAATATCTCATATGTGGAGTGTTTACACCTTCTGGTTTTTCTCAAGTCCTTTCCAGACCACCTGCCCTTCAGCTGTTTGAATGATCGTGTCTTCTCCAGCTACTGAGTTTCTGGCTGTGTGTGCATACACAGCATTGGGTGACCCAGTAGAGGGGACTCTAAAAGAAGAATTAGGGTTCCTGGGTTTGTATACTGTCAGTGTAAGAGGAATTACAAAGGAATACACCCACATTAGAGGAGGCCAGAAGTACTGCAGGCACTCAGGTCTCAAGAGCAATTGGATTTGATTGGCATGATTTGGGAAAGCTAAAACATACTCAGTTAATCAACAATTATATATTGGTGATCCAGAGAAAAGGCACTGAACAGGGATATCTCAATTTATCTGCAAGAAATATACAATCTAGTTGAGAATAAATAAAATCAAATAAAAGGATGCCAGTACCTGACAGTGAGTACTAAGTGGCACATTGATATGGCAGATGATAAAGGCCAGGATTTCAATCCCAAACTGCTCACTTCCTGCTGTAGTTTCCAGCAAAACTTTCCTTGTTTCAAGGTTACTTACCAGAAACATGGGGCAGTGGATGGGGCTCAAACAGTTGAGCGCACACCTCCCACATGGGAGGTCCCAGGTTCAGTCCCTGGTGCCTCCTGAAAAAAAGCAAAACAGCAAACAACAAGCAAAAACAAACAAACAAACAAAAAAACAACTCAGGGGAGCCGATATGGCTCAGTGTTTGAGTGCCGGCTTCCCACATAAAAGGGCCCAGGGTCAATCCCCAGCCCATGGTACCTAAAAAAACAAAACAAAACAAGAAACAAAAAAACATGGAAAGGACTGGTCTGAGATGAAAATGCATTGAAACCTGGTCAATTGAGGTTTGGTTTCCTCCATTTCTAGAGACAAGTCTGATAAGCTTTTAAAATATTATTTCTCTGCTTGCTGGATCTAATCCCATGTCTAATACTATGCAGACTGCCCCATGTCTGTTTCACAAGAATTTGGGTGACTCTCCCCTTAACTTTACACCTGTGTCTAGTTGCTTACTCAGTTTCTCTAATTGAATGCCTAGCACACATCTCAAATTTAACATGTCCAAACTTGCCCCTTCTTCAGACTTCCCCAGCTTCATTAATGGCAAAGCCAAAAACCTTGTGATCACCGTTTAAAACTTTTATTTTTTATTACAGAATTAGGTTTACAGAAAAATCATGCGTAAAACACAGAGCCACCATATTATTAAAACCTTGCATTAGTGTGGTACATGTGTTACAATTCATGAAAGAACATTTTAATAATTATACTATTAACTATAGCCCATCATTACAATAGGGTATTTCTATCGCCTTTGACTCCTCTTTCCCTAATGCTTCTCTTCCAGTCCATCAGCAGATCTCATTTGCTGAATCCAGAATATACCAGTTCTCATTACTGCTAAACCCTGGTCTAATCATCTTTCACCTATATGATAACAATAACCTCCTAAGTGGTTTCTCCTTCCACCTTGCCCTTTTTAGAATTATTCTTAATAGTCCAGGCAATCCTATTAAAACATAGGTTCAAGCATGTCACTCTTCTACTCAAAACCTTCCAGTGTTTTTCTCATCTTACTCAGAAATTGATAAAGTCCTTACTATGACCTATAAAGCCCTATATTATCTGGCACTCTATAAGTTCTCTGATCTTACCTTTTTCCTGCTCTTTCCTTCTTCACTTGACTCTTGAGAGACAGTCTCTTGATCATTGACATACTAGGCATACCTAGGGTCTTTGTACTTGCTGGTCCCTTTTCATGGAATTTTCTTCCTAGGGATGTCCACAGGGCAACTCCCTCAATTTCATTCATATATTTACTCAAAAGTCACCTTCATAATAAGGCCTTCACTGGCCATCCTATCTAGAATGCCAACACTTCCCTTTGACTGCTTTACTTCTCCTTTGCACTAGTAGGAAGTTTTGTATGTTTTATCCACTGTTGAATTCCATCTCCTAGAATAATACCGGGTACATAGTAGGTGCTCTATAAATATTTGAAGAGTGAATGTTGAATGAATTTGGCCAAGTGCCTTTCTTGCTTTCCTATATTTCCACAGGGTGACCCAGAGGCTTTCCTATTGCAGGAACTTCTGTGGCTCTGCTGCTAAGGGGTGTCAGGATCCTAGTCTGGTCTTTAGCGTTTGTAGAGTCCTTTTTGCACCAACGTGTGCATTTATGCAAGGATTTTATCAGCCTTTCTCCTTGAAGCTTCCTTTGAATTTGGGCTATATTGATTGACCATTGATAGAATCAACTTCTCTTTTTCATTATTTCCCATTTTCTTTTCAGTTCTTATCTTTCTAGCTAAGTGGTTTTCAACCATTGCTGCACACGAGAGTCACAAGGGGGAGCTTTTAAAAACCTCACAACGATTCTCATTTAATTGGTCTGGGATTAGGCCAGGAGTGGGGCCTGGGCTATGAATGTTTTGAAAGTTCCCCAGGTGATTCTAATGTGCAAGCCAGCGTTGCAAACCACTACCCTAAGTGATAGCCTAGGTTTCAGTTGTGTTTGTTAATCTGGGATCACATTCTCTGCTTCCATCATTATATTATTTTGAGAGGCTAAGGTGTTTAGAATGTATTGTTGAATAGCACGTATTTGGACTCAATGATATTGCATTTTAAACACTCCAGTCTCTCAAAACAATGCAATGATGGAAGCAGAGAATATCGTCCCTGGAAGAAACCTTAAATTGTAGATAAATTGAGTAAGCATTGGTTGTAAAGTCATGTGTACCCAATTCCTAATTCTGTTTTAATCATTGTGGTGATGCTAAGGGCTGTAGAGGGGAGGGGTATGGGGGTGGCAATGCCTAATATATCCCTGCCTTCAAGAAATTAAAGCCTATTGAGAAGGCAACATTGAAAAATAATACTATGAAGGGTATTAAAAATAATAATATTTTTATGTATATATCTGTATATGTATGTCAGATATGTATATATCTGATTCCATGAAATGAATAAATGAGAGATGGTCTGGGCAATGGAAATTCAAAATAGCCCATATCTGAGGACACTGATTTACTGGGGAGAAAAAGGACAATTAAATAATTGAAAGTAATGATAACCACATGTAAAGATATCTGCCAAGACACGTAAACAGGCCTTGATCACTGTAAAAACTAAACAATTTGTGTATCCATGCTTTGCCCAAAACTGCATTTTGATTTATTAATTTTGCATAAAGCAAACCACCATGATTTCCATAATTGCAATGATAAATTAGGGCCATTCATTTACTTTAGAAACACTCATGTAAGTGACGAAAGAAGTTTTGGCAGATTGACCTATTCTGAAAACAATCTTGTGAGTGTTTTTAATAACCTCTGCCTTCTATGGTCCCTTCAGCCAATATTACAAGTTAGTTATCGAACATCGATCTTCTCTTCCTCCAGGAATCTGACCTCACCTTCCGACTGGCCAGTGGGCTTGTTATATGGCAGCCCATGTGGGAGCACAGACAGCCTGAAGTCTCCGGCTTCACTGCACTGGTGAAGCCCATCAGGAACATCATTACAGGTTCGTGACTCAGACACCCAATGGGACAGTGTTGGCAGACTGCTGCACACATAGGAGGGAGGATGATGGGACGATTTGCCCTTAAGAAGCCAAGAAGAGCCATATTTCTCCAGGGAGTTATCTTCGTGTGCCAGATACAGGGCTCATTCAAATGAAAAGAAACTCCAAATCAAGGGCATATGCTGTTGTGTTGCGTGACTTTGGATAATTCACTTAAATTTCCTGTGCCTCAGTTTCCTCATTTATAAAATCTATAAAATGGAAGCTATAATATCATATTAATAGTAATTATCTCATAGGATTGTTTTGAGGACTAAATGAGTTAATATATGTAAAATTGCTTAGAAATGTCAAATAGTAAGTGCTGTGGAGTGGAGGCTCCTTAACAGTATCATATTTGTGTTTTATTCCTATCAAAACATTTCAGCTTAATAATTACTTAGTGAGGGAAGCAGATGTGGCTCAAGCAATTGGGTTCCCGTCTACCATATGGGAGGTCCTGGGTTCATTTCCCGTGCCTCCTGGTGAAAAGTGAGCTGGCTCACGTGGAGAGCTGGCCTGTGCGGAGAGCTGGTACAACAATAAAAAGAAGACAAAGAGGAGAGACAATGAGAGACACAACAAACCATGGAGCTGAGGTGGCTCAAGCAATTGAATGCCTCTCTCCCACATCGGAGGTCCCAGGATCGGTTCCTGGTGCCTTCTAAAGAGAAGATGAGAAGAGAAAACAAGCAGACACAGAAGCAAGACAGTGAATGCAAAAACAGCAAGGAGGGCAGGGAATAAATGGAGAAAGAAAGAAAAGGAGGGAGGGAGGGAGGGAGGGAGGGAGGGAGGGAGGAAGAAACTTCATTCATTTTTTTTTTAATTACTTAGTGAAATAGTTCTGTTTTTGAATTGGAGGAAGAGCACAACATGGTAGATTGAACAGCACATGATGGGCTCATGCTTCACCCCAGATCTCTTACTATGCATGTGACCTGAGTGCTCTGATCATTTCCACTTCTGTAAAATGGAAGTAATAATGCCCCTTACAGTGCTGCTTAGTGAGCAGTAATGAGAATGCATCAAGTGCTCCTTATAGTAGGTGCTTAATAAATTCAATTCTTCTGTTTCCAGCCCAAGTTTTAGCATCAATAAGAAACTTAAAAAGAGATAAATTATGTGGCAAATCTAAAGAGGCATAAAATCTTTAAGATAAATATGTGCATGTGTGTGTGTGTAGTTTGCTTACCTCAAAGTTTTTTGTGCAGATAATGGGAATTATTCATGTAAAAGTGTTTTGTAAAGGGAAGGAAACTGAAAGCAATTTCATACATACTTATTTTTCCCTATAACTCAGTACTACCTTGCATGGTACATAAAATGTTAAGGAATTCTGGAAACTATGGAATGCCTTATTTTACATATATGTGATGAGATGTTTACAGTGATGAATCACGTTTAGTATAGTCATTAAAAAGGTAGGTTAATTTTCATGTAATAAAAGTAGATTAACCCCACAACTTAAAGGTATACATAACATTAACATCAAAATAGATTATAAACACAGGAGTAACAGTTTGTAATAAGATTCAGTATCAAGGAACCAAATAAGTAAAGATGTCATAGCCAGAAATGATCTCTTTCAGATTCCATGAACAGAATGAAGTTGATTTCTTTGGATTGAAACAATATGAGAGCAAAGACAGGAAAGATGTAAGAAGCAAACCAAGACAAAGGAAAAAAAAAAAAAAACCAAAACCCCAAAACAGTGGAAATAGAGCAGAAAAGAAAATATGCTAAAGTGAAACAAAATTATTTAGTGAAAAAGCCCTATCTCTGTGATATATTGATTAAAGACATTTATTTTTTATGTCCTTCTATCGAATGAGGAACTCAATTCATATTTATGTCTCTCTCTCTCTCTGACTGGTAAACTATCATTTAGCACATGTATAAAAACATTCAAAAATCATGCCTCATTTCCCACACTAATCACTCCACCCTCCCTTTGCTTCTGGATGATATTCACAGTAGGTTCCTTTTCCCTTTGCCTGATGCCTGTGGACTTGAAATGGTGCCCAGCTTCTGAGGGGAAATTAGTCTTAGCTTAGACAGCATGCACAGAAGGAAAAAACAATAGCACATTGTGACACTTTGCTGGTCTCTTGGTTTGCGAACCTGGTAAATCACTCTTTCTCTCAGCACCAGTTTCCTCACGATTCTAATAGGCATTGCCTTCTTAGCTCCCCACTGTCCCTGTCCATAAGGTAAAGATGAAACTAATTCAAGTCTTACCTCAAAGGAAGCCTAATGTGGTGGTTAAAGCGCAGATTCTGGAGCCAGACAGCCTGGGCTAGAACTTTCACATAAGAGTCAAGTGACCTTGGGCAAGTTAAACTCCTCTGGCCTCAGTTTCTTCATCTGCAAAGTGGGCCTAAATATATACCAATATTATAAAGTTGTTGTAAGGATTAAATGTACTGATATGTATAAAATGCTTATAACAGGGCCTAGCACTCAATAGGTGCTATGTAGATGTTAACTTTTATCATTCTTTTTAATATTACCAACTTTTCAGAATGTTAACCTAATAGTATTCAGACTGAAGAAATGAATATCTATCTACATTGGTAACTTAGAAATGCTAAGATACTTGAATTGGTTATTTGATTTCTCTTACAACAGTATTCTTAAATGTCTTCCTTAAAGGTGATAATAATATCCATTAACAATGGTTTTCTATTTGAAACTGAAATGAAATTTTGAAATAAAATGAACTTATCATAATCTCATAAAATTCTCTATGGAATTTTCTCATCCTTGTAGCCAAGAGAAGTTCTCCAATCAACAGTCAAAGTCAGACCTGTGAATCACCAAATCAAGATATGAGACAAGAGGTGAGTTTATTATAAATCGTGAGAAGAAAGAAGGCAGTTCCTTGGAAGGTAGAGTAGTGTTGGGGCAAAGGCAGAAGTTCTAGAATCATACTACTGGGCCTCAAAAACAGGTCCTCCTCCCTGAATGTGAAACTTTAAACAACCATAGGTTTTCTGTCTGTCAAAGATGAAAATTAATTTTATGCACCTCCGAGAAGTATGGTGGTGCTTAAAATAAGCTAATGTAAGAGTAGTGCTTTATCTCAATTTATTGTGCCTGATAAGCAATTAGTGTTAGCTATCATTATTCATCACACATGAAGTAAAGTATATTGTTCTCAGTCAACTATTGAAACGCCTGATGTTAGGCAACTTTAATATAGGTGGGATAGGGCTGCAGGGGGTAGGGAAGAGTGAATAGGAAGGAGAAATAAAATACAGCCCTACCCCTTAAAGAATCTAAAATTTAGTGAGGAGTCACTAAATCACATGAAACAGAGGCTGCAAAATAAAACAGAACATAATTCAGTGCAAACTTGTCATGCAATATTTAATTCCTAAAAAAAAAAAGATGTAAAGTCTGGTTGAAGGCCTCATAAAAAAAGTATACTGCCAGAAATTACAATGTCCATTAGATGGTCTGCCTTCACTTCAAATTCAACATGTCCAAAGCTGAACTTGCTTCCTTCCATCAAAATTGGATTATCTTTCTACCTGATATATTACTGACAAGGGGTATCATCATCTTTTTAACTTCAAAGCTGGAAATCTTGGAGTCCTATTATATATATATATAATTTATTGAGAAATTGCTAAGTACAGATATTAATTTATATGCTATATTCCATTTATTCTGATACACACACACATTTTAATTTATATGTTATATGCTATATTCCATTTATTCTGATACACACACACACACATTTTACATATTTAGCATCTTTGAAATCTTCAGCCTCTTACCATCTCCCTGCCTGGTAGTAGTCTTGATATAGTTGTCATTCTCCCACAACATAAATTGGGTAATTTCCAACACCTACACTTGTAGAATGAGGATCAGAGTCTTAGCAGAATATGTCAGAGGGAATAGTGAAGCAGTCATTTAAGAAATACCACTTTAAAAAATAATGATCTTTACACAGAGGAAGTTATTCTGTGGAAAAACCCAAATATTAATAGCTCTGAGTTGAAAATTCTAAATGTAGAGAAATTTTAGGTTATACCTTCACCAATTTATTTCACTTTTATTTTTCTTATTATATATGTACATAAGATTGCTATATAATCAAAATCCATGCCTAAATAAGTCTAAAATAGCTCTTTCAATTAGTATAAAGTACAAGTCCTCATTGAAAAATGAACATTGTGTCCAGTTTAATTAATAGGGTCTTTTATTTCTTAGTGGAACATAAAATAATGGTGTGTCTATGGTTTGTTTACAAAATAAGAAACACATCTGAGCAACATAATGAAGGGAAACAATATGACTCAGAAATCAAATAGAGGGGATTAAGGAAAATGGAATATGAAGTTTATATATTTTATTGACTTTAAGATACCAATGCCTCATAACTTCATTTGATCTTATGGCTGAATAATGTTCCATCATGTACACATTTGTTCATGGACAGCTGGGTTGTTTCTACCTTTTGGCAATTGTAAATAATACTGCTAAAACTATTGGTCTACGAGTATCTGTTTGAGACCCTGTCTTCATATTCTTTGGGTATATACTCAGAAGTGGAATTGCCATATCATTTGGTATTCTATATTTAACTTTTTGAGAGACTGCCATATTGCTTCCACAGTGACTACACCATTTTACATCCCCACCAAAATACACAAGAGTTTCAATTTTTATGCATCCTCTCCAACACTTATTTTCCATTTTTTAATAATAGCCACTTTTGTGGATGTGAAGTGGCGTTTTTTTTTTTTTTTTTTTTTTTTTTTTAAGAGGTACCAGGGATTGAACCCAGGACCTTGTACATGGGAAGCAGGTGCTCAACCATTGAGCTGCAACCTCTCCTCTTCATTGTGGTTTCAATTTGCATTTCCCTAATGGCTAAAGATGTTGAGCATCTTTTCGTATGTTTATTGGCCATTTGTATATCTTCTTTGGAAAATATATATTCACTTCCTTTACCCATTTATAAGTTGGGTTGTCTTTTTGTTGTTCAGTTGTAGAAGTTCTTTATATATTCTGGATATTAAGGCCTTATCTGTTATATGGTTTGCAGTTATTTTTTCCCATTCTGTAGCTGTCTTTTCACTTTCTTGATAATTTCCTTTGATGCACAAGTTTTCAATTTTGAAGTCCAGTTTACCTGCTGGCCTTTTGTTGCTCATGCTTTTGGTGTCAATCTTTGAATCTACTGCTGAATCCCAAATCATAAAGATTTGCCCCTATGTCATCTCCTAACAGTTTTATAGTTTTAGTTCTTATATTTAGGTCCTTAATCCATTTTGAATTGGTTTTTGTATATAGTGTGAGATATGGATCTAAGTTCATTCTTATGCATGTGGGTATCAATTTATCCTAGCACCATTTGTTAAAGAGACCATTCTTTCCCCATTGCTTGTACTTAGCACCCTTGCTGAAAATCAATTTGCCATAGATGTGTGGCTGTATTTCTGGACTTTCAATTCTGTTCTATTGGTCTATTTGTCTGTATTTATGCCAGTACAACACTGTTTATTTAAAGTATTTTATTACTAATTTGTATATAACTAAAAATGTCCCTTTAACCACATTTCAGTATATAATTTAGTGTTGTTAATTACAGTCACAATGTTGTGCTACCATCATGGCAATCCATTATAAAAACTTTTCCATCAACCCAAACAAAAACCCTGTATGAATTAAGCATTAACTCCCCCTTCCCTACCCCTATTCCTGCCCTGACCTCTGGTACCTGTATTATAGTTTCTGACAGTATGAATTTGCTTATTCTAGTTATTTCCTATAAGGGTGATCATACAATATGTGACCTTTTGTGTCTATCTTATTTCATTCAACATGATATCTTCAAGGTTCATCCACATTCTCACATATATCAGAACTTCTTTTTTGAGGCTGAATAATATTCCATTTTGTGTGTATACCACACTTTATTCATTCATCTGTTAATGGACACTTGGATTGCTTCCATCTTTTGGCAGTTGTGAATAATGCTGCTATGAACATCAATGTGCAAATATATGTGCTTTCAATTCTTTTGGGTATGTACCTAGAAGTGGAATTGCCAGGTCATATGGTAATTCTATACTTAACTTTCTGAGGAATTGCCAAACTGTTTTTACAGTGGCTTACCATTTAGCATTCCTTCCAACAATGAAGGAATGTTCCTATTTCTCTATTCTCTCCAGCACTTGTGATTTTCCATTTTTTCATAGTAGTCATTCTAGTGGGTATGAAATGATATCTCATTGTGGATTTGATTTGCATTTCTCTAATGGCTATTGATGTTGAGCATCTTTTCCATGCATATTGTCTATTTGTATATCTTCTTTAGAGAAATGTCTATTCAAGTCTTTTCCCCATTTTTAAATTGGGTTGTTTGTCTTTTTGTTGTTGAATGATTTCTTTATATATTCTGGTTTAAACCCTTATAGGATATGTGGTTTCCAAATATTTTCTTGCATTGAAAATGTTGTCTTTTTCCTTTCATGGTGATGTCCTTTGAGGAACAAAAGTTTTAAATTTAGGTACAGTCTCATTTATCTAGTTTTTCTTTTGATGCTCATGCTTTTGGTGTAAAGACTAAGAACTCATTGCCTAACACAAGGTACTGAAGATGCTTCCCTATGTTTTATTGTAGGAGTTTTATATTTTGGTTTTTATATTTTCATCCATTTCGAGTTAATTTTTCTATGTGGTGTAAGGTAGGGGTCTGCCTTTATTCTTTTCCATATGGATATCCAGTTTTCCCAGCACCATTTGTTGAAAAGCCTCTTCTTTCTGCATTGAGTAGACTTGGCACCCTTATCAAAAATCAATTGCTGTAGATGTGAGGGTTTATTTCTGAACTCTTAATTTGATTCCATTGGTCTATGTGTTTGTCCTTGTGCTAATCGTGTAGTGGTTTGATCACCATACCTTTGTAATAAGTTTTGAAATTGGAAAGTCTAAGTGCTCCAACTTCATTTTTCTTTTACAAGATGGTTTTGGCTATTTGGGACCCTTTACCCTTTCATATAAATTTGATGACTGGCCTTTTTCATTTCTGCAAAGAAAGCTATGGGATTTTCATTGGGATTGCATTGAATCTGTAAATTGCTTTGGGTAGAATTGATATTTTAATAATATTTAGTCTTCCAATCCATGAATATCAAATATCCTATTTATTTAGGTCTTCTTTGATTTCTTTTAGCAATGTTTTTTAGTTTTCCATGTAAACATCCTTTACATCCTTGGTTAAATATCCTAGATATTTGATTTTAATTACTGTTTTAAATGGAAATTTTTCTTGGTTTCATCTTCAGATTGTTCACTACTGAAGCAGTACTGATTTTTTGCATGCTGATCTTGTACCCCACCATTTTTCTGAATTCATGTATTAGCTTTCAGCATTGTTTGAGATTTTTCAGGATTTCCCCTATGTAGGGTCATGTCATCTATAAATAAGTTAAATTTCCCTTCTTCTTTTCCAATTTGAGTACTTTTTATTTCTTTTTCATGCCAAATTGCTCTGACTAGAATCCAGTAAAATGTTGAATAACAGTGGTCATAGGGGCTATCCATGTCATATTCCTGACATTAGAGGGAAAGATTTAAATCTTTCACCGCTAAGTATGATATTAGCTATGGGTTTTTCATATATGTCTGTAATTGTGTTGAGAAGTTTCCTTCTGTTTCTACTCTGTAAGTGTCCTTATCATAAAGGGATGCTGAATTTTGTCAGACTTTTTTTTACATCAATTGAGATGATCATATGTCTTATATTAATTGATTTTCTTATGTTGAACCACCCTTGCATATTTGGAATAAGTCCAACTTGATCATGGTGTATAATTCTTTTAATGTGCTATTGGATTTGATTTGCTAAATTTTGTTGAATATATTTCCATCTATATTACTGAAGGATATTGATCTATAATTTTCTTTTCTTATGATATCTTTATCTGGCTTTGGTATTAGGGCTATGCTGGCCTCATTGAATAATTTAGGAAGTGTTCCCTTCTCTTCAGCTTTTTAGAAGAGTTTGAGAAGGATTGGTATTACTTCTTCTTGGAATGCTTGGTAAAATTCATCATTAAGTGAAGTGGTCTTGGGTTTTCCTTTTTTGGGAAGTTTTTGATGACTGATTCAATTGCTGTAATTGGTATTGGTCTGTTGAGACCTTCTATTTCTTCTTGAGTCAGTGCAAGTTTGTGTGTTTCTAGGAATTTTTCTGTTTCATTTAAATTATCTAGTTTGTCAGCGTTCATTTAACTGCTTGATATCCTCCTATAATCCTTTTTATTTCTTTGGGGTTGTAAATAATGGCCTCCCTTTCATTTCTAATTTTAGTATTTGTATCCTGTCTCTTTTTTTCTTTGTCAGTCCAGCTAAAGGTTTGTTGATTTTATCGTTGTTTTCAAAGAACCAACTTGATTTTGTTGATACTCTATTGTATTTCATTTACCTCTCCTCTAATTTTTGCTATTACTTTCCTTATGCTTGCTTTGGGTTTAGTTTTCTCTTCTTTTCTTAGATCCTCTTGTTTTGAGGTTAGGTTTCTGATTTGAGATTTTTCTTGTTTTTTTATGTAAGCTTTTAGAGCTAAAAATTTCCCTTTCAGCACTGTCTTTGCTGCAGCCCATAAATTTTGATATGCTGTGTTTTCGTTTTCATTCACCTCAAGATTTTCCTAATTTTCTTTGTGATTTTTTGACCCATTGGTTGTTTAAGAGCATGTTGCTTAATTTCCACATATTTATGTATTTTCCAGTTCTTTCTGTTATTGATTTCTAGCTTCATCCCATTGTGGTCAGAGAAATTACACTGATTTCAGTATTTTACAATTTATTGATACTTATTTTGTAACCTAGCATATTGTCTATCTTGGAGAAAGACCCATGTACATTAGAAAAGAATATGTATTCTGCCACTATTGTATGAAGTGTTTTATACATGTCTGCTGAGTCTGCTTAGTTTATAGTATTGTTCACATCTCTTTTCTTTTTGATCTTCTGTCTAGATGTTCTATCCATTATTGAAAGTGATGTATTGAATTTTCCAAACTGTTTTTCCCTTCAAATCTATCAATATTTGCTTCATATATTTTGGGACTCTGCTGTTGGATACATATATATTTATAATTATTGTTTTGTTATTGAATTGACCCTTTTCTCAGTATATAACCTACTGTGTCTTTGAATTTAAGGTGAGTCTCCTGTAAACAGTATATAGTCAGATTATGCTTTTTATTTCAATCTGCTAATCTCTGCCTTTGGACTAGAGTTTAATCTATTTAGAGGTAAATTAACTGCTGATAATGTAAGATATTCTTCTTCCATTTTGCTATTTGGTCTTTGTAAATCTAATACCTATTTTGTTCTTCAATTTTTCTCTTGGTGCCTGCATTTATATTTATTTAATTTTTTATTGTGCCATTCTGAGTATCTCCTCATTTCTTTCTGTATATATTTTCCACATATTACTTTGTGTTTACATGGGGCTTAAATTTAACATCCTAAATCTATAATGATACCAATTTAATTTTTTTTCTTTTTCCAATTTAATTTTAATAGCATACACAATCACTGTTCCTATACCTCTTCATCCCACCACCTTTTTGTTGTACTGGTTACAAGTTATATCTTTCTACTCTGTGCATCTAAAATCATAGACAGGTTGCATTTTAGTACCTATAGGAATTAAGAGGTTGAGTTACATATAAAAAAATACAATATAATAGTACTGGCATTTATAATTATGCATATGTGTGCCTTTACTGGAGATCATTATGCCACTTCTATCCATGATCCTAGTGCCCTTTCCTTTCAGTCTGCAGAACTCTCTTTAGCATTACTTGTTGAGCAGGTCTAGTGGGCAAGTCTAGTAGTGTTTATTTATTGGGGAATGTCTTAATTTCTTCCTCATTTTGAAAGACATTATCACTGAATATAAAGTTCTTGACTGGGAATGGTTTATTTGAGCACTTTAAATATTTCTTTCCACTTCCTTCTTGCCTCCATGGTTTGTGATGATAATTTGACAATCTTATTGGGACTCCCTTGTACATAACATGCTGCTTTTCTCTTGCAGCTTCCAGAACTCTCTCCTTGTCCTTGGCATTCGACAATTTGACTCCTTTGTGTCTGGGCATGTTTCCCTTTGAGTTTATTTGTTGGGCTTCTTGACTGTACATATATATGCCTTTCATTAAATTTGGGGAGATTTCTGCCATTATTTCTTTGACTAGTTCTTCTGCCTCTTTCTCTCTTTCTTCTCCATCTGGGGCTCCCAAAATGTATATATTGGTACACTTGATAGTGGCCCACCTTTCTCTTAGACTCTTTTCACTTTTTTGAATTCTCTTTTCTTCTGCTCATTAGCCTGATTCATTTCATTTGTCTTGTCTTCAAGTTCATTCATTCTTCTGCCAACTCCAATCTGCTGTTGAAACCCTTTAGGGATTTTTTTTTCATTTTAGTTATTGTAGTAATTCTGTTCAGTTCTTTTTTACAATTTTCTTATGTCTTTACTTGGATTCTCATATTGTTCCTTTATTGTTTTCCTGATAACATTTAGTTCTCTCTTTACATTTTCCTCTGTCTCCTTGAGCATACTGAGGATCGTTTTTTAAAAGTCTTTGTACAGTATTTCCACGTCTGGTCTTTTTATTTGATTGTTTCTGGATTTTTATCTTGCTCCTTTGGATGAGTCATCATTTCCTGTTTCTTTTTTTTTTTTTTGTCTTGTAATCTTGTGTTGCACACTGTGTATTTTAATATTTTAAAGTGTTATTTCTGGGATTTAGTCCCTGGCCTGTCTGTTGTTTAAGTTCGTATCCAGACATTCATATGACAAGAGATTTCCTTGAGATACCACTTTTAACAAAAACAAACAAATGCCAAAAAAAAAAAGCACCTTTCACAGTCTTTGCAAATTGTCTCTGTGTTAGCTGGTGCTCTCCATCAGAGTTTAGCCTTTGTTTCAAGAAGATCTGCTTGAGGCAAGTGTGAAATGCTGGGTTATCTCCATCTTTTCTTAGCCTGGGTCTTATCCTAAGCTTTTACTTGTTGATGACCTTAGAAAGTGCCCTATTTAGAGGTTTTTGAAATCCGCCTTCAACTTGCTATAAAATAGACTTTCTCCCCCTCCTTGGTGCTCCATTGTATGACTTAATGCAGGTAATCCTTTGCCCCAGGCTACTTTGAATTGCTTTTTTTCTTATTGTGCTTTAGCTGTTCACAAGCTGCTTCTGCCTGCAGGGGAAGTTCTGGGAGGGTCAGCCAGAGGCAGCTTTCCTGGTTCAGTCTTTCAGGTTGCCACCTCATAGATTGGCACTACATATATACATACCAGTATGCACATAGGAGTTACTCTTCCCCCTTTGGAATAGAGCCAGTGACTCACAATGGGAGCAATGGCTGTCTCCATAATGTACCAGGGAGGTGGGGGGTGGGGCAGAGCTAGAAAGGACACCACAAACTTCTACTGTTTTAAAGCTGCTTTTTCTTGATTTGTCACTCAACCAATTATTGCAAGCCTTTAACTGTTTTCTGGAGTTTTGAGAAAGATGGCCTTCCAGTTTTTACAAGATGTTCAGAAATTCTGTGGGATAACAACAACCTGGAGCTTCTTAGCACTGCCATCTTGGTTTACTGGAAGTGTGTCAGTACCAAACTGTTTTGATTACTGTAGCTTTGTAATACAATTTGAAATTGGAAACTCTGAATACTCCAACTTTTTCTTTTTCAAAATTGTTTAGCTGTTTTGAAACTCCTTGTGGTTCCATATCAAGAAAGGGTGCTGGGTTCTGTTAAATGCCATTTCTGCATCTATTGAGATAATCATGTTGTTTATTCATTCATTCTATTTATATGGTGTATTACATTGATTGATTTTAATATATTGAATGTCCCTTGCATTTCTGGGTTAAATCCCACTTCATCATGATTCTTCTATTTTACTATTCTATTGGATTCTGTTTGGCAGTGTTTTGTTCAAAATTTTTGCATCTATATTCATAAGGGAATTGGTCTGTAATTTTCTTTTCTTGTGATGTCTTTACTAGGCTTTGGTGTCAGGGTAATTCTGGTTTTATAGAACAAATTAGAAAGTACTGCTCTTGGATTCCTTGAAAAAGTTTGAGAAGGATTAGTGTTAGTTCTTCTTCAAATGTTTGATAAAAGGTGCCATTGAAGCCATCTGGTCCTGGACTTTTCTTTGGTAGAAAATTTTTGGTTATTGATTCAATCTCTGTACTTATATAGGTTTGTTGAAGTTTTCTATTTCTTTTTGAGTCAATTTAAGTGATTCGTTTATTTCTAGGAATTTTTTCCATTGCATCTAGATTGTCTAATTTGTTGGCATACAATTGTTCACAGTATTCTCATATAATCCTTTTTATTTCTGTAAGATTGGTAGTGACATCACCACATTCATTTTTTATTTAGTTACTTATGTTTTTTTCTGCTTTTTCTTTGTCAGTATAGCTAATTTGTCAATTCTATTGATTTTTTTTCAAATAACCAGCTTTTGGTTTTATTTATTTTCTCAATTATTTTTCTCTTTTCTATTGAATTGATCTCCACTGAATCTTTTTTCTTTCCGTTAACTTTGAATTTACTTTGCTTTTCTTTTTCTAGTTCCTCAAGTTGTGAGGTTAGGTTATTAATTTGAAATCTTTCTTCTTTTCTAATATAGACATTCTTGCCTATATATTTCCCTCTGATCACTGTCTTCACTGTATCCCATAAGTTTTAGTATGTTATGTCTTTGTTTTCTTGATCTCTAAGTATTTTATAATTTCCCACGTACTTTCTTTTTGAACCCATTTGTTGTTTAAATATATGCTGTTTAATTTCCACAGCACTTTCAAGTTTTTAGTTTTCCTTCTGTTATTGGTTTCTAGCTTCAGTCTATAGTAAATGAACTTACCTTTGTGTAATTTAAATATTTTAAAATTTATTGAGCTTCTCCTGTGCCCTAACATATGATCTATCCTGGAGAATGATCCATATGTATTTGAAAAAAATGTGTGTTCTGCTGTTGTTGGGTAAAGTGTTCTATATATATCGGTTAGAGCTAGTTAATTTATAGTGTTGTTCAAATCTATGGGCTTTTAATCTTTCTAAATGTTCTACCCAGTAATGAAAGATGTGTATTGAAATTTCCAACTGGGATGTGGTGGGAGGTGTGGGAGGTGGGCAACATGGGAATCCTAGTGGGTTCCGTGTAATATTTTGGGTAATCTAAGCACCTCTTAAAATATATGTATATATATATATAAATAACATTTTTGTAAGCAAATACACATATATGCATATATAT
>JAKSZT010053929.1:27288238-27533640 GCA_026826555.1 Tolypeutes matacus | reverse complement strand
CAATACCATGCTGTTTTTACCACTGTAGCTTTTTAATATATTTCAGGGTCAGTCAGTGAGAGTCCTCCCACACACCCTTCTTTTTTGGTATTTCAGTGCCCTTTCCCTTCCAAATAAATTTCCATTTCTGTAAATAGGCTGTCGGAATTTTGATTGGTATTGCATTGAATCTATAAATCAATTTGAGTAGGATTGACAGCTTCATGATATTTAGTCTTCCAATCCATGAACACAGAATGTCTTTCCATTTGTTTAGATCTTTTCTGATTTCTTTTAGCAGTGTTTTGTAATTTTCTGAATATAAGTCCTGTACATCTATGGTTAAATTGATCCCTAGGCATTTGAGTCTTTTTGTTGCTATTGTAAATGAATTTTTTCCTTATTTCCTCCTCAGTTCAGTACAAGTATACAGAAATATTACTGATATTTGCATCTTGATCTTGTATTCTGCCACTTTGATGAACTTGTTTGTTAGCTCTAGTAGCTTTGTCATAGAAATTTTGGAATTTTCAAAATATAGCATTATGTCATCTGTGAATAGTGAGAATTTTACTTCCTCTTTTCCTATTTGGATGCCTTTTATTTATTCATTTTTTTCTTGTCTAATTGCTCTAGCTGGAACTTCTAGTACAATGTTGAGTAATGGTGATAGTGGGCATCCTTGTCATGTTCCCAATCATAGAGGGAAAGCTTTAAATCTTTCCCCATTGAGTATGATGATGTCTGTGGGCTTTTCATGTATGCCCTTTCTCATATTGAGGAACTTTTCCTTCTATTCCTACCTTTCAAAGTGTTTTATCAAGAAAGGATGCTGGATTTGGTCTAATGCCTATTCTGCATCAATTGAGATGATCATGTGGTTTTTTTCCTTCAATTTGTTAATGCGGTATATTATTTGATTTTCTTGTGTTGAACCACCCTTGCATACCAGGAATAAATCCACTTGGTCGTGATGTATAAGTCTTTTATTATGCTGTTGGATTCTATTTGCAAGAGGCTGTCTGGTCCTGGTCTTTTCTTTATTGGGTGATTTTTGATAACTGATTCAGTCTCTCTAAATGTGATTGGTTTGTTGAGTTCTTGTATTTCTTGTAGAGTCAATATAGGTTGTTTGTACGGTTCTAGGAATTTGTCCATTTCATCTAGGTTTTATAATTTTTTGGCATATAGTTTCTCATAATATCCTCTTATGATCCTTTTTATTTCTGTGGGTCAGTCATAACATCCCCCCTTTCATTTCTGATTTTATTTATTTGTATCTTCTCTCTTTTTTCCTTTGTTAGTCTAGCTAAGGGTTTGTCAATTTTATTGATCTTCTCAAAGAACCAGCTTTTCATTTTGTTAATTCTCTCTACTGCTTTTTTGTTCTCAATTTCATTTATTTCTGCTCTAATTTTTACTATTTCTTTCTTTCTGCTTGCTTTGGAATTGGTTTGCTGTTCATTTTCTAGTTCCTCCAAGTGTTCAGAGATTTTAGTTCGTTCTTTTCTTCTTCTTCCTCTCCTCCTCTCCCTCCCCCTCCCCCTCTCCTTCTTCTTTTTTTTTTTAGGATGTACCAGGGATTGAAACAGGGGCCTCATACATGGGAAACAGGCACTCAACCACTGACACTGAGCTACACCTGCTCTCCTCTTTTTCCTTTTTTTAATATAGGCATTTAGGGCTATAAACCTCCCTCTCAGTACCGCCTTTGCTGAATCCTGTAAGTTTTGATAAGTTGTGTTCCATTTTTGTTTGTCTCGAGATATTTACTAATTTCACTTACAATTTCTTCTTTGACCCACTGATTGTTTAGGAGTGTGTTGTTTAGCCTCCACATATTTGCAAAATTTCCCCTTTCCCACCTATTATTTCCAGCTTCATACCATTATTATGTGAGAAAGTGCTTTGTATTACTTCAATCATTTTATATTTATTGAGACCTGCTTCATGACCCAAAATGTGGTCTATCCTCGAGAAAGATCCATGAGTACTTGAGAAGAATGTATAACCTGTTGGTTTGGGATACAATATTCTGTATATGTCTGTTAGGTCTAACTTATTTATCATATTATTCAAGTTCTCTGTTTCCTTGTTGATCTTCTGTTGTCTAGTTTTTCTAATGATGTGAGTTGTATGTTGAAGTCTCCAGCTATTATTGTAGAGATATCTATTTTTCCCTCCGTTTTGCCAGAGTTTGCCTCATGTATTTTGGGGCAACCTGTTAGGTACATAGATATATATGACTGTTACTTCTTCCTTTTATTAATATATAATGGCCTTCTGTATCTTTTATCACTTTTTTGCATTTAAAGTATGCTTTGTCCGATACCAGTATAGCTGCCCCTACTCTCTTTTGGTTACTGTTTGCCTGTAATATCTTTTTCTAACCTTTCACTTTTAGCTGATTTGTATCCTTGGATAAGGTGAGTCTCTTGTAGACAGCATATTGATGGTTCATGTTTTTTATCCATTCTGTCAGCCTGTATCTTTTGATTGGGGAGTTTAATTCATTCACATTCAATGATACTACTAAAAATGCATTATTTACTTCCACCATTTTATTCTTTGGCTTTCATATGCCACCTCTTATTTTCATCTGTCTTTTTACTCTTTTATCCTTTATGATAGTCTTCCCTTCTACACTCTCTTCCAAGCCTCTTTTTCCTGTCTTTTTCTTTTCTTTAATGCTTTCTTCAAAGATGGATTCATTTTTGCAAACTCTCTTTTGTGTGTGTGTGTGTGTGTGTGTAAATACTCACCTTCATATATGAAGGCCAATGTTACTGGGTAAATAATTCTCAGATGGCAATTTTTCTCTTTCTGTATCCTAATTATATCATACCATTGTCTTCTTTCCCCATTGGTTTATGATGAGAAATCTGCACTAAGTCTTACTGGGCATCCCTTGTATGTGATGGTTTGCCTCTTCTTTGCTGCTCTCAGAATTTTCTATTTATCTTTGGCATTTGCAATTCTGAGTAGTATGTGTCTTGGAGTAGGTCTTTTCAGATTTATTCTGATTGGGGTACACTGTGCTTCTTGGACATGTAAATACATTTCTTTCATAAGAGTCAGGGAATTTTCAGTCATTATTTCCTTAACACTCTCTCTGCCCCTTTCCTCTTCTCTTTGCCTTCTGGAACTTCCATGACATGTATGTTGTTGTGCTTTGTGTTATCATTCAACTCCCTGAGCCCCTGCTCATTTTTTCCCATTCTTTTCTCCTCTCTCTTCAATTTCAACTGTTCACTCTTCATCACTTATTCTTTCTTCTGTCATTTTGAGTCTGATGTTATATGCCTATAATGTTGTTTTGATCTCACCTATTGTGTCTTTCATTCCCATAAGTGCTGTTATTTTTCTGTTCAGGTTTTCAGATTCTTCTTTGTGCTCATCCAGTGTCTTCTCGATGTCCTTTATCTCTTTAGCCATATTGTCTTTTAACTTGTTGATTTGATTTAGGAGATTTTTATGAACCTCTTTGATTAGTTACCTCAAATCTTGTGTGTCATCTGGGCTTTGATGTATTCCTTTGCTTGGGCCACATCTTCCAATTTCTTAGTATGGTTTGTAATTTTTTGCTGATGTCTAGGTATCTGATTATGATGAATTTACTCTGATGCGGAATGTCTCTTTCTTGCATAGGGATTTAGTGGAGTGAGGCTGTGTGTTACTGCCATTGTTTGATTCTCAGTTCAATCTGTTCTAGCTCTTTAGGATTGTCCCTGTTTATTTGCTCAAACCCAGGCCATGGACCCAATAATGGGTTGCAGACCAGCTTCCAAGGGCCTTGGGGAGGAAGGCTGTAAAGGCCAGAAAAACTCTCTCATTTATTTACTTTTAATTTCCTAGCATGCACTTCCTTGGTCTGCCAACAGATGGCACCCTTCGGCAGCACTCTCAGCTCAAACCCTGGTCCAGATGTGTTCACTGCAACCCCAACCAGAATAATGTGATGTAGAGGCCTGCCTCAGGCCTATTCAGAGTCTCAGAAATCAAACTTTCTCATAGGATGTCCTCTAACATCCTCTAACTTTGCCAGCAGCTCCCTCCCCTTTCCCAGATAGAAAATAATTCCACTCTCCTCTGCCTCCTCAACATGCAGTCCTGTTCAGTAGGAAGGGTGATTGAGAGGGCCAGCTCTCTTTAGTCCCATGCCAGCTCCTAAGGCAAACAATGGCGTGGCCCCACCCAGGGCTCGTGGGACACAGCGGACCAAATTTGTTGGCTAAAAACTGAATCAGCCTTAGGCTGTGTCCCACTCTCTCCCCTTTCCTGGGTAAGTGGACCTCCGTGGCCCCATCTGTCTGTAGCCACCAGTCAGAGGGCAGAGAATTCAAAGCTTTCTACTCTGAGGGTGGGGGGATGGGCACCCACAGCTACAGTTGCAGCTGCAGCTTTTACTCACAGAGTTTTCCCATCAAGATTCCTTTCTTTTGCCAATCTCTCTTCTATGTTGTATCCAGCCTTCCCCTGGTGTCCTAAATTATAGAACATTTTTTTCCAGGTCATTTCTGCCTGTCCTCTAGCAATTTTTCTGGGAGAGAAGTGAGTCCTCTGTCTTTCTAATCCTCCATCTTCCCAGGATGATACATACATATTTTTAAACTCTAATTCCTCTTGTTGAATTGACCCTTCTATCAAAATATAATGTCCTTCTTTGTCTATTATAAAAGTTTTTACTTAAAGTCTATAATGTCTGATATTAGCATAGCTAGCCCAGATTTCTTTTGGTTACTATTTCCATGAAATATTTTTCCACCCTGTCACTTTAAACCTGTGAAATCTTTGCAATCTAAGATGCATTTCTTTTGATTGCATATAGTTGGGTCATGTTTCTTTATCCTTTCTGCCAATTCCTGCCTTTTGATTGGAGTGTTAAATCCACTTACATTTGAGGTAATTACTTATAATACAAGTCTAATATCTGCCATTTTGAAAGTTATTTTTTTGTTTTATACCTTTTTTGTTCCTTCTCTCCTCCATTACTGCTTTTCTTTTGATTTTTTAAAATATATTTTAAAAGATGCTTAGATTACATAAATGTTACATAAAAATTACAGGGATTTCCATATTCCCCTCCTCCCACACCTCCCATAACATCCCACATAAACATCTTTTATTAGCGTTGCACATCACCTGCAATGGATATACACATCCTGGGACTTTGCCACTAAGCATGAACCATAGTTCACATTGCAGACCACACTCTCTCCAACACAGTTTGGCATGTTATATGCTGATATAAAATGGCCTATATCTGTCGTAATGTCACTCAGGAAAATTCCCAAGTCCTGAAAAAAGCACCTGCTTTTCCCTTCTCTGCCCCCAAAGCATCCAGTGGCTACTGGCTCCACCTCACTGTTGTAATTTCTTCCATTGCTTGAATCACAATATGTCTACAACAGAATACCATTAAGTCCATTCTAGTCCATAGCTCTTCCCCCAATCCTGAAGAGTTTGGGATGGTGATGTACACTCCAAGTGAGAGGGGGCTTATATCCCATGGATATGGTGGATAGGATTATCCTGCCTGTGGCTGCAGGCTCTCTCCATTCCCTGGGATGGCTGTTGTCCATCATCTCCTCACCAGGTGACTTGGGTGAGTCCATTGAGCTGTAGAGTAGGAGTTGCAGCTCCACTGAGATTCCAGACATAGCTGTCACATGGGCAGGCCAGAGGCTCCATTCTCTGGAAGTATACCTACAAACTCCAGCATCTTTTGATTTTTTTGATATTTTCTTTGTAGTTACCATAGGGATTACATTTAGTATCTTAAATCTATTACAATTTAATTTATGTTGATACCAACTTGAGATACTCTGTTCCTATATCCCTTTGTCCTTCCCTTTCATGTTGTTATTGTCACAAATTACATCTATACGCATTGTGTACCAAGTAACAAAGATTTATGCTTGCTTTTTATGCATTCCAATATTAAGCAATACAAGAAGTAAAAGACATCATTGCAAATGAAAAATGCCATAACCCTGGCACTTTTATTTACCCATATAGTTACTTACACTGGAGATGTTTATTTGTTCATACAGCTTCAAGTTGTCTAGTGTCCTTCCTTTCAACATGAAGGACTCCTCTTAGCATTTCCTGTAAGCCAGGTCTAGTTTTAATGAACTCCCTCAGTCTTTGTTTGGCTGGAAATGTCTTAATTTCTTCCTCATTTTTGAATGACAGCTCTTCTGGATATATTATTCTTGGATAATAATTTTTTTATTTCAGTGCTTTACATATGTCCTCTCACTACTTTCTGGTCTCCATAGTTTCTTTTTTTTTTTTTTTTTTTTTATTATGGGTAAAAATCAAAATTCTCACAATACATACTAACATTTGCAAAATGATATATAAATATATATGCATATATGTGTATTTGCTTACAAAAATGTTATTTATATATATATATATACACATATATTTTAAGAGGTGCTTAGATTACCTAAAATATTACACAGAACCCACTGGGATTCCCATGTTGCCCACCTCCCACACCTCCCACCACATCCCACACAAACATCTCCCACAAGTGTGGCCCACCACCCTCAATGAACTTACACATCCTGGAGCCTTGCCACCAACCATAGACCACAGTTCACACTGTAGACCACACTCTCTCCCACTCAGTTCTGAGTGGTTTGTGCTGATTTAAAATGGCCTACATCCTCCATAGTTTCTAATGAACAATCAGATATTAATTTTAAGGATCCCTTATAAAATATGTGTCAGTTCTCTCTTGCTGTTTTTTGAGATTCTATCCTCATTCTTGGCGTTCTGTGGTCTGATTATAATATGTCTCTGTGTAGCTCTCTGAACTCATCCTGCTTGGTATTCATTGATCATCTTGGATATATTTGTGTCTTAATTCATATTTGGGAAGATTTCAATGATTATTTATCCAAATATTGTTTCTCCCCCTTTATTTTTCTCTTCTTCTTCTAGGATTTTCTGTGATGCATATATTGGTATGCTTGGTGTTCCAGAGGTTCCTTTTTTCTCACTGCTCCTCAGATTAGATAATTTCAATTGTGTTATATTCAAGTTCACTAATCCTTTCTTCTACCTCTTCCAATCTGCTGTTGAATCCTTCTATTAAATTTTTCTTTTCAATTATTTTGCTTTTCAGCTCCCACATTTCCATTTAGTTCCTTATAACTCTCTATCATTATTCAAATTCTCATTTTTTCCCTGATTTCCTTTAGTTCTTTGTCCATATTTCCCTTTAGGAAGGGAGGGAGGAAGGAAGGAAGGGAGGGAGGGAGGGAGGGAGGGAGGGAGGAAGGAAGGAAGGAAGGAAGGAAGGAAGGAAGGAAGGAAGGAAGGAAGGAAGGAAGGAAGGAAGGAAGGAAGGAAGGAGAAAGAAAAAGTATACTAAAACAGGCAGACAAAACCCCCACCAAAAAAAAAAAAGAAAGAAAGAAAGAAAGAAAACACAGTACACTGCTTCTCCAAGTCTTTTGTTAAATGCCAGTGGGAAGTTGGGAGCTGCTAATGTTGATGCTGAAACTTAGGCCAGTGTCTATGCTCCTCCTTCAGGGATCTGCTAGACCAAAAGCACAAAAAAGAGAAAGGAGTAAATCAGCCAACCAAACAAGAAGAAAAAAAGGAGGTGCACTGGCTCTTTATTTCTTGGTAGAGGCTGAGGAGAGGCAAGAAGCTGCTGCTGTCCAGAGGGCTAAAACCAAAGGCTAGCATCTGGACTGGGCCCTCAGGAATCTATCAGACCAGGAAAAACTCAAACATCGAGTGAAAAAAAAAAAAAGAGAAAACAGTCAGCCAGAGAAGGTACACTGGTTCTTTACCTCTTGATGAATACTGGTAGGATACTGGAAGGTGCTGCTGCCCAGAAGACCTAAACTGAGGCCAGAGTCCATGCTGGTCCCTCAGGAAGCCCCCATACTGACCTTGACCCTCAACCACAACTTTTGGAGGACAAGGTTTCTTCTGCCCATCCTGGCCATAGCCAGCTGCTCTCTGACTCTGGGCCTCTTTTCTACAGCCATTATAATTTCCATAGCTACTGTCTTGGGGCTGAGGAATGGGCAAAAGTTGAACTCTGCAGCCTCTAGCTTCTTCTGGCACCCCTGAAGTTTTTCTAAATGTCCATCCTGGTTCCAGGGTTACTACCTGGTTATTCCAATCTCTCTTTTTTTCCAGCTCATTTAGTTTTCTAGTGGAGGGAGAAATCTGTATAACTTCCTATGCCACCATTTTGTGCCTCTGTATAAATTTTGCCCTTGTTTCAAGGACCAATTAAGATTTCAAATCCCCATGAACACTTGTCTGCTTGCTCTAACCATGCACTATTCAATACGGTAGCCACTTGCCACACATGGCTACTGAGCCCTTGAATGGAGATATGCTAGAAGTGTAAAATATATACCATTTTGAAGACTTAGTATGAAAAAAGAATGTAAACATCTTGTTTACATTGGCTTAAATAGAAATATATTAGGTTAAACAATATATTATTAAAGTTAATTTCACCTATTTCTTTTTGCTACTTTTAATGTGGCCTCTACAAAAGTTAAAGGCATATATGTGGCTCACATATACATTATATTTCTCTTGGAAATGCTACTCTAACCTATATGTACTTTTTTTAAAACTAAACTGCAAAACCTTTAGATCAGTGTTCATGTTCATCTAATTATTTTAAATCTCCCAAATCTTCTAACATGAGGCACATATAGTATATAGTCATGCTAAGGGATTCTTTGATCAAGTTCAGAGGACTTACTTCATGAAATTTATAGTTGTATAGGTCTCTTTCTACATCCTGGTTGAGCAGTGCTTTCTTATTTTCAGTATGAAAATAAAAGTTGTACGCCTAAAACACCATGACAGATTTATAGTGAACAATTTCATCATTATTACCTATGGAAAAATAGCTCACAATATTGGGACAGAATTACATTTACTTTATCAGCAAAATGTAATTAAAACGAGGTATTCCATAAGAGGATTGCTGAATGATATCTACAAGACAGAATAAAGGTCATCATATTCTATTGGAAAAATGCATACCATCCCTCCTTTGATGAGTAATGGGAAAGTTTGAACCTCATACTTCCATTCTCATGTACTGATTTCACTTTGATGAGGTCCTATTAACCTGCTGTTTGTTTTCAGTGCCATGCCTCCACTCAGTTCACCTCAGTATTGCCATGTCTTTGATGATTTATTTGTAAGTTTTTTCCTATAGGTACTGGATACAGAGGTGAGGATAAGAAAAGAATCAAGGACAAATGATATAAAGTGTATGAAAATACTTAGCCTAGTGCTTGGAATGTAACATGCTCTCTAGAAGTCTGTTTCCATTTCCTCTTTGATGCCATATGGCTATGGCATTATAATTAGCTATGCTCAAAAAATATTAAAAATCTATGTATGTAAAAGAGTAGCTAATTCTAGAGGATATACCTGCAAAAGAAAAAGAAAAAGGAAAAAAATCTAATCTGCTCTCTCCACCTCCAAAAGGGACTGCAGGTTGTCTGTGAAACATTCCGGTCGGATTCCATCTCACCCAAGGCCACCATTTCAGGCTGCCACCGAGGAAACTCCTTTGATGGAAGTCTGTCCTCCCAAACTTCCCAGGAAAGAGGACCATCACATTCCAGGTACATGATTGCATTGTTAGAGACAAAAAAATGTAATCCCAATCACCAAAACTTAAATATGCATTTTTAAATTATTTTTACAGCCTCTGGTCCTTAAAATGTGGATGTGCATTATTATATGTATATATATTTTGGTCAATATATATAATATAATTATATTATATTAATAAGCCCAGAAATGTGCTATATATGACTCTCATTTAAACAAACTAGGGTGGAAATTAGAGAACATTATAAATATTTAAATGCAGAACTCCAAGTGATACTACCAAAAGTTTGTTTGCAGACATAGTAAAAGGATCTGCTTTGATGTATAAGAATACTTTATACCAGCAGATACCTGTATTAAATTGGGTGCTTCTAAAGTACTCACTTAGAATTGAAAGGTCTTTTGTTTGTAAATATTCCAACCCTGCCCCTGTAGCATTGTGTAGATGATGAATTTGCTTATATATGCCTTATCCAAGGACACACATCAGTCTACTTCCTCCTACACCCTGAAGAAATTAGGGAAACCTGAATTTATGAGGTTGCTTTGTATCCAACCAGAAACTGTATCCAGGAGGATATGAGAACCTCCATCTTTCTATCCCTGCTTTCTAATGAGGTTACATTCTAGTGGGTAGTATTTTAAAAGGAGTGATGCTTCTAGACAGCTGTGTTGAGGTATAATTTACATACCACTAAAATTGACCCATTTTACATGCACAATTTAATGATTTTTAGTAAATTTACAGATTTGCACAGTTAACACAATCCAATTTTACAACGTTTATCACCCAAAATGTCCTTTGTACCCATTTGCATTTATTTCTATTCCTGTCTCCAACCTCAGCCAACCACTAATATATTTTCTCTATAGATGTACATTTCTGTATATTTCATATAAGTGGAATCATACACTACATATTCTTTTTGCATCTGTCTTCTTTAACATCACATAATGTTTTTGAGGTTCATCGATTCCGTATAGGTATCAGTAGCTCATTTTTTATTGCTGGATCATATTCCATTATAAGGCTATATCAAATTTTATTTATCCATTCATCAGTTGATGGATATTAGGGTTGTTTCTGCTTTTAGGCTATTATAAATAATGTTGCTGTGAACATTCACATACAAGTTTTTATGTGGGCATATATTTCCAGTTCTGTTGGATAGGTACCTAGAAGTAGAATTGCCAGGTCATATGGCAAATTTATGTTTATTATTATTATTTTAATTAGGCCAGCAAAAAGTTTACTGAGAAATGAGAGGAAAGAGAAAGTATTAGTACACACCCAAGATGTGGATGAGGACATCCTCCAGGCAGAGAGACACTCCTGGAGTCTGGAGGCTGCCTTTATTAAAGTTGTTCTTCCTTCCTCCCCCTTCCTCCTATGTTTATTTTTTTAAGAAACTACCTGACTGTTTTACAACATAGCTGCACCATTTTACATTCCCACCAGCAATGTATGAATGTCCATTTATCTACATTCTCAGTAATACTTGTTATTGTCTTTCTATAACCATTTTAGTGTGTGTGAAGTGGTATCTAATTGTGGTTTTAATTTACATTTCTCTAATGACTAATGATGTTGATTATCTTTTCATGTGCTTACTAGCTACTAGCATATCTTTATTGGAATGTCTATTCAGACCTTTTCCTCACTTTTAAACTGGGTTGTTTGTCTTCATATTATTGAGTTGTAAGTTTTGTTTTTATATTCTGTATACAAGTCCTTTTTTAGAAAAAGTGTTCATAAATATTTCTTTCCAGTATGTGGTTGGTCTTTTCATTTGGTAATTTTTAATGTTCTACTTCTTCTCTGGCACCAGGAACAGGCTACATGGGGTTAAAATTGTTGAAAGCAGAAAGCCGTATGAATATAATTGCTTTTAGCCAAAGTACTAATATGGTGTGCCTTTAAAATATAATAGGGAAAATGTGTTTATCTTTGTGTCATTTTGGACTTTAAAAACAAGTGGCCTAGTTGAATGATTTTTCTTGATTGAGCATATGAAATATGAACAGCAACTTAAGTTGCCTAAGCAAGGATTATGTGTGTGTGTATCCACATGATTTACCATCCCAAGTCAATGGTAATAATGAGTACTTAGAATCATTTCTTTTTTAATATAGAAGGAATCCTATAAGGATAACCAATCCATTGTCTTCTCTCCTAGTTGATGTGCTTAAAACACTTTATAACCATTTAAATACTCTCAGGGATATGGAATTTAATACTCTGATGTATTAAAATGGAATTTAATACATTTTTAGTTAGTCTGTTTAAGAGAAAGTCCTTATATTTGACTGAAATTTTATTTTATATGGTTTCTGGCTTTGGTTCAAATGTTAGATTTTTTTATGCTGCATAACAAATTACCAGAAACATAGAGGCTTAAAACAACACACATTTATTATCTTACAGTTTCTATAGGTCAGAAATACAGGTACTAGCTAGGTTCTCTACTTCATCAGACTGAAATCCTGGTGTTGGCGTGGAATGAAGTCTCATCACAGGCTTGACTGGGGGACAATCCACTTATAAGCTTCCTCAGGGTTATTGGCAGAATTAATCGTTTTGCAGATGTAGGACTGAGGTCCTGTTTTATTGCTGTCTGATTTCTAAGGGCCATTCTCAACTCTTAGAGGCTGCCCACAGTTCCTTGCCATGTTGGCCGTTTCCATTGGGCACCTCACAACATGGCAGCTTCCTTCTTCAAAACCAAAAAGGTAGAGACATTCTCTCTCATGCCAATCTGCAAAGACAAAATATTAATAATGTAACATGACCATAGGCGTGGCATCATATTACTGTTGCCTTATTCTCTTAGCTATAAACAAGTCACAAGTCCTGCCCACACTCAAGGCAAGAGGATTATAAAGCATGTAAACACCTTCAGATGGGAATCATGGCAGCTCCTCTAGGGTCTGTCTGCCAAAGTCCTTTTGAAGATGTACAGACTTTTCCCATATTAGGTTTCCAATTATTGGGAAGTAACTACCATGGTCATCTTTCCCCAAAGACTCCCATTTTTTTTTATGACAACAATAAATCACTAGCAAAATTATCAAGGATATAATGAAATCGAATTTTGGGAAAATGTAGTTACTCAGGACACAGACTAAATTTAGAGAATAATAGTAAAAGCTACATTTTATTAGACGTCTTCTATGTGCCAGAGACAGTGCTAGGGTGTGCACATTCACAGTATGATTTAAATATTCATGTATTAATTCATTACTATATCTTTTAAGTTTATTCCAGTCACTGGGGTTACAGCAGTAGGACAAAATTCCTCCTCTCTTAGAGCTCATTTTCTAAAAAAGACAGACAAATAATAAAAAGTACATAAATAAATAAAATTATTTTCAAGTTACTCTAAGACTATGAAGGGAAACACAAAGTAAAGGAGTAAGAGGCCAGCTCTTTTTCATAGAGACCGGAATGATATGAAAGAGACAGCTCATGAAGATCTGGAAAGAGAATTCTAGGCAGAGGGAATATCAAGCCTAAAGGCTATGTGGTGGGAATAAGCTCAGTGTGTTCCAGGAATAGCAAGAAGGCCAGTTTGACAAGGGGGAAGTGGTAAGTGAGAGGATGGGGGTTATAGGGAATTGGGTCAGAGAGGTTGGGGTAGAGCTGACATGACTGGATGTGGGGAGTAAGAAAAAGAAAGGAATCAAGGGTAATTCTGAGGTTTTCTGCCTGAACAACTGGATAAATGGTGATTGGATTTGAGATAAAGAAGGCTGAAGAAGAGCATAAATAAAAATACTCTGAATCCATCTTCCTCCACCTATCTCTAGGGTCATCATCGTAATCCAAGCTACTCATCAAGTCCTGCCTAGAATACTGCAGAAGGCTCTTAATAAGTCTCTGTTGGTTCACACTTGTCACCATCCAATACAGAACATACAGAATCATTAAAAAATCTAATCATGCTCCTCCTATATTTGAACTCTTTTAACAACTATCCATTGCTATCAAGATAAAATTCAAAATCTTGATATACCCCTAATGCTCCATATCATCTGATCACTGTCTAGCTCTTTAGTCTAATATGTACTACTATCTATAACTCAATCTCAAAATTCCAGTCTTTTTAAAATTCGTCATTACCATACCTCCCCCTAGCTCAGAGATCTGGAGTATATTGTTCTGAGTGCCTGGATCTTCCAACTATCTTCACTCATCCAACTCCTTATCGTCCCAGACTCAGTTTAAATATCATTTCTTTACTCCTCAGAAGTGGTTTTTACTTTCTGGGAATTCCATATTTTGTCTTATAGCAATAATAATTTAAATAGGGATGTGATTATTTGTTTAATGGTTATCTCTCTCACTAGCCAAGAGAGGAGGGACAAAATCTCTTTTATTCACTGGTCTCCCTCTACTGCATGGCACAGTGTAGGGTACTGAATTAGTAAATGAGTTTAATTTTCAGAACAGCCATGCAAAGAAGAAACTATCCATCTTTTAAAGATGGGTAACTAATACACAAAGAAATTAAATGGCTGACTGAAAGACACACAGCTAAGTGGAAAAGTTAAGACTTGAGCCAGGCCTTGCCAATTCCATGGCCCACACTCTTTCCACTACTCCCCTATGATATGGTAGGTCTTTACGGAGGAGTACAGTGGAGCTCCCATTGCAACCTACCCATCTCCTCAATCATGTTTTTATGGGAGTCCCTTTTCTCTTTAATCCCCCCAAAAAAGAGCGAGTGTTGTGGTTATTTATGAGGATCAGTCATTTTCAGGATCAAAAGTGTTCCTAGGTATGTTAGCTCCACCCTTCCCTGACCTCTCTCAGTAAGTCTGAAACTCAGCCCTATTTAGTCCTTAACTAATTTGATCTTGTAGCATTTGTTATCTCTACCTTTTCTGACATTTCCTCCCTTGACTTTCTTCACATTGTACTATACTGTTTTTGTTTCTATATCACTAACTAATACTTTCCAGATTTTTTCATTAGTTTCTTTTCTACTGTCCCTCCTCTTATATGTCGGTGATTCCCTTTCTTCACACACTCTACCACTGAAAAATCTTTTTTTATTGCCATGGCTTCAAGCACTAGATATATGCTGAGGGATTCCAAACCTTTATGTCTAATCTAGATAGCTCTTTTATACTCCATACTCATGTAATCAATAGACTGAGAGATATTTCTACCCACACCTCTCAGGCATCTCAAACTCAGCCTGTCCCAAACCAAATGCATTCTCCTTTATTCCCCATTTCAGTGGTAGCACCACTATCAACCCAGACATCCTAGTCAAAAATCTGATGCTTGTTCCACCCCAAGTCTTTTCCATTTGGCCTTCTTAATAAATCTTTCCTCTTCTCCTCAACCTCATGGTCACTGCCTTAGTTCAGATACTTATTATGCTTAGCTCCTTGGAGTTCCTTAAATGCTGCATGCTCACTTTCAAACCTTGACTTTCAAATACCTCATTCCTCATGTTATAATGCCCTTTCCTCCTTCATCTAGTCCTCCTTTATCTAATAATGCTCTTTCAGTACTTAGCTCAAAAGTAAATTCATTAAAATTTGAGAGAGAGAGAACATGCATGAGCTAAAAGTTGTAGTGTTTTTTATAACCTCATCTCCAAAGTCACATACCACCACTTCTTCTATATTCTATTGGTCACACATACCACCTCTGGTGCTTTTTGGGAAGAGACCATACAAAGATGTGACTATCAGAAGACAGAGATCATTGGGGGACATCTTGGTGACTGATTACCTCTGGATGCCAATGATTCCCATCCCTCCCACCAGCAAACTACATTCACTCTCCTCCAGGTCCAACCAAATCTCATCCCATTACAAGATCATCTCAAAGTCCAGAATTTCATCATCAAGATCAGATCCAGGTGGACATGAGGCACCTTGGGTGAACAACTTAAGCACATCTTCTAAGTAAAGTTCCTTTCCATCTGTAGACCTGTGGATAATGAGACAAGTTATCTGTGACAATACACCCAAACTACAGTGGAAGAATAGGCAAAGGATAACTCCGTGGACACACCTATTCAGAAGGGAAAAATGAGAGGCACTGATCCATAGCAGTTCTGAAATAAAGCTGGGCAAATGTTGCAAGCTCCTGGTTCTTGGTCCCACTTTCTGGGCCGTTGGTTCCACTCTCTAAGTCATCCATCCTTTCTAAAGAAAGGTAACATGTGTATATAGCTGAGTAGTTTTCTCCGCCTATTTCCTGGCAGCAGAATTGGGAGGGGGGATCCAATGGCCTATTTTCCTTTGTATTGTCTCTGGCAATGTTTTTTTATATGTATAATTCTTTTAAAAAACTTTGTGTGTCTACTATGAATTTTATTGGAGTCCACTAAAATAGACAAAAACTACACTAACAAATCTCTTTGATATAATTCCTTCTGTGCCTTGGGCTTCCACTGAAGGGCGATGTCTTTAGGCTTCTTAGAAATCCTATTTTAAAAGAAAAATAAATAAATAAAATAAACAAAAAAAGAAATAAGAAAAAAGAAAACAAACAAACAAAAGTCCAATTTTTTTCTTACAAAGATCTGTGAATCCCTCAAATCTTTAGAAGACCTTTTTATCTGACTAAACAGTATTCTGAAATATGATCTTAGATCATTCTGAAGTCTTAAACAATTTTACAGCTGTACCCTTGTCTTCATCTTTAGACCATTTACTCAGCAGTGCCCTGGATTTGATGTTTTCATTCCATTCATTAGGGTACCTTTTTTTAAAATTTTCCACATTACATTAGGCAACTTTCGGCTACTACATAACAAGTTGCTCCTGAATTTATGATCCTCAGAATGAAAGAAGGAAGATTCCCTTCTTCTAATTTCTAATAACATGTCCTTACTTCCCTTTAAGCTCTCATTGGCAGCCTCCTCAAAGTTCAGATTTCTACTAATGATATATACAAGGCAATTTATACATTTTAAAAACATGTGCCTCAAAGTCTTTATAGCTTCTGCCTACTGCCTGGTTCTAAAACCATTGCCCAAATTTAGGTTTTTGACACAATATCAAAACCTGTATTAGTTATCAATTGCTGCATAACAAATCATCCCAAGTTATAGTGGCTTAAAACAAGAAACATCTACTATTTCACATAGTTTCTAAGGATCATGAATTCAGGAACAGCTCAGCTAAATGGTTGTGGCTCAGGGTCTTTCAAGATAATGGCTGCAGTCACATGAAGGCTTGACTGGGCTGGAGGATCTGTTTTCCAGTTTATTTACATGGTTGGTCAGCAACCTCAGTTTCTCACCATGTGGGCCTCTCCATAGGTCTGTTCATGACATGGCAGCTAGCTTCTCCCAAATTGAACAATGTCTTTTATAACCTAATCTGTAAGGTGACATACCATCACTTCTGCCATATACTCTGGAGCACTCTGACCAACCCTGGTACAATGTGGGAGGGGACACATAAGAGTGTGACTATCGGGTGTCAGGGATCATTGGGGGCCATCTTGGAGTCTGGATACCAACACACATAATGTCACCATAAAGTTATATATGACAATTATTATAACTATTTCTTTATGTTTCCTTCATATAAATTATTAAGCATCCTCATATTCTTCCTTCACTAATTCTGTCTTACACAAATTCTAAAAAGTTTAGGATAATGGTAAGTAATCTCTTACCTCAAATACTATGCTTCTTTCTGACTTAAAAAAACTCACATGAAACAAATATCAGCGTAAAATCTTGAGGTTATAAAATATTCAGGAGCTTATACTTCTCACATCATAAGCATTGGTAATTCTGAAATATAAACAGAAATGGATGTTTCTCTTCTCTGTTAAAATCAAATATTAATGGCTCCAATCTGATTTGTCTGAAAAACACAAAGAAACTATAATGTCCAAGAATTCCTATTTATGGAAATACATTGTTTTTATCCATTTCCTGATATCCCGGCATTCAAAAATCCATATATATATAGAAGGATATCTCAACACATATATGCACACAGTCACTCACAGCACATACACACCCACATATATGAAATGCAAATGAATCAGTGGCACTTTAACAAATGAATTGGGTCTTTTCTGTCTAGCTGCAGAGCTGGTTGCCATGGAAATGATGTACAAGGGAAACCTTTTAGAAAATGTTAATGTTAATATGTCTTCATTGGAGGAGTTCAGTATTAATCAGAAATGAAGAGAACTTTTAATAACAAAGCCATGCAAATATCCTAGCAACAAAAGCTGTCTGCTTCTATCAAATAAATCCAATTACATCATCTTTTTTGCCTTGACCTTGACAGAACTGAACATCACTCTTCCCTGAACTCTGCAATCAGTGAACGGGTAGCTAGTTTTTTTAAATTAATGTGAGATTTCATCTTTAATTATCATATGCATAAAATTTTATTTCTGCTTCATTAAATACTGCATAAGGTCAAGACTGATTTCCACAGTTCTCTGCCTCCATATAGTTTCTGTTGTTTCCAGAGTTCTTTCCTGTTGTGGATACTCTTTACTAACATCTCCCAGTCCCAATTAGTAGTAACTTGGTTTATTGAAGACATAGTTACTGGGAAAATAGATTAAAACCATTCTTACCTTTTTCTACACAGTCTTTTTTGTTATAATGCATTGTTTATTCTATCATTTAATATATGATTATAGAAAAATTTAAAATATGGAAAATATTTAAAAAGAAGTAAAAATCACCTATAAGCCTATCACATAGCTATAAACATCATTAACCTTTTGTATAAATGCTATTCTTCATAATTTTTGCATATACCATTTAAGAAGAAAAGCTGTATTCATGTGCTTTCATAAAATTCTCATTTCTCATTTTTTTCCTAATACATAACTGAATCATAGAATTTTAGGGTTTGAAAGAAATTTCTATCATAATCATAATGAGTTCCCCCTTCATAACATTTTTCCACTACTGTAAATGTGTCTCTCTCATAATTAGATTGTTAGTTGGATAGTTGTTTAATATGACTTTGATTAGTTAGTGACAAGTTGATTACATCTGATAATGCTGTCCTAAATGAAATAAAAAAATTTATTGATTGTATTTGCTTTTTGTTGACTACTTAGTCCAGTACAGGTGACACTTTAATCCAAATAAACTAGCACTTGAATAACATTAAAAGAAGGCTATAATTTTCTGCTGTATGCCTTGTTAATTTTGTTCTTGTTTCAAATGGAGTCTCTTTAAATATTAAGCAAATAAATTGTGAATTTACTTAAGAAATTTTGATTACACACAACCTAAGTTGCAGGCATGTTTTTAAACTCTGATTATAGCCTCATATTGGTGAGAGCTTGATGTTCTGCACTCCATTGTCAGCTGAACTGACACGCTTTGTTAGATACTAGTTAATAACTGTAGGTGTCAACTCTTCAGTTAGTAATTACCTTCAGTCAAATCAATTTTGTGTGTATAGAAAAGACAAAAATTTAGTAATCTGGCATTCTCAGGGACAAAACTGTCACCATATCACCCTAGTTTTGTTGTTTTCATCTAGGAATTGTTTTGGATGTTGGCTTAAATGGTGCCTAATTGGTAATCTAAGCACCTCTTAAAATATATGTATATATATATATATATAAAAACAACATTTTTGTAAGCAAATACACATATATGCATATAAAAATATATATATATAAGGAGGGGACTTCTTGAGTGAGGGTGATTAAAGGAGACTGCAATGTGGTGGTGATAATTCAGGTAATCTAATTTGTCATGTGAATGTTTATGAGAAAAGGGAAAACAGGATGATGAAGACTGAAAACAATATGTTGCACTTTTTCATTTTCAAGGGACTTAGATTTCCATGAATTATTTTCAGATAAGGATGTTTTAAATTGATAATACAAAGCAGTGGCTAACCTATTAGTGAGTCAGTAAATTGATGAGCAAGCTGTATTGCGTACACCATGTATGCAGAACCACACAGCGGCTATTTTAGGTAAGGCATTGTCTGTGTCAACGCTGATGACTACCTTGGGGATAAATTGGAGACACTTAGAGTTTCAAAAATAAATTCAAGTCTGTTTCAATTAAAAAAAAAAAAAAAAAAAAATGGTGCCTAATCCAGAAGTGTTGTGTATTACATGTTTTTCTAGGGTAATTGTCTTCAAATCTTATTAAGAGTATTCAAGAATCACCCAAGGCTTTTGTTTAAATTAGATTCCTGGACCCCATCCCCAGAAATTCTGTTTTAGTAAGTCTTGGGTAAGACCTGGAAGATTGCATTTTTAACAATCTCTTCCTTCTCTGTCCCCATTGGAATGCCAAAGAAAGGCTCTATTGGCATCTTGCCACATGGAACACTGCTTTCAGGATTTGAAATAATTTATGGACTCCTTAATCTAATTTGCTAACAGGAAATATTTGGGGCACTAGGTATGGGGCAGAAAGTAAACGATAAAGTATAACTATAGCTGGTCTAATAGTCATCTTAATTAGAGCAGCCTAGTCAAGAAAACAATAGTTTTCACAGGCCCTTATATTGTCAAATGATTTTCACAAATGCTTGAGGACCTAAAATTACCCAGCTGGTAGCCATCCAACCTCATGCTTTGTTTTTTCTTTATAAATCAAAGACTACAGAGCTAAAAAAAAAAAAAAAAAAAAAAAAATCCTATTAGCCTAGGTATAAATGGTAGGCTGAGAGGAGTGAGTTAGGTCATGCTTCTTTGAGAGAAATGGGGTGGGATGGGTGGAAGGGAAGAGTAGTGGAAGCCTCTTAGGAAACTGGTGGAAATGAGAATCAAGTTTGTTACTTTCCCTCAAACCGGCTTCTGGGTATAATCAGTCAGGGTCCTAGGAGGAAGCAGGTGGCACACTTGGTAATTTGAGAAGAGGTTAAAACAGGAACTATTGACAAAAGGTAGTATAGGATGTAGGGAAACGGCAGAGCTAGGGCAGTTCTCCAGGGTTACCATTGTCAGGAGGCCTGCCACTCCTAGGCACGAAGGGCAAAGGGAAAAGCAGTTATGGAGAAGTCTATGGAAGGAGAGGCTAACAAGAGCTGTGATCATCGTTGGGGGCAGTGCAGGCCCTAGACAAATTGCTGGGAGGAAGGAGCCATGAGGAATAAATCACCCACCTTCTACCTTTTGGTCTCCTGCAGAAGTCTCCCTTTGCCAAATCCAGCCAGGAGCAAGGGCAAAGTAGACTTCGGTGGAGTCTCTACAAGTCAGTCTTCCAGAGAGGTCGAGAAGGGTGGAGAGTGAATGGGGTGGGGAAGCAAGGGTCAAGGGCAAATAAAAGATATCCTGCCCAGAATGGGAACCAAAATTTGAATCTAGCCTCCATGGTTCTTCTGAAAACTAAATTCCCTAAATTCTGAGACTCAGAATTAATTAAAAGAGTTAAAAAGATTGAATAATGCAAAGATTAAATAATAAAACACGTGAAAAAAGAGGCATAATGCATCATCTAATAGAGGAGACTAATTTATTTAAAATATATTAAATATATTTATAATCTATAAATACTTTACTATTATATTTAATATACAAATTGTTTTATATATAACGTATATAAATATATGTGTATATATGTGTGTGTATAAAATATCTAGATATTTAACCCATATAGATACCGTCTAAAGTCTTAGCCTGCTAATGTTTTCTAAAGAAAATTACACAACTCCAGAGTGTTCAGTTCTTCATCTTTTCACAAGTGAACATATTATTGTAATCAGCATCCACACTAAACCACAGAGCATTACAAGCACTCCAGCCTGACATGTCATGAACACACAATTTGTTAAATGAATACACTTATGAGCATTTATTTGCCCATTCACCTTTTGTTGACTTTCAGAATATTCTCTAATTTTTCACTATAACAGAAAATGCTGCAATAAACATTCTTGTGCTTGTCTCCTTGTTTACATGGGCAAGAGTTTTTCTGAGCTAGAATTTTCCTTGGGAGAGGAGTTGCTGGGTCATAGGATGAAGACATCTTAAAATTTACTAGAGATCATGAAATTGCACTCCAAAAGAGTTTACCAGCAGGATATGAGAGTTCCCATTTATCCACACCTCACCAACACTGAGTATCTTCAGGTTTCTGTATTCTTGTTAATCTGATGGGTGTGATGTGAAATCCCATTGTGGTTAAAGTCTGGATTGCCACGATTACCTGTGAGGTAGAGTATCTTTCTCTATTTTCTCTTTAGGTTTCCCTTGTGGGGAAAATTTCCTTCCACATACCTTGCCCATTTGAGCTGTTTGTCTTTTCTTATGATTTATAAGAATTCTTTATTAGTGAGAATAATAATCTTTTGCCAGTTAAATAAATTGTAAATATCTTTTCCATACTGTAGACTTTTTACTTTCTTCATTATTTTTTTTGTATAGAAATTTTAAACTTGAACATAGCCAGATTTATTGACTAAAAAATTATAGTTTGGGACGTTGTCTTGTTTTAAAATCCCTTCATAGCCTTAGGTCATAAATATTTTCTTAATTTTCTTCTGTTTTGCCTTTCATATTTGTTTATAGCCCATCTGGAGTCAGCTTTTTTGGGATGTGGTATGAAATAGGGATCTATTTTTCCCCATATACATAACCAGTTATTCCCTCACCATTTATTAAAAAGCCAGGTTTTTCCCCCACTAATTAGTAACTCTACTTTGTTGTACCTCTTTTCAATGTCAGATTCTCACATATGTGAGGGTAGCTGTCACTGTCCATCTGTTTCATGACTGTTTGCCTACCCTTGTACCAGTATTACAATAGTGTTATTATTATGGCTTTATTCTAATTCCTCTTGTTGAATTTAATAGATTAACAATAAATTTTCTAAAATGTTTTTCTGCACCCATTGAGAAAATGATGTGGATGCGTTCTCCTTTAATCTCTTCAGGTGGTGAATTGCTTTAATAGATTTTCTAATAATAAAGCATCCTTGAATTCCAAGTTGGAAAACCAACTTATACATTACAGGATGTGGTTTGCTCATATTTTACTTATTATTTTTACATCATTGCTCATAAATGAGAATGGCTTATGATTTCCCTTTCTTATGCATTTTTGTCTTTTAGTAGCAAAGGTTATTCTAGAGTCATGAAAAGGATATTACTGCTTTTTTTCTGTTCTTTTGAAATATTTTGTTTAGAATTGGAGATATCTATTTCCCCAGTGTTTCAGGGAACTTGGCTCTAAACCCTCTGGGCTTAGTGTATTTTTTAAAGTAAATCTTTTTTACTACTAATACAATTTTTTTTAAGACTTATTTTTATTTATTTATTCCGTCCCCTCCCCCCATTGTTTTGCATTTGCTGTCTGCTCTCTGTGTGGTCTTCTGTGTCTGCTTGTCTTCTCTTTAGGTGGCACTGGGAACTGATCCTGGGACCTCCCAGAGTGGGAGAGAGGCGCTCAATCTCTTGCGCCACCTCAACTCCCTGGGCTGCTGTGTCTCTTATTGTCTCTCCTCTGTTTCTATTTTTGTTGCATCATCTTGCTGTGCCAGCTCTCTGTGTGGGCTAGCACTCCTGCGTGAGCCAGCACTCTGCGTGGGCCAGCACTCTGTTTGGGCCAACTCACTGCTCAGGCCAGCTTGCTCCGTGGGCCTGCTTGCCTTTCACCAGGAATCCCAAGGAATCGAACCCTGGACATCCCATATGGTAGATGGGAGATGAATCGCTTGAGCCACATCCGTTTCCCCTAATAGAATCTTTAAAGTAAATCTTACTTACCACTAATACCATTTTTAATTGTTGTAGGACTATTTAGGTTTTCATTTCTTTTTGAGTCACTTTGGTTGTTTATTATAAAATGTATTTTCATCTGGGTATTCAAACTTTCATCACATTATTCATAGTGATTTCCCTTGTTCTAAAACTACTGAGTTTAGAGTTTAGTATTGACTTGTGTTCACTACTTTAGTGATAATATTTTGATCATACCTTCTGTTGTATTTCCTGATTAATTTTATTAGTTTTGTCAAAGAACCCAACTTTTGATTTTATTAATCTTACCTACCTTTGTTTAATATTTTATTAATATATGCTTGTATTTCATTATATTCCTTTTTCTTTTATTTGAGGATTTTCTCTTCTTTTTTTTTTTTTAACTTGTCGAGATGTGTGCTTATTTCATTACTTTTCAATGTTTCCTTTATTTTGATATAAGGATTTAATCTAATTCTCTAATTCTAATTTAGCCGTATCTTATAATTTCTGGATGTACTATTTTCATTATCATTCAATTCTATTTTAAAAATTCTTATCATAATTTTTTATTTGACCCATGAGTTAATTCGAAGCATGTTTTTAAATTGTTAGTTGATTAGAGCTTTTCATTATCTTTTTGCTCTCAATATCTATTATGATACCACTGGATTTGTGAGGTTTTGATTCTTTGGGGTTTTTTTGTTTGTTTGTTTGTTTGTTTTTTGAGATTTGATTTGTAAACATTCCAGGGTCCAAAAAAATGATGTACTCTCTTTACATGTTTGAGTGCAAAATTATAGGTATGGATATGGATATATATATACACACACACATATATAATTATACATACTTATATCATTAGATATAATGTATTATATTATTTAAATCTTCTATATACTTATTAATCTGTATCTGCTTTATCTGTTATTTTTGAAAAGTTGTATGTTAAAAAGTCCTATTATATATATTTTTATTTGTCTGTTTTCCCCTTGCAAGTCTGTCAGGTTGTGCTTTAAATATTTGGAAACTGTTATTCGGTATATACATGTTCAGAACTAGTATAGCTTCCTGGTGAAATTTTCCTTTTTTTAACACTATTGTGACCATCTTTATATCGAACAATACTTTTTACCTTAAAGTATATTTTTATTGCTACACCAGCTGTTTTTAAGTTAGTATTTTCATATCTGTCCCCATTCTTTCACTTCTTGCCTTTCTGTGCTACCAAGTCTTAGGATTTTCTTTTGTAATTAGCATGTGAGTAAACCTTGTTTTTTGAATCCAGGCTGGTAATTTTTGTCTTTCAGTTAATGAGTATACTCAATATTTATTTATTTTGATAACTGCCATTGGTGATATATATCTTCCATTTTATTTTGTTTTGTGCTTTTTATTTACTCTGCTTTTATATCATTCTGTTTTCCCCTTCTTGTCCTCATTTTCCTTCTACCAGAAGGAAACTTTGTTTCTATTATGTGAGTGCCATTAAATGCTTAACATACACATTTAACTACTGAAAGTTGAAATTAAATAAAATCCATATCTTCCTCTTGAACAGAAAAAGAATCTTAGACTATTTTAGCTTCAGTCATTCCCTGTCAATGTACTCCTGTGAAACCATTATCACAATCAAAATAATGAACATATCCATCATCTCCAAAAGTTGCCTTGTGCCTCTTTGGAATCCCCCCTCATTTCCCCATCCCATCCTTTCCCTGTCCTTAGGGAACCACTGATCTGCTTTCTGTCACTGTAGATTCGTCTGTACCTAGAATTTAACACATAGAAAAACATACCAGTGAATATTCTCACTGTCCTGATTTTATGATAATCAGGGTAGGCTAAACATTCGCTATATTAGAAACCATGCATGTGTCCCCAGACCTAGTTTTTCTCCCTAGGTCTGGTTTTTGGAATGCCGGTGATAAACTAAGCCTGATTTATTATATAACCATCCTGTATGGGAAAAGACTGTAACTCTGGGTATCTTTGGTCAACCTTAAGAGATGTGTGGCTTAAGAGATGGATGTGGCTCCAGTGGTTGGGTGTCCATCTCCCATATGGAGGGACCTGGGTTTGATCCCCGGGACCTGCCGGTAATAATTAAAATATATATATATATAGAAGATGCGTGGGCCACCAGGCCCCATGCACGGGTGCACCGCCAGGCCCCGCGAGCAGGAGAGCCCCCCAGGCGCTGTGAGCGGGTGAGCTTTCAGGCCCCACGTGCAGGTGTGCCATCAGGCCTTGTGCGCGGGTGCGATGCCAGGCCCCGCGAGCCATGCAGCAAGATGATGACATAACAGGAGAGTGACACAAGGGAGAGCCAAGGCGAGACACACCAAAAAAACAGGAACTAAGGTGGCGCAGGCAGTAGAATGCCTCTCTCTCACATCAGAGGTTCTGAGGATTGAATCTCAGTGAAGACAGGAGGAGAAAGATGAGAAGAGAGGGCAGGAAATGGACACAGAGGGTTGCCCAGTGAATGGACACAGAAACAGCAAAAACGGGTGGGGGGGGATAAAAATGGATAAAAGTAAATAAATAAATAAATCCTTAAAAAAATGTATAGGGAAGGAAGATACGGACCATAGTTAGTAGTAATACTTTGACGATGTTCTTTCATGATTTGTTAACAAATCTTTCACAATAATCCAGGGTATTTGTGGGGGGGTGGTGATGTGTGGGAGCCCTGTATGATGTTATGCATGTTTGTTTTATAAATTCACAATGTTTACTGAACACTTATAGTTTATGTATGTTCATGTATGAATGATATACTTCAATAAATTGTTTTTTAAAAAAAACATATCAAAATATACCCCTTTTTCCTGGTTTCTTCAGCTCATCATAGTAAGTATTGAATATATTAATCGTTATTTTTATTGCTTAATAGTCTTCCATTGTATGGATGTATTACAGCTTGTTTTTTCATCCACCTGTTGATGGCCATTTCTGTTGTTTCCAGTTTTGGGCCATTACATGCTTATAAAGGCCCTCTCCAATCCAAAACTGTAAAAATAGTCAAAATGTTTTTTTAACTACTACTATGGTTTTATTTTTTGCATTTAAGTCTTAATCCATCTTGACCCTATTTGGTAGTAAAATATACTGTTTTAAGGTAAGCTAAATTAAATTTGTCTACAGAGTAAGTGGATTATCCCAATAATGTTTATTGATTAAAGTATCTTTTGCACTGATTTGATACATGATCTTTTTATATACTAAATTCTTGTAAGTAACTGAGTCTTTTGTGAGCTCTGTAGTTCATGCCATTAAATTCTTGTCTATTCCTAAATAAGCACCCCATTTGTTTAAATATTTTTTTTGTAAAACACAGTTTAATATTTATGCTCTTTGTACTTAATTTCAAACATTACTTACAAATTTTTATTCCCCTGGATTTTTTCATAACAGTCTTACTTGAGTTACAATGGATAAATCCCTTGATAATTTTGGTTGGACTAACATTAAACTTATGGATGAATTTTGAGGAGAATGGAAATCTTTATATTTTTACTAATGAATATAGTTTGTATCTTTTTATTTAGACTGTTAAAAATGTTCTTCTGTGTTACTTGTAGTGGTCCCAATGTGCCCCCAACTTCCTGTATTACCGTTCTGTTTGAATATGGGACTCTGAGGAGATAATATTGGAACAGAGCCAGATAAATCTTAGGAACAAGCCATGCAAATATCTTGGGGAAGAAATTTCTGCACAGAAAAGCCTTGATGTGGGCACAAACTTAATTTATTCAAGGATAATAAGAAGGCCAGTATGGCTGGAGCACAGTGACCAAGTATATCAGGATGGGTTCAACCAGGAGAGAGAAAATGCATAGTAACTTGAACAGGGCAAGTTTTTGTTTTTTTTTTTTTTTTTAAATAAATCAATTTTATTGATATATATAAATAAAGCATACAATTCTTCCAAAGTGTACAATCAATGGTATTTGGTACAATCATATAGTTGTACATTCATCACTTCATTCTTAGTGCATTTTCATTATTTCAATAATAATAATAAACAAAAAACAGACAAACAAGCAAAAACATTCTTTACTTCTCAAAAGTTTTTAATATAGAGATTGATTAACTATAACAGGGCTTTAAAATAATGAAGGATTGGCTAATAAGAAGTAAAGAGAACACTAAAGAATGTAAGAATAGAAGATAATAAGGAACAGTGACCAACTCTTTGGCTCAGATGGCACACACAAGGAAGAGCTCCTCCCCAACCCAAGGACTGAGATTTTGTCCTTGTTGGAGAGGGCACAAGTGTGGCAGAGAAATTGCTGTGGAACTGCACCAATGAAACTTGCTGGAAATATGCCCTTTCAAACTTGTAGGAAGTTCTCCCTCTAGGGACCCTGAGAAAGCTGTTATTGGCATTTGCTGGCTGCTGATGGTGCTAGCTGCTGTACACTGTAGGAACTGGGCACTGGGAAAGCTCTAGGTGTTGCTGGAGCCTTGGGCTGGAGAAGCTGCTGAAGCTGGACGCTGGGGAAACTATGTATACTGCAGGAGCCAGGCTTTGGAGAAGCTGCCCATGCTGTAGGAAACTGCTAGAACCAGGACAGAAAACTCCTTCCTCCTGCAATATCTTTCCAGTTTCCTCTTCTGAAAAAGCTTAACATTATGTCAACTAGCAAAGGAAAAATATTTAAAGAACCCAGATCCCTTTCCACATAGCAAGCAAAACAGATGAATTTGGAGCTGAAAGGCAATAAATTGATTACTGGTACACCAGGGCAAGTATGAAAAAGAGTAGGGTTGGAGTCATAGGCATGGCCAGAATATGCAGGCCTTGTTGATCACTGTAAGTAGCTTGGGTTTTATTCTAAGTGTGATTGAAAACTCTATTGGGAAGTTTGGAGCAAGGGAGTAGAGGAACAAGAGAAGAAGTGATGGAACGCATCACTTGCTAATTGCAGTTAGCCTGATGAGGGATATTGGTGGTTAAAACTAGAGTGGTGTCTGTGAAGCCAATGAGAAGTGGTTGGAAGGAAAATCTATGGGACTTTCTGATGGACTGAAAATTACCTCGCAATTGATGTCCAAAGAGTTTTCTAGGTCCTTGGAAAAGGGATAATGCTGGCAGAGCATATATATGGAAACTTAGCTGATTGTAGAAAGCTTCTTCTCGCACAATTTCCAACTCAGTTAAACAATTAGCATTGTAGCATTTTATGTGGTTGAATTTTAAATTAAATTTAGTTTCCTATTGTCAGTTAAAATATGTGAGAAAATTTGACTATGAAATTACATTGAAATTCAAAACAAAAAGTAACTGCCCCTCAACACTGCTATTAAAAACAATGCTAGATCAGAGGAGATCGGGCGCGTTCAGGGTGGTATGGCCGTAGACCCATAACCTACAGAGTCGAATGGGAGAGAGTTGTAAACTACAGTGTAAACTATGATCCATGCTTAGTAGCAATGCTTCAAAATGTGTTTATCAATTGCAATGAATGTACTACACTGATGAAAGATGTTGCTAATGTGGGAAAATGTGGGAGGGGTGGGGAGTGGGGCATATGGGAATCCCCTATATATTCGCTGTAACATTTATGTAATCGAAATATCTTTTGAAAAATAAAAAAAGTGGGAAAAAAAAAAAAAAACAATGCTGTTGGGGAGTGGATATGACTCAAGGAGTTGAGTGCTTGCTTCCCACATAGGAAGTCCCAGTGTCCGTAGCCCCGGTGCCTTCTAAAAGCAAGCAGTGGTTGAGCGTCGGCTTCCTGCATACAAGGTCCCGGGTTCAATCTCCGGCCCCAGTACCTCAAAAAAAAAAAACTATTAAAAGAGTAGAAATAGAAATGGGAGTAGAATGGCTATGAAAATGACTCACAGGACATCAGACATGCTCTGGGTTTGTATTTTTTAACTTTTTACTGCAAACCATAGTAAAAAATACATTTTACTCATGGCTCCTGACATGTGTGAAGTGAAACAAAAATTTCACCAACAATACTAGTCTTTATTCCATTTGATGCGTTCTGATATTTGTATTCTATTCTAGTTAACATTTTAATAGTAGTCACATTCTATTGAAGTAATTTATTGATCTACTAATGAGTTATGATCTTTCATTGAAAAAATGTGGTTCTGGGGAGTTTAGGAATGCCTCACCTTCTCACTCTCATGTGTGGGTACAGCCATTTGCTAGTTGGTATCAGGGTACAGAAATTTCCCTTTTACATCATTTAACCCAGATGGAAATTGTGCTTGGGAATTAAGTTTAAATTTTAGATTTAAGTTGCCATCTTGGATCTCAGAAATTCCAAGTTTATATTTGGTCATTTACAGTCTGTTTTCATCAGACCATCTGTTCCTCAAGGCAAAAAAGTTAAACTTACCTTCATATTTCCTAAGAAATCTAAGTTGATTTATTAGGTATTGAGTAGGTATTTTAAAACTTTTTTGTAGTAAAATCAAACACTAAGTAATGAAAACAATCATGCTTTTAAAATTTTGATAATATAATTCCAGAACCTTGAGATTTTAAAAAATTCATTTGCTATCTTACATGGATATATAACTTCAGATTTTTCTAAATGATTTCATTTTCCTCATAGTATAACTTTTTTTTTTGTTTAACTCTTTGTGGTTTCCTTAGTTTTTTTATATACTACTATCACAAATGAAATTAAAATAGCCCAATGAAATAGGCAAGACAAATATCATTTCCATTTCTATTGCAGTAAAACTCAAGCATGATAATTTAAGAAACATCGTTATCTGAACCTCATCCGTTTCTATAGCTCTCAATTTCATCATAGCCAACCTCCCAAATTACTCACCAACTATTATTTATGACTCCCTCCCCCCCCCCAACAACAAAAAACTCATGATTTTGTAAAACTCCATACCTTTGTAGGAATTGTTGCCTCTAACTGAAATGCTAGTCTACCCTCCTGTTGCATTCTTGACTTTACCTGCTTAATTCCTACTTATCCTTCACAACTGTCACATGCCCCTACTTCCAGGAAGTATTCTAGTGCTATAGAGTAGGAAAAGTAGAATGAGGGAGAACAGTTAGGGGGATATTAGAGTAAGCCAGTCAAGAGATAAGTGAATGAGAAATTAATAAGTAAAGTAGAGCTATAAACCATGTTGTAATGACCCTTGGAATGCTTGTTATCAATGTAATCATCTTCGTTCTGTCATTGGGAATAGGGCCTCTCTTGTGATACCTCCGTGCCAAAGGTCCCGTTATGCCACCTACTTTGACGTTGCTGTCCTTCGCTGCCTACTCCAGCCCCATTGGTCTGAAGAGGGCACTCAGTGGTCCCTGATGTATTATCTACAGAGACTGCGACACATGTTGGAAGAGAAGCCAGAAAAGCCTCCAGAACCAGATATTCCTCTCCTTCCCAGACCCAGGAGTAGCTCTATGGTGGCGGCAGCTCCCTCACTAGTGAATACCCACAAAACCCAAGTAAGAGAACTTCAGTCCATTGTCACTTGAACCAACAACTTTGGCCATAAGAGATTCTCTTTTTTTCCTTCTGTGCCAATTTGGTTCTTATTTACTCTTATTTACTTTGATTAATCGGTTACTCTGATGCTGTTATCCTTTCCATTCCATCTTTCACTGCAGGAGCCTTTTGCTGCTATTTAGCATTATCATTCAAAGAAGTTCTATCTAAATGCCTTTGGACATGTGAATCTAGATTAAGCCTCCATTATCAAGAATAATGGAAATTTGGGTATTCTGGCCAATCAATATTAGTCAATTGAGAGTTCTCACATATAATCTGTCAGTACCAATATACCATAAAATGTCTGACACTAGCAGGTTACAGAACATAATTTAATCTGTTTTCATAATTCAAAATTTTCCTATGTCTTTCTATCATTATTAGGAATATTGCTTTTTATATATATAATCTTGATATTATGGATGATCGGAAGAATAGATTAAATATGTAGTGATGTGATGATATCCCCTGAAAATCTCTTTTTGATAAATGACTGTACTAATATCAGCTTATCAGCTTGAACACTTGTTCTTCCCCTCTTTGTCTTCACCACCATGTATTAAATCTGTCCAGAAAAATTTCCTTTGCTGCGCATTCCATCTGTTTGAGTTTACTTAAGTGTGAGTTGGCTGTGTCTGAAAATGTTCTGAAAGTAAACATGAACAGTGTCAGAATGAAAAAGTAATATACTCTTTTTATTAGATGATTCTCTACAAAGTGAAGATCTGTCTCTATGAATCATTCCATTTTAATAAAAAGAGAAAAGAAATACTAATATACTCCCTCTTTTCTTAGCACTCCAGAATCTGGAGTTGCATGGTCTCTTTTCTGTTGAACATTCCAAACAGAAGTTTCAATTAATATGAAATAATATATCTCCTCAATAGCAGGACTTGAATGTAGAAATACCTGACATGTAATTAAGTACTTTGCAGTTATCAACAATACAGTAGGCTTGTCCCTAATAAAAATGTGACATCTCAATAAGAAAAGTATTTGACTGTAAAGCCCTAAGTCCTTGATCATAAACTCTACCTTTATTTTATATTAAGGATCTCACCATGAAGTGTAATGAAGAGGAAAAATCTCTCAGCCCAGAGGCCTTTTCCAAGGTTTCATTAACCAATCTGCGTAGGTCTGCAGTCCCAGATCTTTCTTCAGACCTGGGCATGAACATTTTTAAGAAGGTGAGAAGAGTCATTTATGTCCTTTGACATAAAAAAAAAAAAAAAAAGTGTAGCATCAGGTGCTTCCAATCATGCTGCAGTATGGGATAAGGTGGGAAAGGGACCTTGGAAACAGGAGTCAGTTCCCAGTTAGAACACTGACTTGCAGCACAACCCAGGTCCAGTCCTTCTGTGTGTATGGGTGCATTTCCTATTGTAAATGTTACAAGTTGTTACTGATTCCACAATCCTGATGGCTTATAACGTTCTTTCAGTGGTGTGGTGGTGATTGTGATTGTGATAGCAGTGATGGTAACTTACATTTGTATGGCTCATCTCATTTTATCCAGTACTTTTAAAAGATGGTTCTCATTTCACCCAAATAATATCCTTATTCTCTCAATTTTGCAGTTAAGAAACTGAGCCTTAGAAACTTTAGGCCATGTGCCAAAGGTTGAGCATAGACTCAAAACTGTGTCTTCTAGCTAAAGAGCCCATGCTTTTTTCGAATCTACCATACGAAGCTAGACAAATTTAAAATAATATATGTAGGTAGAATAATATATGTGGTGATTTAGTTTTTTCTTTTTCAAAATAGTTTAATTATGTTGATGAAGAACACAAAATATTTTACTAATTTATCTATGCCCTCAGTCTCTTGCTAAGTCATCATGTCTTCCTTCATTAATTCACTGATAACTCAGTAATAGGAAATGGCCATCAAACTGACCATTGGGGGGAAAAAAGAGGTTTTCAATACTGGTTGCACATGAGAATCTCTGGGAAGCATTCAAAAATGCAAGTGCCTAGACCTTACCCCAGACCAATTAAATCAGAATCTCTTGAGATTAGGCCCTGACACTGGTATCTTTTAAAACCTTCCCAAGCATGTCAGAGTTACAAACACTGAACTGAACTATTAGTTACTCTGTTTCTTGGACTTGACTGGTAGGAATAATGGGTCAGTACCAGTTCATGCTTCTGTATCTTTTTTATTACTATTATTAAAGAAGTTTACAGAAGTAGGTTTACAGAAAAATGTATCAAGTACAAAATTCCCATATCTTTATCTTTTTTACCCTCCTTGTGAACAATGGAACATATTTCAACTTGACTGACTGGAACAATGGATCTCAGTCTTGATAATGGAATAGAAAAAGACTGGCTGGTCCAAGTGGTGACTCATGGATCCTATTCTCTAGCCCACCAGTTCTCAAACTTTAGTGTGTATCAGAATCACCTGCAGGACTTGTTAAAACACAGATTGCTGAGCCCTACCCTCTGAATTTCTGTGCCAGTATGTCTGGGGTGGGACCCAAGAATTTGCATTTCTAACAAGTTCCCAGATGGTGCTGATGCTGCTGGTCCAGGGACCACACTTTGAGAGCCACCCAATGTAGCAGAACCCTGGAATATATTACATTTTGCTTAGTTTCCACATTGTAGAAATTTCTCCCATATCTATCAGATGTTATTAAATGACTGGGTCTTATTTCCCTGGAACATTTCCTGTACTTTGCTCCAGATCATGGAGCCCCTCGAGAAGCAAACCAGAACCTTTCTTTCACCCTTCATCTCTCACTGTAGTTCAAGAGCCGCAAAGAAGATCGAGAGAGGAAAGGCTCCATTCCATTCCACCACACAGGGAAAAGGAGGCCACGAAGAATGGGAGTGCCATTCCTGCTTCATGAAGACCACCTGGATGTGTCCCCAACGCGTAGCACCTTCTCCTTCGGAAGTTTCTCTGGGCTTGGAGAAGATAGGCGAAGCATTGAAAAAGGAGGCTGGCAAACCACCATTTTAGGTAACAACAAGGACTTTCCAAAATAAGGCAAAGCTGGAGTCACTTGCTTAGAAAACCTCTAGGGAAAACCAGACTCTTTTTTTTGAACAATTTAGCCAAGAAATTTGGGCCCAAATGCAGACTCCCCAATACTTTGTTTTCATAGACAAAGTAAATCACATAACTGAATTAATTTTACAAAGATTCTGTCTAATGACAGGCAATGGCTCTATATCTTAGATGTGGAAACTTGACTTTCAAGGGTTCTGTGCATTAACTTTTACTGTCAATCTAAAGAAAACTGGGGAAAAATAAAAAGAAAGAAACTTTTTTTCCCCTGGAGGCCATATTAAAGCAGCTAGCATGAAATCAGGAGCTGACAGCTAAATGCAGACACACAGATGGTTTCTGACATTTGGCTTAGATTGGGGCTGACCTTATCAGAGGCAGCTTCATCAATCATCTTGACCCTGAATACTCCCAAGGTAAGTTCAATTCTTGCTATTTTGACGGGGCCTCACACTCTTCCTAAGATCTCCTCAGTCTCACTGTTGTTCTTTGGAAAGACAAAATCTCTGCAGAGAATCTTTTAGACTTTAAAACCCTCTTGTGGATTCTTGCAATGCAAGAAATTATAACAATGAGGTGGAGCCAGTGGCCACTTGACAGTTTTTTGGGTAGGGAGGGGATGAGCAGTTGAAATACAGGGGCTTCTTTGGGAGTTGGAGGTTGTCCTGAGTACTGTTGTGGCAATGGATGTAGGCCATTTTAAATCAGCACACACCACTCAGAACTGAGTGGGAGAGAGTGTGGTCTACAGTGTGAACTGTGGTCTATGGTTGGTGGCAAGGCTCCAGGAGGTGTAAGTTCATTGAGGTTGGTGGGCCACACTATGGGAGATGTTTGTGTTGGATGTGGTGGGAGGTGTGGGAGGTGGGCAACATGGGAATCCGAGTGGGTTCCGTATAATATTTTAGGTAATCTAAGCACCTCTTAAAATATATGTATATATATATATAAAAAATAACATTTTTGTAAGCAAATACACATATATGCATATATATTTATATATCATTTTACAAATGTTTGTATGTATTGTGAGAATTTTGATTTTTACCCATAATAAAAAAAAAAAAATAAATAAAACCCTCTTGTGCTGCTCTTGTCCATCTCAGGGAAGTTTACCCGGAGGGGAAGTTCTGATGCGGCCACAGAGATGGAGAGCCTGAGTGCCAGGCACTCTCACTCCCATCACACCCTGGTCAGTGACTTGCCAGACCACTCCAACAGCCACGGAGAAAACACTGTCAAAGAAGGTAGGTTGGAGGCAGGGCCTGCAGTGGGGAGTTGAGGGTCCTTTTCCTCTATCTTGTGCTAACTCCATGTTCCATTTATCATTATAGTCCAACTCTTGATGCTTTTTGAAAACCTGTATTCTTTTATTATAGTGCTTGGAATTTACTTGTTAACTATCCCTAGAACTCCCTTAGCAGCAGGAGCTGTACAACAGCACACTATGAACATGATACCACTGACTAAGAGAGAGAGGAAGGCTGAGCCATTCAAATTTTTCAAAAGATCATAGACTCTTTTGGAAAATCCTTGACCTCTTGATTCAATGCTTTATTCCCTTCTGTGATGTCCCTCTGAAGGGCTTATATACCTTCAGTGACAGGGAAATCACTGCACTCCAAGGCCACTGAATTTTTTTTTTTTTTTTTTTTATTAGAGAAGCTGTGCGTTTATATAATAATCATGCGTAAAATACAGGATTCCCATATATGACCCTATTATTAACACTTTGCATTGGTAGGAACATTTGTTAAAATTGATGATTGCATGTTTGTTAATGTCTTTTTTTTTTTTTTTCTATTTCATATATCTCCACTCATATATTTGTTATTTCCTTCTGCTCACTTTGGGTTTAGTTTGCTCTTCTTTTTTTCTACTCACTGATTCCTTTTTTAGACATCTTCCATTTTGATAAATACCCTGTGTGCCTTATGTGGAGCAAACATTTGTCTCTGGGTAGAATCCAATATTGGTTTTTGTCCTGTAATCTTAAACTATGAGCATAAATTTAATCTTTCTTTTACCTGGACTGTATTTCAAGTACTCAATGACATCTATTAATTACTACCATAAATTTATGTTCCATCAATCTTAACCAAAAGTGAAAAAATCCTTCTTGTTTTTTGTTGCTTAAATACTAGGTAAAACACGATTATTTTAACAGTCAAAAACTTGCAGGACAATACCTCAACTAGATTAAATTAACTGTATCGATATGGTGTGTCATCTGACACTGTGTAAAATCCTCTTGGCATGATGGCTTAAACCAAATCAATGTTAGACGAAAGTTAAATTCTAGCCACAGCCTAAGAAAGTCACTTTGAATTCACACTTTTCTGTAACGTTCATTATTTATTAGATACTATGGGCCTTAATGCCTTCAGCAGTTCATGAAAGTTGAGACTAGCTTGGAAACTGTAAGTCAAATATCGACAAAAGTGACAGTTGTGGTTGTGGTCAGGATGTAAGTGATATTATAACTTGATATCTAACATGATGTCCCTGGTTAACATGGGGAAAACTAAGACTCTGCTCTCCTTTTAATAGTGCGATCCCAGATCTCCACTATCACAGTTGCAACCTTCAATACCACTTTGGCATCATTCAACGTAGGCTATGCAGACTTTTTCAGTGAGCATATGAGGAAGCTGTGCAACCAGGTGCCTATCCCAGAGATGCCACATGAACCCCTGGCATGTGCAAACCTGCCTCGAAGCCTCACAGACTCCTGCATAAACTACAGCTACCTGGAAGACACAGAGCATATTGATGGGACCAATAACTTTGTCCACAAGAATGGCATGCTTGATCTTTCTGTAAGGACAGAGTTTTTCTTACCAAAGCTTGAAAGATAATGACTTTTTGGTCAAATTTTTACAATATTGGGTAAAATGGGCAAATAGACTCTTAGAAAAGTTGAACCTTGAAATGAAAAGGCTCTTCATATAGAAAATTTTCACAAATATGTTAACTACTGTAGATGCATCTTTCCTTTTTAATTTTCAAGTATTACATTAGATTCTAACTGACCTCAGAATATTTTTATAATGCAAGTAAATAATGAATCCTGAATATGCAAATGTACACACACACATAAATACATACTTATATGTTGTATATGTGTGTTTGCTATTAAATCTCTTTTTTCCTTGACTCAGAAGAAGAAGTTCTCAGTTTATATTCCTTTGTTATATAAGCAACAGGGATTACAAACCTCCTGTGCAGCAGGGAAAAATGAACAGAAGTCTATGCAAAGATTTAAACTTAAATTCTGAAGGGTGTCTGTCTTGATTATGGTTATTAGAAAATGAGAGGGTTATTACAGTTTACGACTCTATTTCACAAATTTTTAATCACATTAGGGATCCAGGTTCCACAAATAATTTAAAATATTAAAATCAATAAAACCACGTAATTTAAGCACATAAATATTTTGCATTGAAAGTAGAAGTATAATAATGACACAGTTATGACTGTGAAAATGTTAATCTGTTTTGAGCATAAAGTAATTATTATTCTTTATTAATCATTAGTGGAAAGTCAGAGGCAGAGGATTAAATCACTGTTTACAAATAAAAAAGAGTTGGGAAAATAATTGTTCTCCCATTATCTCTCTGTGCTTTAGTATCCCCATTACTGTCTTCATCATAATGATTTTTGGAAGACTTAAGAGAGATAGTATAAGCATACATTTTTAAATTCTTTGAGGGCTTTATTCTGTATATTAAACTCATATACAAGATCCCAGTGTAATTTAGGAATATCTGAAAATTAGGTTATTTTTTATGCCCAAGTGCATAGAACTGTTTAAAGGAAATGGAGTAAACAGAATAACCAAATCTATTCAGGAAGAGGTAGTTCAGATAATTTAATTACTCTGTCTTTATTTTTGTCTTTCCCAGGTGGTTCTAAAGGCTGTTTATCTTGTCCTTAACCATGACATCAGCTCCCGCATCTGTGATGTAGCACTAAACATTGTAGAATGTTTACTTCAACTTGGAGTCGTACCCTGTGTAGAAAAGAACAGAAAGAAGAGTGAAAACAAGGAAAATGAGTCTGTGGAAAAGAGAGCAAGTGAGGGAACTTTCCAGTTCAAAGGAGTGTCTGGAAGTACCACCTGTGGCTTTGGAGGTCCTTCAGTTAGTGGAGCTGGAGATGGTGGAGGAGAAGAAGGAGGAGGTGGAGATGGAGGAGGTGGAGGAGGTGATGGAGGAGGAGGTGGAGGAGGTGGAGGTGGCCCTTATGAGAAGAATGATAAGAACCAAGAGAAGGTATGACTGAAGCACCTTTCATGTCTTAATGAATTCCCTAATTACTTTTCAGCGCTTGCTCTCTAACAATTCAGTTCATTGACTCAGAACAGTAATTAGTCAAGAGCAAGAGAGTGGTCGTGTAGAAATATCTTCATTAGGTTTTCAGCAGTCATTAGTAGAAACAGATGAAACTGCATTCTAAATCCAAAAACCATTCATTACCAACCAAGCAGTGTTAGTGCTAATTCCCTAATCATGCTATTTCTGCAGGAAAACACCTCAGCTGCACCACAGTGCTATTATTCTCAGCCTGCCCTCAAGCATAGCTTCTTTCTCAAGACTTTTAGGGACTGACCTAATTGAGCAGTATACTTTTTCCTCAGGATTAAGTTCTTTTTCTTGACCCAAGGACCACATTTTTCACAGCCAATTTCAGTCACAGTGAAGAAAGCAAGGGCAGAATTTTGCTTGGTTGGTTGGTTGGTTTATATGGCATTGGTTTAGAGAGGGGAACAACTTTCCTAGCCTCTGTCCTCCCACGTCCCAGTGTGTCACATCCCAGTAGCTTTAGCTTTCCCATTATTGATTATTCCTGTATTTAATTCCCTGTGCCCCAGCACTACCTGGTTTATGATTTCTGTACCTAATGTCAATAATTAGTTGTCTCCTTTAATTTATATTTTAAATGAGAATTACAGTTTAAATTCTCATTACTTACACTGATTTCAATTCAGGAGTTTAACTGAAAAATGCTCTTCAAAAATTGAAATCAACAAGAGATTTGAATTTCTAGCAGGTGAGAATCTGCACATCAGGTTGAGTGTTTACAAGTATAAGATTACACTTGGCAGAGTATTCTAGCATTTACATATTATCTATACTATAATTTGTCCCTTTTTTCTTACAGGATATGTGATTTTTACATCTAAATAAATGTTGCAGTGCTCCTTCCTCTTCTATAATTTCTTCTCCATCTCTTTCCTGTCCCACTTGACTCATTTAATATGCATTTATCATCTGTGTTTCTTCACCTCATTGTATACTCCTATCTTCTCCATATTCATGGGTCCCTGAAACATTCCTTCAGGATATTCTTCTTTGCCCTCAACCATATATGTTTTCCAACTCTAATAATCTGATGCTAAAGGTTCCCAACTCCTTACCACACCCCATATCACTGAGGACAATTGAAGGATCCCTAGATCTCAGCTTAAATGAAAATGATCTAAATGGTGGTACAAATCACAAGGTATTTGATCTTGGATCATAAAATCTAAGGAATCTTTCAGTCAGCAGTTATGTATCAATTTGCAAACAAATATAACTTGTAAGGACCAAATTTATGAGAACAGTGAAAGGTAAGATTCTTAGTAAATTTCCATTCTTTACATATCAGTCTAGGCTAGACACTCAGAGAGGTTATAGTTGGTGCAATATCTGTTATTATATTCAATGGAAATAGAAAAAAATAAGATAAATTTGTGAAATTTTATTATTTTGTGCTTTATATGCATTAACTCACTTAATTTTCACGACTTTATGAAATAGGTATTATTATGATCCCCGTTTTGTAGGGCACGGAGTGGTTAAGTAGGTTGTGTCAAGTTTTACAGCTAGTAAATGTTGGAGACAGGATTTGAATCCAAACTAAAAAAATGATTCCTGATTAGTAGACAGATAGATAGATAGATAGAGTGTATTGATAAGTTTGAGTCTTTCATTTGCAACATTCTTAACTGTAGGCTACTCAGGAAATAGACTCAAGTGTGGAAATATGTATGTAGGAGGTTTACTGGGGTATGCTCTGAGAATTAACATCTATAACATGTAAAAGAAGCAGGATGGAGCACAAAGAGAAGTTGAAGTACAAAAGAGGCCTCAATGGATTACACAAGGAAGCTGACACAAGGAAGAACAAGGTTTTTCAAAGAGTCCCCAGCTGAAACAAGAAAGCCAGACCTTTATAACCCTCCCCCCATTGGAGGCAGGCTGACCCCAGGAAGACAGCGTGACCTTAGGTAAGGCAGTTTTCTTTAGTAGATAGCAGTTCCTGTCGAGGCACTCAGCTGAGTGGGGTCAGCCACACCCCTTCTGAAAGCCAGAAGAATGAATGCTGCCGTCCTGAAGAGGGAATCTGTGACACGCTGCACCACCTCCACTACATGATCCTGCAGATTGTAAAAGGAGGACCAACTATATAACGTTAGCGGAGAGCAAGCTTACCGTTCCACACCAGGGCATGTGACAACGTCTAGATAACACCCTAACCTTCTCAAACCCTGCCCACATTTGAGTATTATATGTGTGTGTCCCAATGTTTATGTGTCAACCTGATCATAAGACTGTGGAAAAGCACTGTACAATTTGTGGAGTAATTTCCACCATTAATTAATTTTTTCTACACAGTAAACCTGTGAAGTATGAAGGGCATCTATTATGATCCTCAATTCACAGGTGAGGAAACTGAAACATAGATTAGTTCATCTGTCTAACATCATATGCAATTAAGGACCAGGAGCTGGACTCCTTGGTCCGTGGTGTCCATTTGAAGTCACCTGGCAGGCTGAGGCTTCCTGTAGGCAATGAGTCTCCCACACTGGACTCTGAAACATTCCTTAACAACAGCTTCCTTAAATTTCTTTGGAAATAATTCAAGGAAGTTCCTTTTCTGGAAGTCATTTACTCTACTAGCAACAAGAATTAGGTGGAGCAAAAGAGAGGATGATAAGCCTCATTATTCCCCTCAGGAGGGTATCTTACTTAGCCTCGAAGGAAGAATCAGGCTTAATGTTTGTGAAGTTCTGTTTGTGCTCACCTTACAATACAGTCAAATTATACATCTAGAAAAATCACTCAAAAAATGTCAGAAATTGCCAAGAGATTTCAAAGTTCAAGACTTAGTTCAGCTCTGGAAATTTAGCAGTAATCCTTGCCTGGTGGTATTGCCAGAAGTCCACTGAGATGGGTGAATTCTAGGAAAATCCATTTGCTTTCATTACCAGTAGTATCCACTGTCTCTGTCAAGGTAGTCATTCTGGTAATTTTGTAAGGATATGAACGCATACTCTATATTAAAGAGGTCTATATTCATATCCTTGAGCACCAGAGGGAGTTAAAAATGTATCAGATTTTTTTCTTTTAAATCATGTACTAGAGTTTAGCAAAGTTAGCTTGCCTTTTGAATCCTTGGCAGTCCTTCTCAGTATTTCCCAAATTGCATGTGTCCACTATAAAACATATACATTTGGGTTAATCATAAAATAGAATCTTATAGCAAAAGGACCTCAGTGGTCATGTAAACAAACTTTTCTTTCTTTCTCGTTCATGGGTACTAGGATGAAAGTACACCTGTAAGCAACCATAGGCTTGCTCTAACCATGCTCATCAAAATAGTGAAGTCTTTGGGATGTGCCTATGGTTGTGGCGAAGGACACCGAGGGCTCTCTGGAGATCGTCTGAGACACCAGGTATTCCGAGAGAATGTAAGAGAATTAAAGTAGATTCCATTTCCTCTCCCTCTTCCCTCCCTCCAATTTAGGAATGAGTCCTTTGACAATGAGGTTCAGTGTTCCCTGAAAAATATTGTATTTCAGAGCAGTAATTCACTGTCTTGGGGAGGCATTTCCCATGAGATACCTCAAGACATATAAAATCCAGGCTTAGGAAAGTTTAATTGGGAAAACACTTCTGCCTCCTGCCTAGGGCAGGCCAACTCCCAGTTGGTGAAAAAGGATGTGTAATTGGAATGTATGAATTGTAGTTTGAAAGAACTTTGCAAAGATGAATATATTTAGCAAGCTACTTATGCTCTGCTACAAATGGGTAAAACCCTGCCTGAATGCTATAGAAGCATATTTTAACTTAGGAAAGAGGTCAAAGTTTAAGACTTCGTTTTTCATTTTCACTTATATGGAAAATGACCCTTATTGGGGTCCAACCGGACTGTAAAAGTAGCCAGTCATTTTCTGGCTGCCTTGTTTCTAAGTGAACCTGGACTTCTATATATTTGAGACCACGTCCCTTTGAAACTGTGTGAAACTTGAAACTCTGCTTGGGCTTGCCGGGCATAATTCTATAATGGAACATGGTCTTATTCCAGCCCATTTTATTTGTCCCCACTGATTGTTACCTTTCCCTTCAAACTTGAGCAATAACTCACCTCCACAGTAAGTCCAAGCTGGGACAATTGCCTCAGACATACATTTGAATTGGAATCGTAATAAAACATTCTCTTAAAAATAAACATTTGTTGCAAATTTGAATCCAGCAAACCCTTCGGCATATCTTGACAGAGTTTTGGGATCATGTCAAAATCTAATGCCAGCCCATTTTTCCTTGGTATTGGGTTTTGTTATGAAATGTTCACACAGTATTAGCATGCTGGGTTTCATTCTTAATCTCTCTCTTTATTTTATGTTCTATTATGTTGCATTATATTAGTTTATTATGTGTATATGAAGTATGGCTGGTATTCATAGTAATTAACTTCTAAATTCTGAAACAGGAAAACTTTGACCAAGATCTAGATTTTGAGGCCAAAAATAAAAAATCAAACTAATAACTAATAAAGCAATAGAGAGCTGACATTGCGTCTATCTTTGCATGTGCATATATCATTTTTGATCTTTGATTTTTAATTCTATGACAGTGTGAATAAATGCCTTCAAGACTTAAATAAACCATATAAATGCTCATGCAGAAGACAAATTCCATGCAATGAAATACTAAAATATATAAGAAGTGTCATGCTTTAGCTCGAGGTAAAACTAGCCCTGACAACCAGAACTTGTCTTTTCTAGACTGCAAGAAATTAGAGCTAGTTGGATCAGAAGCCACCTGGGAGGCTCTTGTTACTGTCCACCATCCCTCCCCAAGTATATTATGTTTCCTATCAGGGAATCCAGTCAGTTTTCTACCTTTCTTCTCAGCTTTGTTGACTAATGTGACAACTTCTCTATTATCTTATAGCCAAGTTCAACACTCATTACAGGGATTTTATTTGCTAAACCATGCTCAGTAAGCACATGATACTAGACTTATAAATTTGAAATTTTTCCCAAGGCAATGTCTAATTCAAGGAGCTAATCCAATAATCCAAGGAGACAATATTTCCAGATTGTCCTAGCATTGAATTTTCAAAGTTATTTAATCTTTAAGATGTCAAGAATATTTCCAACCTCTACCAGATCAGGCCTGCTATACCTTTTTTTAAGGAACAGAAGATTACTGCAATCCTGTTCATTAAAGTACATAGTATATAATACCTCAGTGCCTCTTAGATTAATCTAATCATTAGCTTGTAGTCCCCAAATTATTGAAAGGCATTCGCCTTTAACAATTTTATAAAACTCTTGGAAAAGTTTAAGATATTTGTTTAGAATTAATATATTTAAGATTTAGTATTCTGATTCCTGCTTAAACTTCCCATTGGTCTCTTTCTTTCTAAAGAGTAGATTTGAAAATATGCTCTTTTTTTGGTGTATTTTATAGAGGAGATAGGATAATTTGAACTGTTCAGGGCTTTTCAACCCAGGGTTTTAAAGTGCTTTGTAAATATTACAATGAAGATCTTCACAAATTCTTTTTGGAATAATAAATAATTCTGTTTCATGCAGGACATAGTTTACCTAAATGCTTTTCAGATTTCATTTTACAGTGAACAGCATTTGTTTAGTAAGAAAAAAAATGAGTTTGTTTAGAATCTGGCAACCAGTAGCCTCTCTGGAAATAAAATTTTCTTATTTCCAGTCTGCTATGACCTAGTAAAAATGAACGCAAAAATGCATCAATCCGTTTGACTTTGTGATACAGATGGAGGGGTTATAACAAGGTCATAGCATGAAGTCTATTGCTAATTCCAAGTTTCAGTCTTTTGGCATATTTTTCTTGCCCTCAAAATCTCCAAGAATTTTTCTTATTTGTCAAATGGTGATAGAATTTAAATTTCCTTCTGGGACACTATTAAGGGTCCACCCGTAAGATCCCAGTTCTCAGAGGGTTCCTTTCTAATCTGACTTCCGTGTGTGTGCCTAGTTGTAGATAGTTTTTCACTCACTATTAAGGTGGTCCTGACCCTGCTCTTCCTCCTTTCTTTATCCTTAGCCCTTAGCCCTCAACCCAAATTCTTGTCCTGTCATTACCCATTCATTCCATTATTATGAATTTTCTTGTATCTCTTTCATTCAGGTCTTATCTTCTTGAATAGATCAACTAATTTCCATGATTGGTCATTTAAACCTTTTTTTTAGAAATGGGTGGTAAATACATTTTCCCCAAAAAAACCATTATCTGAATTACCAGTGAGACTATTATCTCACAGGAAATAATACCAGATTAGGAGGCAAGATCCTACCTTCTAGTTTGGGCTCTGCTCTCATACCTGTTGTGTCACCTTGGACACAGTGCTTGTCCTCTTTGAGTCTCAATTTCCTCAGCTGGAATATAGGGACACTCTTGCCCGCAACACGGAGATGATGTGAAACTCAAATACTGTGGTGCACTTATATGGCAAGAAACACCTTTAAACAGCAAAGCTCCATGCAAATGTGATTTTCTCTTACTGGTGGGAGAGGGATAGTAGGCCCCCTAATGCTTCCAGGTAGTATCTGAACCTTCTCTCTGTGGCCTTTGCAGCCAATGCAATGACTTTATTGGTTCTGATTGTGAGAATTATTCCCTCTCCCCTTTGCCAGATAGCAAAATGATTTGCTGAATCATAAGAAATATATTTTTGAGTGGCAGGGCCTAGCCACTATCTACTTGCTTTTCAAATCCATAAGGCCAATTTCTATTTAAATACCGTACTTTCACATTCAAATGCCAATGGATAATAAATTTGAAAAACTAGATTTGCCTTTACTTAATGCCTCGTATATGTTTCTATGAGCTGTCCCTGCTGCCTACCTAAGAGACATTGGCTCTTCTCTCCCTATGCCCACCCCATCATCATGTCTGCTCAGTTTCAGAGTGGCTGAGCGTGGGAGGGGCATGCTCCCTCCCTGTGCACAAAACCTTTGAGGTTTTCTAATGTGGATTACGCATCCTGTCACCGACCGAAATTTGACACTTTGAGCTTTTCTCATTGAAATGTAAAAATCTTGATCTTGGTGAAAGTACTGAACTCCTTCTGGGGCCAACATTAGACCTTGGCTTTGGGTTTTTCCTAAAGAGGTGCCCGTCTCTAAATAAACTACCTCTTACTACTCAGTCTCCATCTGCCCACTTCTTACTTGGACAAGGGGGGTTAGCAGGCCTCGCTGGGCCCGGCCAACTGGGATGAACGGAGGTCTTTGCCTCTTGAATGCTTATAACTGTCTCAAACTAATGGTATCTGTAGCTTAAACTGGTACTTGTGACTTTTTCACTTTTCTTCCTTCATTACAGGCCCAGAACTGCCTCACTAAGTTATACAAGCTAGATAAGATGCAGTTCCGACAAACCATGAGAGACTATGTGAACAAGGACTCTCTCAATAATGTAGTGGACTTCTTGCATGCTTTGCTAGGATTTTGTATGGAGCCAGTCACTGACAGTAAGTAAAGCCGCACCAGAGTTCTAGGAGAAGTCGCTGTGAGGTGGAGCAGGTAGCATTTTAGACGCACAGTAATTTTGTGGGGATAGAACTTAGAGGAAGTGTGTCTGTGTATGTGTGTGTAATAGAATATAAATCAGAACAGCTTGTGCATCATCTTTGATGACACATTTTTGAGCCTTTCTGTGGCCAAATGACCTCAATGAATGGAAATTTTGCACAGCTTGTGCCTTCCTCAACTTTAGCCCCCCAATCCTTACACTGCCACTCCTGGGACTCCTCTTTCTTTAAATAATCTTCTGTCGTGTGACAGCTCTGCAAGGGAGATCAAGGAACTAAGGGGATACATTCATTAGTTCACAAATATGACATGAGGGTCTATGGTGTGCCACATACAGTAGTTGGCTTTTTTTTTTTTCCACAAAATAAAACAAGAAAGAAAAAAAAGCATATGGCTACAATAAACATAGTAGAAACATAATTTTGATGTACACATATACAGATATATTGCATTACAACAAACAAATGCATCTACTGATAAGCTCACAAACTTATATAACTTCATGACTTTAAGAAAATTACCAATCTAGAGACCTAAGTTACAGGGCGAGACCAGTGACCACCAGCTGCACCTGTAATAAAAAGTGAATGCCTCCAATAGCACTTGAATGCAGTTGCAGTAATGAGAAGAAATAGAGGCATAAAGCTGGAGTTGAGTAAAAATAAACAGTTAATTATATCCTGGGAAGAAATACCTTCTTATCATAGGTTTTTATTGTTTATGTAATACATGGTGTTTTACAGTAGTTGATTAATTTATAATGAAGAATATATTTGATTGATTTAGAAGCAGTTTTCCTGTTTATATTCCAGGTTGTATCTTTTGGTTATCACATTAAAAGAAAATATTACTTCTCTATAGAACCCCTGAGAAAATCTATATTATTCGAGTTTTAAACCAGGCACATTATAAATTTTGAAAAAAACAACAACAATGAATTAGGTGATGAGTGTAGTTGAAACACTGCAAGAGAAATTCTTAATTACAAACTAATTACCTTTTTCTCTTTTTTAATTTGTTTAAGATAGAAACTATATGCATAGACTAAAACATATTCTTTCTGTAATATAAAATCTATAGTAACCCCTAGCCAATTGTCACAGTCAGTGACGTTAGTAATGAAGTATGTATTTAGAGTGGTGAATTCCTTCTGGGAGTCTTCAGAAGTGGGTCACAGGGAATCAGCCAGGCACAGGTCCCTGTCTGATCAATCTTGGAGCTACACAAGCTCTTCTCTCCCAGCCCACAGGTTGCTCACAAGCCATGAGGAATCCTCTGGCAGGGCCACAGAGTACCTACCATGTTCCCTATGAAAGGTTTATGGATATGTGAAAAACTGGCATAAAATGCCCTGGAGAGTGATGATATCAGTTCACTGGCATTTTATGTGTATTCGTTAAGGGGAGGTGGTGCCAAGGGAGATAGCAGGTTTTCCCTCTCCATATGCCCAGGGAGTCTCTGGGGATGAGCAAGAAGCTGCTATGAATACTGTGTGGCTTGTGGCAAGACACAAGCCCCTTTCTGTTTCCATTGCCTGAGTAAGTTCCCAGCAGGGCCTCTCCTAGCGTCTTCCTTCTCCCTGCCCAGCTCACCTGGTTGACCCCACCACATTGCATTTCTGCTAAACTCAATGATTTCTACCGAGAAGCCCGTATTCCTCACCACCAAAAAGGTTGAATCAAAATGAACTCTTACAACATTCAAGGACCATTTAGTATATCATTCATTTTTTCAGATCACCTATTTAAAAAATACTCTAGTCTAAAAGTCTTTCTTAGTGTGAACTGTTGATGTCCTTTTCATTGCTAAGATTTGTCAATCAAAACATTCTGGTGATTCTAGCAATGCAAGAAATTATAACAATGAGGTGGAGCCAGTGGCCACTTGACACTTTTGGGGTAGGGAGGGGATGAGCAGTTGAAATACAGGGGCTTCTTTGGGAGTTGGAGGTTGTCCTGAGTACTGTTGTGGCAACGGATGTAGGCCATTTTAAATCAGCACACACCACTCAGAACTGAGTGGGAGAGAGTGTGGTCTACAGTGTGAACTGTGGTCTATGGTTGGTGGCAAGGCTCCAGGATGTGTAAGTTCATTGAGGTTGGTGGGCCACACTGTGGGAGATGTTTGTGTGGGATGTGGTGGGAGGTGTGGGAGGTGGGCAACATGGGAATCCCAGTGGATTCCGTGTAATATTTTGGGTAATCTAAGCACCTCTTAAAATATATGTATATATATATAAATAACAGTTTTGTAAGCAAATACACATATATGCATATATATTTATATATCATTTTGCAAATGTTTGTATTGTGAGAATTTTGATTTTTACCCATAATAAAAAAAAAAAAAAAAAATTCCACAAATGAGATTGGGTCTGTCATAGTAGAGGCTCTGAAGAAGAATATGATTTGTTTATTTCTAAGTTCATGTAGGGATTACGCAACAAGGAGTATCTTCCTTAATTCTCTATTTCTTTATATCATATAAGCCTTCACTAATTCCTGGTTGCCAAGTAACTTCCTTACTCCTTTAAACTGTATAGTTTAGTGGAAACATTGCTTTTCATTTGTACCTTTGCATTCCAGACAAGGCTGGGTTTGGAAATAACTTCACTACAGTGGACAACAAATCCACAGCCCAGAATGTGGAAGGCATTATCGTCAGTGCCATGTTTAAGTCCCTCATCACACGCTGCGCTTCAACCACGCATGAACTGCACAGTCCTGAGAATCTGGTGAGATGCTCACCTTTCTTCCCGCAGGAGTTCTCAGTCTATGCTCTGAGAAAAGTTCTAATGGCGTGGCCATGAGGAAGAGAAACTGGAGACTGAAATTCTGCACTTTAAATTTCAAATATCTGTTTTCCCTAATGTCACCAGTAACACACGGTGTGGCCTTAGCAACACGTTTCTCCTCTGTTACATGTTATATCTGCAAATTGCCTTATCCTCCTCTCCTGTCTCAGAGATTCTGTGATGGCTGGTGAAATAGCTACAACTATGTTGAGTCCTTCAGAAAGAAGGTGCTAGAGCATAGGGTGTTTGCTTATGAAGTAGTAAAGAACATTATACCAAGCACTATTTGAAACGATATTTACTTTAAAAATGAATGCAGATGTACTGCTGAAATTGGTTTTGTTTTCTTTCACTGACCATTGTAAACTTTTAGCTACTCTTTACAAAAGAATATGTTGACTAAACCACTGAAGCCACAAGTAGTTTGAATAAGAACCAGGCTATAAAAGGTTAGTGCATAATTGCTATCAAGGAGATTGTGGTTTGGGATACTAAAATGTAGATTAAAGCTACCAAATCTGACATAGCTAGAAGAATTCAGGTGTCTCTTGTGAAGAAGGAGTATTTCACTATTTTTCTAATCTGATAACTATTACAACTCATTAACAGAAATCAGCCCATTTGCACATATGGATATTCTCTGATAATCTACCTAAATCAAGTAGCTCATTGTAAGCTATTCTAAACCATTGCACCTGTTCACTTAACTTGAGATAAACAGAGTAAAACCTTTAACCAAAAGATACTTAACTTTGCTGACTGTCAAAGCCAACCCAATAAGGTTCTTGAAGCTTGCATATAACACAGGTTATATCCATGGTCAGTTTGGTTGTGGTGAGAAGTAATTTGACAGGTTGATTATAAATATATAAGTGCTTATAAACCTCAGTCCACAACTTATGTATAGAAGAAACACTGTATTTCTTAATTTTCTTTAAATTATCTTTAGGTTTGACTTTGAGCCCACATCCTTCCAGAAGGGCTAGAAGTTGAATCAGTCATTCTTGGGATTCCCTGCTTCACAGAATGATGCAAAGATCCTTAAGCCTTAGGTTGCACCTAGATCCTGGGTGGGCTCCCCAGGTTTCAATCCTCAGTCCATACTTGTTGTTTCACACAGTGCTTTCTGCTGCACGCCTGGGGTGTGGTGCTCTCTGGTGAGTCTGAACTCTTGCTCTTTGGAGTCCTTGTCCTTCCCTGGAAGAGCTGCCAAAGAGCAGAGTGAAGGGCACAGGGCACCACAGCCTGTGGGACCCAAAGATCACTCTTCCCTTTTTCCCTCAAGTGCCCTTCCTTCTGTTTTCCTAAAAATCTTGAGCATAAATGTGTCCCAGTAGTCTTGAAAACCAAAGCCACCAAGGTAAGTGTTTTTTAAGCTTCTGCATTCTGCTTTGCCATGAACCTCTCCTAAGGCAAAGAATCCTAAAGAGAGAAGGGAAAGGAGAAATGCTAGGTGAAAATGTAATAACTCAAAAAATGTCCTGCATTTTTATTTTAAATGTTTATTCACCAATATATTGGGTTTTTTTTCGGCCCTGTATAGTCTTAAGTTTATAGTGACGTTCATGTTCAAGTGGGCTGCAACATAAATATTATTTGCTAAATCTGTCCAGCAAAATGTATCATCCTTTGAATGATCAAGCTTTGTTAGAATTGTCTAGGAGACTTAACATTTTAATGGAGTGATAGAGAAAATTTGAAGATGCCGAATAGGGACCAAAATCTCTAGTCTAAACAAAATTCTGACCCCTTTTCTTTTGCAGGCATGTCATCAGAAGTCACAATTAAGAGAGAAAATTAATGATTGGGAACCCAAAGATTAGAAATGTAAAATTGATGTCTTTCTAATGATACAGCCAACTCTCTGAATATGAAGCATGGTAACCATCCTTTTTCATACTAAGGATGATGGGCAGTGTTCTTGGTAATGTTTCTACAGGAACAGGGTAGAGGCAGTAACCATCAGTTTCATCAGTTGTCTCCTGTTTAAGATTCCAGTGCTCATGTGAGCCTAAGGAATCACCTCTTCCTCTCTTCCTGTGATAACCATTTAATTACATTACTGTCTTTCCCCCAAACTTCCTTCTTGCTTCCAAACAGGGGCTGTACTGTGACATCCGTCAGCTGGTCCAGTTTATCAAAGAAGCTCATGGGAATGTCTTCAGGAGAGTGGCCCTCAGCGCTTTGCTTGACAGTGCTGAGAAGTTAGCACCTGGCAAAAAGGTGGAAGAGAATGAACAGGAATCTAAGCCTGCAGGCAGTAAAAGGTTGGACGCTTGAGCTCTCTGAATATTAGCATTTGCTTTATGCCTGAAGAAGAAAATCTATCAAAACTGTCCGTGTAGTTCCCAACATGGTGTATTAACTTCGGTCCAGGGATGGTGTAAGTAGCATCGCTGGTGGTGGCCCTGCTGCAGCTTAGAAAAGGAATGAGTTTACTGTCAAATAAATGTTGCTTCTGTAGGAATTGAAGCGGAGTTGTTTCCTAACTTTCATATATTTGAACTCAACTTCATAGCAAAATGTTATCTGTGTTTCAGTCATTTCTATAGGTAATTTGCATTTTTATCAAGAAAGGAAAAACAATTACTGATACCATATCACTTTGTTCAGTAAGCAATGTTTGAAACGTGGTAAAACACAAATTGCTGAGTAGTATCCTGTTGTTTTTCCTTGTAATACGTATGAATTTATGTTATGCATATTATATATAAAATGTAAAAGAAACTCCTAAAGTTAAAATTCTGCCTGCAGCTATCGATTATGTCGCAAAGTGGGTGGTATTGTTAGGCCAAAAGGCTGCTTGGGCATGAGTCGAATGAGTCAGAGACTCAGGATGACGTGGAGATTGTGAACATATAGCTTGTCCATAACAAAGTGTTTTGCTTTTTGAAGCATTATGAACTACTGAGAGGTGGTGGCCCGCTCTGTTGTGACTGGTGGAATGTCCCGTTTGCACAGGTCTGAGGCAGGAAGCGTGGTGGATAAAGGTCAGGTGTCCTCTGCACCCGAGGAATGCCGCAGCTTCATGTCTGGTCGCCCCTCACAGACTCCAGAGCAGTAAGTCACATTGGCTCTCTCTCCAATGCAGGGGCCTGAGCACTTCCCACAGGAGAAGTGCTGTTTCCCAAACTGTTTATATTTTTTTCATTCCCTTTGAACTTTGCCCTTAATTTTTTATTTCTAATGCCACCCAAACCATAAATAGCCAGCCTCGTGCCTATGGGAAGAGCCTCCCCAACTGCATTTTCCATCTCCATCTTTTCCCTCACTTTCTGCCTTTGGTGCACACCCTTTCAGATAAATCTTGAAAAATACGCAATGGAGTGGGAGTGTCATTCACTTTCTTGCTTAAAATCACTTATAATATTTTTGTTGGAGTCATTACCTGTATTTCAGTGTGAATGGCTATTAATGGACTCAGTGATGCTTTTCTGAGCAGTGAGATACTCAGCTATGGCTTACATATGTGTCCGTTCCATTTGACCCTGGCCCTCTCCTGAGATCCATGCCAGGGTCCTCTAATAGCAGTTTGTCTCCACTTTCCATGTTGCCCAAATTAAAAGCATCTTTAAATTAGTGCCCCCAGAAAATGTGAGGGTTACTGTAGACACTAAATATACAGTCTAGTTCTATGCACAACTCATTTGTATTTATGCTGCTTTTTGAGAACGTTTACTTACTCCCAAGTGGCATGATCAATACTTAAAACATGTACGTCATTTTAGGCATATCATTTTACTTACCAAAACTGTCTTTCAGTATTAAATGATTATCCTTCCAGAAATTCTGCAGAATATTCTAGGTATTATAGTATTACCTCTCCTGGTCAGGAAAATCAAAGACAAGTGCACAGTCATCAAACAGGACCTTGGTAATCCACAACAAGCAAAATGATCATAAAACAAAATTTCACACAGTTCTTTTAGCAATTCAAAATCTTAGAAACTGCCCCTAAATGGGTAGAGAAAATCAAGGGAAAAGTAAATCAACTCCATGGGGCTGGAGACCATGTGGGGCTTTCCTTACCATCATAGTCCCAATACCTGGATGGGCACTGGCCCATAGTAGCCACATGAATAATATGTATTTCATGAATGAATGAACAAACGAATCAGTCATTCAATGACAGAATTGTCAGTTCATCGTTAAGTCTATGAGCTTTATTAGCTTTAACTTCCTTTCTCAAAATTGAAGTTTAATTTTCTTTAAGGAAATCTTTAAGAACATGGTAAAAGTCTGATATAAGCTCTAAGGGAAAAAATGTAAGAGGCAAAGTTCTTGTCACGGAGGGGTGACAAGACTAGTTAAAGGACTTTATATGCAGAAAGTCTGTCCAAAAAAGGAGGGAAGAATTTTTTTTCCAAAATAACTGCAGCAACAATTCAGCTAATCTGAGCAATGATAATGATCTAAAAGGTAAATTATATTTTAAAAGTAAGATGATGATACATAGTTTAATTTTCTAGATTTAAAACTATTCCCTTTGTTCACTGTTCTGTAAACACTACCTGATTTCTCAGCTTTTAGCACATGTCTGTTTCTCTTTCCTTGAAAAAAGATACATGTTTTAATATATCTCTATAAAAATATTTCCGTTTGGAAGGATGGGGTGGAATGTCAAATATGGAATATTTCCCTGATCCGAGAGGGCCCAGAAGGTGAGCATGTCAAATGTCCTCTAGCACTGGAGAAAGGCGCATGCCTTCTTCGGGTGTTGGATCCTGTCTTCCACTCTAGCATGCGTTTCTCTTTCCTCCCCTCCCCTTCTTGCCCTGTCTCTTCTTCCTCTTTAGAGAAAGGTCCCATTAACCGAGCAATAGTAAAAGTGGTTTTATGTGGAATACGTTATTGATACACACCCATTAGTCAAAGCTGATGTAGAATTTTTTTGAGAAAAACTGATAAATTTTGGCCTTCCTGGATATTTCCCACTCAGACCATGCAGTCATTCTCTCCTTATTGTGTTACACGTGCCCCAATACATTGTGATCATTTGATAAAAAGTAGGAGAGGAATCAAATTATAAACAACTGATCTAAATTCATAGTATATTTGCTAAAATAGAATGTCCTGGTTTTAAGAAAGAATTTAAATGATATTTAGTAGTCTGGTGAGATTTTGAAAGATAAAATCTGGATCTCTGTATAAATATCTCTAAAAAATACCTGCTTTTCACAATACTGTGGCATTTTGAGTAGATTCTGGGTTCAGCCTCAAAGTTTGTAAGCACATCATTACCTAAAACTCCACAAACAAATTTCCTCACTTGTTAGAGTATTTTCTACAGCCTTGTATTATTCAGGGTTCTCCAGAGAAACAGAACTGACGATATATAATATATGTAAATATAATATATGTAAATATTATGAGATTTATTACAGGAATTAGCTCATGTGACTGTGGGGATTGGCAAGTCGAATTCCGTAGGGTAAGCTAAAGGTTAGGAACTCAGTGGTGATGGTGAATTCCCCAGGAGAAGCTGGCTGGCTGAAGTAGAGATGGAAATTCTCTCTTCTGACTGCTGAAATCATCAGTTCTAACTTTAAGACCTTGAACTATTTGGATAAGATTTCTTGCATTGCTGAAGGCAGTCTCCTCAGTTGATTGTAGATGTAATCAGTCTTAGATGCAGTCAGCTGACTAATGAGTGAAATCCACGAATACCCCCAGAGCAGCAGTCAGGCCAGTGCTTATTTGACTAAACAACTGGACACCATAGCCTAGCTACACTGACACACGGAATTAACCACTGCAGAACTTCTCTTTCCAAATTTCTGAAGTACTATATACATTGCTTAAGCTTACAAATGTGGAAAACATAGAAAAGCATAAAGGAAAATATTTTTAAAATCTAAAGACCACCAACTAGAGATAATCATTGCAAACTTTTGGTGTATTATCTTGGGTACATTTTTGAGCATGTGTACATACAAACCACACTCATATATACATTTACATGTAAACTTTTTTTACTAGCCTTATGGTGGAAGTCTCATCATTTATTTAACTGTTTCTCTTAGAGTTGAACACTAAGATTGTTACAATTTTTTGGTGTTGGCCAAAAATCCTCATTGAGCGTTTGGCCTTCTTGTATCTACATCTTAGTATATTGTCCCATAATTTCCTTGAGAAAACTTCCCAGAAATCAAGTTTTTCTGTCAAGGATCTAGACATTGGATAATATATTACCAAATCACATTCCGAAAAGGTTGAACCATTCTGTTCCATAATTGGCAACATGAGAGTAACAACGACTTTCTATTTTGTGCCCCTTAATCTTTGACAATTTAATGAGTGAAAATCAGGATCTCATTTCAACTTGTCTTTTTAAAATTTTAAATTCCTAGTGTATTCTATACTCAGCATAGTGTTAGCCACTTGTTCTTTGTCTCTTGTGGAATGTCCTACTTCAAAGTCCCTTGGAGATGTTCCTATTTGTCTTATTCACTGGGATTTATTTTTTATTTTAAAATTCTATTTACGTTTCATTGAATTATTGGCTGGGGAAGAATGCAGTCTCTGATTATCGTTATCAAATTTCATTTATTCATCCATTCATATATTTTTTATAAGTTTATTTAGTGCCAAGTACTATAATAAACTGGGATGGGAGTGGGGAATGAGGTATAGGACTGTATCATTTTCCTAGGGAGACTTTAAAATGTCAAATATTTACTGACATTTTAAGTGCTTCTCTGCAGACTTATATCTGCAATAATATTTACTCTTTTTTAAATCAAGAGTGGAAAAAAAAAAAATCACCTCAATTTGGCAGCCGAGACATGACTGTTTTCCAGAACAGCTCAGAGAGTGAACCTTGTTCTCCTTTCCACTCCCTTGCAAATCTTCCCCAAACCCAGTCTTTCAAAGATCATTCTTTATGATTTGCCTAAATATCATTGGTAAGATGTTGAAAGAGATTTAAGAGAATTTCATATAAGTTGTCAGAAGTTTAAGCCCAACCTCTACTTGCTTACAGTGATGAACAAATGCAAGGGGGCAACCTAGGACGAAAAGATTTCTGGCGTAAGATGTTTAAATCCCAGAGTGCAGCAAGTGATACCAGCAGCCAGTCTGAGCAGGACACTTCAGAATGCACCACCGCCCACTCAGGGACCACCTCAGACCGGCGTGCCCGCTCGCGATCCCGCAGAATTTCCCTCCGAAAGAAGCTGAAACTCCCCATAGGTAAAAGTATGTCTGTATTTATTTATGGATTTTCTTATTCCTGCCACGTGCTTAAATCAACTCACAATCAAATCAGAGCAATGCATCCTAGAATAGAGAAAGGGAAAACCTTCAAGTCACAAAATCTAGGCTGACTCATTCATTCATTCTTTCTTTATTTTTTTCAGTAGATATTTATCAAATCCTACTTCGTGCCTGTATTGTGCAAGCACTATGCCAGGCATTACAGATTAAAATGGTGAACAAAAATATACAGCCCACAACTTCACCAAACTTGCAATCCAGTAGGGATGATAGTCAGTAAAGCAGATAATCCTGCAACTAAGTATAGTTGCAAACCATGGATTTTATGAAGGAAAGATAAATAGTGCTATGGAAGCAGACAAAAATAAGACCTATGGGGAAGCGGCTGTGGCTCAATCAGTAGGGCTCCCGTTTACCATATGGGAGGCCCCGGGTTCGGTTCCCGGGGCCTCCTGGTGAAGGCAAGCCCGCCCGCACGGCGTGGTTAGCTGACCCAGCGAGCACAAGCAGCAAGGGGGGGATAAATGAATAAATAAATAAAATCTTAAAAAAAAAAAAAAAATAAGACCTATGTAAATGGAGGGGAGGGGGCAGGAATCAGGGAGGCCTACCAGGGGGAAATGATATCTGCAGGATAATCAGGGAAAGGAAGGAAGGAGAGTATTCCAAGTGGAAGCAATAAAATGTGCAGATATATTAGAGTGGGAGGAATGGAAAGAAGTGAAACAAGGAGGAGAGTGGCTAGATGGCAGTGGTAGAGCAGTTGACGGGCTGGATCATGCAGGGTCTTGTGGGGTAAGTACTTGGCTCTTCATCTAGAGCCCTAGATAACCAACGAAGGATGTTGAACATAGGAGGAGTAACATAATCAGGTAGACTTTTTCTTTAAAAGTCTGCGTGGGAAACATATTGGAAGGCCATGAGTGGATACGGGGCACCAGATGGAAGACTACCTAGTATTTCAGCAGTAAGTCGTGGTGACTTGGACTTGGTAGTCAGAGAAAAGTGGGCAGATTTGAGAGATATTTGGGGGGTAAAATCAACAGGCTGTGATGGGAGACGTGAAAGTTGTCAAGGATAACTAGATGGATTATGGAGGGTTTTAATTGAAGAGGACTGGGTTCCTCTTATCCTTCTGGTCTATCATGGTCATGTAATTTTACAGTCCAACACTGAATATTTTGATTCAAATCATGTATATTAAAATCAGTTTGTTTCTATTTTTCACAAACCATGCAACTTTCATTGCTTGTTTGGGCACATGCCTGCATTTCTGTTTCATCCATTTGGAGAAGATTTTGTAATGGGCTAATTTTTTTAAATTACTGAATAGGAAACTGGCTGAAACGATCCTCCCTCTCGGGCCTGGCAGATGGCGTGGAGGACCTCCTGGACATCAGTTCTGTGGACCGCCTGTCTTTCATCAGGCAAAGCTCCAAGGTAAACAGGACATTTCTTATGCAAGAGTATGTTGGAGTGACTGATAAAAAATTAAGGGCTGGGAAATGCTAAACACCTGGAGGGGCCAAATAAGGAAGAGTTGGGGAAACACTTGCATTGAACAAATTTTGGAAACTTAGCAGAGCAACCGAAACTTAGATGTCTAAAATAGTAGACTATAGTAGCAATTGATGTTAAGGTAGAAAGGAAAAAGGGAAAAGTGTTGCTAACAAAATTATAATGAGATAAATAGATGTATATAGGCATTATTTCCTGGTTGCTATGAACTTTAACACATGTGAAATTCCTGATATCTCAAACTCCCATCCAGTGATCTAACTATAGTGATTCCTTTCACATAATAAAATATACAGACACACACACAATCCATTCATCCTTCTCCTTCTGCTAGTTTTGGTTCCATCTGAACCATTCACCCTCTTGAAAAGAATAAAGGAACACAGGATAATTTTTCCTGCTAAGTGCTTCTTCATAATTATACGTAATAGCATATGATTTGGAAAAGGTAATGCTTCTCATTGAAAGCCATTTCCTACAAGATTCCTCCTTGTGGTTGATTCATGGCCTAGTCGTTTAAATTTTCAGTTTGTGATAATAGTTGTGTTTCTTCTTATAAAATTTATTTCCTTACATTCTTCCTTCTTTGATTCACACTAAAACCAGTTTACTTTTATCTAGTCAGTTTTAAATGTAATACTTTGAAATTATAAAAAGAGGATAGCAACTTTACAGAATATTTAGAAAATAAATTTATAATTTCCTCCTCACATTCTTTTTACTAAAAAAAAATGGCCAAGCATTTGAGAGTCTGGGAGGTCCATAGGGATTTGCTGAAAATTTTGAGTACTATTGATCTAAGGTTAAGAACACATGTTAATTCTTAGGAAGAGAAACACGTTATTGTGCATTAATAATAGGGCACTCTTTAAATTCATCTACACTAGTTCTTTCAAAGGGGTTTGAAATACTCTGTTTGGCTCTCTTTCTCTTTGGTCCGCTTCTTACTTGTGGTGTTATTTATAATTTAAAAATATGGTTTCATTCATGAGTTTGACTTTCAACTTCATCAGAATGAAACTCTGAGAGTATCTCAATGGGCCCCTAAATTATTTCCATCCTGCCTGATTATTTAGCTTTCAATCTGTGGCCTGGATCTCTCCAGTTACAGTGGTATATTTTTTAGGCCATGGGAATGGATTATACTAACTAACCATAAGTGGAAGCCAGAGGAACTGAAATAAACTTTTTATTCTAAATGACTTATTTTTCAAGACAAATGTTTAAGTCATCACAAAGAATTGCCTTTGAATTTAGTCATCTGACTAGCTGCCTTTATTTTTCTCAGGTCAAATTTACCAGTGCTGTGAAGCTATCCGAAGGTGGGCCAGGAGGTGGAATGGAGAATGGAAGAGATGAAGAGGAGAATTTCTTCAAGCGTCTTGGTAAATGTCATACAGCCCAAGAATTCCATCCAGACTTCATCGCATAAAACAAAAGTTTGAGTGGATAAAATGGCCTATTTTCTAGTTCCATTTGGTTCTCATTTCTTTCTTTCTCATATGTTTATGGCTTTAACCCTATATGTTTGTTTTTTGTTTTGTTTTTTAGAGTATGCAAGTGAGTAAAGAGTTTATTTAAGAAACAGGAAAAGAGATAGTACACACCCAAGACATGGGTGCGGGCGTGCTCCAGGCAAGAGATGCACCTCTATTTGCTTTCAAATTAGTTCAACAGACATTTATTGAAGGTCTATGTTCTGTGCTCTCTGGTGGGCACTAGGTTTGCAAAGATTAATAAGACAACCCATCCTTCTGCTGCTCTGCCTTTGTTAAAATCTGAGGGCTGAAAGGAAACCTCAGAGATCCTTTTTCCACCCACCTATCCTCTTAGGAATTCTGCTTTCAACAGCCATGACAGGTGGCCAGTCACCCTCTGAACACTTCTGCTGAGGGGAAGTTTGTTACTTTACAAAACAACCTGTTCCAGAACTAGCTAGCTTTAATTGTTAGAAACTTTTTCCTTATATTTTGAAAGTTGTGCTTCTGTAAATTTGATTCACTGGTCCTAGTTATGACTCCTGTAGCTACACACAACACACACACATACACATTATGCTAGTTCCACCTCTTAGCCACTTCATGTTCTTTCTTCATTTGGTTAAACATCCATGGTTCCTTCAGTTTCCCTTACATGGAAGAGTCTCTAGATCCATCACCATTCTCATTCCCTTTATTCCTTTCTACTATATATTCTAGCTAGGTGTTGTGCTTTACAAAATGGGGAGCTTCCGAGGAATGCAGTGCACCATATTTGGCTTTCATCAGCATAGTTGATAGTGTAACAATTAACCTCCAGGAATCTGACACGTATATTGACACAATCTAAGATAGCATTATCTGAGTTAGAGCTGTAGTGGGAGCAGCCCTGTCACTGCTGCTGGTAACCAGTATACCCTGGGCAGAGTCACAGATGTCATAACCGACCCCAAGGAGATAAGACCCAAGGCAGTAGCCACCTCATTGTTGGTTCCCAGTACTGCCGCCACTTCAACTACTGACACAGACACCCAGAAACCTGAAACTACAAGATGGCAAAAAACAAAAGCAGCTTATCCACCAGCTGAGAATATGTCTGCTCCTGAGGCTGAGCAGGGCCGGGCTGAATAAATGCTGGTTTACCATCTCTACCATCATCTAGTTTATTCCCCCAGCAAGAAGACATGAATCTGAAATTCCAACAATAGGAAATGAACAAATGATTGGAACTGAAGACCTTAAGCACTTGCTTTTTTGCCCATTGACCAGATAACTTGAACTATATGCAATATCTATGCAACACGGGGTTTTTATTGTTTTTACCTAAAAACATCTGTCCCTTTTAAAATTTTATCAATTTATTTATTTATTTAGAAGGAAAGCTTTATTCATTCACAATTCAAGGTTATTTAATCATCTCATTTACCTAAAAAGCCACGTCACTTTACCCTCCAGCCCGGTGGGGTGGGGTTGGGGGTGCTCTGGGAGATCTGCAGGTTTGTAAAGGTAAAGGGTGGTTCTCAAACAGCCTTCTCTGTCCTGCTTTAAGGTTGTGGCTCAGTGTTCCATGTAAAATACCCCTCTCACTGCTCCTTCCCCCATCTCCACTGAGAATTGCTACCAAGACAGTCAACCAGGAGCTGTGTGTGTTTCATGGGCCTTCCTGGGCAGTATCCCTTGAAGCATGAGACTGGAGCACACAGGGCAAAACATTGCACAGGGCAATCCCAGTTTATCCCTGCTGACATCCCGCCAAAGGTGGCCTAGGGCAATTGGAAGGAAATCCAAACTCCTTTCTGACGAAGTGACATTTGAGCAGAGACACAAATGATGGGAACCAGCAGCCAGGGAAGGGCAATCCAGGCAAAGGCCCTGAGACCTTTGGAGTGAGGAGAAGAGTGTGTCTGGGACTGAGTGCACAAGGGAGACAACAAGAGGGGATGAGTCAATGGGAGTCAAGCAGGGCAGGCCCCTTAAGGCCAGTGCTTTCAACCCTGGCTGCATCTACTTTCTGTGCTAATGATTCCTTTTAAAATAGGTGTATTTATATTCTACTTTTTAAGTGAGACAAATTTTTAAAGAAAATTCTTAGGTGACTAAGAGTTTGGGTGATGTGCAGAAAGGGCAGAAGCTGTGAGATCCTGAGGTTTGGGGAACACAGCAGAAGGAAAGCTCACAGGTCTCCCTTCCCACTAACCCCCAGGTGAGTTACAATAAATAGCCAATAGGATTTCTTTAAAATCTAAAAAATGTTATTTAATAAATGAAAAATACATCTGGTGAACCTTTAGTAGAATTGAAATCACATTCAAAGATCAGCTATCTTTTTCTTCCATGTTTTCATATTTACTAAAAACAATTTCATTTTAGAAATCATGTTATCTCTTGGAGGGAAGTTGTTTGATTAATCAAATCAATGTTTTTCTCAACTGATCAACAATAATTTCATCAGTTCTTCCATATCTTCTATGATTATCTTCTATGTGTCTGGCTCTACCATAAGCTCTATGGAAAATGCTACTTAAAGAAACACTAGATTTTGAAACGTATGTTCTCTGATTTACCAGCCTATAAAACTACACAAATGTATACATTATACCCCAATAGACCTAAAGCGAAAAAAAAAGAAAGAAAAGAAATGCAACTAAAATGTTCTGAGGCTAAAAAATTCAGTCATCAATGGCCAAGGAAGCCAAAAGACATCCTTACATCCTAGTAAGTTGCTATAATAAGTGATAAAGAAGAGGTATATTTGACAACCAAATTACTTTTCAACACTTCGTTTAGTATTACAATATGGAACACCAGCAGGATACAATTTCACAATTAGTTTATAATTAAAGATACAGTGGGAAAATAATAAATACAACATGTACAATTGTTTAGTTTTCCTAACATAATCTCTGTCTTTAGCAGGATATAAAAGTCTGATGTGCTTAAGTATAAACATTTGGGTATTTTAGTGATGCAGTTTGGCATAGTGGTAAGAGCTCAGGCTTGTGGTCAGTAGGACTGGGTTTGAATCCTGACTTTGTAATCTCTGTTTGTATGAATTTATACTTAACTACTCCTTCTGACTTTCTCTCTTTCTCCTTTCTTCTTATTTCTCTCTCTCTCTCATATACATACACTCTATTTTTTTTTTTTTTTCATCTTTTAAAAGGAGGAAATAATGCCTATCATACAGGGTTGTTGGGGAAAGTTAAAGGAAATAAAGTTATAAAATGTCTCAAATAGTACTTAAACATAGAAAGCACTCCAAAATAGGAGCAAATATTTATCTCCGCTCTAATTTTTGTTATTTCCTTCCTTCTGCTTTTTTGAGGGCTTAGTTTGCTCTTCTTTTTCTAGTTCTTCCAGTTTGGAGATTAGGTCTCTGATTTTAAGTATTTCTTCTTTTTTAATATAAACATTTAGAGCTATAAATTTGCCTGTCAGCACTTCCTTCACTGCATCCCATAAGTTTTGGTATGTTGTATTTTCATTTTCATTTGCCTCAAGATATTTCCTAATTCTGCTTCTGATTTCCTCTTTAACCCATTGATTATTTAAGAGTATTTTGTTTAATTTCCACATATTTGTGAATTTTCCCTTTCTCCCTCTGTTATTTTTTTTAAGATTTGTTTTATTTATTTATTCCCACCCCCCATTGTTTGCATTCACTGTCTGCTCATTGTATGCTCATCTTATTTTTTTTTTAGGAGGCTCTGGGAACCAAACCCAGGACCTCCCATGTGGGAGGGAGGTGCGCAATGGCTTGAGCCACCTCTGCTCCCTCTCCCACTGTTATTGATATCTAGCTTCATTCCATTGTGGTGGGAGAATATACATTCTATGATTTAAATATTTTTGAATTTATTGAGACTTGTTTTGTGACCCAACATATGGTCTATCCTGGAGAATGATCCACATGCACTTGAGAAGAATGTGTGTTCTTTTGTTGTGTGCAGTGTTCTATATATGTCTGGTATGTCTCGTTGGTTTAGTGTATTATTCAAGTCCTGTATTTCCTTATTGACCTTCTGATTAGATGTTCTATCCATTGTTGACAGTAGTGTGTAAAAGTTTCATCAATTTCTCCCTTCAAATCTGTCAGTATTTGCTTCATATGTTCTGGGGCTCTGCTATTAGGTGCATATATGTTTATAATTGTGACATTTTTCTGTTAAATTGTCTCCTTTATCAGTATGCAATGACCATCTTTGTCCCTTGTAACTGTTTTTGACTTAAGTCTATTTTATCCAATATTAGTATAGCTATCCCAGCTCTCTTTTGGTTGCTTCTTGCATGGTATATTTTTTCCATCCTTTCACCTTTAACCTACTTATATCTTTGACTTTAAGGTGAGTCTCTTGGAGACAGCATATAGTTGGGTCATGCTTTTTTTTATCCATTCTGCCAATCTCTGCCTTTTGACTGGAGAGTTTTATCCATTTACATTTAAAGTCACTACTGATAATATAGGTCTTTCTTCTGCCATTTTGTTATTTAGTCTTTGTAAGTCTTGTAACTTTTTTGTTCCTCACTTCTGTTAAAGCCTACTTTTATATATATTTGCTTTCTTGTGTTGTACTATATTGAGTGCCTTCTTATTTCTACCTGGATTTATTTTTCATCTTTTTTGTTTTTGATTACCAAAGGGTTAAAATTAAACAACCTAAATAAATAACAATTATATTTGTTTTGATACCAACTTAATTTCAATAGCATGCACATTTTCTTCTCCTATACCCCTCTGTACCCCCCACCATTTTTTGTACTAATTACCACTTAGGTCCAAAAACCTATATTTATCATTGCTTTTTATGCATTTGCATTTTAGCTTCTTAGGAAATAAGAAGTGGCATTACATACCAATAATACAATGCAATACTGGCATTTATAATTACCCGAATGGTTACCTTTACTGCAGGTCTTTATTTCTTCATGCTGCTTTGGAACACTTTCCAGTGTCCTTTGATTTCAGTCTGAAGAACACCCTTTAGCATCATTTGTAGGGCAGGTCTAATGATGATGTTCACCCTCAGCTTTTGTTTATCTGAGAATGTCCTAATCTCCCTCTCATTTTTTAAAGAAATTCTTGCCAGATGTAAAATTCTTAGCCAGCAGTTATTTTCCTTCAGTGCTTTAAATATTTCAACCTACTGCTTTCTTACCTAGATGGTTTCTGATGAGAAATCAACACTCAATCTTATTGGGGTCCCCCTGTATGTAATATGTTGCTTTTCTCTTGCAGTTTTCAGAACTCTCTCTTTGTCTTCTACGTTTGATAATGTACTCAATATACGGTGGTGTGTATTTTTCTTCATGTTTATTTGGTATTCTCTGAGCATCTTGAATGTGCATATTCATGTCTTTTGCTAAGTTTGGAAGGTTCTCTGTCATTATTTCGTTGACTATTCCTTCTGCCCCTTTCTTTCTTTCTTCTCCTTCTGGGACTCTCATAACATACACTGGTGCACTTGATGATGTCTCATAGCTGTCTTAGGCTATTTTTGCTTTTATTATTTCTTTTTACTTTCTGCTCCTCATCCTGACTTATTTCAGGTATCTTGTCTTTAAGTTCACTGATTCTTTCCTCTGCCAGCTCCATTTTGCTCTTGAAACTCTCCAGGGCATTTTTCATTTCAGTTGTGATCTTCAACTCCAGTAGTTCTGTTTGGTTCTTTTTTTTTTTTTTTTTTTTAAGATTTTATTTATTTATTCATTTATCCCCCCCTTGCTGCTTGTGCTCACTGGGTCAGCTAACCACGCTGTGCGGGCGGGCTTGCCTTCACCAGGAGGCCCCGGAAACCGAACCCGGGGCCTCCCATATGGTAAATGGGAGCCCTACTGATTGAGCCACAGCCGCTTCCCATGTTTGGTTCTTTTTTTAAAATTTTCTATTTATATTTAGACTCTTAAGTTGTTCATTCATTGTTTTCCTTATATCCTGTAGTCTTTTCTCTGCACATTAGTTCATCTCCTTAGGCCAGGAATTCTTAACCTTTTTTGTTCCACGGGTCCTTTTGCCAGTCAGTGAAAACCATGGACCCTCTACTAAGTCCACGCTATACTGTGTATTACTTAATAAATATATATCATACCTGCACCAGCACATCCCCACAAGAAAATGTTGTTGTTGTTTTTTTTTATTTAAATTCAAGTTCATTGACCCCTTGTTAAGAAATTCTACCTTAGGCATTTTTAAGATCATTTTTTAAAGGTTTTGTTCAGTATGTCCACATTCTCTTCTTTTTCACAGGTGTTTTCAGTGTTTTTATCATCTTCCTTTGGATCAGCCAGCATTTCCTATTTCTTTGTCTTGCACTCCTTTTTTGCACATTGTACATTTTAATATTTTAAGATGTTAATTCTGAGATTTACTCCCTTGGATTTTTGTTTCCTGGTTTTGTAATCAGATGATAAGACAGAGATTTTCTTGAGTTCCAACCCTCCTATCAGGAAGGTCTGCCTAAGGCAAATGCAAAGTGCAGGATTTTCCCTGTCTGTCTGCGCTTCTGTCTTGTCCTGGGCTTTTGCTTGTTTGTTGTTTTGGAGTATCCCTGTTTACAGGAGTTTGGTTTTCCCCTCTGTTTTCAAGGAACAAACCTCCCTCTCTCAGGTATCTGAAGCTGACAGACCTTTGTCCCAGAATATCTGCCTCCATAGTTTTTTATACTCCTTTCAATATTAAAATCTTACACAAGAAAAATTAAAAATGTATATACTGTAGAAAGATTATGACATATTTAGGTTTATATATATATGCCTCAGGATAAAAAAAATGTGAAGGCCTTACTTTGTATTACTCTTCTGCAATATCTGACCCATAGACTTTGTGTATTAAAATCACTTGGAGTGTTTATTAAAAATATACATATCCCCCAAACCTATGGAATCAAAATCTGTAATTATAGGACCTGATATTCTGCATTTTGATAAGCTCCTGACTGAATCTCATTCACAGGCAGCTTAACTTCAGAAAAATGAGGGGAATGACCAGATCAGTGGCTCCCAAACCTTTGCCTATGTGTGGGATCAGACTGGCTGCAACAGAATCATCTGGGAGGCTTTACAAAGCACAGATTCTTGCACTCCACCTCCAGATGTTCTGAAGTTAGAGGTTTGGATGGGATTCAGGGACTTCCCAGATGATTCTTGTGAACAGCCAGGTCTGGAATTCCTGAAATTAGATGACTGACCTCTAAGATCTTTTACAACCATAGTAGTCAGTGATTCTTGGTATCGTTACTATGAGAAAAGGTTTTTGCTTACACTGCAATGCTGTCCTTGATATCAATTAATTGTAATAGATTAAAATTGCTCAGTGATTGCATCTTCCATAAAAACAGAAGTTGTTGATTACAGGAAGAATCATTTTAATATATCAAGAGTTCTTACCAGTATTAGAGAGGCAGTCAGATGATCTCAGACCCTATATTTAAGTACTTATGTATAATTGTGCATCTTCTTATGCCATGTATCACCAGATTCCCAGAAGTCAAGATATGTTCAAATCAAGCATAAGCTTGAGTTGGCGGGAAGTGGTGGAGTGGAGGAAAAAGTTTTCAGGCTAACTCCACAGAAAACACGTTGTTAAATCTCTGAAGCTCGTTTTTAATCTATCATCCATTGCACTCTCCTTCCTTCATTCCTCTACCATGGGACAACCCCTGCAGGTTGCCACAGTTTCGACGACCATCTGTCTTCCAACCAGGATGGTGGAAAAAGCAAAAATGTGGTAAATCTTGGAGCAATCAGACAAGGCATGAAGCGCTTTCAGTTTCTGTTAAACTGCTGTGAGCCAGGGACAATTCCGGATGCGTCCATCTTGGCAGCCGCCTTGGATCTAGTAAGTTGTTGGGAGAATTTGCTCCCCTCTGTCCCCGTAATGCTGTTAAAGGAGATAGGCGTGACTCTCTGATCTTAACCCTCACTGTGGGTTCATGTTGATGGGTTTGTTTGTTCTTTTCAGCATTGGTGTCAGCATTGGTGGCAAAAAGTAGAAGAAAGGCGGTGAAATGAGAGAAGAAAAGAAAGGGAAAAAATGTTAATAAATCTGTTCTGAGAAGTAGAATGTATCGCATCATAGCAAAAAGAATGTGAGGATGCTGGAGTCAGACTGTCTGGGTTCAAGTCTGACAGTACCTAGCTGAACCTCTGTAAAATGAAAGTAATAATAATATAATACCTACCTCCTACAGGTGGTATGAGGATCAAATAAGATATTAGTTGTAAAGCCATATCACAGTGTCTGAAATATATTACTGCTCAAAAAAATAGGCCATTATTATTAGTCCTATGTCTGTCATGTGTTAGTCTTTAAACTTACTGAGTCTTGGTTTCATTATCAATGAACTGGAGGAAAAATATGGAACAAGGATCAATTGAAATGAATTGTGCAGATGCGCTTTGAATATTGTATGATATTACACACATGTATGGGATTAAAGAGTATAAAATGGCTTTTGTTTAGAAAGTGTTTGGTGGCTAAACTAAGCCCAGATGTGACTTTTGATCTTTGTCTCTCAGTTTCCTTTATTTACTTTCTGATTGATAAACTCTTCATATACTATATAAAATTTGCATATAATACCAAAGAAAGATAAAAAAATGAAATTCCTTTATTTCATATTTACAAAAGGAAACTAAAATAAATTTTTATTAGAAGAAAAAGCTGTAAGCCTGATATAAATGGTTCCTTTTCCAGGTTTATAAAACAAGATAAGTGACCACTGGCCTTTCATATTTTACCTTGGAAAATCATCCAAACCTTATAATATAGCTCATTTTCTTCTTTTGTAGCAAGCAATGGTAGTGTTTGCTCTTAGACTACTTAGTGACCAGCATGGTATATGACTTCATTAAAGCCTAAAATACAAGTACCACTTCTAATGACACCAAATGGTGATTTGCCAGTATGTAAGATATTACAGACAGGTTCCTATTGCTGGATGTTGGCCTTTGCAAATTTTTTTTTTTTTTTTTTTTTTTTCCAAAATGTTCAATGTGTATTGATGTATGCTATGGCGACTGTAAAATGTGGAGAATCACAACTATCCAGGAGAGCTGTGACTAGTGGCAATTCCATAGCCTAAGGACAATAAGATGCCTTTCTTAAGTAAGAGAGCTTGACAAGGCAAGGGGGTCAATCCCTTGTTATCTGGATGGGGAAGTGGTTACTACCCTGTCACTCCTTTGAGTCATACATCTTCTTAATCACATCTTGATCTGTTCTCAAAGGAATGGACTGAAGTAAATAAATGTAACACATTTCTTATAAAAGAACAAACAATTCAACATTTAAAAATGGATAAGTGTGGGGAGTGGATGTGGCTCAAGCAGCTGACTGCCCACCTCCCACATGGGAGGTCCCAGGCCCGGTTCGCAGTACCTCCTAAAAACAAACAACAAGCAAACAAACAAAAAAACAACTCAGGGAGCCCATATGGCTCAGTGGTTGAGCGCTGGCTTCCATATACAAGGTCCCAGGTTCAATCCCCAGCCCTGGTACCTCAAAAAAAAAAAAAAAAAAAATAGGATAAGTGCATGAAAAGCCAGTTTACTGAAAAATATTAATAGTTAATAAAATATGTTCCAGCTTATTTGCACTTAAGATAAAACTCACTAAAACATCCATGAATTCTTATTTTATAACTATCAGACTTGGAATGATTAGAAAGTGTTTACAAAGAATATAATGTAAATATCAGACACATCACACAATGTTGATAGCAGGGTAAGCAGCAGAACTTGATTAGGGGCCAGAAGGAAGTTTTGGAATAACAGGATCACAGTGGGGGAGAAATAAGGTGAGGGGAGCCCTTCTTGGTCTCTCTTTGAGTGGTAAGTAAGTTTAGACTAGATGCAGTGGGAAGTGGGGAGGTCGCTATAGATCAAGTGGCAAGGGATAGAATCAGAAAGCCTGGAGTCACTGTTGCTTGGTGCTTACGGAATATTCTCCATATTCCATTTAATTAATTAACTCAACAAATCTTTACTGAGGGCTTCTCTGTGCCAGGCATGGTGCTAGCTGTGAATGATAACACAGAGAAACTCAACTGGAAAACTACTTGTTTTGCATCTTACCCTATGAAGATTATATTTGTATAGTGATCTATTAGCCAGAATTCGTGGTATGGTAACACTAGTGATTAAGATTGACTCTGTGCCCACTGTATTTCCAAAGGAAAAAAGTGAAACTCACAAAGATCAACGACCTTGCTAGGGCTATATATAAAGCCAGCAAAGGACAGAGCCAGATGGAACCTAGGTCTGTCTTCAATGACGCTATGCTTTGCACTCTACCATGTCATCTCTCTTATTTTTTAAAAGCATGTGATTTCACAATAGAAACTTGGTTTAAAACATGCAAAAAAAAATAATCACTGTTTTTCATACCTGATAATTTATACGTTATTAAGAAAGTAAAGTTGACAGAAGCTAGTTTAACAACATGATACACAATATTACAATAACATTTGTGTATTGGCACTTTATAGATGGTTTAAGGTAAAATGTATCAGAGGTACTATCATGTCCATTTTTGTCTCAGGCCTAAAGTCACAAAGAAAATCTTTGACAGGTGAGGCTTCACATTTCTTAGGCAAAGTGAGATTAAAGAAAAACATAATAGAAAATTGTGTGATTTTGGCTTAGAGTGGACAAATTGAGAGAAAGATACAGGCAAGCCTTGCCATAAAATTAGAAAATGATGTGGATAAGAGCATTTGGACAGCTGTTCATCAAATTAGCACCTGGTGGCCGAGCTGACAGATACCCTTCACTCACTGGAATGGTCTAGGCCCCACCCTATTTCAAAGGTCCTGAGCTGAAATTTCTATGTAAACCTGCATTGTGCAATGTTAAGGTCTCTATTTAGCTGCTCTTTTCTTTCACACGTTTCCCACATGAGAGAATAAATGCTCCGAGAACTGAGGCAACTTCGCTCAAGGTCATGTAAGCTAGTCGGTGCTAAAAATGGGATCAGAGCAGAACCTTCTGATTTTACTCAAGACTCAGCAACACCATATGCTTTCTCTGTGAAAAGATTATTTAAATAAATCAGAATTAGTATCTCAATACATTGAGAATATACTTGTGTGTATATGGTCTCATCTAATAAAAAAGATTATAAATGATTTTAATGATACAGAAAAGCATTTGAACCTTTAGAAAAAATATCCCTTATCAAATACTAAATAATGAATTCATAATAGAGAAATATAGGTGATTTTCAACTTTAAAGATTCATGCCAGACATTCATTCTCTAAACCAATGATACTTAACATTTTGGGGATATAGATGCTTTTAGAATTAGATGAAAGCTATGGAAAATTTTACTTACAGACAAAATTTAGCACAGAATACCAGAAGGTTCACAGACTCTTCCCAAAATCCATCCATGAAACCAATGGGAACTCAACCACAGGGAAGCGGCTGTGGCTCAATCAGTAGGGCTCCCGTTTACCATATGGGAGGCCCCGGGTTAGGTTCCCGGGGCCTCCTGCTGAAGGCAAGCCCGCCCGCATGGCGTGGTTAGCTGACCCAGCGAGCACAAGCAGCAAGGGGGGGATAAATGAATAAATAAATAAAATCTTTAAAAAAAAAAAAGAACTCAACCACAGTTAATCATTATCATTAGTAGAAAGAGACCCTTTCATCAAGTGACTGGAATGATTTTATTAGTATTCATTGATGATATAAGAACAGAAGGAGATCTGTCATAATTGCTTCCTACAAGGCAAGATCTTATGATTTATATAATATATATGGGCTGGGAGAAACACGAGTGTTGTCACAAAGAAAGCAACACACTTTGGGGTTTGAAAAATAATTCCAATAGCATGATATGTGAACAAGTTAATAGTGGCTTCTGAATGGAGATTATTTAAGAGGAATACTGATGAACACTTTGATAATCAAGTCTCTGCAGTGTTGGTGTTTCACTCTCTCATTAAATGGTTCCATCCCTGATTTCTAACTGCTATAATGCTGAGAGTCCCCAAGCCTATGTGATACAGGCATTTCCAGCTACAACTGCTCTCTTTACCTGGTTGGAGCATCAGTGTTACTATTAAGTTGGGCTGGACCCTGTGAAAAACTCAAAACATTCTTTTACTTTCTCAAAATAAGGCTATATGACTAGATGGTTACCAGGCCCCTAGATCCCCCTTACTTCCTTTCCTGTGGCACCTACTCTGACACTGCTTGACTTGACTTTTACCTCTCATGGTCAGAAATAGGATAATGGGGTTTTTGATGCTTGTCAGCCATGGTTTTTGAGCCTCAAAATAAAGATGCAGTCTCTGATCACTGTAGATATCCAGTGATGGAGTAGCCTTTATTAGGAAGTAATGAGCTTTTTGTCACTAAATTGGATTCCCTGGAGCCAGATGTAGAAGGGACTCAAATAGTAGAGTGGGTTAGCAGGACTTCCTTTACATCTCTGAGAGTCTTTGATTATAAGTCAATGCCAAGGAGTGTGCAGTTTGGAGGTCAGAATCAGCCAAGGTTTAAAGTACCCCAATGGTCTCCATTTTCAGGCAAAGGGAGAGAATCCATGTAGAACTGCTTTTGAATAAAAAGTATAGGTGATGGTGGTGTTAATGGTGGCAGAGGAGGTGGTGGAGGATAACAATAATAAATTTTCATTACACTTAACAGTTCATAAAGCATTTTCACATTTATTACCTTATTTGTTGGACAAGGGATCAAGCCAGGAAATGATCTCCAAATGAGGGCACACAAATTCAATTTCTCATCTCTGGAAAGGTGAAGGAACTAAAGGTACTGGTGAAGTCTAATGGACTGAGATCAAGGAAATGTAGCTGCATGTCCTATGTGCTTGAATCAAAGCACAGCATTCTTAGCTGTATTTCCTGTCACTTGTACAGGTGTGCCAACTGCACCCCTAGATTAGAGCTCCACAGAATTGCTTTAACTTCTATGGAAGTCTTCTGCTAAATACCTTTTTAGCTTTTGTTTCTTCTGTATTTGTTTTCTCCTTGTATCTGATCTCATCTGCTCCCTGTCTTTCAGGAATGCCTCACTTTTTTATGTTTTATATATTTTTGGTGCTTTTGTGCTTTTATTCATATTCATATAATATTTTGTAAATGCATATATAGATATAGAAATATAAATAAATATAAGTGCAGATATTGATGATAGACATAGACAAGATAGATGATATACAGATAAATATAGATAGATGATAGAAAAATGCAAATGCAGATATATAGAGATAGAGACATAGAACAGATTCTGCCATTTCATGAGAGCGTTGTGCGGGCAGGAAAAGAAAAATGAATGTCTTCAGTACATCGTGTTATTCCAATCCCAAATTTTCTCCTACCTCTTTTTTATTGTTTTGTTTTGTTGCACATTTCTTTAATTTTAAAAGTGCAGCTTAAATACAGTTTTTTCATTATATCATTTTTATTTCAGAGATGTTTTCGCTGTTTTGTTACATTAATTATAAAATTTCAATATTATTTTTTCAAGGTTGCAATTTTCTTCACAATTAAAAGTATCATTAAATAAATTCTAGAAGGGTCAGGATTCAAAGTTTTGCCAACCTGAAGGGTTTTTTGTTATTTTAAGCAGTGCCCTCATTGTTGTTGTGATTACTAAATTTAGGGATAGTTGGCTCCAATTTTAGGTCCAGCTCAGCTCTTCCTCACACTCTTTCTCTTTAGTAAAGATTTAATAGATGCAACTCTAAGACATTTTTAAAAGTCATGTTTTAAAGAGGATTTATGTCATCTCTCGGTTTGTATAATCTAAAAACACAAAGAAAAAGGCATTGTCTTATATCTTTCAGGTGAAATATACTATTGTTCTCTCTCCACTTGAATTTGTAACTTGTACATTTCTAATTTAATGGTAATTTACTAGCATGAATAACATTAATAATAAAGTCTGTGCATTAGGAACAATTCCATGATATAAGAAAGCTGATGGGATCATAGACTTCTCCCTACTTTGTGGATTGAGAAAACCTAATTTATGTTAAATTACTTAACTTTATCAATAGGAAGCTTAAGAGGAGTGAATATATAATTTTTATCCAAACTGGTACACTTGTAAGAGTGAAATAATCACATCAGGGTAACAGTTGCAAACCGTTTCTCTCCTGGTCAAAACAAGATATTTAGTCATCATAGGAATAGTTCACTGCATCAAACCTAACTCACATTGGTGTTTAATGTCACAAGACTATTTGGTGATCTAGGCAAACTATCTCCCTTCAAGGAGAAAAGAATATATGCAAGAGGAAAATATCAAAGCAAAACAATATTGTGTTTTCTTTTGAATCTTAAATGATGTAGACATAACTCAGTAATAACCAAAGCTAAATTATCCCCTTAATTCTAGTGATACTTCTATATATTTTTAAAAGATTCTAACTGTGCAATGTAGCAAAGAAAGAATGTATATCAAGAATATGTAGAGTTTAAAGAAAAAACATATTTAAAAGTCATATATCCAACCACACAACTTTAAAATAGAACATTTCCAGTTTCTTTAAAGTCCCCTGTGTGCCCTTACCTCACACACCTTACCTTACACACTCCTGCTTCCCAGAAGACTCTTTTCCTGTGAACTTTGTGTTAATCATTCCTATACTTCCTTAATTTTACCGTATGAGTATGTATAACTAAAGAATATATTGTTTTGTTTTGCCTGGTTTTGAAATTCACTTAAGTGAAATCATAACGTGCTGACTTTTAAAATTCTATATTATGTTTGAGTTCATCTTTGTTGATGCACTTATCATTAATTCCTTATTTTCCATTGATGAGTGATACTCCCATTATTCGAACATGCCACGGTTTATATATTTATTATGTGTTAAATAGACGCTTGTATTTTTTTTTTTTTCAAACTTTTAGATATTTCAAACAATGCCTCCAGGAAAATCTTGCATATGGGCCTTGATGCATAATAGTTTCCTAAATACGCCTAGGAGTGGAATTATTGCATCATGATTTTACCATATAGTACCAACATGTATTTCAAAGTAGTTGCAATAATTACACACAGGCCCCACCAGTGTAACAGTGCCATTACTTTGTTCAACATCTTTAATTTTACCAATCTGGTCCATTAAAGTAACAACTTGTTAGTCTGCATTTCAATTTACAGTTTGAAATGTCTTTTTATAGGTTTATTCACCATTCATATTTCCATTTGGTGAAAGATCCTGTTTCATATCTTCTGTTCATTTTTTTAAATTGGAAGATTATTTGTCTTTTTATTGCTAACTTTTTAAAGAGAACATTAAGTAATATTATACTACTGTTCTTTGCATTGCATCATCACCCAGTTTGTAGTTTTTCTTCATTTTTACTGTAATTTTAATGAAGAGAAATTTTAATTCAATATGATTTAATTCATCGATTTTTTTCCCTTTACTGCTTGCACTTTTTTGTCTTGTTTAAGAAATCCCAACGTAAATAAGATCTTATTGTATTTTCCTTGAAAACTTTCAAGTTTACCTTTCACAATTAAGTCTTTTACTAGCATTTACTGTGTGAGTTGTATAAGGTAGTAATCCATTTTCTTCATTTTCTTCTTTTCATATGGAAAAAGAGTTCTCCTAACACCATTTATTGACTCGTCCGTGCTTTCTTCTCTGGTGTGCGATCCTGTCTTGGTCATATATCAGGTTTCCACATATACCTGGGTTTGACTCTGGGGTTGTTCTGTTCCACGCCCAATCTACCCTGAGCCAGTCTTTCCTGTTTAAATAACTAGAACTTTAACCATTTCCTAGGCTTTCCTCCTTGGCTCTTTGGCTTCCATATGAATTTGATAATTAGCTTGTCCAGTTCCATAATTATCCTTTGATTTATTCTTGGAAAGGTATTCAATCCACAGATAAATTTTGAGATCATTGAAATTCAGATTGAAATTTGTATCTGAGTTGATTATTCAGATGTTCTGTTTTTTCCTGAGTCAGTTTAAATATTTTTTGTTGTTTGAGGAATTTGTTCATTCCACCTACATTTTCATACGGTTGGCATTAAGTTGATTATAATATTTTCTTATTAGTTTTTTGGTTTTTTTTTTTTGGCTCCCAGGGATTGAACCCAGGATCATATATGGGAAGCAGGCACTCAACCACTTGAGCTACTTCTGCTCCCTCTTAGCCCTTAATCTGTGGAACACTTGTAGTTAGTCTTTTTTTATCCCTAAAATTTTTCCTTTTTCATTCCTTAGGCTTGCCAGATGTTTGTCAATTTCATTAACTTTTTGAATGGCTTGCTGATTTTATTTCTTTTTCTATGATTCATTTATTCTTACTCTTATTTTATATATCCTTCCTTGTTGCGTTGCATTCAATATACTAGTCATTAGCTTATTAAGTCGATTGCTTAGCTCATTTTCTTTATTTTTTTCTAAACTAAACATTTAGCTATTAATTTCCACCTAAGTACTATTACAATTGCATTCCAAAGTTTTGACAAGCAATAGATCTGTTACAACTTATTTTTAACTACTTTCTAACTTCTTTAATGATTTCCTCTTCAACCTGTGGGTCTAGATCTATGTGTGTATATGTGTGTTTCAGTTTATCAATTTTGGGGTTTTTGCCAGCTAGATATTTGTTATTTATTTTTAACTTCATTGTTAGATGCTTTATGACAGGGGTTCTTAACAAGGGGTCTTGTGGGGACGTGTTGGTGCAGGTGTGATATATTTATTAAATAATATACGGTATAGTGTGGACTTAATAAGGGGTCCGTGGTTTTCACCTGACTGAACAAAAAAGGTTAAGAACCCCTGCTTTATGACCTAGAATATTTCAATTTTTATAACTGACCTAGTTGTTGGGTAGAGTGTTTTATATATATATTTGTTTAGATGGATGGATGGATAGATAGATAGATAGATATAGATAGATAGATGATAGATAGAAGATATATAGAGAGATAAAGCTTGTTCATTAGGTTATTCAAATATTCTACTTCCTTATTGTTTTTTTTTTTTCCTCACTGCTTGATCTGTCAGTTACTATGTTAATTGTGTTAGTCTCCCATTTATGGTGATGGATTTGTTTATTTGTAATTATAATTCTGACAATTTTTGTTTTATTTATTTAGAAGCATAAAGATGTAAAGTATTATATGTTTCCGGTAATTTGAAGCTTTTATTACTGTCTAGTGACCCAGTTCCTTTTTAGTAATGCTTTTTCCTTATGACAATTTTTCTCTAACAAGAATATAGCTACATCAGTTCCATTAGCTTACATTGATCAGGTATGTCTTTTTGTCAGTCCTTTACTTTCAACTTTTCTATAGCTTTGTGTTTTAGGCGTGTCTCTTATAAATAAATAAATATATTTATATATTTAAATCTTTTTAAAAACAATTTTGACAATCTTTTTTATTCTGGGAAATTTAGTCTACACCTATTGTGACTACTAATATATTTACATTCACTTCTTCCATCTTTTGCCTATTTATCCCATTTGCTCATTATTTATTAGTGTGTGTTCTTGTTTCCATTTCATGTCTTCATTTGGATTAAGTTGGGTTTTGTTTTCTTTTCTTGCATTGGTTTGATTTAGCCTAGTTTCATTTATTTTCTTTCACTAGTTTGGAAATTATTATAATCTATTTTGATTTCAGAAATTGTATGCATATTTAACTAAACAAGTCTAAAATTAATGAACATCCTTACACGCTCTCAATAAAAGATTGTGGAGGATTTTAACCCCAATTGTTGTTCAAGATTTAGTTCCATCTCTTTTTGTTTAACATTCATAAAATAGACATTATTTTTGTTGCTCTTCTCAGGAAAGTGATTTTTACTCAAGTTTAGCATATTCTTTGCTCACCATTTCTTCTTAGTCTTAGACATTCTAAATTTCCTTTAGAAATTTCGTTAGTGATGATCCATGGCATTAGCTCTCTCAGCTATAGTTTACTTGAAAATGTCTTTACTTTTGTCTTACCCTTGAAAGTCACTTTTACTGGAAATGCAATTATAGGTATAGAACTTTCTTTCTATACCTCAAAGATGTTGTCCTTTCCTCTTCTGGTTTAAATTGACATTCCTTTATAGGTAATCTATTTTTTCCCCTCTTGTTACTTTGAATATATTTTTATTGTTTATATTTTGCAGTTTTACTAAAATCTAGCTCATTTTTTCTTATTTGAGGTTCATTAGACTTACTGAATCATGTAATTCACATATTGATCTATTCTGGAATATTCTTAACTATCATCTATTCAAATGTGTCTTTCACATTTTCTTTAATATTTCCTTCTAGAAATTGAAAGGCTATATGACATATCTTCTAATTCTAGCCTTGATTTTTATAACCTCGCATATTTTCCATTTCTTTGTCTCTCACTGTGCTATATCCTTGGCAATTTTCTCAGATACCTCCTCTACTTCACTTTTTCTCTTTTCAACTGTGTCTAATTCAATGGTTTTCAACCAGGGACAATTTAGCCCACCAGGGAATTTTTGTTCTCACAACTAGGAGTTGCTGCTGGTAGAGTCTAGTAGATGGATGCCAAGGATGTTGCATGCATAAGGAAACCCCACCACAAAGAATTATCAAAATGGTCAGCAGTTCTGAGGTTGAAAAGCTCTAGTCTAATTAATGTTTAGTGTATTCATTGTATTTTTAATTTCAAGTACTATATTTTTTTATCTGTAAAAGTTCTATTTGACCTTTGTTTTAAAATTGCCTGTTCAACTTTGGTAGTCTAATTCCTTCATTATATTTTCAATACATACATTAATCTCTTTAAATATGTTTGATACAGTATGATTCCAATATCTCTCTAGTCTTTGTGGATTTGTTTCTACAGTTTATTTCTGCTGAATTTTGCTCATAGTGGCTTCTATTTTCATGTGTGTGTTTCTCATGTGTTTTTAATGTGTGCTTTCTCCTTGGAACTTTGTGGGGATTCTTGACACTGTGTTAAAGCCGTATTGTTCCAACTGTGGCCCATGGGTCAGCAACACCAGTATCACCTGGGAGCAGGTAAAAATGCAAATTCTCAGGCCCCACAACAAACCTACTGAATCAGAATCTCTAGGGGTGGGGCCAGGAAATCTGCTTATGCACACTCAAGTTTGAGGATTTGAGAAGCATGGGTTTAAACTATTCCTTCAGAGAGGATTTTCATTTCTTTTGTCAGGTACCTGGGAATATTACCATCTTAAGGTCATCTCTTAAACTAATTGTTTTGGGGCATGAGTCATGGAGGTAGTCATTCTGATTCCAAACTTGTATGAGAATGTGGGATTTAGTTTAGTAGTTCTCATAAGAGACTTTATTGTTTATTTTTGCCGTTGAACCCAAGCAAGGCCTATTCAAGCAAGCCAGCTTCTATAGGGCTGGTCCTTTTCTCCTTTATCCATAGAAAGTTTCTCCCACCTGGGAGGTAGGCTTAATGTAGGAGTATCTGACTTCACCTCATACTCTGTTTGGGCCCCAGACATTTACCTTGTTTTGCCCACTGAAAACATGGGTTCTGGTTTCTCCATAGTCAATAGAAACCATTAGGACAAATATTCCTATGCTTACTCACCCCAAGGAATTGCACTTTCTCATAATTTATCTCTTCAGTAGTTTTCTACCTTACCTTAGAAAACTAATTCATATCTATATTGATCATATTGTCAAAAACAGGAGTTCTCATTTTGATTTTAAATGATGGGGGATGGATGTGGCTCGGGTGGTTGGGCGTCCGTCTCCCATTTGGAGGGACCTGGGTTTGATTCCTGAGACCTCCCAGTAAAAACTTAAAAAAAAGAAAAAAAATATATAGAAGGCGCGTGGACCACCAGGCCCCATGTGTGGGTGCGCCACCAGCCCTGCGAGCGGGTGAACCACCAGGCCCTGTACACAGGTGAGCCACCAGTCCCTGCAAGCCACACAGCAAGATGATGACATAACAGGAGAGTGACACAGGGAGAACCAAGACAAGGCACACCGAAAAACCAGGAACTAAGGTGGCGCAGGCAGTAGGACACCTCTCTCCCACATTGGAGATTCTGAGGATCGAATCCCAGTGAAGACAGGAGAAGAAGAATGAGAAGAGAGGGCAGGAAATGGACACAGAGAGTTGCCCAGCAAATGGACACAGAAACAGCAAAAAGGCGGGGTGGGGTGGTAAAAATGGATAAAAGTGAAATAAATAAATCAATAAGTCCTTAAAAAAAAAAACTTACTTATAAGCCTGATCTGAATAAGTGTTAAAATGACTAGATAACCCAGCCCATGTGCTGAATAATGCCTGCCTTCAGCCTGAGGACTGAATCATTTCAGTTGGTCACTGCTACTGTAGGAAAAGGGCAGAGCAAGAGGCAGCCTGTCAACCACTTAATGATCTCAGTCAGGCAGAGAACTCAGTATGGGTTAAGTAATAAATGCTGACTCACAAGCATATGCCCTCCAGCAAACCAGGTTCCAAGACACACTAAAACCCCCGTTAACTATTTATTCCCATTAGTTTTAAATAAACATGTGCCCTGCACCAGCTGATATCTTTATATTTATTGTATGGCAATTAAAGAAAAAAAAAAGATTATGTAATTCCTCAGGGGCCAACATGAAATCCTCAGTCTTTAAAAACAGTTTCTGTTCAATATTATTATGTAAGTTTTCAGGATCCATGAGGGTTTCTTCTCACATAATATGTTTAGATATATTCCCTCAGGGAAAAGAAGGTACTGCAGTTATAACCTGCAATTAACCATTGTATCTTGGTAATGTGCTCTAGGTTCCTAAGAAAAATAAAGCAAGCTGTTTGAATTAGTATCCCAATTCTCTGCTTCACTTTCATAAAGAAAAACTTTATACATATAATAAATATAATGATCTTATAAAATTGTCAAAGGAAGTCAAGGAAGTGGTCTGATGTTTGGAGTTTTCTAGTTGTAGATTGTTAGAAAATCCATGCTGCATAATGACATCCTCATGACATTTTGTAATTTTAATTAGCCAACCTTGTAACAACTGCAGGGAACACCTTATAAAAGTTTGAACCATATGATATTGCTAATATTAGACCATTTTTGACCTTCACATTTAGAAATTTCATATGGTCCAACCTAATAGTTTACCTTCCTAGTTAAAACTGATTTTGCTTGTCTGGAAACTATGAATTATGACATAAAGAAACAGAAGCAGCATTGTAGCATCATGGAGCGTAAAAGGGTGATGTGAGCAGACATGTTAACAAGAAAGAAGAAACTTAAATATGCCTACTTTTATTTCAGAAGAAAGTTTTCTGTGGTATGGCAGTGGTATCAAATTTTACGTAGATGTTTTAACTATGCTTCTGATAACTCTGGTTCTTTTCAGCCATGCAGCATTCTTCTGATTCATTTTTCTCCATTTGTGCTGTTTTTCTCTGTGATGTGAATTCATCCCTATCCATTATGTCATGCCTCCATCTTTTGCTGCTTCTTCAGATTGCACTGAGCCCTAAGAGGTAAGCTCCATCAAAAGAGGGAAATTTGACTTTCTTTTATGTCCAGGGAGAATCCTTTCTCTATGGTTTTCCAGGCCACAGCCCTAGACCCAATACTTTCTAAACTACACTTTAAAAGGAACTTATGGATACAATCATTCTCACTCCCACACTTCCACTGGAATGTGTTGAATGCTGTTACACACACCTTGTGAATTCAGAACTTTTTCTTAAGTCTTTTCTACTTAGATGCACAATTGAGTCCTTAGCTTTGCTCCTCAATGTCTCCCTCAATTTTCTGTAAAGTAATATGCACACTACAATATTCCAGAATTTGGAATTATTCGCTTCTACCTTTTCTAAAAGCCCCCCATCCGCAAAGTCCATAAGGATTATAATAAAAAGGCAATTTTTAAATTACCCTATGTCATCAGTTACTTAATACGCACAGTGACATTTCTAGACATTTCTAGGCTTGGCTGTTTACATAGATCAAAACTCATCAGATAATAATTGCCCCTCCCCTTCAAATTGTGCTATATAGTTAATGGGGATTACTTTCATAGTATATATGATAGAATATGTCATAGATCACTATGAAACTTGGATTAGAATTTCCTAGGGCTAATAACTGATAATATATGTTTTATCATAAGACATTTCTGAGAGAACAGAATTGAAATTGTTTGTCATTCAAAACTGCCTTTAGCTTCCAAAGCACTGAGATCATTTTCAAACAACATATTATAAGAATTCTTTTTTCTAAAGAAGGGAGGCTGATCCACATAGGAAATGTCACATACAATAATTTGGACAATTCATCTATCTATTGTGAACTCTTTTTAGGTGCCATCCAGTAGTTAGTGGCAATAAAAAGATCCTCTACCCCATACATTTGGGTTAAGTTTCACCTTTGTTAATCCTGAACGACCCAGGAGTCACCATATAATGCTATTCTAGCAGTGTTTCTGTCTTCCTGTCACCAAGAATTGAATTTACATTGCTTTATATTAGGACTGTGTCACAATGAGACAGGCTAAAATGAATTTGCATTGCTTGCTTAGCCCCAGACTGGTATGCTTTTTAGAGACAGATGTTCCAGTCTTTTTAAGACACAGATTACCATATCTGAGATGGTTAGTAAAATAAATACTTAATAGAAAAAGGAGTGTAGATTATTTAGTCTGTATTTTCTGGTACCACAATATTGATGGATTGCATGCAGAAAGCCATCTGACCCTTTGCAATCTCAAGTCTTTCTATCCCTGTGAGCTGCTTCGAAGTCTTGGCACCTGTGCAGTTGATGATAGAGTCTCACAATTAGTGTCCATTTTGTGTTAATGATAGATTCTATTAGTGTTCATCTCATATTCTGTTTTTTTATGTAGGTTATTGCTGTATTATTAATACATAATGCATAATACAGTATTAACAATACATAATATGCTTTGTTAAAATTAAATACCTACATAAATATACTTATTAATGGGTTTCTTGATGGTTGTGTATAAGACATAGACAATGAAGAAATTCTTAGGCTAACTTACTTGAATCATCCGGGGAATATGCGATACTGTGGTACTCAAAATTATAAAACAGTCAACTCTGCCTGAAGGGGGAAGGATTAAGGAAGGCTTCCTAGGGAAAGTAATCAAATTGTATCTTAAAGGTTGTATAGGAATTGGCCAGGTGGAAAAAGGGTTGAAACACCCTGCAAACCATAGAAACAACATATAGAAAAGTACTGAAATACGAAATGCATATCACACTCGGGAGACTGCACCTAGTTTGATATAACTGGATCATAGAGCACTTGAGATGGAGAGAGAAAGGGAGATGAACCAAATCACAAAGGTTGGGCACCTTAGGTACATGATTGAGGTGGATGAAGCCCCTGTAGATTTTAAATGAGAAAATGATGTGATAATATTTTTGTGTTTTAGAAAATATAATACTTGGAGATAATGTCCCATTTTAAAATAGTTAATTTCTACTTGCAGTCTAGAAATCATTTTTTACTAAGATGTATATGAGTAAAAATTAAGACAATGTAGATACCAAAGAGGAACTAGCATAGGCCTGGTGTCACAGAAAACTGGGGTTGAATCCTATTTATACCCCTTTCCAAGCTATGCAATAGTGGACAAATTATACCTTGTTTTTTGTTTACCCTTAATATTAGGGTATTATTTCTAGATGACAGGGTTGTTATGAGGTTTAAGTATCAAAATTCAAAAAAGTAAAGAGGCACATAATAGATACTTAATGTATATGAGCTCCCGTTTTAACATTATGGACCAATATATTGTTAAAAATAGTTTTGTTTGAAATGATGGAAATTATTTCAATTTAAAAACTGATGGTTATTACATAATGTAAGGTTATTATGTAACCCTGGAGTGATGGATAATATTGTGATTTCTAAAAAAAAATATCACAAGCAAAACACATGAATAGTTGATGTTGGGCATCTATGGGACACTTCACTCCTTCCTTTGTTAGCTTTCTTTCTTTTCTTCATTTTCTTTTTTCCCCTTTTACCTTTTAAAGAGTTCAGTAGAATATGTGATCATTGCAAGTCTCTCAGTATCACCTAAAGTTCTTTCTTCTTTTATTTTTTCAGCTACATCTTTACATGACAAGATTGAACCATCTTTTATTTTTCTGAAGAAATGTTCTGTTCCTCATTAATCAATTAAATAATTTCCTCTTTGTCAAACCATTTCCTTTGAAACCATGCCTCACTATTTTAGCATAATTTACTCGGTTATTCATAAAAAATCAGGGGAAATACTAACTCAACAAAAACTAGTAAGCATTAACTTTTCTTACTAACCAAAATTTGTAGGAGCAATTGTGCCTCCCTGGAGCTTGTGGATGGTCTCAGATGGTAGACTGTTTTTGGTACAAAAATATTGTTAACACCTTTGGTTAAAATAAGACGAATTCTAGAGATGCGGTATTTGTTTGCTTCATATTAAAATTTGTCTTTAAAAGTTTCGTATTTTAAAACTTCATTTTAAAAGTTATTTCACTCTCACACTCAAAACCCAACTGCCCTTTAAATAAACAAAAAATAGGGGTAGGAAATACTTGTTATTAATGAGAAGAAAGAGAAACCTAAGCATAGAAACTTGCTTGAAATGTCCAATTCTTCAATACCCTAATTTGCCTTGGTGGGTTTGTTCTTCCAGATTTCCCACTACTATTAACCATGCTGACACCTCCCTGGGAAATATGGCCAAACTGAATCAAAACATGCAGACTAAAAGAAAGTACAAGTAGATAGTAATTCCCTTTAAGACCAACTTAAGGTTCTTGTTCATTAACCCCACATTATTTTTTCCTTAACAACCCTCCCCAGGAAGCCCCTGTGGTGGCCAGAGCAGCCTTGTTTCTGGAATGTGCCCGTTTTGTTCACCGCTGTAACCGTGGCAACTGGCCCGAGTGGATGAAAGGGCATCATGTGAATATCACCAAGAAAGGCCTTTCCCGAGGACGCTCTCCCATTGTGGGCAACAAGAGGAACCAGAAGCTGCAGTGGAATGCTGCCAAGCTCTTCTACCAGTGGGGAGACGTGAGCTTTCGATTTTCTTCTGTAAAACTTGTGGCACTTGAGTAAAGTGGAGAAGTTGCTTCCTTTGTTCTGGAGATCGTTTATTGTTTAATGTATCAAATGCTTAACTAAGTAATTTAGGGGAAAAAATCAATAAGTCACTTCATTTACTCCTCCCATTAAATCTATAAGGTTAGACATTATTATCTCTACAGTAAAGAAAACTGACGTTTATACTGGCTAAGCAATTTGTCTAAGTTTATCTAACTAATAAGTGGAGGAACCAACCCTCCCAGGTTGGATACCAAAGCTGTGCTTCTAATTCCTGTGTTCATCACCTGCATTCATCCAAAATCACCTTTATAAAAACCATTGTTATAATTATTAAATATTTTAACCTTGTTTTTGGCCTTGTATTCTAGTTTATATTTTCCAGGAACTTATTTTTTCTATCCTTTATAAATTTTGGGGTGATTATACTTATTCTCCAGCTATGCCCACCTGTGCAATAGAAGAAAACTTCATGATGAAAACATCACAGTCTTTCTGAAAAAAGTGTTGCTCAAACATTTGCAATTTAAAAATGTAAGGGTAATAAGGCTCAAAATTTGACAAGAAAGTGTGGCTTCACACGCATACACACCAAGTACTCAACAGTAGATTTTTAACCTTATGTTGTCCTAGACTGGATTTGGAGTGTGGACTAGGAATGTCAGGGGAGATAACCAGGCCAATTCATTTCTGAAGAGGTCAGGACTCCTTTCAAACCAGCATGGAGCACTGGGGAGCTCTGCTTAAGAAGTTTTCAACCTCTTGGCAGAGGGACTGATGTAGTGTTTTCCTCCAATAGATCCCTGCATAGGGAAAGTTTAATTGCTATATAAATTTTATTTGACGTATAATATTGCTATAAGATTTACCATTAATATTGCTCTCAAAACATATAAAACCACACACACACACACAGAGCTTGAGCCAAACACTGGTGTCACATGAGGTTGTTATATTTCCAAGAAAAGAAAAGAACCCTGATTTTCTGTAGTGTTTGAGAGGCAAACATTTGGTTTCTGTTCTGCTGATGGAGGAATATTACAAATAAAAGCTCCCATCCCCACCCTCCAGGACCCAGAAGGGCCCAGGCCTGCAGATTAGGAGTTACTGTACCAATGATCGGGGCTTTCCATCTCAGGCTTGTTGCCCTGCAGGCCAGATATGTGGTTTGGGGCAGGTAGTTGGAATGTGCAAGCTAGCAACTAGGAAGCATGCAAACCTTTCCCAGATTATTCCTGGTGTGGGGTGGGAAAGAATTTACTTTTCTATTACCCACCACTCTCCATATTTCAATTTCAATGATACTTCTTAACATACTGACGTTTTGAGAAAACTTGAGATTTGAGATTATTCTATGTACTATGCAGCATATTGTTACCAACAGTTTCTTTAGTTAGGTTTTTTAGGCTTTTGAGTCTTTATGTGAAAGATAGCGACTGAATAAATATGATAGGCAGTGGCTGAAAACTTCCCCAAGCCATAACTAAAAGTGCCTGCTGCTGCTCTCTGATTGGGGCAATGTGGCAATGGGAATGGAAAGCTCCCTCTTTTACCCTCTCATTAACACCCTGCGCTTCTCCTTTTCATGATCTTAATGAATCTGTGTGTAAATTATTTATTTAGTTTCTGTTTTCCCAGTAGATTGTGAATTTCTTGAAAGAAGAGACTGTCTCTGTTTTTATCTTTGCTGTATCTCTGCACCAATCATAGAACCTGTGACATAGGAGACACTCAGTAATTAATTGTAGATGAGTGGATGAATGTTAGCAATGAAAGAACTTCAAAACATAAAAAGTCTTACACAAATACAAGGAACTGATTTGGAGTTAGTACTTATTATGGTAGAGTATTTAAATAGAGCAATTTATAACTGAATCTATGATCCGTCACTATGGGCCACAGCCTATTTCCCACTGTAATGACATAAAACAAGTAGGAGAACGCTTTAGTTGAACAGAATGTGCCTTCCTCATTTCAAAGGGGCAAAAGAGATATTTGTCTAAATCCCTTTCCCATTCAGGTTATGAAAAGTGAGAGACAAAAATTCTATCTGTACAACATTTCTCTTTGTAATTATGTGTGTGTTATTCAGCTCAGATGAAGAGTTTTGAAAACCTGTAATTTTGGTAAAGTTCAACTCATTCCAGAATCAAATGAAAAAACTACTTTAGATGTACAAAGGCAACACCTTTGATTGATTTAGATTTGTGTGAACATCATTGATTAGTTGTTTTAAATACTGTGTTTCATCAGTATTTTTAACTTTTTTCTTTGGTTGGGCCATATCTTCCTGTCTTAGTAAGGCTTGTAATTTTCCGCTGATGTTTAAGCATCTGATTATGATGGTGAAATTTACTCTATTGGTAAATTTCTCTCTTGCCTAGGATTTTACCATTGAGTGGTTTTGTTACATGACTCTTCTTTGATTTTTGGTTCAACTTACTCTAAATCTTTAAAATTTCCCTATTTAAATTATCAAAACAGGGCCAGTGACCCACTAATGGGGCTCAGACCAGATCCAAGGCGATAGGCACAGGAGAGACTCCAAAATCTTTTTTTTCTCCTTCCTGGCCTTTCAGCAGATGGCACTCTTCAGTGAACTTTTCCACAGAGGTGTCTTTTCCAACTTCCTCTGGCTGGTGTTTCCAACCAGTTAAAGCTGGGATTCACAGCCAGGTCCTGCTGTTTAAACTTTCTGAAGAGAAACCACACTCAGCCCTATGCTGCACCCTCCTTCTTCCCAGGGAAGAAAATGTCCACTCTCCTCTCAGTCAGCAGTAGTAAGCCATGGGTGAGGGATGGGAGCAAGTAACTCAAAATTTTCATTTTGGCCTCTTTGTCTCTCTGTCCCACACCCTCCTGGACAATGTGTGACCTTTCGCTGGTCTGAAGATCCCCAAAGCAGCTGTTTTAGACAGCTTCTTCCCTTCCTCTGCTGTTTTTGTAAGAGAGATGAGCTCTCCAATGCCATCTTCCTGGAAACTCCCATCTTCCCGGAACCTCCTGTTTTGTTTTTTTATTTTTTTAAACAAAAAATAAATAAAATGAAAATTTACATCAACAAGAAACAGAAATCAGGTGAAGGGTTTTTCTCACCTTTGTCCCCACTATTTGGGGTAGTGCTAATTTGGCAGTCAATGAGATCCTGCCGAGATGCACATAGGTGTAACTTCTGGGATGACCACCCAACTCACTATGAAGTCTCTTAGCCATATAAACTCATTTGTCTTTACCCTTTCCCCCTTTTGGCCAAAGTCTTTTTCCAGTTGCATTACTAGTAATCCCTCCATGCCAGGGAGGCTCATCCCTCAGAGTCATGCCTCATGCTGGGGGGGAAGTTATTGCATTTATATGCTGAGTTTGACTTAAAGAGAGGCCACATTTGAGCAACAAGGAGGCTTGATATTTTTTGTGCAATGAAAGATACAGACCATTATGTATCTTGCCATAACCTACAGAATTGTGTGGAAGAGAGTGTAAACTACAATATAAACTATAATCTATGTTTAGTGGCAATGCTCTCAGGAGGTAACTCTTAGGCACCCCATAATAGTAGGCTAAGTTTCAATTCATGAGTAAAGGTGCATAAGCACAGTCATCAATATCAAGGGCCCATCAATGGACTATCCTCCTTCACTAGCCATTGTTTCTGTACTTGGGGGATTTTTACTGTTCCATTAGAAAATGTGGCAGAGCTTCCAGGATGGGAATTCAATATTCTTTTGGTTATTGCGTAAATCTCCACCCACCATGGTGATGCCCCATGAACTTTTGAACACATTTATATGCCTTATATGTATGCCCAGGTGAACCTTCTCCTTTCTATCCCCCATCACTGACACCCCACACAAATGATCTTCCCCTGCTACAGCTGTAACCCTTCTGTGATCCGAAACTTCTTCAAAAAATGAAGCCAATAAAATAGACAAATATAATTAATAAGAAAATGAAATAATAATGATAATAATGATAAATGAAATAAAAAATTACATTATTTTCTAAGTATTATCCAGACAAGTTCATTTTTTGAGTGATCTTTATGAACTGTCAATTTAATTTAAAATTTTTATTACAACATCCTGGAAAGATCAATGTCATTTTTTCCCCTTTAGTTCTCACTATTGTTTGTTAGCTCTGATATAGACTCATGATTGCATGTCCCCCTCCATTAGAAGTGCTTTCCAAAATAGTAGCATCAGGAGAAGGTCTTTTGTTGTGATGTTTTTTGTTTTTGTTATGTTTTGTTTTGTTTGCCCAAAACCTATCAGGTTAGCAGCTAAAATTTTAGTATTCTGCTATGTCTTTTTACACTGAAGTCTCATGGTTAAACCCCCCCTCCTTCAGTTCATTTCCTTACTTACTTGCAGATTTTTGAAAAGAACTCTTTGTGTCTAGCTATACAAGACAACTGCACAATTTGTATTTTCATTTAAAGAGTTCTAGACATATCGTTGCTTGTTGGTTTCCAGTAGTGAGTGTAATTTCTTGCATGCCCAGAATTTAATAAATATTTGAAGAGAAAGGCAGAAGAAAATAAAATTAGCTGGAATTTTACTCTTAAAAAATACAACAACTAATGCACAGAGTAAACAAACTGTCAAACCCCAATGTCAGTGCTCATTTTAGCCTTTGCCCTGTCTCACTTCCTAAGTCCTTGTCCCTTCCGTTGTTGTATACAGCATGTAATTGAAATATAAAAAGGAATTCGATAAAGTTATTGTTTTTGTCTCTTCTGGTGGAAAATTCCTTTTGATAATCAGACAAGTGCATAACAATTCAGAAGAACAGAGAGCAAGGGTACTGGTTCTATGAAAAATTTAGAAAAGCCAACGTTATCCATATTCTGAGTTATTACAAGTCATATTTCAAGCATTGGAAGAAATTACAACATTGATGTGGAGCCAGTGGCCACTGGAGGCTCTGGGGACAGGGAGAGGGAAAAGCAGTTGTAATACGGGGGCTTTTTCGGGACTTGGGAATTGTCCTGAGTGACATTGCAATGACAGATATAGACCATTTCATATCATCATATAACATGCAGAACTGTGTGGGAGAGAGTGTGGTCTACAATGTGAACTATGGTCCATGCCTAATGGCAAAGCCCCAGGATGTGTTTATCAATTGCAATTAATGTGCCACACTAATGAAGGATGTTTATGTGGGAGGTTGTGGGAGGTGTGGGAGGTGGGGTGTATGGGAATCCCTATATTTTTTGTGTAACATTTATGTAATCTAAATATCTTTAAAAAAAAATTTTTTTTTAAGTCATATTTCTAACATTGTTGTTAGTTACTTTACCAAAAGAAAAATTAGTATTAATGACTCATAGAGTACCATGGAGGGACAGAGGAACATTATATATAGTCGAATTCAATAAGTACATATATAATGGCAGATATAAATAAAATTTCAGTACCAGAATTTTTGCCAACCTCCAAACGCATTAACAAGATAATGACATTCTCATAAAGCAGCATAGTCAGAAGCACTCTGAGGAACTGTGGCTTCTTCCATTTTACTCCATTGAAAAACAACTACAAACTGCCTTATTGTAGATGTATAAAATAGATGACCTTTGAGTAAGTAGAAATATTTTATGAAAAACTTCTGTACAAGTGTACAGAGCTATCATTCCAGTTCCTGTAAGTCTTTGGACTAACTGATCTGGGAGAAAGCATCAATGTCTTCTGTATCTGGAAGCCACAGTGGTAATAGCAGTGTGGCATAAAGGGAGGCTTATGCTGGGAATAATTCCCATTAATTGGTTGATTATGTTCTCTGGAATATCAAAAAGAATAAGATGAGGTTCTTCAATATGAGAGTGCGTTTTAGAGCTTGACAATACCTTGTTCTGTTTCATTCCTTTTTCCCATGTCAGGCAATTGGCATCCGATTGAATGAGCTATGCCATGGGGAAAGTGAGAGCCCAGCCAACCTATTGGGTCTCATTTATGATGAGGAGACCAAGAGGAGACTGAGAAAGGAGGATGAGGAGGAAGACTTTTTAGATGACAGTAAGGAGACTCCCTTTACTACAAGAACCCCTGCTTGTAAGAACCTCTGCTTTAGGAGCACTTAATATTTCCTCTTTCCTCTTTCATATTCTTACCACTTTCCCATGTCTCCCCACTGCGCCCTTTCCCTTTTTTCTTGTGCATGAATGTAAAGCATGTGCATAAAGCCACAGAAAGAGAGAGCAAGAACTGGAAAGAGAAAAATATAGACAGGGGCAAAGAGCTGCAGGCGTTGTAGAACATCCATTACTTTTCAGTCTCTGATTCTTGCTACTGTACAAAGATTAATATTAAGCCTCTCTGAGAGAATCTCACTCTGAAAGCATATCGTTGTGGAAAAGTACTGTCCCAGAAGACGTTGTGTTGGTTTTGTGTTTAGTTATTGCTCTTAAATAACTCTTAAAAATAAAAAAGGAAAACCAAATCAAATTGGTCATGTAATGCTTTCCAAATCATGCAAATATTGAAATATTTAATTAGAATATACTACAGAACTTAACATGAAATCTTAATATTAAAAGATTCAGGAGTATTAGAACTGCCAGTGTCTGCTGTACTATAAGTTACTTACTAAAATTATAATTTACTCCCATCTTAGAAGAGTAGAGACAAAGATTCCTGTTACATCCCCTTCCAACACCATTTTGTGCATACATGTGTTCTGTACCATACAAGCTTGCGTGTATGTGTACCACTGCGTTTTACAGAGTATAAAATTTCCAGTTATGTTTATGTAATTAGTATTTTCAGATGATGAAGATAAATGTGGTCTCTTCCTCTTGACCTGTCTTGGTGGTTTGAAACTCAAGCTTCTTGATTATATCTTTGGGGATAACCTTAAGTTAAGTGATGCCAAACATTCTGTGTCCTTTTAGTCATGAGATGTAAAAGGTTGATTATGCTTTAAAATTGGACAGAGCTAAATAATAATCAAAGAGAACTTGTTGTCTCCCTGTCTACTTTTATACAAAGGATCTTATTTCTGCATTTTTCTTCATCACTGTGCCCCATTCTAAGTCCTTATGAAATCACAGCAAATCTTCTGGACCTAACTGCTGACCAAACAACAAATCCTTGCATTCATCCTTCAGTATAATGGTGAAAGTTGAAACTGAAGTTTTCTTCAACTTCACAGGAGTCTAGACCATCCTAGAGTGACTCCAAGAATTAGGTCTGATCCACAGGAAGACCTGAAGATTATCAGGAAGTCACAGAACTAGTGAAGGCCTGTCCTAAGACCCATCCAGCTAGAAGACATCCCAAAGGGTCTTTCAGAACAGGGAGGAATTGAAGCAGTATTAAAATGATGTATCCTCATAGGCCAAAATGAACTGTAGTCTCCATGAGACCACACAAATATCATTTACTAATATGTTATGCCTGGTGTTTTAGCTTTTTGGTAGGACCATGTAGAATTGAATCCTAGTTCATTTGTGTAACAAGAAATTTCAGATGACAGTCATGAAAGAGTCTGGACTAAGACCAGCTCATTATCTATAGAACTAATGAAAAGAATCTGGATGATAGCCTCAGGAGTAAAAGGAAAGATCCAGAAGTTTGTACTGAATGTCTGGTGTTTAATTATTTTATTTAAATTGTTGCAAATCCAGAGAATTTGTAGAGTCATGTAGCCTCCACTGAATATACGATTGATATAATTCTGATTTAGTTCTACTTTCAAGTCAATATGTAGCTCATTTTGCATTTAAAGCTAATTGTGGTGCAAAAAAGTATCAGTCTAGAAATTCTACAGGAGCTTGTCTCTTCCATTCTTAATGAGAGGCAGTGATCCCAGCCACGTATCACTTCTGGAAAGTAGTTGTTTGTATGAGGAAATGAAAGCCCAGATGTCTTCAAACAGACCGTAATTTCTACCTACTTTCAATATAAATCATGAAGTATAGATTTTATTCTATGAAGAAAACCAAATCACAGAAAACATTCGAGAGATGTTTTAGGAATGTTGACATATGATGATATTATGATAACTGTATGACTTGATTCATGCAAAAGAGATAGCTATTTTCTTCCTTTTATGAGAGGCAGAACTCCACCTGGCTTTGATCTGCTTTTCTGAACACTGATGAATAATCAGTACATTTTTGCATGGTTTGTGACAATACATATCTGAAAACAGATCCTGAATTTTAAAAGTCTCTATGGAGGAGCAGGTGTAGCTCAGTGGTTGAGTGCCTGCTTCCTATGTGTGAGGTCCTGGGTTCAATCCCCGGTACCTCCTTTAAAAAATGTCTCTATCAAGTCACCTCAGCCATTATCTGCTTTTACAGCAAAATCCATTATTTGGCCTATGTTGGATGCAATGTTTTATTCATTCAAAGAACAATAATATTCAGCACAAAGGAGAATATTTGTATACCTCTAGTGTAGTTATACCTTAATATAACAGGCTAGCTATTACAGCTAACTCTGTAATATAGGTGATTAGATAAATATGCCTTGTCTATGCTGCAGAAACACATCTGGACAAGAGCTGGAGCAATTTCACTGCTCTCAGGCCATAGAGACAGCCATCTTTCAAAAAATGAACCGACAAGATTTTTATAGTTCCAAATCTAATTCTCTGCCACATATATCATTTAAATCTGATTAAATAGCAAGGTGAAAAATCTTCTTGCAAGATTACTTTCCATTTCTGTATTTTTTAAGGGCTTTCTACATCAGTGAAGCTGTATTTTGTAACTATGATGCTTTAAGGAAACTTCTTTAGCTCTGTTTGATGTTTTAATACTGAGGCACTCGTTATAGAATTGCAAAATGGAGGAAGAGAGGGGCATATGGTAATGTATATATTATGTAGAAGGAGTAGTGGCATTTTGAATTGGACATGTATAGGTAATGTTCTCATATGCAATTTGATTTTACACATGTGTAGCTATGTCCATCAATCCGTGCCCCTGTTTTTATTGATGTTTTCTTATGAAAGAACTCTTTCACTCATAGGTACTGTGAACCCTTCTAAATGTGGCTGCCCCTTTGCCTTGAAGATGGCAGCATGCCAGCTTCTCCTGGAGATTACCACCTTCCTGCGAGAGACCTTTTCTTGCCTGCCCAGACCACGCACTGAGCCTCTGGTGGTAAGTAAAGCATGAATATCAATAATCAGTCTACTTGGGGAATCCAGATTTGTGGATAGGTTTTGAGAATTCCCATTTCCTCAAATCCCAATGGCTAAATGTATTGTATAATTTCAAAACTTCAACCAAGGGATTTTCCTATATGAAAAAAACAACAACTCTTTTCTCTAATAGAAAAATAGTAACTCAAAAGTTAACCTAGAGGGGAGCAGATGTAGCTCAAGTGGTTGAGTGCCTGCTTCCTATGTACCAGGTCCTGGGTTCGATTTCTGGTACTTCCTAAAACAAACAAACGAAAAAGTTAACCTAGAAATTGCAAAAGATAGCACTACTGTGTAAAATAATTGATTGACCACTTTCAAAGGTATTCTAGGAATACCTAAGAACCTTAAGGTTCCTTTACACTTCAAAATATGAGTTGTTTTATGGCCAAATTTTTCCAGAAAGCCACTAACTTTTTTTTAATACTAATTGTTCATAAATACATATAAAATAATTCTTCCAATGAGTTTTCTCATTTAAATAATGGGTGGTAATACTTGTTTAAACGTTTAATCTCTAAACATCCCCAAATTCATGTTTTTATTCCTATAATATTTTCTGTGGATTATGGGTAGGTAGAAAAGACCACACAGAGACATATACACCTATACATACACTCAAGTACCATCAGGGCCTGGTTGTTTAATTGAAAATACAAATAGTGTGCTAGAGCCAGGAATCCAAACAAAGCCTATGGTACAGGGGCTGACCTTGGAGCCGATTTTCCTTGGCCCTTAGTTCTCTAATGCGCACCAAATAGCCAGTGATTATTTTCATCATAGACATCATCCAGCCAGAGTTGAGAAACCTGATGTTTTTTTCAATACAAAGCTTATACCTCTCTCCCGGAGGAACTTATTGTAATGATCTGTATGCTTCCCTTTCAGTAAATTTTACAATCCTCCAGCTCTCCTGCCTGGGGGTGAGGGTGGGGTAGGAATGAAAGATTCAGTGCTCTGCTGTCTCTGAGTAGTACTCATAGTGTACTTTGGTTTTCTGGTGTTCTGGAATGCCCATTTCTTCACACCCTAAAGCATAAAATGTATACTTTAAGTTGTAAATATTTATGGGCAAAATATGTTTTCAAAAGAAACATACTTACATTTGGAGTGCACCATTTGGAATTGGAAAGGGAAGTTCATCCTACTTCCTTTATTTAATTTCATGTTAGCCTAGGCCTTTTTGTTTGTTTGTTTTTGTTTTCTTTCCCCCAGCCCTCCTTTTAAGTAAAACACCTGTTAATGCCTAGCAGAAATGCTGTTTATTGAACACTGCATTCTGAAGAAACATGAAGATGAGTCATTTCACCCTCTTTGTGTTCATGTACAGTTGCAATTGCCTCTCTCTGTTCATCCATGAAGCCACACTAAGTTAGCATAAAGGGAGGACCAGCTGCTTCATGATGACTTTCTCTCTCTCTCTTTTTGGTCAATTTAAAAAAAAAATTTTAAATTGCTAAGATTCTTCTCAGTATCACAAACCTTGCAAAGCTGAGGCCTGAGAAGGATTTTCAGGGGGAGGGGTGCATAGTTTCTCCTGTGGGATTATTTCTCTAAGAGCATACTTGGTCTGCTAAATAGTAATTCAGTACTAATTAAGGACAAGGATCAAAGTGCAGTCTGTGTTTTGAAGATATAGAGGAAGCTGGTTCTCTACAATCTAGGCCTTTACTTTCTGAATTGTCACCTTCACTGTTATCTTGAGCATACTCTATAAAATCCAACTAAGGCCAACACTCAACCCATGTGCTTAAAGTCACAGATGACAAAATATTTGATCTGTAAGCCCCATCGGTGTTATCCCTATAGACAGTCTAATTATACTGAAGTTTTCATAAAAGCACAGAAGTAAATCGTCTTTTAAGTTTTTAGATTTTTATTCATCACCATTTTGATTCACTGTGATTAAAAAATCTTAAATTTGACTCAGTTATTTTTGTTCTCGCTTTCAAAGCTATAATTTAATGTCTTTTATGATTCAACCAAATCTTTAAAAAGATTACTATATAACCAACAGGAAGGCTAATAGGCTATGCCAAGAAATCTGATGGAAAAAGAGCCTGCAGTCAACCAGAGAAAAATTTACACTTCTACATTGCCTTTAAGTCTCAGTAAATATATTCATTATACAGGGATTTTCATTGTTCAGTGGAAGCATATGTATTGTTTTGGATTATGATCTTTATAAAATAAAGGGAGAAAGAAGTTTTCCCTCATGTTTAAACTATTTGTAGTAAAGAAAACTCAAGCCACATTGTAACTTAGTGTAGAAAAAACACTGAGTATCATAAACCTGTTTTTATCAACACAGAATCTATAAATGCTTAAAATTGCTTTTTGAGAAATTATACCTAACAGTGACTCTACAGGCCAATCATAAATATTGCTAAAATGGAATAGTCAAAAGGTTTAACCAAACACTTGCTGCAAGAGTATTTATAGGCCTTTGGTGTGTTTAACTAATTCAATAACATTTTTAATAGCAGTAAAAATAATTAACTCCTTTAATGTATGGAATATTATAGGTATAAGGTAGTAAAATAATTATATAAGAAGCTATAAATATTCTGGGATCTGGGGCCTGGGGCTGGGGAGGATCAGGAACCCAAACTTTCTAACAATAAAATGTCTTTCTGATAAAAAATGCCATGAAGCCATTTCCAAAATGAAAGACATTTCCATGTGAAATATCTGTTTGAAAATCCAGATATTTTCTGGATTTTCCAAAATCCAAAACATGGAAGAGAAAGCAAAATCCAAAACATGGAAGAGAAAGCAAAAATACCTTATTATTAAGTAAAATAAAAGTCATTTTGTTTTAACCACAGTTATTTCTTAGAGTCATAAGGTCAGCTGTAAAAGAAAAGGAAAACACTTCAAAGGGTATTAAAAATTCGCTAGAAATATTTTTTTGCCAACTTAACTTTTCCCTAATTAGTGTGTGTTTTTTAAAGAAGTGATTTCTGGCAGCATTTTTATTGGCTCATTTTGTAAACCATACAAATAAATACTCTCTAAAAAGAGAAAAAGCAGCATTTTACAAGATTTATAATCATTAAAAAGCATGCTAATCTAATTTTTCTCTAAATATTATCTTCCAAACTTGTGAACAGTAAAGACGTATTTTTTTTTTTTTTTTTAAGATTTTATTTATTTATTCATTTATCCCCCCCTTGCTGCTTGTGCTCGCTGGGTCAGCCAACCACGCCATGCGGGTGGGCCTGCCCCCACCAGGAGGCCCCGGGAACCGAACCCGGGGCCCCCCATATGGCAAACGGGAGCCCCACTGATTAAGCCACAGTCGCTTCCCAAGACGTATTTTTAAATAGAGAATTTCCTTGTTAAAGTTTTGGTCTATTAAAATATTTCCCAAATGAGTTAATGAAATCAATAGCCAAATTACCAAGCAACATGGAATTTAAAAAAATCTTTCCCAGCCAATGAATAGATGAGTCCATAACAATAACGGGAAAAAGCAGTAAGATGGTTTCTATATATCTACATTTGTTTGTTAGAGAAAATAGCATATTAGATGCTTTTATGCAAAATTGTGCTGGAAGCTATATCAACTATGCCAAGGGAACTTAACAAATCATTATAAAGAAAATACTGCTGGATTCCAAATGTTCCTAAAATTAAAAAAATCAGAAGCAAAAGGCAATTGACATGTACTAAGACTGAACTGAAAAATATTTATTGAGAGTAGACTGTGTGCAAGGTAGTGTGATGGCTGCTGGGAGCACTGGGTAATACAGTATAACAGGAGGACCAATGCATAGAAAACCATTTCCTGAAGGAAAATATAAGAGTGGCCCTGAGAAAGGAGCAGAGAACCCAAAGAAATGGCTAGAAAAATCCAAAGAACCTTCCTGGAAAAGGTCATATTTGAATGTGGCTTTGAAAGATAGTGGGATTTTGATAAGCAGATAAAAGAAGAAATTAGGAGGGAGAACTACTTTTGGGAATCAGAATTATTATATTATTACTTTTTGTCCTAAGATATTTCTCTAATTAAATTTGGCTACGAAAATAGAAAAGAGATTAGGTTTTTTTCTTCCCTGAAAGGGATTAATTTGGGGGGAGCAATTAGATTCTTAGAATATTTTTTGACAATATTAAAATAGATTCCATGTGTTTCTTTTTCTATATGTGATATAATTTTCTGAGTACTAGGGCATAACATCTATTTTTAACCCAAAGGGAAAAGAATCAACATGTAGAGCCTAAAATTTCATCTTATTGATGACAATTAAAAGCATAAGATTTTAATCTTAGTGCAAACTGCTTTAAAATATATATATTTTGTTTGTTTTCCAGATCCATTTTAATCTGAGAGACTACTGTTATAATTCAAAAAATAGTATGAAAATATTAGTAACATATATTTTTTTGTTCATTAGATCCTCCAAAAACGCTGCTTCATCATGAGCAAATTCCTATTTACAGGGCAGGTCAAATTTTTAATTTGGGACCTCATAGGCCAAACTCCTACTAAGTGATTGGACTCCCCCAGGCTTCCTTTAGCATATGCAATCATTCTGCTCATTAGCAGACAGTAGAACCCCTCTTAAACTTAGGACTTCCTGTAAGAGAGTAAAAATTCCTCCAGGGCATGATCCTGTTTTGAGCCTGTCAGGCCCTCACACATGTGATTTCTTAAGCCTGAACTGACTTTCCCCATTGGTTTGCCAACCTAATTTTACTTAATCCTCAATACTTAACTCAAACATCATCTCTGCGTTTGTTTTATATTTCTACTGTAACAAATTACCACAACGTTAATGGCTTAAAACTGCACAAATTTATCTTATAGTTCTGGAGCTCAGAAGTCCAACAGGGGGGTCATTGGGCTACAACCAAGTACCTGCAGGGCTACATTCTTTTCTGGGGGTTCTAGGGGGAAATCTCTTCCTTTGCCCTTTCCAGCAGCTAAAGGCCACTTGCATTCCTTGGCTCCTGGCCCCTTCCTCCATCTTCAAAGCCAGTAATAGAACATCTCTCTTACCCTCCTTCCAGAGTTACATCTTACTCTGACCACAGCCTGGGATGCCTTTCTACTTTTAAGGAGTCATATGATTAGATGGGATCCACCTGGATAATTAAAGATACTTTCCCCATCTCAGGGTCCTGAACCTTAACCACATCTACAAAGCCCCTGTTGCCATGTAAGGTAACATATTCACAGGTCCCAGGCATTCGGGCATGAACATCTTTGGGGGTCATTATTCTGCTAACCACAGCCCCCAAGTCTGGGTTCTAAGCTCCTACTCTCTCACCCACGGAATTTGTCATACCATATTATCATTGTTTGCCCTCTCAGTCTTTCTCTTAAGATTCTAAGTTCCTTTAGGGCAAAACCCTTTCTTGTTTGTCCCACAGTACCCAATACATGTATACTTAAATAAATAGATAAATACCAATGATATAGCCAAAACTGTGGACAAACAGAAGGAGAGGGTCTGCATTTGGAACAAGGTCTATGCTTTTGGAAAGCGAAGCATGTAAGGCATGTTAAAACACCCCAGTCTAACATTGGCGTTAGATGAAGGGAAATTTGGCTGTTTAATTGCAGTTGGGTGTAATTCACAATTGAGGGAGTTTTATCTCAGTACCAGTGTAGTGTGGGGAGATGCCAGCATTCACATGCTCCTCACTGACATGTCAGGACCTGGAGAGCTGCAGACTTCGTTTGGATCCTGAGTTGGACCGTCATAGATATGAGAGGAAGATCAGCTTTGCCGGGGTCCTGGATGAAAATGAAGATTCAAAAGATTCCCTCCACAGCAGCAGCCACACTCTCAAATCTGATGCTGGTGCTGAGGAGAAGAAAGGTATGGAAAAGCAAGTATTATTTCAGGTTTCAGTGTTTCTCTTAGGTTATTTGGTCTCGGGTCTAAATTAAAGAATTGTGTGTCCAAAGGAAGTTCAAAATTGTTGACTCCATAAAATGTTAATTGTTCAGGCTCACTGAGGCAAGAAACCATGCTAGTTTGATGAACTATTATTTTATGTACCAATAAGAAATGAAAACACTCCCAATTCAATTCTGACACAGTGCTTTCTCATACCTTGTGTTTTATTCTTATTGAAAGAGGACTTTCAGCCTTAATTAGACATAGGGTTTTTGTTGTTGCTGTTGTTTTATGATATTTCATTCTTAAGAAGCCAAGAAGGAAAGTTAAAACAAAATAAATTGGTTAAGGTTTTTCTAAAACATCTTCAATTCAGAATTCAACTTTCCCTAATCACTTCTCCACTCAGAATAGTCATAGCCTGTTTTTCTACACAATATTTACTCTGTGCTATCAGTGTTAGTGACACATCATTTCTTAAATGAATCTGCAAAAGAAATAAAGCTATTTGTGCTTGGTACTTAAGCAACTTTGCAATTGTATGGAGCTAACGTACCTGCAGTCCCTGTTACAGGAATGTTGCTAAACACCATAATTTACCACCTCACCCCACTTTCCCACCCACTATCATTTGGTTCCTAGGGATTAGAAGACATGGGCACTCATTCTACAAGTTTTGTTGCTGGTGTTTTAGATTTTCATATGGGCACAGACAATGACAGATGTGTTACAGATGTTGTTTAGAACAAGTAATCTTAAGATGTCATTATTTATAAGACAATCCTAATTTCTTATAAATTGCAACATGAAAAAAGTGCATCTTAAAATGGATGAACTATGGTAACTAGCTGTGTGACCTTGTTCAAGCTACCTTTTAAGCTGCAGGTTTCTTCTCATTAAAGGTGGGTAATAACAACTACTGCATTGTGATATTGAGAGTTTTAAATGAGACAATACAAGTAAAGTGCTAACTCAGTACCTGGTCCATAGTAGGTACACAATAAACCATTGTCGTTGTTGTCATTTTTTAGGTCATGAGCAAATAGATTAGAACCCACATAGAAAATCCCAAGTGTGAGCTAACGTAAAGAATGTAAAATTTTAAGTTGCTCTTTAGAGGCTCCTTTAAACGGTCAGTTTCAGTATCTGGTTTTGTGTTGTTTCTTAAACTCCATTGCCCTTCAATGTTTTTCTGAGTTTCAATGAATAGAACATCAGCAGTATCAAGTCAATATTTTTCCAGACAAGGAAAACTGATATGTTGAGAAACTTCCATCTTTTAAATATATCCTGAAGGGATTTTAATTTAGAAGACGGTCTTTGTTTTCGCCCATGTAGAGTTATAGTCAAATTATTGTTTAAAGTAGCTAAAAGAAAAAAATTCCTAATACTGACATAGTTAAGCTTGAGCAGAGTAAATTCTACACCATTTTAAAAACTAAAATATCAATTTGATATTTAAGAACACTTTATTTCATGATTGCCGATTATGTTAATTGTCTTTGATGTTCAAACACACGAATTCTTAGCATTTTTTCTCCTCACAGAATAGTTATGTTAATATAGGAAAATGATTTTATAAATGAAGAGCAAAACAACTGAAACTATAAAGTGAGAAGGTATCTAATACATGTCTCTTACCAGGTTAACAAGAATCTTTCTGAAGATTCCTAAATATTCTTTAGTCCATTTAGCAATCTCATATCAGCTACTAAAGCCATTGAGAAAATGGGGACCATGGGGACATCACTAATTCGGATTATTAAAATTTTATTAAGGGAGCAGATGTAGCTCAAGTGGTTGAGCGCATGCTTCTCATGTACAAGGTCCTGGGTTCAATCCCTGGTACCTCCTAATAAAAAAAATTTTTTTTTATTGAAAACTTCATCCTGTATGTTTTTATAAAAGTTAAAAATGTATTCCTGAGATAAATAACTTGAGGACAATTCAGAATCTACCAAGGGAAACTAATATGAAATAATCCTTAGACCTAAAAATGGCTGCCTGTAAACCTCCCAAGCAGAACCCATCAAATCATTTTACCCATATCCCAAGTACAAACTAAGACTAGTATTCCAAAATACAGACACCGAGACTAGTCTGATCATGCAAAAACCATCTATTGAGCACCTACTGTGTGCCAGGACTGTTTTCTATGCCCCGAATATGGCAATGAACAGGAAAATTTCCCTACATATATTTTCATTTTTAGTGCCTAATAGTTACCAACGTAATAGTAAATGATATAAAATACTAGACTTTCCAGTAAAGGTAAGAAGTATGAAGAGAAACGAATTAGGGTCAGGGAATTGGTAGTGACCTGGACTGAAAGGGGGAGTGGTCGCAGAAAAAGCCCCTCAGTGACGCTGAGCAAAGATAGGAAGGAGCCAGTAGTGCAAAGGGCTGAGGGAGGAGACTCGCAAACAGAGGCAAGAGCAGGAGCAAGGCTTTGTGCAGGAATGAACTTGCTGCATTTGAAGAAAGGCCAATGCCAACACGGTTGTAACAATGATTTGGGAGAAGATTGGTAGAAGATGGCCTTTGAAAGTTAGACAAAAAAATACATGAATCTGGTAGACATGCTTAGAAATTTAATTCTTTTTAAATTCTATTTAAATTTCAACCAGTTGTTGTCAGGTTTTTCCCAGAAAAGTGATATAATTATGTATTTATGATTTAGTATTTAAAAGATGTCTCAAGCTGCAAGAGTGGGGTAGGGGAGCATTTAGGTAATTGCCATAGTCCAGGGGGAAGATGACAGGGCTTTCAAAAGAGAGCCCCTATTATATTTTGAAGTGTAGAGCCAGCAGAGCTTGCTAATGTATAAAATATGGTTTGAGAGAAAAGAGAAAAAGAGGTGTTTTATCCAGTTTAGATGAATTTGTTTCTCATCGTCATGGAGATGAAGGCTAAAATTCAAAGTTGTACAATCTCAATTGCCATATTTCATGTCTAATACCAAATCTGAATCCTAACCACTGTGTCGCTTATGAATAGCCAGTGTCACAATTCTAAACCCTAATTTATTGGTGCTGCAGGATATCTCCAATTATCTTTAGTGATAAAACATGTTCTCAAAATTAAATTTCTTTGAGAGCACATTAATAGGTGGTTGTTTCACTACCTTTGTAGGCTGGAAGGTATCATGAAATCAGGCAAACAGTTTGAGTGTTGCCCTGTGAAAGGGCTAAGAATTTTTTCTCTAATCTTTTATTTTACTTCTCAATCCACTTTGACGTGAAATTGTATTAGTAATTTAAAAATGATCATTATTCCGTTTCAGAGATATTGCAGGTGGGTCATCAAAGTGTCAAGTTTAAAAATAGTGTTGAAAAATACAGTGGGTGAGCTCTGTGCTATAGTTAAAATACAGCAATATGGTCTATAGTCTTTGTGGAATCTATCCAACTATGCTGCAAGAAATTTGCATGGAATTCTATCCAGATATGTTCCAGGAACTTGAGGCCTTTACCAGCTGTTTGGTGATAATTTTAATCTTTCTTAATCACACAAGTAAATCAGATTATTCAACAGGAATTCTTTTCTGGGCCTAAAAGTATACATTTAATTAACATTTCTCAGAGCTGTACAAGTTATATCACACATATTAACTCTCCTGTGAGTGAGAAACATAAAACCAAATGCAGTCAGAAAGACTGAGACTTTAAAAAATATTAATAGCTGTGTTTTACATAATTAGTAAGAAATCTTGCTCATGTCTTAAGAAGGACACCTTACAAAAATGGCCCCTTCCTAATAATGGGCTTTAAGCTATGAAAACTTTCTTTCTTTCATCCTTATAAAATTAATATGTGGCAACATCAAATCTTTAATTTAAAAAAAGGAAGGAGATATGTATATGACTATGGGAAATAAGGATGTTTTGATAACAAAGTAGGTTTCAAGTTTAAACGTGTTCCTTTTATCCTTTTATTTTCCTCACCGATGGCTGTTTCTTCCAGAACACTAAGAGATGAATAATGCATGTTCTTCTTGGTACACGTAGACTATAAGGTTGACTCAGGGTGTTGCACCATTTGGACTTACATCTCACCCAGCCTTTTGACTGAGAGGAGGATGCTATGAAATCACTAGGTGCATTGAAAATGGAACCATTTCACACTCATGCTCACCCAAAGCACCCCAGTGAAAACAGATCCTTTAGTGCCTTTGCTGAGGAGCCAGAGCGGAACCCACTGCTGCCTGTTGGAGAGAGAAGCACCTCTTGTTTTAATTTCTTAATAAGGTATTCCAAAATGAAGGGGTTTACATGACAGCTTACAGAACTCTGTAAGTCCCATTTCAAAAGAAGAACAAAGTCAAATGGTTTGTGGTTCTATCGAATAAAGCAATAATGTTATGTAAATATACTAACGGTCCTAGATAATGCTGCTGCAAGAGTACACTCATGCTTGTGAACCCTGGGCCAGAAAGCAAACAGGTTGTTCCCAGCACCTATGAGCTATGTGTCCAAGAACAAAGCTGCACCAGCCCTTACTGGTAGACCCAGCTCCTGCCTGCCTAACAAAGCCCGCCTTACTGGGGGCCTGGGTAAAGCTCCTTGTCCAGAAATGCTGCTCATCCAAGCCGAGAGGAGGCTGATCAGGGACAAGCTGGGGAAAGCTTGGATCTAACACTGGGTGGGGAAAACTAAGGGGGAAAAAGCCCTATTTTATTCTTTTAATACAGTTCCCAGCAGGAAGATCAGGATAGGAGGTTCCCGCCTGCTCCAGATTAAAGGAACCCGCAGTTTCCAGGTGAAGAAGGGGGGTTCCTTGTCCAGCATTCGCCGGGTCGGCAGCTTAAAGAGCAGCAAGTTATCACGGCAGGACTCAGAGTCTGAGGCTGAGGATCTGCAGCTGTCCCAGAGCAGGGACACTGTCACTGATCTAGGTAACCTAGAGGAGTGGGATGCACAGGGACGTGGGGGGTAGCAAGGCAGGGCTCAAGTCCTGAAACGGAGGAAGTCCATCTCCTAACATACAAATAGATGTAGGGCAGAGCCATGGGCTAGACAACTCATTCAATGAGCTCATACTACCCTATAGGGCAGCGCTGCTCAGCGCACACACAAATTACCTGGGAGTCTTGTTAAAATGCAGATTCTGATCCAGTAGGTCTGGGGTGGGGGCCTAAGAGTCTGCATTTTTAACAAGCTTCCCATGAAGCTGATGCTTCTGGTTCAAAATCCACACTTGGAGTAGTGAGGTTATAGAGCATACATTAGGGAAAGAAAACACTTCTGTAACAAGGACAGTTTTTCAAACCCTGGAGGTTGGTGCATCCATTCTTCTGATCAGGACTTTCAAAGTGAAAATTCCCTTGGGGACAGCTAAAGACCCTTTATATCTTAAGTCACTATTTAAAAATGAAACAACCAATATATCAGGAAGGGAAGATTGTATAGATCTGACAATTAGTGACCTTCAACAAGTCATTTGACTTCTCAGAGATTTGTTTTCTCCAACTATCCAATGGGAATGATTCCATTTACTCCTTGCCTACTCTGAACGGATGTTCTAAAATAAATCAGGAGATGGTTGTAAAGTGTGTTAAACACCTAAGAATGAGATCTATGTAAAATCAAAGCATTAGCATTGTAGGTGGTTGCTCTAGGATTCAACGAGACTCCACATATCAAAATGTGTAAATCCTGTGGGCCCCTGATTAGCATCCTAACAGATGAGGAAAAGATTAAGTAGACATACAGATAGAAATTTTCAGATGCCTAGAATTAATTTCTAGGTACAAATTTAAGCGGATTCTCTTTGCCATTCATCCCTGTATGAGAGGTAAATTAGAAAGCATTCCCTTCTAGTTAAGTTCTTTGAGAAATCAGTAAGTAAATGTGGATAAATTATCGATCGAGCCTGCCAAAATAGAAGTTGAGTATATCTAATCAAAGACAGTTTGAAGTAGGAAATATTTCTATACCCACCCACCCTTGCCTTTGAAAATAGCTAATTTATGCATTATTTAAAAGTCAGCTTCTTTTTAAAGGAAATGATGAAAAAAACCTGTGACTTCTTTGTTGCAGGTCTGAAACTGTAACAAGATCATCAGTCAATTTGGGAAAATTATTTCAATTAATTATTCAAATTGATCAATTTAAGAAAATGGTTCAGTTGAGTCAAAATAGCCATCCTAGCAGCATTGTTGACTCATAGAAAGACCCATAACGGCTTTTAGATTAGAGGGAAAAGCTTTGTTATGTAGTATTCTAAGTACTTAATCTTGAGAGATGTTTCCCTCATACTTTCCCACGGAGAAGGCTTTGGGCACAAGGCTTGTCCACAGTTGGACATGGTTATTTCCAAATTCCCTTCGTTGCTTGAAAGCACTTGCCTGTCTTTGAAATAGCCCCAATAGCAAAGCCGGGTGGTGTCAAGAGCAGTTTGCAGTCGCACTAGCTACAGTCACAGCAGCAGGAGAGGCAGCAGCAAGCTGTGCAGCCACTTCAGGTTGGTTGGGGTCCTACCAGAACTGCACTGCAAGGTGTGGTCACATTGGGATGGATTGGTCACACTCAGCCAATGACTTGCTCATCTCCGCAATTCCAAGGACATGACTGCTTTTTTCTCTGCTCCCATCTCTCAAAACAGAAGCCACAATAATGTGTTTGTATAAAGGTCATAAATGTCTTTGTAATTGCTAGTTCAGCTGGTGGTGAGGGGAACAGCTCCTATTAATATTCTGCCAATAAGGTCAATACAATGCCCTGTAACACTTTGGGCGAAGGTAGTCTGCCCTAGGATTCAAAAGCATGGACAGCTATACCATACCAACATGCTCCCTGGGGAAATGGAACAGTGAAACCTTTCTTGGTGTTTTTCTCTTTAAGAGGGGAGTCCATGGAGTGCAAGTGAGCCCAGCATTGAGCCAGAGGGAATGAGTAATGCCGGCACGGAGGAAAATTACCATAGAAACATGTCATGGCTTCACGTAAGTAGTAATCGGGTTTTTAAACGAGAAAGAGCCCAGAGATAAATTCATTTTGGAATTGGGAAAGATATGTGGAGGAAGGACAAAAGATTATAATAAAACCACCATTCCAATTTAATCTTCCAACATAAACCAAGGATTTGTATTTCAGATGAATCTCAATGTTCACTGTGATTGGAATTATGCTGAATTGTATTCATCTTAAGCTTAACTAAGACCCAGGGTCTTTTGTTATGGCTCCCTTGTGGGTCTCCATAAGTCAGAGAAAACAATGAGGGTCCAGGCTGGGTTTGTGGTCAATGTATAAAACCATCTCAAGTGTTTAGAGCAAGGTCATGGGATCTTTATTAGGTCATATGGTGAGACAGGGCAAGGAAATTCGAGGGTGACTATGGTCATCCCTCAAAGAACTATCCAAAGGGTACTGATAGGAGGGGAATCCAGGGAATCTGTGAGCATAGGTTGGAGGTCAGGATTCAAGCTAAGCATGAGGAAAGAAGCAAGAGAAAGTAAGGAAGTGTAACCTCAGTGCACAAGTGGCAGGGTACCTCCAGCACCAGTACTGATCTTCCATCTGGACTGTTACCATCCAGCCTGATTTTAATCTAACTTCCTGGTAGGAGCATTTAGGGGCTGCTGGAGCATGATGCTCCCTAGAGTACACAGTGCTGTGCGTAGAGGTCTGTGCCTTCTCTGTGGAAGTATCCCCAGAACTGGCTGATCATGAGAATTCCTGATACAGCTGTTTTGAAAGTCCACTTTTTAGTGATCTAGCCTCAATATTGAAAAGCACACAAAACCTATGTGTCCAGCCCAATAAATTTTCATAAAGTGAAGATACTTGTGTAACCACCATTAGATCAAGAGGAATATAACCAGCACCTCAGAAGCCCTTTTAAGGCCCTCTACCAGTCACATCACTCCCCTGAAAGTAAGGACTGTGCTAACTTCTGACATCGTAGATTAATTGTGTCCTCTTTTGAAATGCATATGACTGGCACCATACACTAGTACTCTGTTGTATCTGGTTCCTTTTGCTCAGCTTGTAAGCATTGCTTGTAAGGTTCAGATTAGTGGTGGTTCATTCATTCATGTTGTATCGTATTACATTGTATGAATGAACCACCATTTTACTGTTGATATTTAGGTTTTCTCCAGTTTGGCCTATTACAGATAGTTTTTGCTACGGATATTATTGCACATGCCTTTTGGTGCCTATAGGTAGGCATTTCTTTAGGGAATAATTGCTTCTTGGCCTTTTGGCTAAGATCAAGTGTAAAATTTTAGGGAATAGATATAGGAGTGGAATTCCTGGGTCATGAGTTTTATGTTCATGGTCAGGTTTAGTAGATACTTCCAATTTTCCAAGGAAATATATTTCCACCTTGGGAACAATAGTCACCAAGTATCATTTCTGTCTGTCTCCCTTATCTCCATATCTAACCCTTTGTATTTCTTCCTCCTTCAGCAGTCCTAATTTCCAACTTAGTATGTAAGGTCTATTTATCAAGTATGAATGCAGGGAGAAAAAAAATGACCAAGTAGATAAAGTCTTGTAACACTTTGTTCTTTCAAGGGAATTATTGGATTACTGTGGTTTCAAGAACCATGAAGGAAAGTTGGCATTCTGACCTGCCATCTTCCACATCGCATTAATGTTCACGGTCTGTCTGTGCCCTGTTGCCAGGCGGAGTCTCAGTGATCTTTGTGTTCCAGGTCATGATCCTGCTGTGCAATCAACAAAGCTTCATCTGCACCCACGTTGACTACTGCCATCCACACTGCTACCTACACCACAGCCGCTCCTGTGCCCGGCTGGTCAGGGCCATCAAGCTGCTCTACGGAGATACCGTGGACTCTCTCCGCGAGAGCAATGGCATCAGCAACGTGGCTCTCCGGGGCAAGAAGCAGAAAGAGGTGAGCAAACCATTGCTTGCTAACACACCAATGAAGAGAAAATGACATCCTAAAATATTTTCTGTGGAAATAAACGTTCAAGGGAGCTGCAGTTTTCAAAGCAGGAACAGGTCTGTGTGAATCCACACAGAGGTGGGAGGTGGGTGTAAGAAGAACAAAGGCTTTGTCTTCATGTTTCATGCATATATAAATATGAAATCTTCTCCCTGGTTTTGTCTATATTTCTATGAATAAATATGGACTAACAGGGATGGCAATTAGTAGGTTATTGTGGGAGGCAGAATAATGTCCCCCAAAGATGTCCAAGCCCCAATCCCCAGAACCTGTGGATGGGTTACATGCGCAACAAAGGGGACTTAGCAGATGTGATTAAAATCTTAAGATGGGGAGATTTTCCTGGATTATCCAGAGGAGCTCAATATAATTAACAAGGATCTTTCTCAATGAAAAAGGGAAGCAGAGTGTCAGAGTTCGAGACAGAGATGTGACCACAGGAGCAGAGGTCAGAGTGGTGCAGGACCATGGAATGCCGGCAGCCTCTAGAAGCAGGAAAAAGCAAGGAAACAGATTATCCCCTGGAGCCTCAAAAATGACCACAGCTCTGCCGACCCATTTGAGACTTCTGATCTCCAAAAATGTAAAATAATAAATTTGTGTTTTAAGCTATTAAGCTTGTAGTAATTTGTCACAGCAGCAGTAGGAAACTAATATAGTTATATACTAAGAAGTAGGTAATAAATGGCCCGACTGTTCACAGATAAATGCAGAATATTCTAGGTCAAGTCATACTAAAGGAAGCTCCTTCAAGAAATCTTTACATTTCATAAGCATTCAGCTGGGCTTCCCCAGCCACCACCCTGAGCAGCTGAGCCAGCAGAAGATGGAGGCAGTAACCAGGGCAGCCAGGAGTCTGCCCGGGAAGCCTGGAGTTATCCACCTGCCCCTGAACAGGCATAGTGACCAAGGCCCTGCAGCTGCTTTTCCAAGTGGTTGTGCAAAGAGATTGTTATATAACACTTACTTCAACAAGCATTCATTATGCACCTGCTCTGGGCTCAATACTAGGCAATATAGTCTGAGGGGAAACAATAAATAAGTAGGAGCAGAGGATCTTTCTCCTAAGGAATTTACAAGCCAGATGGTAAGGGAGAGAATAATACACATATCAGACAACTAGAGAATAATATAAGCAATAACAGCCAGAAAAATGTACAGTTGAGTTGTGCAGAGGTTTTTAATGTATTAGTACTCATAAAGTGATTTATTTCAATTACAGCGTTTTTATTGTGAAAATAATATATGTTCATTGAAGAAATTTTGGAAAATTCAAGAGATTCTCAAGGAGAAAGAGAATTATGTAGCTCATTCATCTCATAAATGTGCTAGCTCATCTTCTAAGTGTTGGGGATTAAATCGTGCCCCCCATAAAAGACATATTCAGGTCCCAACCCCTGGTCCTGTGGGTGTGAACCCATTTGTAAATAGGACTATGCAGATGTTATTAGTTAAGGTGTGTCCATACTGAATGAGGGTGGGCTTTAATCCAATGTGGTTGAAGTCCTTACAAACAAAGGAAACTGGACACAGAGAGAGAAGCCACAGGGAGCAGCTAGGAGCTGGAAGTCAAGAATCTGGAGGAGAAGACATCACTCTGTATATTGCAATGTGACAGAAAAGCAAAGGAGCCCCAAAGATTGCCAGCTAGCCACAAGATATCAATCCCGGGAAGAAGCAAGTCTTCTAGGCTCTGAGATGAAAGCCATTAAATTCTTGTTGTTAAACCAACCCATTGTATGGTGTTTGTTTTAGCAGCTAGGAAACTAAAACATGGGGCATAATTTTTTAGTATTTTTTCTCTACATGTGTGGGAGGGTGTGAGAAAGGATATATAATTGAAAAGTGCTTTATGATTATTGTAGACTTTGTACAAGAAATATTGTTCTCCTCATTTTACAGATGAAAATGTTGAGGCTAAGAAAGATGAGATTGCCCACAGTTTACAGCTATAATGTGTTCAGCTAGACTTTATAATTTAGACATGCAGAATATCAAAGTCAAGGCTTTTTAAACTAGACTCTATTGCACCTCATGTTATTCTGAGGGAAATGAAGGTGGGGAATAGATTGGTGTAGGTTACAGATAAACTGTATGAATTGCATGACATAAAAAGAAAAATATATGTATATGTGTTTGTGTGCGTACATGTAGATGTGGATGTTTATGTGTATATATGGTAATGTGTGTTTATATGTATATATGTAAATATACATGTCTTAATTTGCCAGGGCTGCTATGACAAACACCACACACTGGTTGGTTTAACAACAGGAATTTATTGCCTCACAGTTTTGAAGGATAGAAGTCTAAAATCAAGATGTCAACAAGGCCATGCCCTCTCCCCTAAGTCTGTAGCTGGTGCTGCCTGCCATAATCCTAGGGGGGCTTGGTTTGCATCTCTGCCTCCCATCACCTGATGATCTCTCGCTCCTTGTGTCTGCTTTTCTGGTTTCTGCTGATTTCTGGCTTCTTCCTGTGGCTCTCTCTGTGTCCAAATTTCCTCTCTTTATAAGGTCTCCACTAATACAGATTCAGAACCACCCTAGTTCAGTTGAGCTACACCTTAACTAATGATAACATCTTCAAAAGGTCCTTTTTACAAATGGGCTCACATCCATGGGAATGTGGATAAGGTTAAGAAGATGTCCTTTGTGGGTTACATGATTCAATCCCCAAACACATATTTTCTTATGTATGCATATAAATAAACATAAATGATTCTTCATTTTTAAAAAATCCTATTTCCATTTAGGCAAGTACTCTCTTTGTGTAAAAGCTCCCTTAGCTTTAGGAGAAAAGTGTGTACATTTCACCTGCCTCAATTAAAATTTATTGTTCTCCATACATACCCCAAAATTTCCTACTGCTGTACCTTTGCTCAAACTATACCTTCACCTCTAACTTATTTATAGCCAAACCCCAGGTCCTTCAAGATTTAACTCAAATGCTACCTCTTTCCCGAAACCTTCTCTGATCCCCCTAGTGTTAAACATAGGGCATAATGCAGGTGCACAATAAATGTTAATTACCTTCCTTCCTTCTTCCTCTAAATTATCATGGCATTTTACTTGTGCTTTTCTCATTCTTCATTCATTTGTTTGTTCGTTCTTTTAAAAGACTTTTAATGAAGCCATGGGCTATGCTAAGTCCATGGTAGGTGCATATTGTACCATATTATAGTAAGGTATAAGGTGGGCAAGACAGACATGGCCCGTGCCCGCATCTGATGCTCATAATATAGTTGGAGAGACAGACATTAATCCAATAAACCTCCCAAATGGCTGTAAATTTGCAATGATAAACACAGGCAAGGAGAGCCACACCATGCTGAGGGAGTTTATGAATGGGGCTTTGAATTTGGGGGAAATAAAGGGCAGCCTTACCAATAGTGGGCTTTGATTGAAGGATGCATAGGTGTTTTTCCAACCTGAGAGAAGAGTAGGTACTTAAGGACTGTGGCTGGAGCACAGAGAGGAGGCTTGAGGTGCGTGAGGAGACTGCACGGGCAGGTAGAGACCAGACCTTGCAGTGCCTCCCAGGCCATCGTAAGGATGTTTGTCTTTATTCCATGAGTGATGGGAAGCTACCGAGGTTTTAACATCACTCTGGCTGCTATTTATATCCCTCGTTCTCCTATTCTTCTTAAATATAAGTCCTTGAGAACTGAGGCCGTCTTACACATTCAGTATCCTGTGTGATACCTAGCAGTTCCTCACTTAAAGCAGAATAGTAAATATTGGATGAGTGAGCGATGCTTTGTCCCAGGGTGTTTCATGAATGCCCTCCACCTCCTGCCCAGCGAGGACACTTGCCTCAAGCGGCAGAAAAGTCTTACTGACTCTGTGCTGTTGCTTACATTTCCAAAAGGGAAAGGAAAAGTAAAGCAAGAGTAAATGTCCTCTGCCGGTAACATATTTCAATTAGTCATGCAGGCAGAGGCCTGAAATGGTATATTTTTTCTCTTATGATGTTTCCACTTGCCTATTCAGAATCTGTCACATAAATGAACAATGCCCACATTTCCAGAGCCAAAATGAAAACAGAGTAGGCACAAAATCAAGAATAAAAGCAGTAGTTCTGATTAAAATTGAGTCTCATGAGCAACTGGTATTTCGTTTCTGTTTCCTTTTTAATTGTTGTTTTTTTGTTTTTTTTTTTTAATGGTAGAATATATTATTGGCAGCTAGTACATTTTGTAATTCATCTATCTCTGATCAATTTGCTAATCTATATTTCAGCACTCAAAGACTCACTGTACATTCTGCTAGTCTATTTTAGTGCACTAAACTTGAGGGTTTTTATAAACAATCATTTTATATATATATCACCTTTATCACCTTTATCATGGAATTCTTTGATTTTTTTTCTGTATGTCTGTACCTTGTCCAATACTGTGTTCTAAATAAAATAGATGGCCATTTAGTGCTTGCTGATGAGAAAAGGGATGGTCAAAACTATTTTTTCCTTTCTGCTAAAAAGAAGAGTAGGATACATGCCAAAAAGAAAAGGCAGTGTCGGTAACTTTTGCAAAGCCAATGAAAATGACAATGGGTTAACTGATTTCCGGCAGGGCAGATGTTTTTCTAAAGCTATATACAACTCTGTGGGAGTCCAGTACCAGGCACCAAGTCTGATTTCATGGTCCAGAAGGACTCCTCCCATAACGTGCACAGCTCCTGTGTCAAAGACGTCTGAGGCACAAGGGGTCTAGGTTACCTTTTAAGAAATGTTGTGCTTCTGTCGGCAGAATGCCTTCCTCCCAGACGTGAAGAAATCCCATTCGCAGAGAGCCTAGTAGGCTAACTCCAATGTTCCTAAATTTTAGATACCTTGTTATTTCCATAGTGCATCACCCAGGCATGGCATGTATCTCCTTCTCTACTGGACTTGTTTTTTCATTTGATTGCTTGTTTTTTATCTGTCTCTCGTAATAAGATTTACTCTCCAGGAGGGCAGGAATCATGGGTGTTTTGTTCCTCAGCATATTCGCAGGAGTTAGCCCAGTTCCTGGAACTCTTAATAAATATTCCCGGATTATTTAATGAATATATAAAAATTTTATTAAAATAATTAATTATTATGCTTCTAGAGGCAATAATCTTTTGTTGCAAGGAATAGAAACCCACTAAAAGTCATTCAAACAGTTAGGGAGTTTCTTCAAAAGATATAGCAGAATCTCATAAAATGGGGGACAGACAGAAAAGCACAGCCAGGCCTCAGGAGAATGAGAACCAAAGTTCTGTCTGTGTCTCTTAGAGTAGACATGGTCTCTCATCTCTGCTTCTTTTGCATCATCTCCATTTGCTGCCTCATCCCTGTTCCCTGACCAGCTACACCTGTTTCACTCATCCTGTGCATAAACTGAAAAGCCCAGGGTTGCATCATTATTTTTCCATCTCAATAACCATCAGCAAATGATTCAGACCCTGTATCTCTAAATTCCCTAACAAAGGAATTTGATGACCAAGCTTCTCTTTTTGAGCCAAGCACAAGTGATAAATCACTGGCCAGTGAAATGTCTAAATCTTCCGAGAACCACTAATAACTAATAGATGCCTTTCGAACTAGCCGCCTATTCCAACCAGTTCCTAGCTCTCTTTGCTAGTTGAGGTTAGGGGTCATACCAGCAAAAGGACTTTAGGACCTTCACACAACGCACCCATATACCCTCACGCACATGCCCATCCCCGCCATCTACCTTCCAGGTCTGGCCAAGGCATTGAAGAAAAGTGACAACTTCATCACCCTAGTGTGACAGCCCTTCCAGCCCTTTCCCTTTCCACCAAAACCAGCAGCCTAAAAATCATGAGGCTACCAGAACACACCATGCTTTCCTTCCCAAGGAAGCATGCCATGATAGTCAATATTTTATATCTGAAAAACTTGGCACACCTTGTGTTCCCAGTAGGCAGGATTAAACACAACCCCTACATTTCCCAGAGTGTCAGGGGTAAACATAAATGTCCACTGTTTTTTTTTTTTTCCTAAGTTGAGTATTTTCTTGTATCTACTTGGTTAAAATTCCTATAATTTAATCAAAACATATTGTTCAAAAATAACCCTAAAAAGACAAAAGTTTCAGCCAAAGGGGGTGAAATATTTGCAAATTTAAAATCATATTTTAAAAGCACTGTAATGACCCAGGGAAATATTCATAATAAAATCATTGTGAAATGAATTGGTTAAAATTGTGTGCCAGCCACATAGCATCTTCACAGTTATGCTAAAATGCAAAGAAACAAAAAGGCTGAAATGAACCATATAGTAGCTATGACTGGATTAGGGATTATAGGGACTTTTATTTTCTTCTTCTAGGTTTTTCTGTGTTTTCCAGATATTCTAGTTTTATAACTAGAAAGAATAAATACAGATAGAAAGCACTTTTTAAATACCTTGACTCTTTTTAAAAGGGAGTCAGATATACTCTTAAATTTAACTGGAAAATGGTCTCCATATATGATTTCAGAAGTTTATTTATACTGCATATTGCTTTTACATTCATAGAAAAAAGCAATGCAAGATTTCCCTTTCCAAATGATATGAGTTCCTAAGTATGCACTTTCATGTTTTTGTCTTTAGAAAACACTTCAAGAGCTCTGATTCACTTGTTTCCAAGTAGGTGCAAATAAAAGTTGGTTCCATACCAGTTATGTAACAGATACATTGTCTTAGCCCCGCCCTCCCCCTTTTTTGGCAGTGTTTTGAAAGACTTTCTTGGAACATACATGTACTTTGGGCTTTGACTTTTCTTTCAAAAAAATCTCCATCTACAACACAGTGAAACTCTGTTCAAAAATGCTTAAGGAGTTCAGTTTTTCCCCTTGGCAGAAGGGAATAAAGCATTTCATTGACATGGCACTAGAAAAGCAAATGAACATTCATTCTATGCAAGGAGAAGGGTTCTCTCTTCACACAGCCTGGAGTGAAGAAATAGGAGGAATCAGGGCTCAGGATAAATAAACAAGGGCTTATCGCTGTTAGGATTAATCGTTCTCCCAGCTGCTCTGTTCACCCCATTCTTTGGTATTTAGGGAGTCAGAGGAGGAAATTGTTTTATCTGTGCTCATCTAAAGGAGTCAGGACTATCCTGGATGCCAGTTAAGGAGACTATTTGAAAGCAGAGCCTCCTATAGATGAGTGTGTTTTTCTAAAGAAACCATTTTACCTGTACAAATTCAGGCCTAGGTGACGGGGTGCTATGAACTCATACTTCCTTGTTCACCCCTACCTTTTACCTTTTACCTTTTACCTTTTACCTTTTACCTTTTACCTTCTAACAGTCCTCTATGAAATATTTTCTTTCTTCCATGACCAAATGATTCACTTGTAGTATCCAGCCCTGTAAAGGGATTACTGAATAGAGTGGATTTTAAATGACTTAATACTTTAAAAGAGTTTTCTTTTAAATGGCATAGTGGAATATGATCAACCCTGCAAAGGAAGCCAGGATATCCATGTGCTCTCCTTATTCTGCTAACAACTTTGTGACGTGGTCAAGTTGCACCATTCCTCTGGACCTCAGTTTCCTCAGTGGTAAAAGAGGAGTTTGCCACTACATACCTCTAAGTTTGCTCTTTCATTGCGAAATTAACAGCTTTTTACAATTTTCAGAAAGTGTGGACCCACAAAAGAGTTTCAAATCATTCCTTCCATTAGAAGACAGTTATTTGGAGAATTTGAGGAAAACATAGCACTATAGATTTTTTAAAAAGCAGAACATTCTTCATCAAATATCTCATGTTCTTTTCAGTGCTCAGATAAATCATGCCTGAGGACACCGTCTCTGAAGAAGAGAGTTTCAGATGCCAATCTCGAGGGAAAAAAGGATTCCGGAATGCTGAAGTACATCAGACTCCAGGTATTGACACCTGGATCAGAAACATTTGTACAGCATTAACTAGGAGGTGGCTCCGCATGTCCTGTTTACTAATGTTTGAGACATCCAAGGCCACCTGGCACAGTGATGGCATAAAGGCTCGCTTGGTTGGTGGGCAAGAGTGCCATCAAGTGTACAAGGGGAAAAAACCCTGCCTTGCTAGACAGCAAACTCCCACAGAGACATAGCTTGGGTGGCCTTGAACTATACCTCTCCTGATTCAGTGGAGCTGCTTTTCCACCAGTATGTGGTGGTAATGTTCACAGGTTCGGGAATGAGACCATCTGGACTCAAATCCCACCCTTGAGTCTGGCACCTTGAGCAAGTCCTAATTTCTCTTCTTCTTCATGGCCTCATCTATAAAATGGGGATTTTAACAATTGGACTTATCTCAAAGGAGCAATATATGGATTAAATTAGATAGTATATTTACATGCTTATCTAGTGCTTGATATGTTGTTGTATTATTACTACAGCCTAAGCTCTAAATCATAATGCATTTCCCCAGAAAAAAATTATTTTCATGTTTTTCTGGTGTTTAAAATGATACTAAAGGCCTAGATTTGCCCAGACCTGTATTTATTGCTGAAATTTTCTGAAATAATGAATTAAATGGGATTTTTGTGGGCTAATTTGGGGCAATAATAGCAATGCATAATAGTGTTTCAAAGGGAAAATACCCTCCTAGTTCACATTGGCTTGGTAAACTAACCTTCAGAGTGGAAGTCCTTCATAAATTAGAGGCTGCTCATATTTTTCAGTGGAAAACAGCTCTTAATAGAAAGGAAGATAGGATGCCTTCAAAGTCCTCTGCGGCTTTTATCACAAAGATGTATTTGCAGGTGTTTTTCTTTTCTCACAGAGCTGTATATAGCCCATAGTTTATTCCTTGGGTGATTGTGAAGCATTTTTTGTGGTGAAAGCATTATAAAAATTAACATATTTTCCTAATTATGCAACAAATTATCAGATATACACCATGCCAGCTAAATATGCTCCCATTTTAGAAAGTATTTTAAGGTCATTTAAGGAAAGCAAAGAGTAGGGAAGGCAAGGAAAGAGACTCTTAAGTTTCCAGAGGACTATAGCAATCAGTACTTTAAAAGATTTTAAAACAAGATTTCCATCTTTTCCTAGGTCATGAGCCTGTCCCCAGCTCCCTTATCTCTTTTAATCAAGGCAGCCCCAATTCTGACAGAGGAGATGTATGGAGACATCCAGCCAGCTGCCTGGGAGCTACTGCTCAGCATGGATGAGCACATGGCAGGGGCGGCAGGTAAGGAAAGGCCTCCTGTTGTCACTGCCCTTGCTGGTCCAGGTGTTTAAATAAGAGAGAACAAAGTTCATTCATTCCATTTGCCCTCATAGGTCAGATTGATGGAACTTCCTAGCACTCGAGACAGCCGTGCATTCTAGGAAAGCAGATCAAGGTTCTGTGTTCACCCTTCCAAATTCATTATGTGGATTGCACAAGACCAGTAGTCTTTTTCTGTAGGCTATTAAATTATAGAGAATAATCTTCCCCAGAACCTATGTTTACGCAAATTTCACAGAAGATAAAATTCTGGATTTACTACAAACCACCATCATTAACCTTATTAAATCTTATCTATGCTGAAATGATAATATCAAAGCAAATTTGTAAACATTTAAGTTACTTGCCTAAGGCCACATAGTTAGAAGTGGTATTACAAAATGTGTGTTTCTTTTTTTCTGTTTCTTATTCAGATCCCTTTATTTTCTTAAAAAACAAATCAGTTTTATTGATGCATATTAATACAGCATACAGTTCATTCAAAGTGTACAATCAGTGGTGTTTGGTATAATTATAGTTGTACATTCATCACTTCAATCAGTATTAGAGCATTTTCATTATTTCAATAATAATAGTAAACAAAAAACAAAACAAGAAAATTCTTCAGCTCTCAATTTGTTTCCTTTATTTTTTTATTATCACTTTTTTTAAATTTATTGAAGTATATCATACTTCATACATAAACATACATAAACAATAAGTGTATAGTAATAGTTGTAAATTTACAAAACAAACATACATAATATCATTGAGGGTTCTCAGACCTCACCCTACCACCAGTACCTTGCATTGTTGTGAAACATTTTTAACTAATGATTAAAGAGCATCCTCAAAATATTACCACTAATCCAAGTATCTTACATTTGGTGTATTTTTCCCCCAATCCATCCTATTATTATCATTTTTAAATGTTATTTATACATGAACATACATAAACAATAAGTGTGTAGTAAACATTGTGAACTTACAAAGCAAACATACATAACATCATACAGGGCTCCCAAACATCAACCCACCACCAATACCTTGCATTGTTGTGAAACATTTGTTACAAATTATGAAAGAATATCATCAAAAACTTACTAACTATAGTCCATATCTTACATTTAGTATATTTTACTCCAACCCACCCTATTATTATTTTTTAAAATATATTTTTATTACAGAAGTTGTGAACTTACAAAACAATCATGCACATGTGCAGATTCCCATACAACACCCTTCTATCAACACATCACACCATGGTAAAATATTTATTACAGATTATGAGATAATGTCATCGACTATTACCAATAACCATGGTCCATAGTATACATTTGGCACCCTTTTTCCACCATTATAAACACAGTACTTCTTTGGCTTAGATGCAAGGATATTACAGTACTGCTGTTAACCACAGGCCACTCCAGTTGTATTTTTCCCAGGCTTCTCCACATTCCTGCCACACTGCAATAGTGATGTATATCTGCTTTAGCTCACCACGGACACTCTTGCATCTGTACCATCAACCTCAATTCTCATCCACCTCTGGGTTTACTGCGTTATTCAGCCCCTAGATTACTCCCTTTCTTTCTTTCAATTGACATTTACATCCCTAGACTATCCTTTCCAGCCACATCCCCATTTATAAACCAGCTGTTACTCACTATAATGTGTTACCATCAACTCTATACATTTCCACACTTTTACACAGTAAAGTTAATTAAAATTTCTGCATACATTAAGCATCAGTAGTCCATCTCAGTCCTCCTCTTATCTCCTTTAAGAATCCACCATCTACCACCAGGTCTTGATGATGTTTTCCTGCATTTTCTTTCAGAAACTTTATGGTTCTTGCTTTTATATTTAGGTTTTTAATCCATTTTGAGTTAATCTTTTTATAAGGTGTGAGATGGGGAGCCTCTTTCTTTCTTTTGGTTATGGATATCCAGTCCTCTCAGCACCATTTTCAAATGGATTGTCCTGCCTGAGCTGAGTGAGTTTGACAAGCTAGTCAAAAGTCAGTTGACCACAGATGTGAGGGTCTGTTTCTGAATCATCAATTCAGTTCCATTGGTCTATGTGTCTGTCTCTATGCCAGTACCAAGCTATTTTTACCACTGTAGCTAGGTAATATGATTTAAAGTCTGAAAGTGAGAATCTTCCAACTTTGCTTTTCCTTTTTAAGATGTTTCTGGCTATTCAGGACCCCTTACCCTTCCAAATAAATTTGATAATCATGTATTCCATTTATTTTTAAAATGCTGGTGGAACTTTTATCGGGACAGCATTGAATCTGTATATCAATTTGGGTAGAATTGACACCTTAATGATATTTAGTCTTCCATCCGTGAGCATGGAATGTCCTTCCAATTATTTAGATCTTTTTAAATTTATTTCAACAATGCATTGTAGCTTTCTGAATACAAGTGCTTTACATCATTGGTTAAGTTTATCCTAAATATTTGATTCTTTTAATCGCTATTGTAAATGGATTTTTTTTTCCTGACTTCCTCCTCAGATTGGGCATTACTAGTATCTTTTAGTATCTATTTCATCTGATATAAATATAGATGAAATCTATTTCATCTATACTCTGTGTTTTTTGTTTTTGTTTTTTTGTTACTGCATGTGTAGGATATATCTTTACAGCCTTTCATTTCATTCTATTGGTATCCTTGGGTCTAAGGTGACTTCTCTTGCAGATAGCATATAGATGGCTCATATTTTCTCATCCATTCTGCTAGTCTGTGTCTTTTGATTGGGGAGTTTAATTTATTAACATTCAATGTTATTACTGTAAAGGCAGTTCTTATTTCATCCATTTTGACCTTTGGGTTTTTTCTGTCATACTTTATTTTCACCACTCTTTTGAGACTTTTAGTTACTTTTACTGATATACTCTTCATTTCTAGACTCTCTTCCAAGCCTCTCTCTTCTGTCTTTTCTTTTCAGACTGTAGCACACCCTTTAGTATTTTCTGTAAAGCTGGTCTTTTGGTTATAAACTCTCTCAGTTTTTATTTATCTTTGAATATTCTATAATTGCCCTCATTTTTTGAAAGACAATCTAGCTGGATATAAGATTCTTGGCTGGAAGTTTTTCTCTTGCAGTATTTTAAATATATCATACCACTTTCTTCTTGCCTCCATGGTTTCTGATGAGAAATCAGCACTTAATCTTTTTGGGTATCCCTTATGTGTTATGCATTGCTTTTCTCTTGCTGTTTTCAGAAATTCTCTTTGTCTTTTGCATTTCACATTCTGGTTAGTATGTGTGTTGGAGTTGGCCTACTTAGATTTATTTGGATGGGAGTATGTTTTGCTTCTTGGACATGGATATCTATGTCCTTCAATAGGGTTGGGAAATTTTCTTCTGTTATTCTTCAGATATTCCTTCTGTCCCATTTCCCTTCTCTTCTTCTTCTGGGATACCCATGACATGTATGTTTGCATGTCTCTTGCTATTGTTTAGTCCCTTAAGACTTTGTTCAATTTTTTCCATTCTTTTCTTCATCTGTTCTTTTGTATGTTTGCTTTCAGAGGTCATTTCTTCAATCTCACCAATCCTTTCTTCTCCCTCTTCAAATCTGCTGTTACATGATTCCAGTGTATTTTAAATTTCATTTATTGTGCCTTTCATTCCCATAAGATCGGTTATTTTTCTGTGTATGCTTTCAATGTCTTCTTAATAGCCTTAATCTCTTTAGCCATCTCATTGGATTTACTAAGGAGATTTGTTTGAATATCTATGATTAGTTGTCTCAATTCCTTATATCATCTGGAGGCTTATCTTGTTCCTTTGATTGGGCTATATCTTCCTGTTTATTGGTATGGTTTATAATTTTTTGTTGGTGTCTTGGTATCTGGCTTACTAGATGTATTTATTCTGGGTGCAGTTTCTCTTTAGTTTAGGGCTTTCTTGCTCTTTTTCCCTTGCTGGTTGTGTAGTAGGAACTGAAGATGTAGTTGGTGCTGTAAGCTGTGGAGGCTCAGCTGTCCTCATTGCCCTGGGACTGATGAAGCCACCTTTCTCCTTTGCCAGGGGTAGGGACAGACACACGGCCATGTGTAATAATCCAAGTCGTGTAAGCCTAGACTGTAGCTGCCAGAGAGACTGATGAAGCTTCATGCCCCTTCTTCCCCTGCCTGGGGTGGGGATGGAGCAGGAGGTGTGGGCAGCAGTCTATGCCATGTGGTCCAAATTAACTGCAGTTGCCCTGGTAGACTTCCAACTATTCAGTCTGTAGCAGTTGAATGGACCTGCAGTTACCTGGAGAGGCTGATGTAGGTCCTGCCAGCTTCTTCTCTGCCAGAGGTGGGGCTGAAGCCTAGTCTAGATCTGCAGTCCAATCTGGGTGGAAAGAAGCCAGTCCCTACCATCACTGTGAGTTTCAATCAGCCCAGCTTCCCCTCACGCCAGGGGCAGTGTCAAAATGGCAGCTTGCAGCCTCTTTCTGACTTGGACAGGTTCAAACTTTAGCTGTTCTTAGGGTTTTACTTTATCCAGCTGAATTTACTAATCAGTAGCTGAATTCGGTGGCCAACCATCTCTTCCTCCCCTCTTTTTGGGAAGTGGAGCTTCCAATTCCAGCCACAGAACAGCTCCTGAGGCAACTTGTGCTACCAGAGTAGGATGCTTACTAGCCTCCATAGCCTGACCTGTGTTTTCCCAGAGAGGCTGGTGCAGGTTCCCCCAGCTTCCTCCTTGCCAGAGGTGGAGCTGAGGCTTAGGCTAGAGCACTGTGATTTTCAGTTCACCCCATTTCCCCTCATACCAGGGGTGGATTTAAAATAGTGGTTATCAGCCTCTTTCTTAATTGGACAGGTCCAAACTTTAGCTATTCTTAGGATTATGCTTTAGCCAGCCAGATTTACTAATCAGTAGCTGAAGTTGGTGCCCAACAGTCTCTTCCTCCCCCATTTTGGGGAACTAGATCTTCCAATTCCTGCTGTGGAATAGCTTCCAAGACCGCTTGTGTTGCCAGTGGAGGATGGGCACCGGCCTCCAGGACATGGACTGCTCTACTCATGAATCTTCTCTGCAGATGGGCAGTCTCCTCTTTCCATTCTTTCAAGGATGTTGCAGGATGCTCTTCTGGTCTCATGGAGCCTCCAAACAAGTGCTTTAGGTAGCTGTGGGTGGTTACTAACTGCCCCGTAGCATGAACTGACTTTGGGAGCTCCTTATTTTGCTGCCATCTTACTGGTTGTCCTCCTTTGTTTTTATAGTTATTTTAATTGAGAACTGCACAGTAGTAAAAATTCAAATTGTACAAAAGTGTATAAAGTTAAAAGGATCACCTTCTTTGTAATGGTCCTTAGTCCCCTTCCCAGGGGCATAAGAAATGTAATTTTTCAGGAATGGGTATGTTACGCATATATGAATATTGAAGTATATATGTGTATATTGAATGTTTCCTTTTTACACAAATGGGAGCAGAGTGTAAAGGTGTTTGCATTTTTCTGTTATTATATTTAGGGTATGATTTATTAACATCAGCTCAACCACACTCTTTCTAATGGTCACCAAATATTCCATTGAATGAATGGAATATTTTATTTACTCAACACCTCTTAATCAAAATTTAGATCAATTCTAGACTTTTTTTCTTTTTATACAAGACTGTGTTAAATGTCTTTGTAAAATATCTTTGTTTGCATTAAAACTCAGGTTTTACTTCTCTACCACACACTGAGACAGCTATAAGAGTTCAGGGAAGGGCATGCTCTCCAAAGATGGCCCAGTCATGGCAGTCTTCCTTGGAGAAGATGAAGAGGTGGCTTGAGCTTAAAGAACAGCTAGGAGTTAGCCAAGGAGAGGAACTGATGTGAGCAAAGCAGCATGGGTGTGGAAATGTACAAGGCTTATTCGGAAAGACTGAGGAGACCAATTTGATAACAGGGGTGGTTTGTGTAGAGAGGTCACCAGTCCATAATATTAAAGGAATGAGTGGGACTCATTATAACAGAAATGAACAGCAGGTTTAGGAGTGTGGACTTTCCCCTAAACTGTGGGAAAGCACTGAAGGGTTCTGAGCCAAAGAGTAACATTATACACAGAGTATTAATGATTACAATTACTGGGGTTGTCTTTTTTTAGAAATAGTGATTATTATATCAGGGGAAAACATAAAGTTGCCAGTATGAGACTAAGCTAATGAGAAAGGCTGAAGCAAGAGATAAACTTGGGAAAACATTTTATATATGTGGCAGCTGAAGCAACGAGAATGTCAGGATCTCTGGGGGAGAATAGGGAAAGGCCATTGGACTTCTCTGCCTTCAGAGGATAAGAGGAAGAAGGATGACTAGAAAAAGGACCAGAAAAGTAGAACTAAATACCCTCAAGCCATGGAAGCAAAGGAAAAGCCCTCAGAGGAAAGGGTTATGAAGTTAAATATTGAAAGGAAACAAGTGCTATAAAAATACCATTGGAGCTGCTGCCTAGGGAGTGTTACAAGAAATTGAGACAGAACTCCAACTGACATGATTAAAAGAGCAAGCATGGTATTTAAAACATGAGGCACGGTAGAGGACACTTTAAAGAAAAGTGAAGAAAGGAGAAAGAGTAGATATTTAAGCAGCAGGTGGGATAAAGAAAAGGATTATTAACTCTAATTACAATTAATATTTGTAGAATGTAACAATTTCACATACATTACCTCTTTTGAGCCTCATCACAACTATTTTAGAGAAGCTCAAACTGTGAATCAGAGAGTTGAAGGGACTTATCCAAGCTCACACAGCTCAGAATTAGTAGAGAGAGCCAGGAAACCAAACTCGGGTTTTCTAACTGCACATTCCATGTTCTTCTATTATACAACATCGCCTCTAAAGAAGAAAATACACTTTAGAAGTGTGTAATACTTTTCTGCTTCACAAAACACTTTCTCATATATTATTTTATCTTTGTCAACAAATTTGAAGGGAAGTATTATTATCATCATAATTATCATTATTATTATTTATATTTTAACAATGACAAAAGTGAGACTAAGAAAAGTTAAGAGAAGTGTCAGAGCTGAGACTCAAGCCCAGTTCTTTTAATCCAACTGCCTGAACATGGTTAGAAGCTCTGGGGAAGCATACCAGAGAAATTTTATATTGTATTTTCGTAGTAGTCACTAGCTATCTATTTATCTGTCTCTTTACTTACTGGCTTTATAATTTATCATGATCCCTGATGTTTTTCTTATTGACATTTAGCTTTTCTGAAATTAAAAAAAAAAAATTCAGTATTACAATTTGTGAAATCTCCTTGGGCTCTCAATCTCTTCTATCCCTGGGAAAAGTAGAAGGTTCTAATAGTGCTACAATATGGATTTTATTTTTAATATAGCCAATATACATGAGGTAGTTGTGAATGAATAGTTTTATGTATGGTCCTTGGTTACTATGATATGATTCTAGCCATTTCTTTTCTTTTTTTACTATATTTTTAAAATTTATTTTTAAAAGATACTTCGATAACATAAAATGTTACATAAAAAATATAAGGGATTCCCATATGCCCTATTCCTCACACCTCCCACTTTTCCCCACATTAACAACTTCTTTCATTAATGTGGTAAATTCATTGCAATTGATGAGCACATTTTGGAGCATTGCCACTAAGCATGGATTATAGTTTACATTGTAATTTATACTCTCTCCCACTCAATTCTGTAGGTTATGGCAGGATATATATAATGGCAAGTATCTGTCGTTGCGGTGTCATTCAGGACAATTCCAAGTCCCGAAAATGCCCCCATATTACACCTCTTTTTCCCTCTCCCTGACTTCAGCTCCTCCAGTGGCCACTGTCTCCACATCAATGATATAATTTCTTCCTGGAATCCCAATAAATCTATAGTAGAATACCAGTAAATCCACTCTAGTCCTTATTTTATTCCCCAATCCTGAGGATTCTGGGATGGTGATGCCCACTCTACCTCTAACTGAGAGGGGGTTTCGATCCCATATTCTAGCCATTTCTTAAAAGCATATTTCAGTATGTAATTGGCTTTTGCCATTTGCTTCCCCTGGCATTCGCTTTTCAAAGTGAGCCAAAGAAAGCTTTGCTCAGAATGAGTTGTTCTGCTGAAACGTCATGCTATTGCTTCCTTCATACCAGTCATTGGAAGACTGTGGGTGGCACAAAGGATGATGTTTGGCTTCCAGTGGCTGAAACAAGGTTTACTTTTGCCAGTGCTGGTGACCTGGCTCCATTAGCCAGGAGTCATTTTCGGGAGATAGGAGCAATTCCCTCTTCTCCCAATCATCCAGGAATCCAGGAAAATTAAAAGACTTGTAATTTATGAGGTGTTGATTGCCTTTAGCTGCCATGTTCCTGCTGTGTGCGGTCAAAGTCCCCGAGGCAGTGTCTGACATGCTGCTGTCAGAGTTCCACCATCCAGAGACCGTGCAGAGGCTGAATGCAGTCCTCAAGTTCCACACACTCTGGAGGTTTCGCTATCAGGTCTGGCCCCGGATGGAGGAGGGAGCACAGCAGATTTTTAAGGTGAGGACGGCTTTGCATAGGGGAATAGATAAGCAAACCCAACTCAAGGCTGGTTTGAACCCTTGAACTTCAAAATCACAGTGTATAGCCAAGGAGATGTTTTTTTCCCTCCCTAATCATTTAAGTAAACCTAATTCATACATGAATAACTTCTTCTTGCTAAAAACTAACAAAAAACGAAATACAAAAGAGTATAGAGTAAGAAATTTAAGACCCCATTAACCTCCAAATCTCACTACCCTCCCCAGAGGTAAGCACAAAAGAGATTGGGGCATAACCTTCCAGATATTTTGCTACATACACATGTATAGATGTTCTTTGGAGGATGGAGTGATTAACAAAAACAGCTCATTGGTTAAAGACCTTCATTTTATAGATGAGTAAACTCAGGCCCAGTGTTCTGTAACAGAAAACCTTGGACAACAGCCCGTCTCTATGATGCTTGTTTGTTCCTTAGGGAGTCATTTAAACCCTTAACACCTAAGATAGATTGTGTCATAAGTAAACTTCACATTCATTCTATCTCATTTCTCATCTTAATCACTACATTCTTCTATCAACCAACAGATCCCGCCTCCCAGCATAAACTTCACCCTGCCCTCGCCAGTGCTTGGAATGCCGTCTGTCCCAATGTTTGACCCTCCATGGGTCCCTCAGTGCAGCGGGAGTGTCCAGGATCCCATTAATGAGGACCAGTCTGTGAGTAATGGGCACTTTCTCTTCCATATCTTCAGGCTCCATGATGACCATGAAAGAGAGAAGAACACTAAATGTGAGAGACAATTTGCTCATTCTTATCATAAGAATACAATAACAGCACATAAAATCAACCACAGAAGGCCTTTGTTGTTGTCGACAGAACAGCAGGACCAAACTTCCGAGAGTGAACATTTGAAGATTTCCAAGCCAATACAGTTATTGTTTTATAATCAAAGCGGCAACCACATTATAAAGCTATTATATGTATTAGCCATTGATTTCTTGGCCAAAGGTAGCACTTTGCCTCTATTTATTACAAAACAAACATATTGCTGAAAGAGCAAGAAAAAGAAGAAAGTTGGCAGCTCGTGTTTCCTTGCATTGACCTTAGTTTTGTCTTCCTTTTGTTGATCATAAGTATTACACACATCTCCCTGAGACCGTAGGCCTTATGCTGCTAAATGTACTGTAATTCCTAAATAGTTAAGCTTAGAACATTTTCTTTATATGGACAAGAACCAAGAATATGCGCCTTTTGAAAAAAAAAAAGAATCTTCAGAAAAATGCCTTTTTCACCTATTGAATATTATTTTTTAAATTACAAGAGTAATAGAGAAAATTTAGAAAGTAAAGCAAAACTAGAAAAAAGAACATGTCCCTTTGCACAAATCCATGACTGGTTCCTTGACAAATCCCTGTGGGATTTATGCCAATAGGTAAATAAATATTAAAGATTTTTGGTAAAGCTCCTAAAGTCTCCCCAGAAAGGTTACACTGTTTTACTCTTGCACAAGAGAATATTAAAGTGTCTTCTCTATTCAAATTAACTCATGATATTTTCTTAATTGCCTCTTTGAATGGCAAAAAAATTACTGGTTATTTTTATTCACACTTTGGAAAAGTTGGTAGAATATATGAAGTAAAGTTGAGCATTTTTTGTACATAACATACATGTGTTCTAGGCATTTGTAGTTTTCTTTGGATAAGTTTTTTAACTCTTTACCCATCAAAATAAGCCCGTTTTAGTTTAATTTTCCAGTATATAGTACCTTCACATCTGATGATCTCTTACTAAAGAGAAAGGCACAGCTGGTTCTTCTCACACATATGTGCAGTAATTTCTGAACCACTGATATTTGACTTTTCTTCCATATTGGTGCTAGGTTCATTTGAGTCAAGTACATGCTATCCCAATTCCAGAGAGGATTTGAAACCAAGTCCCCTGATTCTTTATCTATTTCTCTTTCTCTAATTCCATAATTCTTACCCTATTCCTTGTTATAATGAAAGAGCTTGACCACCTGGTCCTGAAAATGAAATGTTATGTGGCTCATCAAATGCCCTGAATTGCTGTTGTGTCATTCATTATAGGAAAACTTAGGCTTATGCTAAAATCCCACAGCCCTTAAGATGAGAACTAGTATATATTTAAAACTCTATGTAACCACAGGCCAAAAGAGAGCTGTGGAATTTGCTATTTGCACTTAGATATTTCTTCAAATTGGTAGCAAAGAACTTGCAGGGATCACTTCCACACTCAGAGACCACAAGCTCTGCTCCCAATCTCTTGCAATTTGTCTCAGCATAAGCATCATGATTAAAGCATGAATGGAATAGCCATTTTGCAGAGTCATTTCTTTCTTGAAAATGAATCTTCTCTCCTTTATTGTAAATCTTCCTTGTCCTTTCCCCTTGGAAAAGTGGTTGATATTAATATTTCTCTTCTGGGTGTTGCTGATAGGAGACTCAGCCAAATTTTACACTCACCAAAATAACCTTATCAGCCTTCATAATTTCCATTCAGTAACTTTGTTTCTATGAATTTTGTTAAGCATTTATAATGTGGTAAATGCAAAATATACTGTGGTAGATACTGGAGTGAAAGAAATGAAATAAACTGCATAACTCACTGGTTTTTATGAGAGATATATCTCTTTCCTCCTCTTCGTTTTGGTTCTGAATTTCTACTTTATTAACCTTATGAAATAAATGTCCTTCATTTTAAATAAGTCAGAAAATTTGGAAAGAAATTGATTATTAAAATTTTTTATTTAGCTTTAATATTTAAAGAGTAGTCATTGATTATCACCCCAAAAATCCTGAAGGTGAAACAGGATTCTTTCTAGATATTTCAGATATTCTTGAAGGACTATTCTGGTTGAGTGGAAGAGAATAGCCTAGCTGTACACAACCTGGAAATTTGATAGTGAACAAACAAACAAACTAGATCATGGCTTCCCTAATGTTTACTGAGGACAAACTATCATGTTTTTACAATTTATTTAAAAATTCTATGCCTGTGACCTCACAGAAGAGATGCTATTAGATAAATCCGCCTTCTTGTCTTCACAGAAATCCTTTTCAGCCCGGGCTGTGTCCCGCTCCCATCAAAGGGCAGAACACATCTTAAAGAACTTGCAGCAAGAGGAAGAAAAGAAACGCCTTGGCCGAGAAGCCAGCCTCATCACTGCCATCCCCATCACCCAGGAGGCTTGCTACGAGCCCACCTGCACGCCCAACTCAGAGCCAGAAGAAGAAGGTGCCCTCTACACATGGGTTCTCGTGGGCATGGGGGTGCTAAATCACAGGGGAAAGTTTTGCTTTGAAATAAGCGTTGACTCTTACATGTAACATGAGGTGACTTGTCCTCTCCATGTCTCTCACACCTCCTGACACCATCTAAAGGCTTAGAGTTGGCCTGTTCATTGGAGTACACTAGCCACATTGAATAAACCAATATGGTAATGAACCAAGTTATGACTGGGACTCAGGAAACAACTGAACCAGAATGTGTGTTAAAGTAAATGCAATCAATCTTTCCTTATTAAAAATGGGGTTGGTCCATTAAATACTTTCAAACTTCACAACCGCAGACAATTTGTTAGTTGGTATCAAAAAATGACTTATGAAGCCCTCTAAATTCAGTGATTCTCAGCCCTGCTTTTGTGTAATCTTTGGGAGGTTTGTTGTCTTTCTGCCTATATAGTTTTTTCCTTTCCCAAGTATACTCCAAATTACTTAATCCTTATGCCCTGAGAGCACCATACACTTATAAGTGCAACTATAGTTGTGATGATGATAATGTTTTTCTGATAAAAGCAAAGTTCACATTCCCCATTTTCTTTGCCAGTAGAAGAAGTCACCAATCTGGCATCTCGCCGACTGTCTGTGAGTCCATCCTGCACCTCCAGCACTTCCCACAGGAACTACTCCTTCCGCCGAGGGTCAGTCTGGTCGGTGCGTTCAGCCGTAAGTGCTGAAGGTATGTTCTCTTGGAAATGTATTCTTTATTCATCATGACTTACATGTTTTAAAACACTTTCCAATTAATATCATTAATCTCACTTCATTACACTGTCTTCATTAAATAACTTGTTTCAGGAATTGAAGTTCTAAAAAGTATTAGATTGAGTGGTATCTTAAAAATAAATAAATTTAATCCTTAATAAATAATTAACAAATAGTCCATTAACAAATAATAATAAATAATATTCATTAATCGTCCTTTTAAGTTGGCTCTGTTTTTTTGTTTTGTTTTGTTTTGTTTTGTTTTGTTTTGTTTTGTTTTGTTTTAGGAGGTACCGTGGCTTGAACCCAGGACCTTGGACAAGGGAAGCAGGTGCTCAACCACTGAGCTACATCCACTTCCCAATAAGAGTTGGCTTTTTTGGTGTTTTTAGGAGGTACTGGGGATCGAACCTGGGACCTCATATATGGGAAGCAGGCACTCAACCACTTGAGCTGGGTAATGCCCAGGCCATACCTTAGACCAAATCAGAATCTTTGAGGGTGAGACTTACACATCAGTATTTTGAAAATCTCTTCAGGTTATCACTGTGTGCAACTGAGGCCCAGTAAGATGCTTAGGGCGCTTTTCTAAGAGAATGTGACAAAAGAAGACCAAAGCTCATGCTACTCCTATAATTAAGTCTGATTCCACAGGTGGGGGGTGGGAGGGGAATATGATGCTTTTGGTTTCCAAGAATTTGAAAAATATGCTTCCTGTGTCATTCTGCCAAAAGGGGTGGCAATGCAAAGTACCAGAAATCTGTTGGCTTTTATAGTGGGTATTTATTTGGGGTAAAAACTTAGAGTTACAAGGCTGTAAAAAGTCCAACTCAAGGTTGCTTTCTCAACAAAGTCAGTTCTACTTGTTGAAGCAAGATAGTCAACGATCTCTGCCTGGGCTCTCCTTCCACTCCAGGCATCCAGTCCTCTCTGAATCCTGGCATAGGGCTCGTTTTTTTCTGGACCTTCTATATCAGTCTCAGATGTTCTGGTCTCTTCCAAGGTCAGCTGCAAACTATCAGGCGAATGTCTCATCTCTCCCCAGGGCCCCAGGATCAAAAATGACAGAGCTCTATCTTCCCATGTCTTCTTGAATGAGTGTCCGTTTATATCAGACCCAGCAAGGGGGCGGGGACTCAACCTTAGTTGACTAATGATGTAGTCAAATCAAAAAGGCCCTAATTCAATCTTAAAATGTAAACCAATCAAAGAAACCTCAGCTGAATTTAATGCATTCAAAGGTTATCACACCCAGAGGAACAGTTTACAAAATAATCTTTCTCTTTTTGGGTTTCATAAAATAATCTCAAACTGCCTCACTTCCCTAATGGTGAAATAACTGGCTGGGACTCAATACATGATTATAAAAATTCCATCACTGATTTCCAAAGTCGTCAAAAAGTTATACAGAAATGAAGCAACTAAGCCAATTATTATTAATCCTTGGTTGCACAATCCTGGGGAACATTGTAGAATGACCAATACTAATTAATTACAACTTTATGAAGTTGGGCCCAGGACACATCTATGTTTTTATAGCAATTTCATTGATATGTAACTCACATACCATAAATTCACCCTTTAAAAATATACAATTCAGTGGTATTTGATATATTCACAGTATGCAACCATCACCACTATTTAATTTTAGAATATTTCATCATCCCAAAAGAAACACCATACCATTTAACGGTCATTCCTCATCACCCATGACCTTCAGCCCCTGACAAGCATAGTATATAGTATTTTGTGGCTGGAATCTTTCTGTTAGCATAACTGAGAAAGTTCATCCATCCTGTAACATGTATCCATTCTTCATTCCTTTTTATTAACATATAATATTCCATTAACTGATATACCACTTTTTTTTACCAAAGCGGCTGTACCATTTTCATTCCCACCAGCAGAGTATAAGGGTTCCAATTGCTCCGTATCCTCGTCACCACTTCTTATTGTCAGTATTTTTTATTTTAGTCATCCCAGTATGAGTGATATAGTGACTCCCTGAGGTTTTGATATACATTTCCCTAATGACAAATGATGTGAAGCATCTTTTCATGTACTTTGGGAAATTTGTATATCGTCTTTGGGACAATTTGTATATTGTCCATTTGTATGTCGTCTTTGGGAAAAATGTCAGTTTAAATCCTTTCCCCAATTTTGTTAGGTTATTTTTCTTTAATTTTTTACTTATGAGAGTTCTTTATAAATTCTGGATATGAACCACTTATCAGATATGTGATCTGCAAATATTTTCTCTCATTTTGTGTGTTGTCTTTTTCACTTTCTTAGTGGTGTCCTTTGAAACACAGAAGTTTTTAATTTTAATGAATTCCAAATTATTTTTTCTTTTTTCGCTCATGTTTTGGGTATCATATCAAAAAAACAATTGTCTAATCTAAAGTTACAAAGATTTACTCTTATGTTTTCTTCTAAGAGTTTTATAATTTTAGCATTTACATTTAGGTTTATGATCAAGGTTGAGTTAATTTTTATAAATGATGGACAGTAAGTGTCCAACTTCATATCCAGTTGTCCCAACAACATCTGTTAAAAAGACTGTTCTTTTCCCCATTGAATTTTCTTGGCATCCTTTTCAAAAATCAATCAAACAATAACCAAGAGAATACTGAATTCCCATCCTGGAGAGCTCTGCCACATTCTCTAAGGGAGCAGTAACATTCCCCCAAGCGCAGGGGCAGTGACTGGCGAAGGAAGATGATCCACTGATGGGCCCTTGATATTGATGACTAGCCTTTGCTCTTGAAATCGAAACTTAGCCTATTGTTATGGGGTGCCTAAGGGTTGCCTCCTGAAAGCCTCCTTGTTGCTCAAATGTCACCTCTCTCTAAGCCAAACTCAGCATATAAATGTATTACCTTCACCCCAGCATGGGACATGGCTCCCAGGGATGAGCCTCCCTGGCACCGAGGTATTGCTACAAAGCACCAACTAGCAATGCAACTGGAAAAAGACCTTGAATAAAAGGGGGGGGGAAGGTAAAGATAAATTAGTTTATATGTATAAGAGACTTCAAAGTGAGTCAGGAGGTCATTCCATCTCAGCAGGATCTCATAGACTTCCAAAGTGGATACTACCCCAAATAGTAGGGCTCCTGAGGGCTCTGGAGACACCCAGGCCCTATGGTCAGGGCGGATAACTCTGGAGTTTGGTGCCTTGCCCGTGGGCCCTACTTTGGGGTTTGTGCTCCTAAGAGTGACAGAGTTAGACTCAATTATGTCTTCTCTGCACATGGCTCATCTGTCCCTTCTATTTAAATCTATACTTGGTGCTGGAGTTTGTAGGTGTACGTCCAGAGACTCAAGTCTTTGGGCTATCCATGTGTCAGCTAGGCCTGGAACCTCGGCGGAGTTGCAACACCTACTCTACAGCTCATTGGGCTCACCCAGAACAACTGGTGGGAGATGATGACGGACAATGGCCATCCCAGGGAATGGAGAGAGTCTGCAGCTGCAGCCAGGATAATCCTATCCATCTTCCCTATGGGATATAAGCCCCCTCTCAATTGGAGGTGGAGTGGACATCACTATCCCAGAATCCCTGGGATTGGGGGAAGAACTGTGGACTAGAGTGGACTTACTGGTATTCTACTATAGACATATTGTGATTCTAGCAGTGGAAGAAATTACAACATTGATGTGGAGCCAGTGGCCACTGGAGGCTCTGGGGGCAGGGAGAGGGAAAAACAGTTGTAATATGGGGGCTTTTTCAGGACTTGGGAATCATCCTGAATGACTTTGCAACAACAGATATAGGCCATTTTATATCATCATATAACATGCAGAACTGTGTGGGACAGAGTATAGGCTACAATATGAAATATGGTCCACGCTTAATGGCAAAGCCCCAGGATGTGTTTATCAATTGCAATGAATGTGCCACATGAATGAAGGATATCTATGTGGGAGAATGTGGGAGGTGTGGGGAGTGGGACATATGAGAATCCTATATTTTTTGTGTAACATTTATGTAATCTAAGTATCTTTTTTAAAAAAAAGAAACTTAAAAAAAAAAAAGATTTTATTTTTAAAAAAAAATCAATCGAGAAAAAAAAATCAATTAATTATAAATTTAAAAGTTTATTTCTAGACTCTCAATTCTACTCCATTGATCTGTATGTCTGTCCTTATGCCAGTATCACAGTCATGATTAATGTAGCTTTATATTAACTTTGAAATTGAGAATTATGAATCTTCCAACTTTTTCTTTCTTCAAGATGGTGTTGGCTATTCTAGGTCCCTTGAATTTCCATATGACTTTTAGGATCAGCTAGTCAATTTAATCAAAAAATGAAGCTGGATTTTTTTTTTTTTAAGAGGTACCAGGAATTGAATCCAGGACCTTGTTGAGCAGGCTCTCAACCACTGAGCTACACCCACTTCAAAAGCTGGGATTTTGATAAGATTGCATTGAATCTATAGATCAATTTGGGAAATAATGCCATCCTAACAATATTAAGTGTCCAGATCCGTGAACATGGGATGTCTTTCAACTTATTTAGTGGAAATGGTTTATTTCCACTAAATTAGTCTTTAATTTATTTCAACAATCATTTTGTAGTTTTCAGGGTCCAAATCTTGCACTTCTATTGTTAAATTTATTCTAAAGTATTTTATTCTTTTTGATGCTGTTGCAAATGGTATTGTTTTCTTAATTTCATTTTTAGATTATTCATTGCTAGTATCTAGAAATACAATTGAGTTTTCTATGTTTCCTTTTTATCCTGTAACTTTGCTGTAATCATTTATTAGTACTAATAGTTTTTAATGGATTCCGTAGGATTTTCTGATAACAAGATCATGTCATCTGTAAATACAGTTTTACTCCTCTTTTCTAATTTGGATACCTTTTATTTCTTTCTTGCCTAATTGCTCTAAATTACCAGTACAATATTGAACAGAAAGGATTAGTGCAGATATTTTTGTCTCTTTCTTGATCTAAAGAGAAAGCATTCAGTCTTTCAACATTAAGTGTGAATTTAACTGTGTATTTTTCATAGATACCTTTTATCAGATTGAGGAAGTTCCTTTCTATTCCTTGCTTTGTTGAATGTTTTTATCATGAAAGGGTGGTGGAATTTTCATATACTTCTTTGAATCCAGTGAGATTCTCACGTGGTATTTGTCCTTTATTAACATGGTTTATCATATGGATTTTCATATGCTGAATCATTTCATTCTTGAGATAAGTACCACTTGATAATGGTGTATAATCCTTTTTATATGTTGCTAGATTTGGTTTGCTACTCTTATGTTGAAGTTTTTTGTATCTATATTCATAAAAGATCTTGGTCACTTTTTTGTGATGTCATTGTCTAGTTTTGATATCAATATAATATTGGTCTGTAGAATAAGTTAGAAAGTGTTCTCTTCTCTTCTATTTTTTGGAAGATGTTGAGAAGGATTGGTTTAATTTTTCTTTAAATGTTTAGTAGAATTAACCAGTGGAGTCATATAGGCCTCAGTTTCTTTTGTGGAAGTTTTTTGATCACTATATCAATCTCTTTATTTGTTATAGGTCTGTTCAGATTTTCTATTTCTTCCTGAAACAACTCCTATAGTTTTGTCTTTCTAGGAATATGTACATTTCATAGACATCATATAATTTGTTTTTATACAGTTGTTCATAATATTCATTTATAATCCTCTTTATTTCTGTAAGTTCAGTAGCAATGTTCCCTCTTTCATTCCTCATTGTAATTTGTTCTTTTCTTCTTTTTTTGTCTGTCTAGCTAATGGTTTGTCAATTTTGTCGACCCTTTCCAATTTTCGGTTTCATTGATTCTCTCTCTCTCTCTCTCTCTATATATATATATGTATGTACATATATATGTGTGTGTGTGTGTGTGTGTGTGTATATACACTATATATTTTGGCTAGGCCAGTAAGAAGAATTTATTGGGAAATGGGGGGAAAGAACAGAGTTTGCTTAGAGATGGTATAGAAATATGGAAATACGCACTGAGATTTGGTGTGGGCTCCTCTAGGCAGAGAGAGAAAGCTCTGGCTTGTATGGTTACTTTTTAAACTATTAATTATTCCTTCCCTTGCTAATGCTAAAGGGAAGAGCCCCAGCTCTTATTGACTACCACACCTATGGTTGGGGCCAATGGTGAGAACTGTTTGGAATATCTGGGGCCAAGGGGAGGTCCCAGAAAGAGTTAACTGTGACCTAAAGGTCAGGGTCAAGATTTTGGTGGGGTCTCCCAGCAATGTTGTCTGTCGGCCACGTTGTGGCTTGTCTTTTCTTCATTTCCCTGTACTAACCTGCCTCAACTACCCCTTCAGAGAGTTCATCCCCTTATTCTTAAGAGGGTGCTGAGGAGTGATGATCATTCTTCTGTAGTTAGTTCTTCATGGTTAGCACAGTAGTCCCTGATAGGGTGTAAATCTCTATGGATATTCTATTGGATTCTCTATATTTTTTCTACATTCTATTACATTTATTTCCACTCAAATATTTATTATTGTCTTTCTTTGGTTTGCTTTGGGTTTAGTTTACTCCTCTTTTTTCTAGTGTCTTGAGGTGGAAGTTTAGGTTATTGATTTGAGTTTTTTATTCTTTTTTACTGTGATAAAATATATATAGCATAAAACTTGCTGTTTCACCATTTTATGTGTAAATTATTACATTCATAATGTTGTGCAACCATCACCACTATTTCCAAAATTTTTCATCACCCAAAATAGAACATATATAGCAATAAATTTAAATTTTTAAGCACTGCTTTTGCTGTATCCAAAAGGGTTTGGTATATTGTGTTTTATTTTCATTTTTTATTTTCCTTGTGATTTCTTCTTTGACCCATTGTTTATTTAGGAGTGAGTTGTTTAATTTCCACATATTTGTGAACTTCCCAAATTTTCTTCTGTAATTGATTTCTGATTTCATTCATTGTGAAGAACACTTTGTATCCTTTTCAAACCTTATAAATTTGTTGAGGCTTGTTTTGTGGCCTAACATATGGTCTATCCTGGACAATGTTCCATGTAAACCTGAGAAAAATGTGTATTCTTCTGTTGTTGGGTGGAGTGTTCTGTATATCTCTGTTAGTCTAGTGGGTTTTTAATGCTGCTCAATCTTCTCTTTCCTTCTGGATCTTCTGTCTTGGTGTTCTGTCCATTACTGAATATAGGGTATCCAAATATTATTATTTAATTGTGTATTTCTCCCTTCAGTTCTGTCATTTCTTGCTTCGTGTATTTTGGGGCTCTGTTTTCAGGCAAACATATGTTTATAATTGTTAAATCTTTATGATGGATTGAACCTATTATCATTATAAAATGTCCTTTTTGTATCCTCCAAAAATTTTTGTCTTAAAGTGTATTGTTTCTGATATAAATATAATCACTTGCACTCTCTTTTGGTTACTGTTTGCATGGCATACCTTTTTCCATCCTTTTATTTACAATTTACTTGTGTCTTTGAAACCTAAAATATATCTCTTATAGACAGCATATAGTTGGATCATATATTTTTCTCCATTCAGCCAATCTCTGCCTTTTCATAAGAATGTTTACTCCATTTACATTTAATGTAATTACTGATATGCTAAGATTTACACCTGCCTTTTTTTTTTTTTTTTTTTTTTTTGAGATACCAGGGCCAGGAATTGAATGCGGGACTTCATATGTAGGAAGCCAGTGCTCAACCACTGAGCCACATCAGCTCCCCTGAGTTGTTTGCGTGTTTGTTTTTTCATTTGTTTGCTTGTTGTTTGTCTCTTTGTTTTTAGGAGGCATCAGAAACTGAACCCGGGATCTTCGTGTGGGAAGCAGGTGCTCAACAGCTTGAGCCGCATCCACTCCCCTAAATCTGCCATTTTGCTACTGGTTTTCTATATGTCTTATATCTTTCTTGTACCTCTGTTTCTCCATTATGCCTCTTTTGAGTTAAATTAATTTTTCTTAGTGTATCATTTTCATTTATTGTTGTTTTTTTCTTTTACTATACTTTTGAGTTGTTTCTTACTGGTTTTCATGGTGATTACATTTAACATCTTAACCTAATACAATTTTGTTTGAACTAATGCTAATTTAATTTCAATAGTACACAAAACCTTGCTCCTATATACCTCTGTTTGCTCCCCCATCCTTTATGTTATTGTCAAACAAATTACATTTTCATGCCTTATAGCCCGTTAACACAAGTTTATAATTATTGCTTTATGCAGTGGTTTCTGAAATCAGATAAAAGTAAATGGTTACAAATAAATAACACATTTATGCTGTCTATTGTAATTACCTATGCCATTACTTTAGCCAGTGTTCTTTATTTCATTTATATTCAAGTTAGCACATAGTGAAGGACTCCTTTTATTATTTTAGTATTTTTGTAGGGCAGGTCTGCTAGCAACAGGTGCTCTCAGTTTTATCTTGGAAGTCTTAATTTCTTCTTCTTTTTTGAAGGGTAGTTTTGCTGAATATAGAATTCTTGATTCATAGTCTTTTTCCTTGAATATGTTCCGTGCCTCCTATCCTCCATAGTTCTGATGAAAGATCAGTTGTTAATCTTATTTAGGATTTCTTGTATATCAATCATTTTTTCTTGCTGCTTTCATGGTTCTCTCTAGTTTGGGCTCTTGACAATTTGTGTATGCTGTGCCTAGATGGATCTCATGAGTTTATCCTAGTGTATTGAACTTCTTGACTACGTAAATGAATGCACTTCCCCCCCCCTCCCCATTAAATTTGGAATCCATTCTCTTCAAATATTTTTTGGATCCTTTCACTCTCTCTCCTGTCATTTTGGGACTCCCATTGTACATATGTTGATATGCTTTACAGACCCCTGTAGGTCTCTGAGGCTCTGCTCATTTTTCTTCGCTCATGTTTCTTTCTGTTACTCAGGCAGGATAATCTCAAATGACATATATTGTAGTATGCTGATTCTTTCTTCTGCCAGCTAAAATCTTCCATTAAGTTACTAGTGAATTTTCCTTTTCAGTTATTGTGCTTTTCAACTACGGACATTATGTTTGGTTCTTTTTTATAATTTGTATCTCTTTATTGATATTCTCTATTTGATGAGAAATCATATTTATACTTTCCTTTAATTCTTTAGGCATACTTTCATTCCCTAAACATATTTATAACAGCTGATTAAATTTTTTGTCTATTAAGTCCAACATCTGATCTTCCTTTGAGGCAGTTTCTATTGACTTCTTTTATTCCTGTGTATGAGCCATATTTTCTTGGTTATTTGCATGACTCATATTTTTTGTTGATAACTAGACATTTGAAATTATATAATATGGCAACTCTGGAGATCAGATGACCCCTCCCCTCCTCAGGTATTGTTTTTGGTTGTTACTCTGTTGCTGTTTGTTTATTTAATGACTTTCCTGGAGAAATTCTGTGAAGTCTGTGTGCTTTGTTGGGTGCAATCACTTAAAGTCTCTACTCAGTTAGGTTAATGGTCAGCTAATAATTGAACAGAGATTTCCTTAAGTGCTTTGAAATAATAAGTCTCCCAGTTTTTGTAGAGGGGCTCTGTGGGTGTGTTGGGGGGGCACCTTTAGCACTTCAGTAATTTACAGCTCTTCCTTAGCTCTCACTTCTTGCTTGTGCAGAGTCTAAAGGTCAGCCAAAGATGAGAGGCTAGGGCTTTCTCAGTTCTTTCCTTGGCATGTGCATCGCCCTATAGATGCATGTGGCCATCTAGATCTCCAGGAATATATTGGAGCTTTTCAAAGACCTCTGTGGACATCTCATGTCCCAGATTTTCCATTCAAGTTTTTATGTCAGTCTCTTGATTGTCCCAACTAGTATCATCACCGCAATAGCTGCAATGTTAAACAATTGCTGCTGATATTGTCAACAAATGCCTTGGAAATAGATCTGTTTATTCTATGTGAGCTCTATTCCAGTCATGTAAACACAAGTCCTGTGAATTGGTTTTTCCAGAGAGCTTCCAGACATGGAGTGACACTTCTCAGAGGGTGGGGCTCCAAACCTCTCAGAGGATGGGCTCCAAAGCCCTTCTGCTCCCTCAAGTGGGCTGCTAAGCTGCTGGTTTTCATAGCTACCATGCTTGTGAAGTTGTTGGTGGTAAGGCTACCATGGAGCTAGGGAGAGGGATTTATGAGTAATGCAAGGTAAAATAGCACACACCTCACTGTTCTTAGCAAGATTCAGCTGTTTTTCTTAAATAAACTCTCCTTAAATTGTTGCAAGCCTTTTGTTAATTTCAAAAGTTCTGAAAAAAAGCTAATTCTGACCATTTTTGCCAGTGTTCTCATTGCTTTTATGGAGGAGTAGATTTTCAGAGATCCTTACTCTGCCATTCTGGAAGTGCTGCCCCCACATTTATGTTTTTTTTAAATGTATATATGTGTTTTTTCTGCTACTCCATATTAGTGCTGACCATCTTTCACATACTCAAAAGATTGTTACCAGCTTTGTATCTATTAAAAATGTCTTAGTTTCTGCTTAAACTCTTATCTTCTCTGATTTATTATAATGAATTGATCCTTCCACTCCAGAATGTCTGTGCCTCTATTTCTCCACAAAACAAAAAGAAGAATGACAGAACTCAGGAGCTGGATTGGGTTTCTTGTTTGTTTTGACATAGGGAGGCACTCTGTATATCCTCATGTTTTAAAAATTCTGGCATTTTCTTATTGTTGCTAGGATTGTACTGTTACATAGGTAGGCCTTAAACTGAGAAATATCATTACTTTAGAGCTTTAAGACTGAGCAAAACACCCTGATTTTTTCTCCCTCTTCAGATGAGGAGCACACCACTGAACACACACCAAACCACCATGTGCCTCAGCCTCCACAAGCAGTGTTCCCGGCATGCATCTGTGCAGCAGTACTTCCCATTGTTCATCTAATGGAGGATGGTGAAGTGCGGGAAGATGGAGTCGCAGGTACAGTTTCAACTAGTAAAACCATCAGTGACTCTATAGAAATATACTTAAGTTGTTCATCTAATGGAGGACAGTGGGCTGTTCTTGTATACATTATCTATTGACCACATGTTGAATCGCTTTGTGTACATGTTATAGTTTTAAATTTGTAGTGCTGTTCCAGAATATTTGTACTGAATTTTATACTCCCACCAGCAAGATATGAGAATACTCTTTTCCCTGCAACTTTACTAACAATGGATATATTCATTTAAAATAATCTTTGGCAATTTTGTAGCTGGAACAAAACATTTCATTGTTGTTTTAAATGACACTGTTGTTTACATATGTTAATGACTATTGGCTTGTCTGTTTATAGCCATAAACTATTTTCTATTGAGAATTTTCAATTCAATATTAAGCTATAAGAGCTATTTTTAACATTAAAAATATTAACTTTTGCCTATCACAAATATAACTCATCTTTACCCCTAGGTTATCATTTAATTTTGTAATTATTCTCTTTATATAGTACCTCTGGAAAGGTAATCATGCAGAAAAGATAATATTAGTGACTTCAAACTAACAGGTTCTATGGTATCTCAGGTTTCTTCGTTTCAGTGTAGCAGGGTGATAAATTTGATTTACACCAATTCTGGAACACAGTTTCACAATATGTATCAAAAACTTTAAAAGTATTGTATTAGTCAGCCAAAGGGGTGTTGATGCAAAATACCAGAAATCTTTTGGCTTTTATAAATGGTATTTATTTGGTATAGAAGTTTACAGTTACAGGCCGTAAAATGTAAGTTACTTCCCTCACCAAAGTCAGTTGCCACATGTTGGAAGAAGATGGCTGCTAACATCTGCAAGGGTTCAGCTTTCCTTCTCCCTCTAAAGTCTTTGTGGGTCCAGCTTCTTCTGATCTCATCTGTAGTCTGGTATAAGGCTCCCCGCGGCTCATTTCTTTCTGGGCTCAGCAGTTCAGGTCTCTTCACAAGGTCAGCTGTAGACTATCAGGCTGATCTCTCTTCTGGGAGCCCTCTGCTGTGTCTAATGAGTTGTCTCTCTTCCTCTGTGTTCTACTTCTCTGTATATTTACTTCCCAGGGCTCCAGGATCAAAACTCAAACTCTCCTCTGCCGTGTCGTTTTTCTCTATGAGTCCCAGCCCACCAAGGGGGCAGGGATTCAATGTCCTACTGATGTGGCTGAATCAAAGCCCTAATCATAATTTAATCAAGTAAAAGTGAAACCTCTGAATTTAATACAATCTAAAATTCCCAAAGGAACAGACTAGTTTACAAACACAATCCAATATCTATTTTTGGAATTCATAAACAATACCAAACTGCTACAAGTATGAAACACAGATTTTTACTTCTAGATATTTCCCCAGGCAATAGTGAGGGCTATATGAAGGTATTTGCAGTATCTTATATATTGTATATTATTTAAAATGACAATTTGAAAGTAGTTTAAATGCCCAACAACAGGTAATTAGTTAATCATGGAATATCCATATTATAGTATTCCGTGCAGCATTAGAAACTACATTCTAGAGGAATATTAATATAGAAAGTATCCAATATATTGCCTAAGTAAAAATCAATATTTTGCATATGAAATACATGTAAATACATATATTTATATTTACATAACATGACATGAAATTCATGTAAACATGTATGTGAATAGCTGTTTATATGGTTGCTGAGATTTACAAGTCTTACTTTCCATTTGTGTTTTTCTGTATTTTCCATGTTTTAAGCCTTAAACTGCCTTATTTCACCAATTAGAATGAAAATATTTTAAAGATGTTTTTGTAATAAATTTCAACTTAAGAAAACCCACACTTAATTATCTAAGGTATAGAAAAGCTAAATTTATAGTCTATATATTTCTTGTTAATATTATTTGTTAACATCACTCAATTTTAATTGGATAATTCATTTTGAAGCAAAAATTTTTATCATTTACTAAAAGCATAGGCTGAATGGGAAAGGCATGCTAAATTCCATATTCCTTGTTTTAAAAATTAATAGAATTAGGAAACACTGTTCAGACTAAAAATCATCCAGTGCTTACCACCACTTCTTTTTAGCCTCCTGCTTTCTTTGCCTGAGATAGTTCCTGCTATCCAACCTCACAAATACATCTTTCTTTTTCCATATAATAAACTTTATTTTTAAAGAGGTTAAAGAAAAGTTATATTTAAAGTATAAGGGATTTCCATATACCCCACCCCCTCCCTTTTCCACCTCTTCCCCTATTAATAATATCTTACAATAGTGTGGTACATTTTTACAATTGACAAATAAATATTGAAGCATTGCTACTAATCATGGTCTATAGTTTACATTGTGTTTTACACTTAATTCCAATGCCCTATGTTCCACCTATTATTCTCTTCCCCTCCCCTCAGAACCTGTGGTAATTACTATCTTTATAATCTTTATATCAATGTTACAAGTTCTTCCATTACTACTATATTAATAAGTTTACTTTGTCTATGGTTGCTTTCCTCCTTATGTTTGTTCATTCCTCAACCTTGAGGATTTTGGGATGATGATTCCCTCTCTGCTTCAGATTGAGAGGGGCCTTAAATTTTATGGGGAAGGTGGAAGGACATATTGCTTGTAGTTGTAGATACTCTCTGTTTTTGAGGATGGGAATTGTCCATCATCATCATTTTGTTCATTGTCCTGGACAAGTCTGATTAACTGGAGAATAAGTATTGGCCACCACTCTCCTGAGATTCAGGGCTCAACTGGCATATACACAGACCTAAGATTTAAGTCTCTATGACACATATTTAATGAGTATAGTGCTAATTATAGGCTCAAATAAAAGAGGTAGAAGAATCATGTGTAGGGAAATAATAAATGAGTCTAACTCTGTTACATTGGGGAAATAGGTTGTCATATATTCCAAGGCAAGGCCCACCGACAGGGTGCTGATTTCAAGGGGTGGCCTATAGTGTCTGGATGGCTCTAGAGCCCTCAGAAACAGCCTTATTTAAGGCTTTGTTTACTGTGACAGATGGTGAGTTCTGCCTGAGACATGCATAATTGTAACCTGTGGATTGACCTCCTGGCTCATTTTGAAATCTCTTAGCCATAAAAACTCTTGTATTTAATGTTTCCCCCTTTTGGTCAAGGTCTTTTTGCAAATGCATCGCTGGTTGGTGCTTGGTATTGATACCTCAGTGCCAGGGAGGCTTATCCCTGGGAGTCTTGTCCCATGCCAAGGTGAAGGTACAAATACATCTTAAATCCACTTGGTTTTTTTTCCATCTCCACAGTTGCACTAATCTAAGCCATCATTACTCCTTACTTGGTTTCACTGCGCTCTTGCCTTCCTCCAACTCATTTTACTCACTGCAGCTAGAATGTCTTTATAAAATGTAACTCTAATCACATCACTCCTCAGCTTAAAATCCTTGTGCTACTCTTTTCAGCACTGCTCTAGCTACATTAATTTTCTTTTTCCTTTAATTAGCCAAGTTTCTTCCCTTCTCTCTCACATATTTCAACCTCTCACTACTCACTACTAACACCACTAGTTGACTCCTCTTAATCCCTCAAATTCTAGTGCAATTATCACTTCCTGCAAGTTTTCAAACATCACCTCCCCCTTTATCACAAGTCCTTCCTGTCACAACACATTATGCTCTACTGTGGTCACTTTGTTGACTTTTCTATCTTGTCCACTGAACTGTACACTCCTTCAGGACAAGTACTAGCTTTTTCTTACCTCCCTTTGCTGAGTGCCTAGTAAGCTCTCAAATCAATACCTTGGATGAATGAATAAATGAATCCCAGTGATCACCACTTTGGGTTATCCAGGAAGGCAGCACTGCTGGATGGCCTGCAGCTAAGCATTTAATTGAAGTCACACACATAAGATTGCAAGATTCCTGCATTGTACCATCACCATTGAGGATGTTCTGGATGCCCCTTGAGCCAATAAGGTGAATAATATTTAGGGAAACAAAAACTCATCTCGAGCCCTCCCACCCTATCTGCATGGACTGATGGGTTTGGACATTGAACACCAAGAGGCCAAAGCCAGTTTGATTGAGTAGTAGGGTGAGAGAATGGCAAGAGCATTCTTCCCTGCCACCACCCTCATTCTTCCCTGCTGGTTTCAAACTAGGACCATCTTTTGGCACAGGCATCCCATCCATAGATGACTGCAGTCAAGGACAGATGAGTGTTACACAGCTAACATTTACAAAGTACTATGTGACAGTTACTGTTCCAGGTCCTGGCATAGATTACTCATTTAATCTTCATAACAATGTAGAAATAGGTACTTCCAATAAGCCCATTTTCAAATGGCATACCAAGGCACAAAGAAGTTAAGTAACTTGGCCAAGATGGCACAGAGCAGATTTTGAACCCAGGTAATCTGGTTCTTTGGTTCATGCTCTTGACCTTGATATTTTAATGACTTTCTTTTGGGAAATTCTCTTGCACTAGGCACTTCTAAGACTTTTCTCCCAGGAAAATGTAAGAGGTTGGTTGGGCTTCAGAGCATCATCCAAACAAAAATGGTGGTTTCACCCGGTGACAGGGTTCAGTATTCTTAAAATGCTCCCCTTCCACATCCTGGTTGTAAGAGATAAAACCACTGGACCAATCTCCCCAAGGAAATAGCACTTTATTTCTCCATAGCTTATTTACTCCTAAGACTTCTTCATTAGAAGTGAGGCCTAATTTTTACTGTCACAACTTCTTTATCTTGCTGAGAAAGAAACTGTGGAAAGCATTCATGTGAACCTTAGTTCTGAAAGCCAAATACTTACTTTAGTAATCCCTCATAAAATATCCCTTAGCAATTTCTCCACACAATAAGGAATGAAATATGACTATAATTTCATAGAAACTTAACAATGCTAATATTAGGGTGATTTCCAAAACAAAGACAACTGCATATATTCATAGATGTAGTCATTACAAAAGCAATGTTAATTTCCAAAAACCATCTTGCACTTTTTGGTACCTTTTCTTTACAGGTGAAAATGCTCAGAGACAACAGCAAAGAGAATCAATACCCAACTTTCAGTAGAAAAGTTCACAGAACATTTTTAAGCCAAAAATTTTAAAAAGGAGAGACTAATTAAAGCTTAGTAAATTTTTGAATATGTTATAATCAATTTATGCTCATTTAAGACAAATGCTCATTTTACTTTCTCTTTTAAAGTGAGTGCTGTGGCCCAACAAGTATTATGGAATTGTCTAATTGAAGATCCATCAACAGTTCTTCGACATTTTCTGGAAAAACTGACCATCAGCAATAGACAAGTAAATCTTCCTCCTTTGTGATACAGTTATATAATTAAGTGTGTGAATATTGTTAAAAGCAAAAAACGACTTTAGAGTGCTATGTATGCTATACTTATGTTTTCTAGTACATAGCCAATAAGTACTTTTTAAATGATGATGATGAGCAGTATTAACTTTGTTGTTTTGTATCAAAGATTTCCATTAACAGCTACATCCATATGTTTATGGTACATTGCTAGTGACCTAAGATACTGCAAGATTCCCAATCTTTTTTTTAAAAAAAACAAATCAATTTTACATACAATCCATATAATTCATCCAAAGTGTACAATCAATGGTATTTGGTATAGTCACATAGTTGTGCATTATATCACTTCAATCATTATTAGAGCATTTTCATTATTTCAATAATAATAAATAAAAAACAAACAAGAAAATTCTTCACCTCTCAAACTCTCTGTACTTCCCCTGCTGTACATAACTGCTGTTTCTGGCTATTCTTGTACATTTGTTTCTTTATTTTTAAGCAGTTTTATTGAGATTTGTTCACCTACCATACGAACTATCCAAAGTATGTAATCAATGGCTTTTAGTATAATTGCAATGTTGTGCATTTATCACCACTAAAAATTGTAGAACAATTTCATTACTCCAAAAACAAAAACTCCACACCTCTTAGTAGTCACTTCTCAATCCCTCTATCCTTCCCTAACCTTACATAACCACTAATCTAATTTCATCTTTATAAATTGATTTGTATTTACATTTCATATAAATGGAATCATATAATAATGTAGTACTTTATGTTTGATTTCTTTCACTTAGCATAATGGGTTTTTTGTCTGATATTAAACATCTTGTAATATTAACATGTATTGGTTCAATTTCAAAGAAAAATGGCCTTATAGATGCAGTTTTACCCATATTCATATTTCACATATGGTTTTACTGTGCTATACTGTTCCATGTTACATTTTTTAGCTTTCCTTTTAGTAATATACATGACCTTAGATGTTGCCGTTAAACCACTGTCATATCCATATTATAGTACTGCTAGTTACAAACATTTTATTGTGGTTTCACCTTTTCTATTCATTTCCAAAGATTAACACACATCCTTTTTTACCAATTCTGCACAAGTTATCCCTCAGCTTTCCATTCCCTACCCTCATTCTATCTGGTGATCTATATTCTAGTTTTTAACTCCAGGAGATTACACAATATATTTAGTTCATAATAGTGCAATCATACAGTATTTGTCCTTTTGTGTCTGGCTTGCTTCACTCAACATCAATCTTTTAAACAAAAATTAAATTCAGTATTATGTTATTTTAGTACTGGATACATTTATCAAATTCTGATTGCTTGGCAGTATGTGATGCATGTAGAGTGTAACAAAATATGTTGAAACTTTCCATGAAACAAAAATTAAATTAACTATACTACCCCATAAGATTACGCCAAATAAAAATAGTTTTCTGAGCAATGGCAAAATACACTGATGATTTAAAAGTATTTGTTCATTCTGTGTTCACAGGAGTATTAAATTTAGTTTCTGAAAGGGAGGATTAATTGCAGATATCTCAAGCTATCTTTTCTTGGCCTAGCTTGATCTCTTTGACTTGAAACCCATGAAGGAAAACTCTAAAGTTGTTTTGCTTAATGCTATAAGTTCTCATATATCCATCACACCTAGGCAGTGTTGATAACTAGGGTTGACTAAATATACAGCTGTTACATATAGACACAGTTTAAATTTTTATTTAAAGAGACAGTTGTCTGATGACTGCTCAGTGATATTATATGTAAGCTTATAGGAAAAAAAGTGTTACAGATGGTTTAAATACTATTTAACAAGTATCACTTATACTATTTTAAAATGTTGAATATAATTGAAATCAACCTGTAGGCAAAAGTAAAGAAAATCTCCCCCTACTTTTCTAAGAAGTTAATTTTATTTCCTAAAACATGGCAGTTGGGTGAAATAAAAATTCTTTTCTTCTTTCAGGATGAGTTAATGTACATGCTGCGTAAACTCCTCCTGAATATTGGAGACTTTCCTGCTCAGACATCCCACATTCTATTCAACTACTTGGTGAGTTTCAGTAGCCAGCAGGTTACAAGTGCTCATTTCCCAGTGGGAAACAGCAACATGGCAAAAAGGTCATAGGAAATTTTTTTTCAATAAATTTCCATTCACTATGTGACTGAAGGTGATTCGTGGCCACCTGAATTCACCACTTTTTACATTGGGAAGCCCCTGCTTGGCACAGTAGGTGTCAGTTTTCTGCTTTCTTTTATTTAGCATTACATGACTTCCTTGTGTTGGTCCTTAATTTTGGTTTTCTCTTGAGAAAAATTGTATGTCATTTTTAGTCATTTTCGCCCTTTTCCTATCTTGCAATTTAAAACACAGACACACAAACACGCAAAGGCAAATTTTGCCCTTGATGGAAGGTATTTGTGAATGTATTTTTCCATGGCAATTATCTATGCCCTAAATTGTCCTGTCAGCTCCTTCCTGAACCTTCCAGGATCTGCCAGTGTCTTATTCTCCTCCTTCCATCCCAACTGAATGTGCAGTTTGGGGCCCAGGCCTTGATGAATATTCTTTAAAATTGCTACTTAATCCAGCAGGCAAGATTAATGCCTGTGTTGGGAGAACGCCTCCTTTCTCCCTTACTGGCATCAGTCTTTAGCAGGTGAGGAAATAGAAAAGTTACCAATGTGCATCTGTAGCAGGGTGATGAATTTAACTCACACTAGTGGTAGTGTGATAGGCAGAGAATTTTCATGATTCCTTTCTCTAGTCTACAACTGATTTTTTCTTCCTCCTGAGTGCCCACCTGCTGGTTGACAGGAGGAAAAGTATAAAGTAATGTTCAATCCAGTTTTAAGTACAGATTGATACACAAATATAAGCAGTACCTTTGGGTAGTGTTAAATCTCTTGGATTAAAAAAAGTCTCTGGGAACTCTCCCCACCACTTTCTGCTCTAAGATCCCTATGGAATTGGAGAAAATATAGACTTTTCAATCCCCATTCTATCCTGGGTGTTTCCTTTAGCTCCTCTGTTTGTGAGACAATCCTCTTTGTCTGCTGGTCACTGGATGCCCTGTTAGCTAAAGTTGAAGTCCATGGCAGCTATCACCCAAGGCTGTATGCTCCCAACAGTGCTTACTGGAAGACCGCCAACATCCCGCTCCCTCTGATGCTGTGGACTCCTCTGAGTTGGCTGTGAGTTCCATATGACTCCCCTCGCTAGAGTCCAGCCCCTCTATGTCGATTCCATCTTGAAAGCTCTTGAGCCAAGCTTTCTACCTCTTCTGGGTCCCAGCTACACCACACACACATACGCACGTACACACACACACGCACATACAAAACAAAGGCAGATTGGGAAAGCCAAATTTCAGGGCCTCCCTTGATCTAAGTATGTGTCCTTCCAAGTTTACATTTTACACAGATTGGTACCAAAAGGCTCTGAGGTGAGCTCCAGTCACCCAAAAGGAAATAGAGACAAGAGTAGCCTCAGTATCACCCTCATTTACCCATGTACCTGCCTATTTTCTCGATCACTGTATAGGGAGAAATGCTTACCAGGACCATTGCTCTCTTCCATCTTTTGGCCCTGGGAAAAGAAAGAGATGGACATTTTACCTTTTGCCTTTCTGCTATACCCTCCCCTTCTATTGCCTTAGTGGTAGACATAAGTCCTCCCAGCTTGGTAATTGATAAGCTAATGGAGAAAAGGACTGGCAATATTTTGGCCTTGCTTTATAATCTTATTTTGTATAACAGAGACCATATAAGTTCTTCTCTGCCTTTGCATTTCCAATTCAAATTCTAATTTCCCCTAAACTTAGATCAGTGCTTTGGGTGGGCTAGAGAAAAAGTCTTGCTCTCAGAATGGCAAAACTGTGAAGGGAGAGTATTCTCTAAACCACTACCCTTAGGAAACATCTCAGGGAGCAGATGTGGCTCAGGCAGTTGGGCCTCCCACATGGGAGGTCCTGGGTTCAGTTCCTGATGCCTCCTAACAAAGACAAACAATAAGCAGACATTGAGCAAAATTAATGAGCAAGCAGACAAGGGAGGCATCTCGGGGAAAAAAAAATAATCATCTCTTCTTTCTAATGACTATTATAGATATATATGGTCAAATGTCAGGAACACAGGCCCATAACTTCCAGAGTCTTTAGGGTACATTTAGAAATAGCTGTTTGACTTAACCCAGTGATCTTCAAACTGGGGTATGAGCACCCTAGGTGTATTTGAAGGCTTCCAAAGAGGTTGGGTGCCCAGATAGTTTTAACCTTCAACTTACATATATGCTCTAAATCTTGAGGCATGCCTGCTTTCTCAATCACACTTCTGCTGCTATACAGGAGAAAGACCCACCCCCCTGCACCCATCCAGATATCACTGGGTTGCATTGATAGGCATGAAAAACAAAGAAATAATCTGAAGTATGGTATTAGTTTTAAGGAAACTTCCTTTAAGATTGATCCAAGGCACTTTAAAAATTTTTTATTTTTTAAAAGATACTTAGATTACATAAATGTTACACAAAAATTACAGGGATTCCCATGTTCCCCACCTCCTAAACCTCCCATAACCTCCCATATAAACATCTTTCATTAGTGTGGCACATCACCTGCAATGGATGTACACATCCTGGGGCTTTGCCACTAATCATGGACCATAGTTCACATTGTAGACCACACTCTCTCCCATACAGTTCTGCATGTTATATGCTGATGTAAAATGGCTTATATCTGTCATTGCAATGTCACTCAGGATAACTCCCAAGTCCCGAAAAAAACCCTGTATTACAATTGCTTTTCCTTCTCCCTGCCCCAAAAGCATCCAGTGGCCACTGGCTCCACATCAATGTTGTAATTTCTTCCATTGCTTGAATCACAATATGTCTACAACAGAATACCAGTAAGTCCACTCTAGTCCATAGCTCTTCCCCAATCCTGAGGATTCTGGGATGGTGACGTCCACTCCACCTCCAATTGAGAGGGGGCTTATATCCCATGGGGAAGATGGATGGAACTATCCTGCCTGCAGCTGCAGATGCTCTCCATTCCCTGGGATAGCCGTTGGCCACGATCATCTTCCCGCCAGTTGTTCTGGGTGATCCCAGTGAGCTGTAGAGTAGGTGTAACTCCACCGAGGTTCCAGGCCCAGCTGGCACATGGACAGTCCAAAGACTTGAGTCTCTGGATGTACACCTACAAACTCCAGCACCAAGTATAGGTTTAAATAGAAGGGACAGATGAACCATGTGCCATGAGTTGAGTCCAACTCTGTCTCTCAGGAGCACAAATTCTAAAGTAGGGCCCACTGGCAAGGCACCAAAATCCAGAGTTATCTGCCCTGACCATAGGGCCTGGGTGTACCCAGAGATTTAGGGTAATATCCACTTTGGAAGTCTATGAGACCCTCCTGAGATGTGCGTAAGCATTACCTCTGGGATGACCTCCAAACTCACTTTGAACTCATTTGTCTTTACCTTTTCCTCCTTTTATTTGAGGTCTTTTTCCAGTTGCATTGCTAGTTGGTGCTTGGTAGCAATCCCTCGGTACCAGGGAGGCTCATCCCTGGGAGTCATATCCCATACTGGGGGGAAGGTAATGCATTCATATGCTGAGTTTGGATTAGAGAGAGGCCACATTTGAGCAACAAAGAGGCTCTCAGGAGGCAACCCATGGGCACCCCATAACACTAGGCTACATTTCAATTTCAAGAGCAAAGACTCATAAATCTAGTCATCAATATCAAGGGCCCATCAGTGGATCATCCTCCTTTGCCAGTCACTGCCCCTGCACTTGGGAGACTGTTGGTCCTCCCTTAAAGAACATGGCAGAACTCTCCATTATGGGAAATCTGTATTCTCTCAGTTATTGTGTGAGTCTCCACCCACCGTGACAATGCCCCATGAACATTTGAACATTTTTATATACCTTATATGTATGCTCAGGTAAACTTCCTCCCATGCATCTCCCATCACTGACACCCCACACCACTGATCCTCCCCCACACTAGTTGTAACCCTTCTGTGATCCGAAGCTTCTTTAAAAATGAAGCCATTACAATAGCCAAATAAAATTAATAGGAAAATGAAACAATAATGATAAGTTTAAATATAAGAAATAAAATACATAAAAATGTTTTAAAAACTAAAAATACAATAAAATTAAAAGATTGGGATATTGAAAAAAAATGAAAAATATTTTTTAAAAATTTCTTTGACATTTTGCCTTTCATCACCGCAATATCTGGTGTCCTGTCTGTACCGTGGTACCTTCCCTCACTCATTCCCCAGTATCTCACTATTTTTCATTTTATTTTCAAAGAAGTTTTAGGTAACAGCAAAGTAACATACAGAATACAGGAGACTCTCATATAACCAACATCTTCCCACTTTCCTCCCTACCGTATTAATACCTTTTTATATGTGGATGGTACCTTTGTTATAACTGATATACAAATAGTGAAACATAGCTACTAAACATGGTCAATGGTTTACATTTTGGACCATACACTTTCATAAATTTTGATGATATTTATCATAAATTTTGATGATATTTACCATGTCCTGTGTCCGTCATTGTAAGATCATGTAGAATACTTCCACTGCCCACTAAAAACCCCCGTTTGATCTATTCTATTCCTCCTTCCCCCTCCCCTCGGGGCCCATGGCAGCCCCCTGGCTTCACTCCTTGGATGACAAGATTCATAGCTACACGCTACAAGACTCAGGTCTTGACACACTGGTTTTGTCCTCCCCTATTAGGAACCACCCATGCTCTCGAGAGACTCCTGCCTGTCTATTTGTGAACATATTGGTCCTTCCGAGGATGGGAGTCCCAACTCCTTCCCGCTCATTGTGTGGGTCTCCACCCACTGATACAACACATTATGCCAGAAAGATCACTCACACAGTCCCTAGAAGCCTGCTCCAGGTGCACCCTGTCCCGAATGTCCCCTCATCCAACACTCTAAACCAGTAACCCTTCCTTGTCATATTGCCATAAGAGCATTCCCAACTTTGTACTTTCAGCCACATCCCCGCAAATCCCCAGTGTACATCTGGTCCTTCTTCCAACCCTCCCCCCAGTACCCTGGACCTTCCAACCCACCCTTCTCAATCTACCCACCTGTCAAACCTGCACCACCCAACCCAATAATATCACTACCCTCCTGTCACATCCCTTCAATATGCAACTGCACACTTTTACCTTACTATAGATTACGTCTGTATGGGTGTTGAATCAAGGTACTTTTAACCCCCTTCCCACCTTTTCCTATCTTTTATACATTTCTGCTAGGGGTGAGGCTTGGCCCTCATTAAGGCATTCAGCATTCAGAACCACTGAAGCCGATTAGGTAATGACACTGATTCCCGATGTAACTATGAAGGTTTTCAGGACTACTATATTTTTCAAGAAACATTGGATATAACCCACAGAAAAAATGTTTACATTATTTGGTTCTGATTTTGCTGTGCATTTTTCAATAAGGTAGTTAAAATTTATTTCATCAAATTTGATGAAATGTATATTCCAATTATACTCAGTCCTCAACTTAATTCAATTTATATAATGTGTAACATATCCTACTTCCGATTTACAAAAAACAAATAGGAATGAGACATTTTAGATGTCAGCTTAAAAATGTGCAAAGGGGCACACCGTTTTCAAAATTATTTTAGAAACCCAGATGTCCATCAGTTGATGAATGGATAAACAAATTGTTGTATATACACATGATGGAATATTACACAGCTGTAAGAAGAAATGAAGTTGTGAAACATATGACAACATGGATGAACCTGGAGGACGTTATGTTGAGTGAAACAAGCCAGACACAAAAGACATGATTGTGCTATTATGAACTAAATATATTGTTATTTATAATAATTATTAACTCATAATTATTATATTAATTATTAACTCATGGAGCTAATAATTGGAATATAGGTCACCAAAAAATAGAATGAGGGTAGAGAATGGAAAACTGATGGTTAATCTGTGCAGAATTTGTAAAAAGGCTGTTTGTAAGTCTTTGGAAATGAATAGAAATGGTGAAAGCATATTATGGTTTTTGTAACTAGCAGAGCTATTATATGGGTATGACTGGTGGAAAGGGAAAGTCTAAGGTCATGTATGCTACTAGAAGAAAGGCTAAAAACTAACATGGGACTGTAGAAGATAGTTAAACCTCATGTAAAATACAAATATGGGTGATATTGCATATATAAGACTTTTTTACAAAATATAAATACAAATAAACTAGAGAGAAGGAAGCAGAATAACAGCTATATATGGCAGAGGAAGCATAGAGAGATTGAGAGATGTTGAGTTTTTTGTTTGTTTTCTATTTTTTATTACTAGTATTATTAGAATAATGAGACTGCTCTAAAACTGATTAAAGTGGTGTATGAATAACTATATGATTATACCGAATACCACTGATTGTACACTTTGGATGGATTTATGCTTTATTAATATGTATCAATAAAATTGATTTGTTAAAAAAAATTTTAGAAAACTCTCAAGCAAAAATTTCAGTCTACTGACATAGCCAAGCAGATTATTCTTAGGTTTAACTGTTAGATATAACCCAAACTGCAAATAATGTTTGGGGAAACGGCGTATACAGATTAATTTTGAATGGCCTATGTAACTGAGCTACCAAATGATCTGCAACCAGGAAAAATGATCTGCGTTCCTTTTAGAAATATAGAAAAATATACTGTAACTTGTTCTGGTCAGTTTTCCAGTTATTCCCTCTCCAGGTTCGTGCCATTAAAAGTGTTAGAGAAGAATTTGAACAGAGGATAAAAAGGCACAAAGGAATATTTAATTAAAAAATAAATAAAAGCCAAGGAAATGAGAACGTGAGCGCGAGGTTGTTGTGCCTTTGTGAACTCTTTCCATTCCATGACTTTTAGGTAGGATTAATCATGTACTTTGTGCGGACCCCCTGTGAATGGGGCATGGATGCCATTTCAGCCACTCTGACTTTCCTGTGGGAAGTGGTGGGTTACGTGGAGGGCCTCTTCTTCAAGGATCTCAAGCAGACGATGAAGAAGGAGCAGTGTGAGGTAAAGCTCCTGGTGACCGCTTCAATGCCAGGTAATCCACTACTGTTTTTGGATGACATGATAACTTTTTTTTTTTTAAGATTACAAATACCCTTTATAAAGACCAAGAGGCTCTTTCATTCATGAGAAAATTTGCAGAATTCTGACCCTGTAGCATGGAGTGCTTCAAAGGACTTTTGTTTAACGCAGTCTGAAGAAATACAATAGACCTTTTAAAAAGTCTGCAGTTGCCAGATTAAGAGGGAGATCCACGTGAATCAGTCCTTGAAGAGCTGCCAAGGTTGAAGATTTATTTAAGTCTATCACAGAGGGACGGCTGAACTGAAAGCCTTTTTGAGTGAAGTTTTGGCCCTGCAAGGGGAATAATACTGTTTGCATGGCATGGAACTCAGTCTTTTGTAAACTCAGTGAGAGACGGCTTTATGAAAAATTGGAAAAGAGAAGAGCAGAAAGAAAGAGAATTACAAAAGAACATGAAGTGTAGATACAGTTCCTTTTCACTTTGGAGAGTTTGTTTTTTCTTAAGATGAAAGTTTTGCCAAGTCCTTTGTCCTCAGGCAGTGACTAAGAAAATATGAAATGATCCAAGTATTGAAATAAAGAGAAAGACAAAATATGTATAGATGAGAGCATAGGTTCTGGCAACAATTAGAACCTATGTGCTAGAATCATAGCTCTGCCATTTGTTAGTTGTGTATCTAGCATTAGCTATAAAAAAATTTACATCACTTTTCAAAGCATCTTTTCCTCATGTGCAAAATAGGGATATAATTTATAGTTCATACTCATGAGGAATAAATGAGATTAAGTATGTAAAAAACTTGCTGTAGCACCTGACTCCTGGTAAGCATTCAATAAATGGTAGTTGTGTATTTATATGTTCTATAGACTAAATATCCAAAAATGTGGTCAGTTTTTTTTATAGCAAAGTAACTTATACCGTCATTCATATATTTAAAATAACTTGTTAAAACCCATGGTAAATCATAATATTCACAAAAACTTGTAATTAATGAACAAAACAGAATATATATTATCTCACCAGAAAAGGAGAATATATGAAAATGTAAATTTAAACTATACTTCAGGTCCTTGTTTTGGTTTTGTTAATTAATATCTGTTTATATTTTCCCAACGTTAGTTTCCTGGTCATCTCATTTGAAATACTTGTTGCAACGCTTGGGGTTTGAATTCTAACTCTCCACTAAATAATGTGCAACTCAACTTATGTCTGTTTTCCATTTGTAAAATGAAAACAATTATATCCATATCATAAGTTTCAATGAGATTTTAATGAGATTATGCATGTAAAAGACTTAGTATTCAGAACTACATAAATGGAAGCTATCATTTTTTAATAAGTGAAAATTTAAAAATATTGAATTACTGATAAAGAAGTGCTATTACTACAATACATGGCTCACATTAAGCACTTAATAAGAATAATTAAATCTACTTGATAATATTTTCATATTTTATGGTTTAAATACAAACCTTCCTGTAGTAGAAGTGAGTTTATAATGATTTTTACCTTCTATAGGTACCAAAACCTTGGTAGTTCATGGACAGAATGAGTGTGATATTCCAACCCAGTTACCAGTCCATGAAGACACTCAGTTTGAAGCCCTCTTGAAGGTAGGAATAATTTTTAATGGAGCTGAATTTCTAGACACAGGGTCTATGGTCACCTCACTGAACATACGTTTTAGAGTTACATGGCATTTTGTGACTTCAAATGACTAGTCTTCTAGAAACTGCTCCACTTTGTGTACTTACTTTATTTCTTGCATACTTGTTGCATAATTCTCCCCACTCTTATTAGTATTATAGCTCTACACTGAAGTAGGCAGAATCTTGCATATTTTCTCTAAACTGCAGCAGAAACTTGACCCTCTGGTGTGCATTTCTAACTCCTCTTAGAATGCTGTGAATTCCTGCTTAGGAACATCCTAAATCACTTGTGGTAGTTCTGAAGGTGCCCTGGGCTGCACACCGACAGCATTGGGACAAACTCTAGCTGTTGCCTAATGATCCATTCCAGGGCCTCTTTTTGTGGCATCTAAACTATGTAAGTCTTGGCTTGCCACTTGACACTGGCAAAAATAATTGGAGAAGCAGAAAATATATGCCTTATATAAGGGGAGACAAAAGAGTATTTTCTAATGGTTATGGCAATTATTCCTGTCAAAAGAAAAGCAATCCATAGCTATACTTGCCTACAAGAGTTTTAAGGTAAAGTAATAAACTAGGAAGGTGATTATTCTCCATTTATCTGAAGACTTTTCGTACTCTGATTTCCTGGAACACAGCTCTGGACCCAGACAAACAAAAAATTGTGTAAACTTTGAGTATTTTATTTCACTAGAAAGGATAGATCCTCACCTCAACATCTGCAGAGAACAGCTAAAGCTCCATGAAGCAAATTTCCAAAACTATTGCATTTTTCTACTCAGGTTGAACGGTAAGATGGTATGAAGGCAGACAGTGAGTTCAAACCCTGGATTTAACATGATCAGCGTGACCTGGATCAAACAATCACAACTCTCTAGGTCTCGGTTTCTTTTTCAACAGTTCTGGGACACTAGTGCAGGATACACAAGTTATCTACATGAAAGCACCAATCCAAGCATGTATTATATACTAAATGCTAAAAGAATTGTAGTTAATATTATTAATGTTGTTACCAAACATGCTTTTTTGCCCAATATTGAGACTGTTCACCACAACCTCAATCTGTTATAAGGTGTGAAGTTTTGGGCAAATTGTAAGCTCTTAAAAACATCTTTTTTTTTTTTAATTAGAAAAGTCATGAGCTTACAAAAGAATCATGCATAACATACAGGACTCCCGTACATCACCCCACCACCAACACCTTGCATTGTTGTGGAACATTTGTTACAAATTATGAAAGAACATCATCAAAATATTACTGTTAACTATAGTCTATAGCTTACATCTAGTGTATTTTTTCCATAAACCACCCTTTTATTAACACCATGTGTTAGTATTGTAAATGTGTTATAGTTCATGAGAGAACGTTCTCATATCTGTACTGTTAATCAGCCAATCATCCACCACAGGGTTCTCTGTGTTATATGGTCCCGTGCCTTGTACAATCCATCCAAAATGTACACTCAGTGGCTCTCATTTTCATCACAGAGTTGTGCACTCTTAGATATATCTTAAGTCTTAAGATATAAGATTTTAAATATAAATACTTTGAAAAACAATTTCCCACAAGCTTTCTGAGACTCTGATTTTGACATCAAAATAATGAAAATCACATTCAATAATGGCATGTACTTGTGTTTTTTAAATCGAGGTTCCTTAACAGCTGTTTATAGATGTTGAAATGCCACTCTGCCTCCGCAGTCCATCACTCAGACTGAATTATCGTTGTACATGATAATTGTATATCCTTGGCACTACAAGAGCAGCCTTTATATCAATTTTTATTATATCATTCTTTGAATAACTGTGTGTTTATATATAAACACTATACATACCCACAGATACATTTAAGTACACATGTAACATATAAAACATAAAATATAAATATATATTTATAATTTCATATGTATGTATAGTATAAAACCCTTGTAAGAAGTTCCTCATCTTGTTGATGTTTGTCACTTTCAGCATACCAACCACCTGACAAATAATATGCTCTCAATAAACATTTTTTAAATTTTCTTATAATTATTCTAGGAATGTCTGGAATTTTTTAATATCCCAGAATCCCAGTCGACACATTATTTTCTCATGGATAAACGATGGAACCTTATCCACTATAATAAGGTGAGACTGAGCAAATATGGCATGCCTATTGAGTGGTGTCGAAGTCATCATGCCTTTCCTGAGGGCAGTTTGTGCTCAGGGAGGCAGCATTGTTTAGAGGTTATGAGCATGGCCACTTGAATCACACCACCTTACTGCCGGTGGCTTTGGACTAGCTTCTTTACCCTTCTACCCTTCAGTTTTCTTGTCTATAAAATGAAGGTGATGATAATAGTATCTTTTATATAGTACAGTTATAATAAAAACTCGGCATTTTTATGCTCTTCTGATTCTCTTTCTAATTATGTTATATATATCACCATGTGACCTGATCTCATGAGCAAAACAACACCTCAAGAAGACCACTGATGTTACTTTACAATGACCCTCTTCTTCCAGAATGATCTTTTAGTCAATTGTCTTTGGCTCCTTTGCTGACAGAGCTTGGAAAGGGTGCTCAGCATGGATGATTTGAACTTTCCTGAGGAGGGTGTTTACCTCTTCTGGGCTTTTATAGAATTTGGAAGCATAAAGTAGTAAGAATCAAAACCAATGGAAAATAAATGAGCTTTTATTTGGCTGACCTTTAGGTGAAGAAGTGAGAGTATAAGTTCAGTTCTTTGAACTATTTTTTCTCTTTGTGTACTCCCACCTCAGACCTATGTTCGGGATATTTATCCTTTCCGGAGGTCCGTCTCTCCACAGCTGAACCTTGTACATATGCATCCAGAGAAGGGACAGGAGCTCATTCAGAAACAGGTGCCTGACCACTTGGGTTTTATTCTATGGTTTTGTCGTGTTGTTGGGTTAAATGATCTGTAAATGTGTTGCCAAACTTGGGACCCTGCAATTCCATTATGATTCTCTCTAGAGAGAAAGGATGGATGGGCCCTTGGCCAATAGATGGTTACCCTGTGTGTTAAGTTTTATAAATTGGATCATAATGTTAAGGTATTAAGGAACACTCATGGGAAGCAGATGTGACTCAAGCAATTGAGCTCCCACCTACCACATGGGAGGTCCTGGGTTAGGTTCCCAGTGCCTCCTGGAGAAGATGAGCACACAGTGAATGGACACAGAGAGCAGACAGTGAGCAGAGAACAATGGGGAGGGGATTAAATTTTTTAAAATTTTTAAAAAAGAAACACTCACCTGGAAAGCAACTCTGTGATTATTGGTTATAAACAACAGAAATAATCTAATTTGCATACCAGTTTCTCAATATAGTTTTTCATTTCACGTTTTTTTAAAAAACGGGATTGCAAGTCACATGATATAGATATTATAAAAAGGTTTCCCAGAGGTTCATACTAGCTGAAAAAAAGTTAAAAGGGCCAATATAATATGGCTAAAAAAATGCATTGAATTAAGAATCCAGAGATTTGGACTTGGTCCCAGCTCTGCCACTGACCAGTGATCTGACCTTGGGCAAGTTACTAACTCCTCTCAAAACAGGGAGAGATACAATCAAATGGTTGGACTTAGGTTTAATATTGAAGAGCAAAAGAATTTTCCCATATCTGGTCTCAAATCAGACTTGGAACTTACGGAAATTTACCATTTTGCATGTACAATACAGTTATAGTACACTATTCTAAAAATTTTTACCAATTTTAGTATTATATATGTATTGCATAGATTATCATTAGTAAAATCTCTAGACAAGAATTTCAGAATACTTTATCATTTCAAATTCTAATTTACAATCGAACTATCCAAAACACCATCATTACATGAATAAGACTGTCTTAGAACAAGACCACTTAAATAATTTAAAAAATATAGTCTTTATTATCCACTAAATTACATTTAAAGCAAATAAAATAATGAATGTGTTGTGAAGTATGTGTTGGGCAAAACTGTAAAATCTTAAATAAAAACACTTAAAAACCAATTTCCTGAAAGTTATCCTAGTCTCGGATTTTGACAGCAAAATAATTAAAACCATAATCAATAATGGCATTCACTAGCATGTTTTATTATCATGTTTAAGGATGTTTTAAAAGAATACCATAAAATAAGATCCTTACTCTCTTTACACCCCAAGTTGTAATCTCCAGTCTTCTGAGTACCTCAAGGAGATAATTATCAGGCCTATGGCTCTGGCTCTGAAGTTTCCTCAACAGCTGCCCAGTGCTTATGAACTTCTTAATCACACTCCCTTCCCACTCATCATCAAGAGAAAAGAAACAAAGAGAATGGCCCAAGAGTCCCAAGGCCATGCCATCTAAACTCAAGGCTGAAGAGACACCAATCTAGAATCCATAGGCTTTTATTATAAGACAGGTGTTTCTGTATCCCATTTCAGAGTCCTTTTGTAAGGAATGACAGGAAACAGCTTAAGGCATCACCGAAATGGTAGACACAATTGAAATTGACTGACTCCCAGTTGGAGAAGTACATTTTATGACATTCAAACAAATGGGCTCTATTTAACTTTGAACTATCTTGAAAAGACTTGCTTTTTGCTCCTCCAGCCTCCAAACTCCATAAGAAACCCTTCTCTCTGTGGAGACAGACAGAAACAGGAAGTAAGAATCAATTAAGTATTGCTGGCTCTATGTGATTAAGAAGAAAACATTTCTCCCTCTTTTTCACTTTTCCCACATTTCTTTTACCAGCCCATTTGCCATTAAATATTTTACTTTGATTTCTTCACTCTTCATAATCTCAAAGTTGCCGATGCTGATTTTTTTCCACTCCTGCTTTTGCTTTCCACTAGGTGTTCACTCGGAAGCTGGAGGAAGTAGGGCGGGTTTTGTTTCTTATCTCCCTTACCCAGAAGATCCCCACCGCCCACAAACAGTCCCACGTCTCCATGCTTCAGGAAGACCTCCTCCGACTGCCCTCGTTTCCTCGAAGTGCTATTGATGCCGAGTTTTCCCTCTTCAGCGATCCTCAAGGTATCAAGAAAACAGCCTCTCCTCTCTTGGGCTTCTTCCCACACCCTTGTTTTGTTTTCAGCCTGAGAGCATCTCAATCGGTGGAAGGCCCTAAGCTAGCGCTTAGAATTCCCTGTAGGCCGAGGAGGCGGCTGAGAACTTGCATTGCTAACAAGTTCCCAGGTGTTGCTGATACAGCTTGCTTTTCCAGGAACCACACTTTTGAGACCACTGCTTATCCTGAACAGCTGAAAGTAGTGTGGTGTTAGTAAAGGAGTAGACCAGGGGAAGAACTGGTATTTATATGAAGTTTAACCTACACTGACAGAGATCAGAATAGTGTTGACCTTGTTTGGAGGGGTCAGTTTATGAATTTCTGGGAAAAGGGCATTAGAGAAATTTATGGGGTGATGAAAATGGTCTATAAATTGATTGGAGTATTGGTTACATGAGTGTGTATTTTTGTCAAATTATACCTGGAAGAAAGAAAGAGGCAGAGAAAAAGGAAAGAGAAAGAAAGAAACCCAGATGTAAAACCTGGCTTTATTACTCAGCAATTAATTTGGGGCAATTTACCTAAGTTAGCATCCCTATACCCCAGCCTCCTTATCCAGAAGCTGCAGAGCTCTAGTGGAAAAAGTTCTACAACTTTTGGTAGAGAATTATTTGGAAGACTGAGGACTGCTGCCAGCCCTGTCATTTTCTAGCTGAATTATTTCTCTTAAAGCCACAGCTTATTCAGCAACAAAACACTGCAAATGTCTGCCCCATCTTGTCCACAGAGTTGAATCAAAGAGGTGCTGATGAAAGTCCTTGGGGAACTAGGAATTGTTATGCTAGTGCCAGGCAGTATTGTGCTGGAAAGCATTTTAGCAGTAGATCTTCACATCGCAGAGTCAGGACACGTGGAAAACAGCAGTGTCCTCGGGTTTGGTTGCCCTCTCACGCTGACAGCAATGGCGTGGGGTTAATCCTGTCTCCGCTGTTGCATGTTCTCACAGCTGGGAAGGAACTGTTTGGCCTTGACACTCTTCAGAAAAGCCTGTGGATCCAGCTCCTGGAGGAGATGTTCCTGGGCATGCCGAGCGAGTTTCCCTGGGGAGATGAAATCATGCTTTTCCTCAACGTTTTTAACGGGGCTCTGATCCTCCACCCGGAAGACAGCGCCCTCCTCAGGCAGTACGCAGCTACTGTCATCAACACAGCTGTGCACTTCAATCACCTCTTCTCTCTCAGCGGCTACCAGTGGATTCTTCCCACCATGCTGCAGGTGCCCAGAATCACTCTCTAGCCAGAAAATCAGCTGAAGCTTTGCTCATATCTAGCACTTCCATAAGACCTGTTGATGACCCAGTTATCAGCTTTTGTGACGGGGGCTGGGGGAGTGGGGGGGTGGGGGGGTGGGAACCAACTGAAATCCCCCTGTGAGTTTCCAAGAATTGACAATATTCCATTCTAGCCTGAGATCCCATAGGCCTGGAATATGCTTTCCCATTTGAGGCCAGTGGTTCTGGCCTCATCAGCATCACCTCGGTACTTGTTAAAAATGCATATTTTTGGTCCCTGTCTTAGACTTATTGAATCAGAAACTCTGGGGTTGGGGCCCAGCATTCTGTGTTTTAACAAGATCGACAGGTGCTTCTGACACCCTAGAAAGTTTGCAAACCACTGCTCTTTGGTCAAATGTTATGGCAAGTGCTCAGCTGCTGTTTTTCTCTGATCTGTATGTGAACAGAGATATTCATTGCTGTTAAATTTGATATAATGGGCTTGGAGGAGGTGGGTTTAGCAAAAATATTTCTGTTTACTCTTGTCTAATATGTATCTGACTCCATTCCAGGAATATTAAATGGACTCAGGGTGGGCCTGGGTACTCATCCTAGTTCTCTATTTTTACAGAAGTTTTAATATAAATTATGGATGTAATACATGCTTGTGCAGTGGAGCCTGCTCAATTTCTTCAGTGGCAAGAAATTGACCTTTCAGATCACCAGGGCTCTCTGAAATATTTTTAAATAGTTGCAGTTCTCTCTGATTTTGTAACTTCTTTACTGTCTACAGAATCAATAACTGCTCATTATAAAATTCAGAAAATAAAGTTTAAAGAAGAAAATAAAGATCACCTATAATCCTCCCTCCCAGATATAACCATTGTTTACATTTTTTCAAAGTCCTGGCATTCCATTATACACACACCTTTTTTGTTTTTTAAACAAAAGTGGAATGGTATCCTACTTTCATGTTCATAATCTTTTTTTTTTCATATAACTCTAAGAATATTATAGGCATCTTTTCATGTAGCTACATTTAGCTCTATTATCATCATTTCAAATAGCCACATATTATTCTACTGTATGCATGTACCATAATTCACTTAACCAACCCACATTTATGAATAAAATTGTTTCAAATCTTCCACTATTATAAACAACCTTGCAGCAGACCTTGCCTATACCGCTATGTAAATTTGCCCAATTCTTTCCATGAGATAAATTCCTAGTCACAAATTTCCTGGGAAAAAAAATGTATATTTAAATTTTTTAAGGTCCGTGTGTACATTACAAAATTGCTGTCTAGGAAGATTGTACCATTTTATACTCCCCTCAACACGTTTGTGAAATTAGCTACTTCCAATGATATAAATTTTAAAAGCAAACATAAACTTTGGTGTGCTGTTACGGTATTTTCTGAATATGTGACATTTTCCTCTAGGTGTACTCTGACTATGAAAGCAATCCCCAGTTGCGTCAAGCCATTGAATTTGCCTGTCATCAGTTCTATATTCTACACCGGAAGCCCTTTGTGCTGCAGTTGTTTGCTAGTGTGGCCCCTCTCCTGGAATTTCCTGTAAGTACACTCTCTTTCTTTAACCAATGGAATGTGACTGCCATAAATTTTTCCTCTTCAAGTAGACAAGCAGTTTTCTTGTGGCTGGCCTTCATCTCGGCCCCTAGGGTATAGATAGACCATCTCTTCAGATTTTGATATTCAGTTAATAAAAGGGATAGAAAGTAGAAAAAGATAAAAGGATTATTTCCCAATTCTCGTTCCTTTCTGTCACTATCTACCACTTACCCTGCTTTACTTTTCTTTTTCTTCAGTATATTTATCACCATCTCACATGTTATTGTTGTATTTGTCTCATTATTATGAATCTCTACCACATTTCACCAAGAGAATTTAAACTCAATGAAAGCAGGACCTTTGTCTGTGTTTTTTGTTTGTTGTTGTTATTTTGCTATAACCTCAGTCCACAGAATGGTACCTGGCACATAGTAGGAATTTAATGGGTATCCACTGCTTCAATGAATGAATCAAGGCCTTCTTAAATAGATTTGAAATGGCAAATATTTCTATTCGGGATATATATTATCAAATAGGATCTGTGAAATTCCCAAAGTTGTTAAAATAATCACATGCTCCCCAAACAATATATGTGAAATATTCAACCAATCCAGCATGGACATCTCCTTTGGGAACTCTGAGTTCTGACATTATGGCCAGAGGAACTATTGGCATAAACTTTTCCAGCAGTTCACATATTCCTCTGTTTCTATGAGTTAACACAAATAGCTGCTTTTGTGCTAGATTACCATTTAATAGAACCCTGAGAAGTCAGGTGCACTTTTCCAAAAATCATTCAACAGCATTGGTAGATGCAGAGTTATATAAGCAGAATACCAAGTAGACGTTGTTTTAATTGTTGGTAATAGTGTTTATGAAATTTGAATTTCTGGTCTAACCATATTTGAACTGAGGTGGAAATCATAAATTTAAATTGCTTTTCTTTGTACAGGATGCTGCCAAAAATGGGCCTAGCAAAGGCGTGTCAGCTCAGTGCCTCTTTGACTTGCTGCAGTCTCTGGAGGGAGAGACCACCGATATATTAGACATCTTAGAGCTGGTTAAAGCTGAGAAGCCTCTTAAGTCATTAGGTAAAAGCAAAACTCCCATGGCATTCTTTTTCTCATTGCAGTTTTTTTTTTTTTTTTTTAATTAACTATTTATTGAATATTTTAAACTACATTAAACAACAAAAATAAATAGACAGGGGTATAACTTAAATAAAGACATTTTTCTATCTCCTCTTTTTCTTAAATTTCTTAAGGATCCTAAAGAGTAAGGAATTCTCTGTCATGAAAATTGTATTAAAATGATGTTGGATAGAACACTGTTCTAGCACTGCAGTTTTCAGAAAAATGTGTTATCCTGGGCAATTCTAAGGGAATAATTCAAAATAATTGTTTATTATAATGGAACATGTAGGGCTACAGGTAATTCAAAAACAACGCCTCATGTTTTACCTCAGAACATCTGAATATCCTTCAGTGACTTCTAGTGGGCAGGATTTTTTACAACCACTCCTGCAAAAATGCTCTTATTCAAAGGCAGTAAACAGAATTTTTACCCCCTTTAGATGAAAAATAGAGAGTTTTTACCGTTTAGGAATAAAATCTAAAAAAGAAATAGCTACAAAATATAACTGGGAAAAACTGTTAGGAGTGATAAGTTCTTCTTTTTTTTTTTTTTTTAAGGGTTTTTTTTTTTTTTTTAGATTTTTATTTATTTATTCATTTATCTCCCCCTTGCTGCTCGTGCTCACTGGGCCAGCCAACCACGCCGCGTGGGCGGGCCCGCCCTCACCAGGAGGCCCTGGGAACCAAACCCGGGGCCTCCCATATGGTAAACGGGAGCCCCACTGATTGAGCCACAGCCGCTTCCCGATAAGTTCTTCTTTATCCCTGGTAGAATCCATTCTGATTTTGCGCCTTGATCTTTTATCCCTTCAGATTTCTGCTATGGAAACGAAGACCTGACATTCTCTATCAGTGAAGCCATAAAGCTCTGTGTCACTGTGGTGGCGTATGCTCCTGAATCCTTCAGAAGGTAAAGGCAGCCCTTTGTTCTGTGTCTTGTGATGAGTAAATATGGCAAAAGAAAGAAAACTGAATGAATGCAAAGTTTATATTTGGTAATAGTAGCCTGTAATGTTAATGTTCAAGCAAGTAAGTTTTTGAAGGTAAATTTAGGAAACTTGTCATAGCAGAAGTTCTGGAAAATGTAGTGAATTCTCAGTAATTGGAAATACCATAATTTGGAATTTGTGCAGTGGCTAAGACATTTAGTCTTGTTTAGAAAATATTTTCCTTACATGTAGTACAAATGATTAGCAAGCAAGATTTCATAACAGACATTTAAACTATTTAAGAAGACTCTTTCAAAGATCAGTAAGAACTCCTGTCACACAAAAAGCATTGAGCCAAGGGCAAGGAATCATGTGGAGGGTGTCATCCCGATTCCAGGATGCTGGCTCTAGTCTGATATATAAGCTGATGTATGAAATTAGAATAGGCCTTCTCAAGGAAGAGAAGGTAATTCAAATGGATTATGGATAACCCCCTTTTATGCAATGCACATCCTTAAAAATATTATAATAGAGTTGCATTCCTTTTAGTATGTTTCATAATTCTGGCTTAGCTAACCCTTTGGCTTTCTCCCCACTTATATTAGTGTTAGGAAATCTCTTTCTCTACTTCTGAAATACCTTAATCTTTTCTTACAATACCTAATCCAGAAATAAGACATTTACCAGATTTTATGCTACCATATCCTTGGTATATCTTTCTATATATCTGTGTCTAACTTAGTGCTCTGTGGCATGGAAGATAGAACAGTAAACATTTATGCAATAAATTAATCAGACAACAGCCAATTCTTTCAATTTTCCTGCTATTTCTCCCCTCTGTAAATCCTTCCCAGAAGTCCTTTTAGATCAGAAAATAGTTTGAAAAAAAAAAAAATCAAGATTGGCAGTAAACATTTCATTGCTTTTTCTACTTTCTGTAACTTTTGAGTGAAGGAGGGACTGATACGTTTTTCCAGGTTATTGCTCCTCTATTGAGACTTACACATGTAGTTAGATTAGCATTTTTCTGAAATAGATTTTCGCTTCTCTTGGCTCTCCTTACTCAGATAAGCAGATGGTCTGTCCATGTTCTTGGGTTGAGGGTGTAACGCTGACTCAAGTTCAACGTGAAAAGGAACATGACTTGTGATTCTCTTGGTTAGGAGGGCCAGAGAGCCAGCACCTGCCCATTCAGGTCAGTCTAGTTCCAACCTATTAGTCAAGCCTAACCTGGGACATCTGTAGATCTTAATTTGTGGAACATTGGTAGAAAAATAAAATTGGTCTGAAAGTAAAAGGTAGTAAGCTACTTGGGATGTAAAGGTTACTTGGAATTTACACATTTATGGATTATTCCAAATTCTGAATTCCCTCTGTATGATTACGGTCTCCTTATCATCCATTTCTCACATTCCCATAGTCTTCCTTAAACTTTTGGTTTTCAGTTGGAATAGAAAATGTTGACCCCATTTTTGTGGCTATACTATTTTAAACCAGTGGACATTTTGTCTCCATAGTTTTGACCCCAATAATATTTTTAATCTGACTTTATGAATACAAACATTTTAATCAAAATTGTACTGAAAGTGATAAATTTTTATTAAGGAAGAATTTTTTAAAGTTAATTTCATTATGCCAGTTTAATTCCTTGATCAGTCATTTTATGTTGTAGATAAGCTACTTTCAACTTTTCCCTTTTTTTTTTTTTTTTTTTAAGATTTTATTTATTTATTCATCCATCCCCCCCTTGCTGCTTGTGCTCGCTGGGTCAGCTAACCACGCCGCGCGGGCGGGCCTGCCCCCACCAGGAGGCCCCAGGAACCGAACCCGGGGCCTCCCATATGGTAAACGGGAGCCCCACTGATTGAGCCACAGCCGCTTCCCCCCTTTTCTTTTTTTATCTAAGTTATTTTCATTGCAATCACTTCCTTTCCATTGTAAAATTTATAATAAAGATTAAATTCATTGATTAGATTTTTGGAGGATTTGTTTTATTTTGGTCTATATCAAACTTTGCCAATTAGAGTTTCTGCCATTTTGAGCTTTTGTATTTCGCTTTTTGATCATTATTTCTACCAATTTTCTCAAGCCAAATTTCAATGTTGCTCACATATGTAGTTCCTGAAATAGAGCAACTTAGTCATCAATAACAAACTTAGTGGTGTTTTAGCTATTGTCAGTTTGTTTTATACTGAACAATTCTTTCAGAATATTTATTATGAATTGGATAAAAGACTGGATGTTTGTATTTATTTTTTAAGTCTTTAATGGATTTTACTCCATGTAAAAAATCCTAAGCAACTCTCAACTTGTCAGCTATTCCAAGATCGCTTTATTATTCAGGATTAAACTTATAATGCAATAGTTTTATAGTCTTCCATCACTTGCATAACCAAATTATAGGGTCAAAACATCCTGCTCACCTGCATGGTGACCTCTGCCCAACTCCACAATACACGTCCCCATCCCCCAGCTACAAATAGTCTCTTTTGACTCAGCTCCCTTAGCAATTTATTTTGTAGTATTTCTTATGATATTTGTTGATCAGTTGTCTCGAGGTGCTGAGTGTGAAGTTGCCTCACCCTATTCTGCCAGCGTGTGCAAGCAGGTGCGTAAGTGAGCCTTCTCCGGCAGACTCGTGTGATCACAGTGCCCCTCGGTAGGGGTCTTGTCACAGATGTCAGTTACGATGGCTGTGAGGGGCTGGGTCCGCTGCTGGGACAGCCAAGCAGGTGCAGCATCTCCATGGAGCCGTCAAGGAGCCCATCCAGGATGCCATGTTGCATTTACTCATCATGGCTCCTCAGGCTTCTCTTGGCTCCAACAATTTCTCAGACTTTCCTTGTTTTTGATGACCTCGATGTACTAGGAGCTCAGGAAGTTTATGAAGTTGCATGTTGAGACTGGAATGACACACTGATCTGCTGAATTGTGGGGAAGTCGATCTTCTGTCCTACCCATACTCCTCTTCTTCCTCCCCTTCCTCTTTTTCCCTAATTTATCTTTCCAGTAGCAATGCAAAAGCTGCTGCAATTCAAACTTCAGTGAAAAAAATGACTGGTTTTCTCTTGGGAGAAACTGAGAGAAAGCAAATGTGTATGTGTGTGGGTGTGTATCTTTTTAATTCGGTGCTGAAACCTTCTCATCTTATCCTTCAAATAGGTTGAATGAAACCCACTAAGGACTGGAAATCTGTTCTGACTATGGTCTCTGGGTTGTATGTAACTATTATGACTTTGCGAACTTCTACATTAATATTCATTGTTAAAATGCTATGGGGGGGTAGTTATTGCTTGATGGGTACAGAGTTTCTGTTAGGGGCAATTAAAACGTTTTGGTAATAGATGGTGGTGATGGAAGCACACTATTGTAAATGTAATTAATGCTCCTGAATTGTATGCTCAAATATGGTTAAAATGGCAAATTTTATGTTATAGATGTATGTTACGCCAATAAAAAATTTTAATGCTGTGAAAAAAAAAGAAAGAAACCCCATGAGAAAATGCATGATTGATTCTTGCCACAACCTCTGCTCTAAATCGCTCCTCTGCTTCCCAGAGCTGAATATCATAGCCATCTTGAGTACCAGATTTATTCTTCCCCAGTAACTCCTGAAACCATGCCAGTCCTAAGAGTTGGAAGTCTCCGAGGGGGCACAATGAATAGCCACCCCTACTTTCTGGTCTGCAATCCAAAAACATTAAGAAAGATAAGGATTAAGGCAGAAGGGAGATTGAAATATTGCCTTTATAACTGATAAAGACTAAATAGAAAGATAGAGCTCAAAACAGAATTGACCTGAAAACTCATGGCATGGAAGAAAGAAGTCTTACTCTGCTGTCAAGCTCTTCTAGGAAGAAGGAAGGAGCCAAGCTGATTACACCCAGTGTATATTTATAAATTTGCCATTCAGTTAGTTTATCCATTCCCCAAAACTGAATGAATGACCTGGCAGAGAGTGGCAGTGGCCAGAGGTAATATTAATTGAGCTCTCTCAACTGTGAGAAAGCATGAGGAGTAAGAAGTGATCCTGACACTCCCAGGTTTTTGTTGTCTTAAACAGTAGGGATTAAACTTTGGACCAGGGATTAACCAGTGATGTAGCTGTGGCCTTGAGGAGAGCAAATACCATTCTAAATTGATGGTCCTGCTCCCACTTTCCTTAGGCTCTTTTTCCCATAAAGAGGTTCTAGAATGGATCAAAACTATGGCATTGTTAACTCAAGCCCACCTACTACCTGAGTTTTAAAATTTACTCTGTTGTATTTTCCAAACTGGGAATATCCAGCTACATTCTTCAGTAGGGTGTATCAGAGATTCTGCAGTGAGATTAAGTGACAACATTAAGACACTGCAATAATCAAATTCATAAAGATTCTCCAATAATAAAATGCCAGCAATATCGAGAACCAACCCCAAAATTTGATTTTAAAATACTCTCATTATCAAATTCATGACAAGACATGAAATTCTATTTCAAGTTAATATCCAAATACATTGAAGTTAAAAGCCAAGGTCCAATATTGTTAAGTTAAATTAAAATTTAAAACCAATCCTCCCTAATTTCCTGTTCTGTTCAATTTAAGCCAGAGGAGTTCTTGATGCCTTGTTTCTAAAACAGCTGCTATTTAGGCTATCTCTCACAAGAGTAAGTAAAATTCTTACAGGACTTCAGCATTTGTAATACTAAGTCCTTGTTGTGCTTAAATTATTTTTAAATAAATGTACTTTAAAGTATAGCATGCCTACAAAATATTTTTAAAATCATAATTGTACAGTTTGATGAATGTTCATTAAACTACTACTTATTAACTACTACTTAGATCAAAAAATTAAATAGAGGAACCACTATCCTGATTTCTAACACATAAAGTAGCTTTGCCTGTTTCTGAACTCTATTTAAATTAACTAATATGGTAGGTTTTCTTTAGTGTCTGACTTCTGTTACTCAGTATAATTTCATGAGATTCATCCATATAATCGTGTATAGCAGTAGTTTGTTCTTTTTCATTCCTCTAATATTTCATTGTATGACTATACCATAATTTGTTTATCACTTCTCTTGCTGATAGACATGTTTATTTTTTCCAGTTTGGAGCTATTACCAATAATTCTGCAATGAAAATTACTATATAAGTCTTTGTACACACATATGCATGCATTTCTGTAGGTGGAAATTCTGTGCTAGGTCTTGGAGTAGGTATATGTTTTGCTTTAGTAGATCCTATGAGAAAGTTTTCCAAAGTGATTTTATCAGTTTTCATTCCCACCAGCAGTATATAGGTGTTCCATTTACTCTACAGTCTTACCAATATTTAATATTATCAGTCTTTTTATTTTAGTCATTTTACTAGTTGTAGTGGTATCTCATTGTGATTGTAATTTCCATGTCCTGCTCACAAATCAAAAGATTTAAGAAGGTTTTTATGTGCTTATTGGAATTGGATATCTACTTTTTCAAAGTGCCTGTTAAAGTCCTTTGCCAAAATGAGGTTAATCCATCTTTCTATTTGATATGGAGGATTTGTTTGGATAGTCTGGATATAAAGCCTTTGTAGCTTATATGGAGTGGTATGCAAGAAAGTGCTTAACACTTTCTTGGGCGCCCTGATGTGTAGCATCCATGTAAATATTCCCATCGTGACTGAATAATGTTACTAGCATGACATCCTGAACATGGAATTGGGAAGAGTTGTGTACCAAAGGCTCTCTTGGCCCAGTATGTGCCACTCCAGCATACCACTGATTATATATGTGTTTTAAATAACATCTCTTATTCTATCTATGGCTTGTAATTTTACTCCCCTAATATTGCCTTTCAATGATTTTAATGTAATCCAATGCATCAATATTTTCCTTTATTTTAGTATATTCTGCATCCTGTTAAGATGTATCAGCAAACACAGAATTACAAATATATCCCCCTTATATTATCTTCTAGATGCTTTATAGTTTTTACTTTCACATTTAGATTAACAATCCGTCTGGAATTGATTTTTTTTTTCTCACATAAATAAGTAAATTGTAATATTTTAAATAATGATAAATACCAAGGAAAAAATAAGGTAGAGTTAAAATATATTTGAATGGTTGAAGTTTTAGCTTGGGTGGATAGGTAAAGCCTCACTGGAATGTAACTCTGTTTCCAAAATATTTTATGATGGAAAATTTTAAACATAGTTAAATATTGAAGGAATTGTTTAGCGAATGCCATAAACTCACCATCTAGATTTTATAACATTTTTCCATATTTGCTCTATCACTTATCTATCCATCTCAGCATCATCCATCAATCCATTTCATTTTTTTATAACATTTCAAAGTAAGTTGCAGATGTCAAACATGCCAACTATAAAGAGCTGTACATGTCTGCCCTGAGCAGAGTCTGAAGTCACTGGAGGAGTGCTGCGAAGCCACATCCTCAATGCCTGCAGGGCCTCCCACAAAGGGGGTTGGAGTAGGTTACTTTGTATACCGGAAAATGTCTATTTTTGATGCAGAAAAGCGGGTTGTGGAGGTTTAAGCTTGTTTCTTAGAGTCCTGCCTTTTCCAGGTGGAATTGATTGTGCATATGTTTAATGTAAAGGTCAGGTTTTCATTTCCCATACGGATCTCCAGTAGACCCAGCACCATTTATGGAAAAGACTCACTTTACCCCATTGCATTGCAGTGTCATCTTTGGCATAAATCAAGTGTCTGTGTGTTTGTTTCTGGACTCCTTATTCTGATATATATATATTTGTCTATCTTTGCACCAATATCATAATATATCTTAGTTATTATGGTTTTATAAGAAGTCTGATACCTGGTAGAATAAGTACTCCAACTTTGTTCTTCAAGATTTTCTTCACTATTATTGGTCCTTTAAGTTTCCATTTAAATTTTATAATACATTTGTTAATATCCACAAAATAAATCTGCTGGAATTTTGATTGGGATTTCGTTGAACCTATATATCAAATTGGGAACAAGTGACATCATTATAGTATTGAATGTTCTAAATTATAAACATGACATAGTCCTCCATTTATTTAGGTCTTTTTAAATTTTCTCAGATGTCATTTAAATTTTTTAATTTCATTTACTAATTGTTCTTTGTGTTAGAAATACATTTGACTTTGTATCCAGTTACCTTGCTAAAGTCACTTATTAGTTCTAATGTTCTATCACTAGATCAGTATGGGTTTTTTGTTTAAATAATAATGTCATCTGCAAGTCAAAACATTTTGGTTTCAACCTTTCTAATCCTTATACCTGTTATTCCTTCCTCTGCCCTTAATGTGCTGGCTAGAACTTTTAATCCAAAATAGAACAAATTTGATCATAGTGGGCCTCCTTGTCCCAACTTTTAAAGAGGAAAACTTCCAATATTTCATCATTTAGAATACTTACTATGGAATTTTGATGTAATCAACTTTGTAAGATTAAGGAAATTCCTTTCTGTTCTTAGTTTACTATGAGTTTTGTTATGAATGGTTAATCAATGTTACCAAATGTTCTTCTGCAGCTATTGAGGAGATTATTTGTATCCTTTATTTTGTAAATGTGGTAGCTTATAATGATTGATTTTCAGAGTTAAAACATTTCTACATTCCTAGAATAAACCCAAATTAGTTGTGATATATCATTTTTAGGTGTTGCTGGTTTTGGTTTGCTAATATTTTGTTTAACATTTTTACAGCTATGTTAGTGAGAGAGCTTTGTCTGTCTCTTCTTTTCCTTTTTTATCTTCTCTAATGAAGTTTACCAGAATTGCAGTGAATTTAAGAGTACAAAAGATATTCTAGGCAGCCCTATGTCATTTAAGATAAACCAATATCAGGATACTTCTGCACAAAAGTTGCATGAACTTAAACTAACAAAACGCCTTGTTTAGCCACTGTATTAGCAACACAATAGTAAATTTTTTAGCATGTTTATTTGTAATCCTCCATTCTTATAAGATCCTTGTCAGGATTCAGTTAAATGAGATGGGAAGTGTTTCTTCCTTTGTTCTTTTCCTTTTTTATTTCTTCTATTCTCTGTAGGGGGCTGTTTCAGATTAGCAATAAAATTTTCCAAAATACTGGGTAGAATTCACACTAAAAATGTGAGTACTATAGTTTTCTTTGTGGGAAAGCTTTTATTTATAACTCTCTATCCTTGTGCTAGTTTTGGTAAGTCATATTTTTCTAAGAATTTACCTGTTTTATCAAAGTATTTAAATTTATCGGCATAAATTTGCCCTTGATATCCTTTTATTATTTTTAACAACTATAGGTTCTGTATGATGTTTACCTTTTTATTTCTGATATTAAGAATTGTTGCTTTCTCTCTTTTTCAATTGCTCTGTCTCTCCAATGTTCTATGAATTTTATTCCTCTTCTCAAATGACCAGCTTTATTTGGCATTGTTGATTTTCACTATTGTAGGCTTATTTTAATTATTTTTCCACTATGACCTTTATTATAGTCTGCCTTCTACTTTCTTCACGTTTAATTTGTTGTTTTCTAAAGTATTTATGTGGGTTTGATTGTTCATTGATTTACAGTCACTTTTATTTTCTTATCTATACATTTTAGAATATAAAGTTTCCTTTAAGCACTGAGTTAGCTACCCTTACTGTTTGTTTTGTTTCTGTCAGTTACTGACAGAGAAGCATTAAAATTTCCAAATGTTTGCAGAATTGTTGACTTCTTTTTGTTCTGTCAGTTTTTGCTCTATGCATTTGAGGCTATATTAATAAATACATAATATTTAGAATTATTATATATTCCTAGTGGTTTAACCCTTTTATAATTAGTAAATTTCCATCTGTAACTCTAGAAATGCTTCTTGCCTTAGTCTATTTTGTCCAACATTAGTATAGTTGCAGCAGCTATCTTTTGGTAAATTCTTGCACTTTTCCCTTCAAATTTTGTATATCCTTATATTTAACATGCAGCTCTTATGAGCAGAATATAATTGAGGTCTGTTTTATTATCCAATCAATTCATAATCTTTGTCTTATTTTTGGAGTATTAACTGTTTAATATAATTAATGATATTTTGAGGTTTAATTCTAACATCTTTACTATTTGCCCTGCTAATTTTCATTGTTTTCTTTTTTTATTTCTTTTTGATTAACCGATTATTTTTATCAGTCCACTTTTGTTCTTTATTAGTTTATTTTGCACTCTTTTTAGTGCTTAAAACTTGCATTATAAGTATCTAATATAATTTTATCACATTCCCGTCAATTCCGTGACCTTAGAACACTAACTCTTTTTTACTTCCCTTCAGCCATTTTTGCTAATGCTGTCATGTCCTACATGTATTTCAAACCCGTTAGACATGATTATTATTGTTTATATCATCAGTAATTGTTGATACTTACCTACTTATTTACCCTTTCCATTTTTCTTTACTCTTTCCAGAATCCTCATGCTTCTATATGCAATAATTTTCCTTATGCTTGAAAAATTCCCACATATTTAATAGTTTATTGCAGATCTGCTTACAATAAATTCTATAATTTTACTGGCTGTGACATTTTATTTTGCTTACTTTTGAAAGATGTTTTCTCTTAGCATAAAGGTCCATACTGGCAAAAAAAAAATTAGCAATTTTAAGAAGACAATGCATTGTCTAATGACTTCCATCTTTTAGTTGAAAATCAGTTGTAAGGCATTACACATTTAAAATTAATGTTTTTTTCTCTCTAGAGGCTTTTAAAACTTTCTCTTTGCCTTGGGTTTTCAGGAATTTGACTCTGATTGCCTAGTTTTGACATTCATTGTGTTTCTATGTTTTGGGAATCAGAGTACTTCTTGAATATGAAGCTTGATAGCTTTCAAGAATTTTAGAAAATTTACCACCAGTATCTATTCAAATTTGCTTCTGTCCTATTTTCTTTCTTCTTTCCTTCTAGCACTACATTTACACATATAACTGGCCTTTTTGCCATTCTCTATATGTCTCTTAGAGGCTCTTTTCTGTAATTTTCATCAGTTTTTCCTCTGTGCTTCTGTCTAGATATTTTCTATTGATCTTTCTTCCAGTTCACAGTCATCTCTTCCTCTGTCTAATCTACTGTTAAACTCATCTCTTGAGTACTTAGTTTTAACTACTACACTTTTCAGTTCTAGAATTTCCAATGAATTCTTTTATAGCTTTCACAGTTTTGATGAAATTCTCCATTTTGTCATCTACTTCATTCAGCACTTTAATTGTAGTTACTTTAAAGTCTGTCTGATAACTTCAATGTTTAGAGCACTTGTGGCTCTGTTTCTGTCAACTATTCTTTTCCTTGGGTTTTGACCATTTGATTCTGGCATGACTGGTAATTTTTGAATACTGTCGATTGTATGGGGAAAAAATTAGAGCTAATTTAAGGTTCTGGCTGATTTTATCTTCCTCCATGAAGGATTTATTTTTCCTGTTTGACAGACACTTAGGGTAGGGGCCTTGGATTTATTTGTTTATTGTTGAGTTTTAGTCTCTGTAAGGGCTGTTCTATTTCACACTCATTGGGATGTAGACCTTCCATGGACCTATATCTCCTTGGAGTATCCTAAGCTAGAATCTGTCTTTCCTCAGATTACAGATCTGAAAATTTTTAGAGATGCCTGAAAATTCTGCCTGGCTTCCCAGCTTTTAGCTGACACTTCTACTTGGCTTTGGCCTTAATCCCTTGGCCTTACACAATTTAAAAATTAGCAAATGCGTGCAGTAGAAAAGTGCTGCATAATATCTGGCTCAAATGGAAAAGCTTCCTTTTGCCCCAGAATCCTGGTACCTGCAAAAGATAACTGTAATCCTTGGCATCTTCACAAATACTTCACAAATATATTTTTTTAGATTTTGTCCAGGGTTCCAAGTGAGAAAGTTATTGAAATAAACAAAACAGACTTTTTGGCTCACTTTTTATTTTTTGTTTTGGTTTGTTTTTAGATGGTACTTTTATATGATCTAATAATAACTGTTGATGAAATGTTGTTTTTTAGTATCCCTGTATTTAGAATCCCTGTTGAACACTGTAAGATGAAGAATATGTGATAAATGTATCTGTTTGTTCATTTCTTCATCCAACAAGTGTCTTACACTCTGGGCAATAGCACTTGGCATGTTGGATCACTGTTAGAAAATGGTTTTGGGGCCAGCTTTTAACGACATTACTGGCTGGAGAGAAAGGGCATGGTGTTCACACAATTCCAAGTGTCCAGCCTACACTCATGGACACCTGAGCCCCAGTAGGGACTACCAAGGCCAGTGGGCAGAGTCCTGGCACTGAGAGGCCCTTGGGCAGAAGTGGGATAACAGAGAGGCAGAAATCAGATGGGTCGCAGCCAGGCTGAAGAGGTTCCTGTCGCTACCCGCCACTTAGCAGCTGGTCACCAATCCATCTTGCAGCAACCAGCCCACGCTGGTTCCAGATGTAAGCTGGGCTGGCAATGAGTCAGGTACAGAAGTGAACTGAACTTAGTCCTGACTTCAGGGAGCTTCCAGCATCATTAGGTAGGGTATTGAAGTTGAAATTTGCCTGTAAATTGCGTGGTCATAGAGAGAATCTCAGGACTCTGGGGGGCCCTGACCCAAACCTGGGCCAAGGAAGCCTTCCTACCCCTACTGGAGTATGGAGGAAGGTGGAGGCAATGGGTGTGCCAGGCAGAGGGACCCACTTGTTTGACTCACTTTTCAAGATGTCAAAGAGATAGTAGAGTACAAAGGAGTTTCACAAATCTGTCCCCATGCCCACCAAATTCTGAAAATTGCCTTTTCCTGCTTGTAGAGCACTTACCCCAGCCAAAAGTATATGAATAAAAACTAGTACTCAATATTGATAAAGACCATAGCAAAAACTCAGTGGTATCTGTAGGAAGAATGGATCAAAGAAAATCTCAGTTTCATGATCTCCAGGATATTAGCCAGTCAGTGTCTGTTTTCTGGGATCCACAACTTGTAAACTTAAATTCACTTGGGGGAAATCTCCCAACAAAAGGTTTATGCTGGTCTTACACATTTACAGTTTTGGAGGGGAAAATCCACCCTTGCATAATAAGTACTTAATTTCCCTCTTCCCTTTGAGCTGAAGTTTCTAACATCCCAATCCTACATTGACTGTGGGCTGTAACTTCTAAATGTGTTCACTCACTAGAGAAAGCAGGCATTTTCAGACCTGCCTCAGAAAAGCTGTTTCCATTGTCACTTGGTATAAAGTTACCTAAGCTTTAGGAAGCCAACCTCCTTGGGAAGGATTTTATATTGTTTCAAATTTGTTTCAGCTGGAAAAATCACTCTCAGCAAATTGCTGAACTGAAGTTTTGTTGATGATTCTGAGGCCTGTGCCCCTAGACGGAGGAGAACTCTACCTACTGTCAGTCTGTTGTTCTTTCAACCATTTGAAACCTGGCTACTTTCCCTGGTTAAATAGCATACTCCCTGAAGGCAAGATTCATTACCTTTTAGCTGATGCTCAAGTAGTTAATCAATTACTGTTGGTTAACATTTCCGGCAGCTTTCACTACACTTGATTTGGAATGGAAAGGGGGCTCAGAATTCATCATCTCTGTAGAGGCTTTTCATTTTTCCAAGATCCTAAATATGGCACAACCACAAAAGTGAAATGTAAAATATGACTTGGTTTTCTCTCTGTTCCTTAAAGTCTTCAGATGCTGATGGTTTTGGAAGCTTTGGTCCCATGTTACCTACAAAAGCTGAAGAGGCAAACATCACAAGTAGAGACAGTACCTGCTGCCCGGGAGGAGATTGCTGCCACAGCTGCTCTTGCCACATCCCTACAGGCTCTTTTGTATAGTGTTGAGGTCCTCACCAGGTAATCCCATTGGCAGAAAAAAAACCCAGCCTTATACCATACATATTCAGTGAAAGAAGAAGGGAAAATGTGTGTGGCCAGTCTAAAGTACCATATTCTTAGTTCAAAATTCTGTGTATGCTGTATCTGCCCCCTCCAGAGAGCACCAACCTCCCAGCAACATCTAGCTTTGCTGGTAGAAGGATTAGTTAAAATCCCTCAGTCCAGGGAGGACTTGGTCAGCATGCACCAACAAGCAAGACTCTTATTAACTTCATTATATTTCACTTTCTACTCATGAGCCATATTGTCAACCTAGGCAAGCAGAATATATCCCAAAAGCCTTGGGTAGACTATTACTACTGAATGCTACACTTGAGCTGCAGAGTGGGAAGAGGTAGAACAAGGAGACATGCCAGATTATCTCTTCCAAAGGAAAATAGCCCCAACACTTTGAAGATGATCTCATGAGGGCCCTGGGAGGAGGAAGATCCTAAGAAGAAATATACAACTTGCATTCTTCCTTCTGCACCCACCTGACAACTTCACTGGTCCTTTCCTGCAACTAGAGGAGAGAAATACAGTCCGTATTTCCCCAGTGCCACTTTCGTCATTTCTCTTCATAGTACTTAATGTTGGCATTTTCCTTCTTTCTATCCCTGTTTGTAAGGAGAAATCCGTAAACTTACTCAAAATTGATTTATCCAAAATTCCATGAAGAGTTGTGGATGTCAAATTCTGTGGCTTTAGAGCTCATCCTGAATAAGTCAACAAAAACAAAAAAACAACAACAAAAAAGACAATAAATAAATCTCATTCTGAGACAGTTAAAATATTCCAGAACACATAACATTCTTTCGTTGGAAGGGAAGACTAGCCTTATTGGTTGGTAGTAATTATTCACAATAGAATTAGCTTCATTGTTTTTACAAAAAGAAAAAAAAAAATCCTTTTCATTTTCACACTCCTGTTTTCTTTATCTCCTGAAAATAACGAACAATTCTATTTGTAATAAGTATATTACAAATATATCTATTTTCCATTGTTGCATAACAGATTATCACAAATGTAGAGGATTAAAACAAAACCCATGTTTATCTCGCAGTTCAGTAGGCCAGAAGTCCAGGCAGGTCTGACTGGCTTCTCTTCTCAGCGTCTTACAAGGCTGAAACTAAAGTGTCAGTCAGGCTGGGTTCTTTTCTGAAGGTTCTGGGCGAGAATCGGCTTCTAAGTTCATTCAGAAATTTTGGCAGAATCCATTTCCATCTGAGGGCCCTGTTTCCCTGCTGTCTGTCACTAGGGGCTACTCTCTGCTTCTAGAAGCTGCCTGCACTCCTCCATCTTGCGTCAACACTGGGGCCTCAAGTCCTCCAAATGCATTGAATCTCTCTGTCCCCAGCCAGATAAAACTCTCTGCTTTTAAAGGGCTGCTGTGATTGCATTAGGCTCACCAAGATTATCTCCCTTTTGCCCTTTGGTGTAGCATAATTACTGGAATAACACATGGAGGGGGAGAGGGGCTGTCTGGGGGCCACATAAAAGTTTCGCCTCCTTACAAGACAGAGAAAGAGAAGATATTGTGTGACTGCTAAGAGATTAGTTACTTTCTAGCCACACCCAGTATACAAAAAAATGAGCACCTTAGGAGCAAGCCTTAAAGAGTTCATAGAAACAATTGCTTTGGAAAACTACAGCATCCCTTCCACGTCTTAGGTGCTAGTACAGAGGCACAGTTTACCTAATATTTAAAGTAAACCTTGCAGATCTATAATGAGATGATTCAAATCTATTTTTAAGTATCTCAATGACCAATTTATAATAGATATTAAATTTCTCATTTTCCTGGGTAACCTTAGGTATCATTTTGATTAGAAGGATTCTTTCCATCTTTGTATTTATTCAGAAAAAATACAATGATTGATTATAGTATGTATAAGTGGCCAAAGTGGTTTGCACACCCTTCCCTTTTACTTTTTAGTGTGGTTAAATTTCAGGTACCTTTAGAATTGAAGAGTGAGTTCCTAACTCTTAATCAGTACAGACATAGTAGTCTGATTTCATAAATGTCTTATTTAAAGATTTACAGTTTATTGCTTAGAACCAAGAAGTGGAAAAACTTAAATCATGGTGAGTTTATAGACCCTGGGATTCAATGTTCCCTTTAAAGTGAGTTTCAGAACCAATACAGAAAAAGAATATGACAGAAAAGCCTGTCTTTTTAAGACTCTAAAACTGACTTAAAACTTATGTGAGCTTCAATGAAACTTGAGGCTTTCCTGAATGTTTCCCCGCCTGCTGTCACTGTTTTGTCGTTGCGGTTGTTGTTGTTGTCATAGGCCCATGACAGCCCCGCAGATGAGCAGGTGTGACCAAGGTCATAAAGGAGCCACCACAGCCAACCACACCGTGTCGTCTGGGGTGAGCACCAGGTAATTCACCGACACTTATTTGTCCATGGTCTCTCACTTTCATGCCGAGGGCATTGCAGCTGTTAGGAATGAGAGGACTCCTGAGAACAGTGGATACTGAGTGTGAAGCTCCCCAAGGAAAAGAAAAGAAGATGGGAGTTTAGAGGTACAAGAAAATACCAAGGTTTCTTTTGAAAGTGTCCAAGAGAGAATCCAAACCACTTTCATTAATTGTCATTTGCATTGGTTTGTTTACATGAGTGTGCTGGATGTTTGATTTGCCTCCAAGGAAGAGGCAACTGAATAATAATCAGGAGGTGGTTTCTAGAGTCAACTTTCTTTGAGCAGATTTTCTACTGACATTTCATCCAGACTTTGACTTACATCCTCAAATGATGCTTCCCCAGTTGTTGACGCAATCTCCCTCTTTTATTTTGGCGTAACTCAGAAACTAACTATACTGTTAATACTTTACCTGCTTCTTTCTATCAGTGTTAAACTCTTAAGTATTCCAGTGCACAGAATTTTAATTGGCCTCTTCATCCAAGGAAAGTTTAAGATAAGGGAAAGCCAAAATCTGCTTAAGAAGAAGTTATTTTTTCCCAATGTAGAGTAGTTAGTAGGTAGGCCATTGAAGGAGAAACTAAATAATTTCCCACTCTCTCTAAAGCACTTATTTAAGTGTGTATAATTATTTCTATAAAGTTAATTCCTCACTTATCATATACACTCATATTAAATCTAAAAAAACTCCAAAACCAACTATAAATTACCTAATGTGTAAATTAATTCATGCCTCAGTTTCTTGTATTTAAGAGAGATTATTATAGTTTAATTGGTATTTAGGGGCCCCTCTGGGTACATTGGGCTAAGTATAACTACTGCATGATGTACATGGAAAAAGAGGGCTTTTAAAAAATGCTGTTTTCACTGACATAAAGCAATAAGTCTCCAGAACTGAAAAGTTCATTCCTCTGCTCACCTAAAATAGAGCATATAGTGTTGAAACTATAACTTAGATTCACTTTGCTTTCAGAGTTTTCAAACATTTCTCTTTTATACTCCCTGAGCTCATATTTATTTTTATAAGATTTCCCTTTATTAAATATGGCAATAAAAGAGCTTTCATAGCAGGTACAATTGCAGCATATGTGGTAGCTAAATGAAAGATTTTATATTTTAGGTTAATTATGTATATTTGTAAATTTATCAATATACGTGGTTTCAGGGGCTTTTCATTTTAAAAAGTCAGTAAGAAGTTCCATCAAAGGGGCCCTGTTCTTGCTCTGATAGATTTTTTTTTCTGACTCCTAGGTACCAGGAACAAGGAGCCAAATTGCACTTTATCAGGTACAGGAAGACTTGCCCTAATTTTATACCAATGCTGGTATCTTATCATGATTACCTTTAGCTGGCTTATGGTTCCATTGGGTTTCATTTACTTGAGGCATGGCATAATATTTCTGGGTAAATTCTCAAAAAACGGTTTATGCAAAGCCAGTACAATTTGGGAGACAATCTCTTCTAGGCTGATAAACTTTCTTTATCCTTACAGATGGGGTTCTCCTAGGCTCTGCCCTACTGATTGATTCACTCATTAGGAATCTTATATTTTTCTTCAGTATGATATGCTTCTCTCACAGTTACCACCCACGTGCTCTGTCAGACCCCTAGTTAACCTTTTATGATTTCCCAGGGAAAACCTTCACCTACTGGAAGAAGGGCAAGGTCTTCCCAGAGAGGAACTGGATGAACGAATTGCTCGGGAGGAGTTCAGAAGACCCCGGGAGTCCCTGCTGAATATTTGCACGGAGTTCTATAAGCACTGCGGGCCGAGGCTGAAGATCTTGCAAAACCTGGCTGGAGAGCCACGGGTCACCGCCCTGGAGCTGCTGGATGTGAAGTCCCACATGAGGTACTGGCTTTGCTGTCCTTGCCTCTGAGTGTGGACATATCTTGGGCCATGTGTCTGGGTGTGTGGGGTGTCACCAGGATAAAAACCTGGGATTTTCAGGAAGATTTGTTTCCTGTGGCTTAAATGTTTATCTGGGAAAATGTATGTTAAGTATATCAAGAAAGAGAGGGAAAGAGAGAGAGAGAGAATGTCAGAATGGACAGGGAAAATCATTCTTTAGACAGAAAAGCACCACCCATGTATTTGTTCCTCAGTAAAAGAAAATGAAAGGGAAATTTCAGCCCCTGAATTTTGAGAAAAGTAGCCTTCCTCCAAGTGCTATCTACTGCCCAGTGTCTATTTTTTTTTTTTTTTTTACAAGAATCCAATGTTTCTTTTCTAGTATTTTACATGAAAAATGCATTACTACTTTCTGCTTGAGGACTTGGTCTACTCCTGGACTATATAAGTTCTCAGTCATGGTCCCTGCAAGGAAGTGAGCCATTTCACCTCTTAGGCACACTGTGCTTGGGCCTGAGATGCCTTACACTCATTGTGCTTGATAGCCTTCCAAAGTTTCAAAAAGTGTCTTGATAAAAATTCTGCACTGGATGAGGTCAGTCATAATTATTTTTTTAAATGTTTACTCCTGGTATGCCAGGAAGAGACCCCAGAATGGCATCTCTGTGCACTCATATTTCCTTCTTCCTATGGAGCTGCCATTTCACATGTTACTCAAAATGATAAGGGCTGTGTTTATGTTTCCAGATCCCTAAAAGGAACATTATTCCAGAGCTGCTTGTTTTCAGATTTGGAACAGTTTATAAAGGGCCATAAAAATTCTTTGAAAGGAACCTTTCACGGGTAACATAATATTCAGTTGGAAATTTTAGCATATCTATAAAGCTAAAGGTAGAGTTAGATTCAAATCATTCAATACTGCAATTTAGCAAGCAGTTTTCTGATTATTGACTTTTAATTCATAAAACATTACTTTAGACAGTACTAAGTGAGGGAAATGTCGGGACAGAAATGTGTAGAGAACACAAGCTCTTTTTCTCCTCCAGGCTAATTTCACATTCTCTGAGTTGTGGGCATGTTTCCAGCAATGCCCTGGAGAACTCCAGAACTTCCCCTGTGTTCACACTCCCTGCTGTGCAGTTTCACACTGAGAATATCAGCCCTTACACAGGGGACCTCAAGGAAAGGGGAAGAAAGTTTGTGGTGTTCAAGTACTTTTATCCTAGCCAGTCAGTGTCTCTTTCTTTTCACACTGATCATCTCTAACTGACCTAAATAATTCTGTGAACAGAGAAGCATCACATTCCCAGAGTAAGAAAGTCACCACTGACAGTCATTTTGTGGGAGAAAGGGGAAAAGTTTTCTAAAGAGATAGAGAGATTGAGAGAAAGAGAAATCATGAGTTAGTAAATGTCCTTTAAGTTGATCATTGGTAGCCACACGCTTCCTCCTTAGGGGATTTGGAGGAAGGAGACTGAGAGGGGCCTGGAGCTCCCTCTAGAGGCCAAATCCTATTAAAGGTTAAATGAGCTGTGATTAAAGTAGTTGAACTCAGTGCCTGGCACAGATATAAGGCACAAGAGATACTAATGTTAATGACAGTGTACCAAAAATGATTCTGAATACTAGGGATGTAAACGATAAAGTCTGACCCTCAAGATGCTCACAGTCCAGTGCAAGAGACAGACATAAGAAAAGAACTGTTAGCAAGCGGATGTGGCTCAAACAATTGGGCTCCCGTCTCCCATATAGGAGGTCCAGGGTTTGATTCCCGGGGCCTCCTGGTGAAAGGCAAGCTGGCCCGAACAGAGACTGGCCCACATGGAGCGCTGGCCTGCATGAAGAGCTGGCGCAGCAAGATGATACAACAAAAAGAGACACAGAAGAGAGACAATAAGAGATGCAACAGACCAGGGAGCTGAGGTGGCGCAAGAGATTGAACACCTCTCTCTACTCTGGAAGGTCCCAGGATCGGTTCCCAGTGCTGCCTAAAGAGAAGACAAGCAGACACAGAAGAACACACAGACAGCAGACAATAAGAGCAAAACAACGAAGGGCGGGAGGGGTGGGGAGGGGAGAAATCAATCAATCAATCTTAAAAAAAAACAAAAACAAAAAACTGTAATGCAGTGTTGCAAGTCCTATAATCAGGTGCATGTATTTATTTTTTATCATTTTACAAAGGATTTGAGACAACTTAGAAAATTTACATGATACAAATGGATAAAATATACAAACTAGAATGTCAGAACAATGTGAAAAATGATCAGGGAAATGTCTGTGGTAGGATTAGCACAGGAAATTGATATGATTTGATCATTTAGATCATATAAATTTGACTGTGAGTTTCTGAGTTATCAGAACAATGAGGGGAAAATTATCAACTTCAAAATCATGCTGTCAATAAGGCAGAAACCACCAGCTCTTTATGGAAACATCACTTTTTTAAAAAGTACAAAGAACAAGAAATGTCTCCTTGTTGACGTCTGTTAAAAGGAGAGTGGTGTGATGAACAACGTCCTCGACCGCATCCCATAGTGGATACAAGTGCCAGTTTCATGTGACTGAATGCCTCTCAGTGTAGAAAGCTGGCATAATGCCATAATGCAATCCAGCAAAAGCAACCTATCTGGAGCTAGGATAATGTTGCTGAGGGCAGTTTTTTCCTGACTGATATCTATAGGAGGGTGTATTAGTCAGGGTTCTCTAGGGAAACAGAACCAACAGGAGATATCTGTAAATATTATGAGATTTTATAAAATTGTCTTATGCGACTGTGGGGATGCATGAGTTCAAATTCCCTTGGGCAGGCTGTAAGCTGGGAACTCCCATGAAGGCTTTCAATGAATTCTCCAGGAGAAGCTGGCTGGCTGAAGTAGAGATGGAAATTCTCTCTTCTGACTGCTGAAGTCATCACTTCTTTTAAAGCTTTCAACTGATTGGATGAAACATTTCACATTGCTGAAGGCAATCTCCTCAGTTGATTGTAGGTGTAATCAGCCATAGATGCAATCAGCTTACTAATAATTTAAGTCCACGAAATATCTTTACAGTAACAAACAGGCCAGTGCTTGCTTGACCAAACAACTGGGCTCCATTACCTGGCCAAGTTGACACATGAGCCTAACCATCACAGAGGGTAAAAATATTGCCCAAGGAATATTTAGTCTGTGCCCTGTATTAGTATGATTTCTCACAACAAGATTTTGATAAAGATGGGCCTGCCATATTCTCTGGCCAAAAAGAGATATTCTGTGTTGCTGAGCAGGGGTGTATCCATAAGCATTGAACTTCCACCAAGCAAAGGGTATAATTAAGGTTTTCTATTATAAATTAAGTACAAATTTGGTTATATGTCAGAGGAAAAGTTAAAAATATTATTTGGAAACTGTGGGCATAGTGGTGGTACTTAAAGTAATAAGAATGGGTAATGGAAAGAAGGGTAGTTGAAAAAAAAAAAAAAAAAGAGAGAGAGAAAAGGAATGATATAAAAGAGGAGATAATTGCAGGAAGAATGTGCTCTGAGCCAAGGAGCCAAGAAGCAATGTTGAAGCACTATTTACTTCTGCATTTGTGGACTATATGGTTGACTAAAGGCTCTCGGGGAATCTAATCTAATATTCTTGATTAGATGGACTCTCTGCCCTAAAGGAATTTATTGCCTCATTTGCCAAACTCAGAGCTGCCAAAGCAGGGTAGTAGGATCCGCAATTCTCTCTCTCTCTCTCTCTCTCTCTCTGTTTATTTACCAAGAGATTATTCATGTTATAGAATAGCAGACTGTATGAAAGGAAAATTTTGTTTTTATGTCCAAAGCAAAAACATTTTGTATCATGACTAGGGACTGGAGAAATTCAGATAGTAATCCATAAAATGACTCTCAAATTCAGATATAAATATGGTTCTCAAGCTTAAAATAGACAGACTGATTATTTCTAAAGCATTTTTCATTGTTATCTATAAAATAACTTTAATAAGGGAAAAGAAATATGTGCACATGGATATACATTTATCTGTCACACAAACCACTTAAAATGCAAAGAATTGTTTTCTGTATACCACATTGATGAGAAAGAAATAAAAAGAGTGCACAGGCTCATTAAAATAACTTCTTAAAGCATGCACCCACACACACAATTTCCAGAAGAACCACATAAATGTTCAGTACAGAAGGAAGAAGGCAGTAGAAGTGAAGAGGCGGTAGCTATCTCTTGATATTGAAGGATTGCCATGGAGAAGATGGATTGGAATTAGGCTTCCAGAATTAGATCCAGTAGGAAGAAATTAGAAGGAATTTGTGAATTCACATGAGAGCTACTCACAGTACAGATTTCCAAATTTGAATGAGATGCCTTGTGTGGTAGTGAATTCTCTATCCATGGAGTTAGTCAGATGGGGCAATTGTAAAGCAATTCAAGTATTAAGGATGAGGTGCCTTGGCTGTGCTTCCTAAACCACAGTGTCCATCAAATCTCCCAGTTAGATCCCTTCAAGCATTTATCCTCACTCTTACAGTAATCAAAAGGAAGTTTCTGTTTGTTAATGTGCTATAGCTAATACATGAGAAAAGGAATTATACAATATTATCATTGTACTGCCCCTAATGAAGTAATGGATCTATCCAATGACCACCAATGGCAGCTAATATCAGAGAAAGAGTAACTACCCAGAATCTTTTGCCTCCTGTTGGAACTACACACCACCTGTGACATCTTCTTGCCAGAAACTCAAACCTGAATTTGATCTAGCTTCTAAATCTAACTACCAGTTAAATTAAATACAGGAGGCTGTGGGACATATTAAATTACACCATGAAGATGCAATCAAGGGAAACGGATGTGACTTAAACAATTGGAGTCCTGTCTACCATATAGGAGGTCCAGGGTCCTCCTATATTCAAGTCCTGGGGCCTCCTGGTGAAAGGCAAGCTGGCCCATGCAGCACGCTGGCCTGAGCAGAGTGCTGGCCCATGTGGAGTGCTGGCCCATGTGGAATGCTGGCCAACACGGAGTGCGGGTCCTTGCAGGAGAGCTGGCCTGCGCAGGAGAGCTGGCCCATGCAGGAGTGATGGCCCATGTGGAGAGCTGGCGCAGCAAGATGACACAACAAAAAGAGACACAGAGGAGAGACAATAAGAGATGCAGCAGACCAGGGAGCTGAGGTGGCACAAGAGATTAAAAATCTCTCTCCCACTCCCATCTCTCTCCCAGGATCGGTTCCCAGTACTGCCTAAAGAGAAGACAAGCAGACACAGAAGAACACACAGAGAGCAGACAACTTCGCGGGGTCGGGGTGAGGTTAAATAAAATAAAAATAAATCTAAAAAGATGCAATCAACAAATTCCAGAGTGGGAAACTCTACAGGATAAATAGCTAATTTTTTCAACAAATAAATTATAAGGTGGTTAAAAAAAAAAAAAGAGTAGAATAGGAAAAACTTATAATTTAAAAAGATTCTAGAGACATATCAGCCAATAGAACTTTATGGGCCTTATTTGGACTCTAATTTTGAAAAAAAATGCATTTATTAAAAAATTATGAGATAATATGGAAATGTTGGAAACTGCACATTTGATTTTTAAAAAAGATTTATTTTTAATTTGTTAGATGTAATAATGATATTGTGGTTAATTTTTTTAAAGAGTCCTTAATCTTTAGAGATACACACTGAAATACGTATGGATAAAATGATATGATGTTTGGAATTTATTCCAAACCTGTTCAGGGTAAGGGTTAGAGGAGTAATTGGTTGTATAGTTGAAATAAGAGTGGCCATGAATTCCAACATCACCCTGATACCAATGCCAGATAAAAATATTACAAGATAAGAAAATTACAGACTAATTTCTCTTATTATACACTATGATCGATTGGGTTTTATCCCAGGTATGCAAGGGTGGGTCAACCTAAGAAAATTCTGTAATACATATTAACAAAACAAAGGGAAAAACACACCATCTCCTCAATTGATGAACAAAAGGCATTTTACAAAGTTCAGCATCCTTTCTTGATAAAAACACTTAGAAAAATAGGAATAGAAAGAAACTTCCTCAACATAATTAAGGGCGTATATGAAAAACCCACAGTCAATGGTGAAAGACTGAAAACTTTTCCCTCAAAGATCTGAACAAGACAAGGATACTGTGGCAGTTTGAAACTCTATGTATCCCAGAAGATCATGTTCTTAAAGTTAATCCATTCCTGTGGGTGTCAAACTATTGTAAGTAGGGCCTTTTGATTAGGTTACTTCTGTTAAGGCATGGCCCAGGGTGAGTCTTAATCCTCTTACTGGAGTCCTTTATAAAGGGGATGAATATGGGGAGAGAGAGAAGAGAGAACAAAGAAGAAAAAGCCACAGAAGCAAGAAGCTGAAAATAGTGAAACCCGGAAGAGAAGGGAGAGACCAGCAGACGCCACCATGTGCCTTGCCATTTGACAGAGGAGTCCAGGATTGCAGGTGGTTGGTCTTAAGAAAGTGTCTCCTGATGATGCCTTGATCTGAACATTTCTCTCAGCCTCAAAACTGTAAGCTCATAAGCTAATAAATTCCTCTTGTTAAAGCCAACACATTTCATGGTATTTGCTTTGAACAGCTTAGCAAATTAAAACAGATGCCCATTGTCATCACTGGTATTCATCATTGTACTGGAAGTTCTAGCCAGAATAATTAGGCAAGAAAAAGAAATAAAAGGCACCCAAATTGTAAAGGATGAAGTAAAACTTTCACTATTTGCAGATGACATGACCCTATATACAGAAAGTCCTGAAAAATCTACAACAAAGCTACTAAAGGTAGTAAATGAATTCTGTAAAGTAGCAGGGTAAAGAATCTAAATGCAAAAATCAGTAGTGCTTCTATACACTGGCAATGAGTAATGTGAGGAGGAAATTAAGAAAAAATCCATTTACAATAGCAACTAAAAGAATTGAATATTTAAGAATAAATTTAACCAAGGATGTAAAGGACTTATACTTGGAAAATTACAAAACTTTACTAAAATAAGTCAAAGAAGATCTAAATAAATGGAAGGACATCCCGTGCTCATGTATTGGAAAACTAAATATTGTTAAGATGTCAATTTTGCCCACAATGATTTACAGATTCAATGCAATCCCAATCAAAATTCCAACAGCCTATTTTACAGAAATGGAAATGCCAATTAATTTGAAAGGTAAAGGGCCCTGAATAGCCAAAACCATCTTGAAAAAGAATGAAGTTGGAGGACCCACACAGCCTAACTTTAAAACTTATTACAAAGCTACAGTTGTCAAACTTGCATGATACTGGCACAAGGATAGATGTATAGACCAATGGAATCAAATTGGGAGTTCAGAAATAGACCCTCACATCTATGTCGACAAGGCTGCCAAGTCTACTCAAATGGGAAAGAACAGATTTTTCAACAAATGGTCCTTGGAGAACTGGATATCCTTATGCAAAAGAGTGAAGGAGGACCCCTGTCTCATACCATACACAAAAATTAAATCAAAATGCATCAAAGACCTACATAAGAACCAGGACTATAAAACTCCTAGAAGAAAATGTAGGGAAGCATCATTAGGATCTTGTGTTTGCCAAAGCTTTCTTAGACTTTACACCCAAAGCACAAGCAATGAAAGAAATTTAGTAAAAGGGACCTCATCAAAATTAAAAATTTTGTGCATCAAAGGACTTTATCATGCTAGTGGAAAAACAGCCTACTCAATGGGAGAAAACATTTGGAAACCACATATCCAATAAGGGTTTAATATCCAGTATATATATTTAAAATCCTACAACTCAACAATAAAAAGACAAATGATCCAATTAAAAAATAGGCAAAAGACTTGAATAGCCATTTTTCCAAAGAGAATAAACAAATAGCTAGAAAGCACATGAAAAGATGCTCAACGTCATAAGCTATTAGGGGAATGCAAATCAAAACCATGCTGAGATACCATTTCACATCCATTAGAATGGCTACTATTTAAAAAAAAAAAAAAAAAAAACAGAAAATTAAAAGTGTTGGAGAGAATGTGGAGAAAGAGGAATGCTCAAAGCTGGTGAGGTGTATTGTGAGAATTTTGATTTTTACCCATAATAAAAAAAATAAAAATAAAAAAATAAATAAATAAAAAAAAAGCTGGTGAGAATGTAAAATGGTGCAGTCGCTATGGAAGACAGTTTGACAGTTACTCAGAAAGCCAAATATAGAATTACCATCTGACTCAGCAATCCCTTTGCTAGGTATATACCCAAAAGAATTGAAAGCAGGGACTCGAATAGATATTTGAACACCAGTGTTCATTGTGGCATTATTCACAATTGCCAAAAGATTGAAGCAACCCAAATGCCCATCAACCAATTCATGAATAAACAAAATGTGGTATATACTTACAATGGAGTATTATTCAACCCTAAAAGGTAATGAAGTTCTGATTCGTGCAACAATAGGCATGAACCTTGTAGACATTGTGCTGAGTTAAATAAGCCAGACACAAAAGTACAACTATTGTATGATCTCACTGATATGAAATAATTAGAATAAGCAAACTCTTAGGGTTAAAATCTAGAATATAAGTTACAGCGGGCTGGGTTAAGGGGAGAGAATAGGGAGTTAATGCTTAAATTAAACAGAATTTTGATTTGGGTTGATTGTAAAGTTTTGGAAATGGATGGTGGTAGCACAACGTTGTGAGTGTAATTAACAGCACTGAATTATATATGTGAATATGGTTAAAAGGGGAAATTTTAGGTCATAAATATATTACTAGAATAAAAATTCAAAGGTAAACCATAAGACTGTACAACACAATGAACCCTACTGTAAACAATGGACTATAGTTAATAGTATAATTATAAAAGTGTTCTTTCATGAATTAGAACAAATGTACCATATTTTTTTCAAATGTAAGGCCAGCTCTTATCCTAATTTTAAAGAGATTGGTCAAAATTAAGGTTTGTCATTTTTGAAGATGACAAATTCAAATTTTACAGCATATATGGAAGATAATTCCATGAATGGGTCCAATTGCCTCTTAATGCAGAGTACACACATTCTACATCTACTCAGTGGTATTTGCAGTGAGGCATGGTATAATTTTAAAATACTTTCTTATTCTTTCCAAATAAGATTAAATTGGCTTTAAGACTCTGTATTTCATTGTATTCATATTTGGAAATTGGTGGCCCATGTCTAGTTTTTAAGATTGCTTTAGTAAATTTAACTATTACATTTACTGAAAACCCCATTTGCCCAGTCTTCTTTTTTATTTTCTATTTTTTTGTTCATTAGTTTTTGTTATTTTTTTCCCAGTCAGTCTTGATGGCCAATTTCTCCTCAGAAAATCCCACCCTTAGGTGATTGAGCATGGACCCAGGTCTGGTGACTGGAAGTGTGGGCCAGTCTTGGAGGAAGTATACCTTGCCCTTTGGCTGTCTCTGTGTGGTTGAGTTGGGAAATCTGAGGGGTGGAAGAAACCAACACCAAAGCTGTCTAGACAGTCCAGCTGGGTAGGAGTTCCATATGAGGGGATTTTGAAGGAGAGGATTAGAAATGAAGTTTGAACTTCCTGAGCTACAATAACAACCAATACCTTTTTTTCATAGGGTAACTTTGACCTTTACTTTGACCTTTACTATGAAGTCTCAGTGCATGGACTTATGATACTAGTGATTTTATTATACATGAACATTTAGGTTCACTTTTATATACATATATGTATATAGATGGATCTTTTGTGTATAGATGTGAATGTATATATATATGTGCATATCTATATACAGAAGTGACAGTCTCTAGATATGTTTGGTCTACGCTTAATCTCTCTGGGTTTAAAGTTTCCTTATCAGATGCTCTCTCATGTTTACCCTCTGGAACATTATATGATTCTTTATTACTATGCATGTGCAGGTATCAATGTATTATGCGAGAAGAGCTAAGAGATGGAGAGTGTTGGGAAGATTGTTCTTAGTTTAGGGAATTGGTGTCCTGGAAGAGGGTGATTAGCATGAGGCTACATGGAAAAACTTACATCATAGCATTCTAAGCTGCTTCTTCAAAAATTCATTTCAGATTGGCAGAAATTGCACACTCCCTCCTGAAACTGGCACCATATGACACTCAGACAATGGAGAGCCGTGGGCTTCGACGCTACATCATGGAGATGCTACCCATTACCGACTGGACAGCTGAGGCAGTGAGGCCAGCTCTTATCCTCATTTTAAAGAGATTGGATAGAATGTTCAACAAAATTCATAAGATGCCTACTTTGAGGTGAGGATGCCTGCTAGTCAGCTTTTGATATTGCAAGTCTCAAAATTAAGGTTTGTCATTTTTGAAGATGGTGGATCAACCTGGAGTTGAATGAATGACTTGAAAGTTTTCCATTAGTATATGCACATAGCTGATCAGGTGTATGAATGTATAAGTGCTAGGTTCTACATTTTGCAGAAAAAACATTTTTTTGAAATATATATGTTAAATTTGAAAAATCTCTTCATTATTATTGTGTTCCTCATGTATAGCACAGAAGAAATCCAATGAGTCCCCTTCATTCATTTTTGAAAAATGGTAGGGTGTATATAAATTAAATTGCTAAGAAAGAAGAAAAATGAAGTCGGTGTTCAAAAAATACTTTATTTAACATAATATTTTAGATACCAGTTCAGAGAAATGTAAAGATTTATGATAATCAGCCAAGCAGAGGCGAGCAGAGAGTTTAACTAATAAATGCTGGTAATCCCACTAACTTGTGAGAGCATTTTCTATCCTTTTAAACTAAAATCAAAATCAGTGCAACTCTTGCGCAAGAATTTGTATCTTTTAGTGTTCAATTTCATGTCAGATCTTTTCATTTATGCAATTATCAGATGTCATTGAATTTATGAAAAAAGAAATTGAAAGATTTCATTCTAATAATTGGTGACTTGTTCTTATAGTCTTTTATACTATGGCTATTAATGCCTACAAATTATTGCATGGTTATTAGTTTCAGTAGCATGGAAATACCAGTTCTTAAAACACTCCTATTTTTTTAATGGTCCAATGGAATGTTTATGTAAATCAGCAAATGGTTGATCAAAGTCTTGTAAGGAGTGCATTGGTTCACAAGAGTGTGTCAAAATCAATACTTTTTCTTAAATAACTAGTTATCTAAAAGTGTTAAACATCTCCATAGACCTGCCCGTTTGGTGTATGAGTATACCCATTATATCCAACACCGTCCTTCCTAAAAATAGATTTCTGTAATTATGTGTAGACTTGATCAGTTATAGGCAGTTTTTTGGGGATGCATACTATGAATTTGGATTTAATTTCTTCAAATTTCAATTCAATAAGAGAACTGTTAACTGATGTCGACCAGTAGACTACTTGAGCACATTGGTAATGAGTCACGAGGGATGTCAACATATGCCTCTCTATCAATACATTACCATTTTGTAATTGCAGATATTTCATTTTGGAAGGAAATTTCAGCTTTAGAAATTGTCTCCAGGAAAATATATGGAAATAGTTTTCATATCAGGAAAGCTCAGCCTATTAATTTTATTGTGGTGGCAAAGTATGGGGCCCCAGGGATTATAGACTAGATTGCATTTTGTTACAGCAAAGCCCATGTTTGTCTAATTGAGTTATATATTCCACCATTTATACTACTAAAGAAAGTAGCCAAAGAATATCATGTTTCTTAGTAGGCCAAGAAAGGACACATTTTAAATAGACTATTTTCTTCTAATGTGATCTTTGAGGTAGGAGTTAAACTATAAATCCTAATAGAAGCAGTCTGGTGTAAAAGCCTTTGGGATCAAATGTAGTCTGATAGATTTCAGAAATCGGTAATGGTCAGTTCAGTTCTCCTGTGAGTAATTACCTCTGTGGTGGGTTTCTTAAAATGATAGTCTTAGGACCCTCCCTCAAAGATAAAACCAGGGAACTTAAAATGCAACCCATTCATCATCTCTGTTTTTTCTTCAATAGATTTTTGTCTCATTAGTCAAGTGGGGCAGAAGTGCCTCTGCTACGTTTTCAGTATCTTCTTCCCCTCCCAGTGTGCTCTGTACTTTTGGAACAACATGGGTAAACCTCATCCCGTGTAAAGTACTCTGTTGTCTCAGACACCCATTCTGTCTTAGATGGCGTCAGAATCACTGTCTCGTTCACTTGTTTCAGACTGTCTCCAGAAGGGAGCCAAGCTGCTAATGGCTCCTATATTGTATTCCAGGCGACAGGTTGAGTGGGAGCCTGCCAGCAATTTGATTGAAGGGGTTTGTTTGACACTTCAGAGGCAGCCAATCATATCCTTCCTGCCTCACCTTAGGTCCCTGATCAATGTCTGTGTCAATCTGGTGAGTAGCCAAGTGGCAATCTTATGAAACTTTGCAAAATATAACTCTGCTATTGACTTCTCTGAATTGAAGATTTACAGGTCGACCACTTTGTGCCCCTACCTACCCATGAAAACAGACGGCTCAGGTGACACCGAAAATAGTGAGGTACATTTCAAGGTGGTACATGGGGAGATACAGGGGCCCATCGCTAAACAGATGGGATTTTGGTGTACTGCTTCCCATGCACTACTTTGACAATTTGCCTCTTCAAGTTGCGCTGAGAGTTGAGGGCTGCCAGTTGGAGAGTGGGGTGGCGGAGACTGCACAATTGGCTAGAAACTGCTGTAGTCCGGGGTACGGGGTGGCATTAAAATGCAAAGATGTCTATATATATTTTTAGTGCAAAATGACACCACGAGTTGGCCAGTCTAGGATTTATGTAAAGAAAAATATATATTTTTATCATTTCAGTAATATCTAGAGTCTGGTCCTGACAAGGTTTTGTACAATGTGTGGAAACCATGTTAGCGCATTTCATTGACTAGGATCTGCCGCTTAACTAGTTGAGCAATAAATCTGTAGTTGGAATGCCTAGTGCAAATAGAGCTATTACCATCATCATTGTTGTCAGTATTTGTTCCATCAAAGAATGTTGACTGCATTCCTTTAACACAGAAGTAAGTATGTCCAATATCTGATTAGAATAGCTTTTTGGTTCATCTTTCATTATTTGCGTAGTTAGATACAAACAACATTCTACAAAACCTTGGCTGAATCCTGTGTCATGTTCGATCTGACTCCAGACATTACATGCCTTCAGAAGAAGGCGACAAGAAAGAAAAAGATTAAAAGTAACATGCCCAACCTTCAATTTATTATTATCTATCATCATCATCATCATTAAATGAAGACTTCCCTACTGTGGTTGCATGAAATTGCAATAGTCAAGGCTGGTCATGTGCTCTGTTTGTATTTCAGGTGATGGGAGTGGTAGGACCTTCCAGTGTTGCTGATGGATTACCCCTTCTTCATCTCAGCCCTTATCTCTCACCACCTCTGCCCTTCAGCACAGCTGTTGTCCGGCTTGTAGCATTGCAGATACAGGTGTGACTACCTTACCTGTTTGTCACGCTCAGTAAATTGTTGGTTGAGGCACCAGATCATGGTGTTCTCTTTTTTTCTGCAAAGGCTGGGCAAAATCTGTGAAACAAAAGTGTAAACATCTCCAAACTTCTGTGGGTTTGGAGCTTCAGCCCTGAGCTTGGCCCTAAGTTGTGCTTCTGTAATTCTTCTTGAGATCTCAAAAATAGCAGAGTCATTTAATCTTGCCACAACCACAGGAACCACTCCAGTCATTTAAAATTTGTACAGATACTTTAGGAAAATAATGGTTCACAGATAATCAGCTCACAGTTATTAATGAAAAGAGCCAATACTATTCAAAGTCTGGTTTTAAATTATTTTCAGAAAGAATTGCAATATAAAATTCTTTCACATTATCACTAGACTTTGAATATCTTCATTTTCTTTAATGACTGTGGGTTGAATATTGTGGGTGCTTTTTAAAAATTATCCCAGTTATTTTATTTCCTAAAATTAAAAAAGAATCATTCCCAAGGCTAAAAGTGCAGAATTCCAATTCCCTTGCCTATTTCTGTGTGTCTTCTAATTTTAAAGAGCAGTAAATCATCAGGAAGCTCTGTGACCCGTGGGAAGCACACAACTGATGTAAATGGGTGACTGAGCCATCCATTATCTGACAACCAGACTGGATCGTCCATCATCCAGAGCATTATATATAGTATGATAGAAAAGGGAGTCAGAGCTGTGTTACCGTGCTGATGGGAAACAATGGCCTCCCTATAGTGATACCTCATAGCAACCCGTGTACAAAGATCATGTTTTCTTTCTATACTGCTTATTGCTTTCTGGCTGGGAGAAGCCTATATACAGGAGTCAGAGAACTTTTAAGTAACTGCTAAATAGGTCAAGTGGCAAGTTCTCATTTTCTTCCTTTTCCTCTGTTTCTAAAATATTTCTTGGTGGGGACATGGAGAACACTAATGGAGAAATATGGTTGTCTTGTACCTAGGCCATAAGTCTTATGATTTCTCATGTATTATTCAAGATGTTGCTGTCTTTTTAGGTATTATAGCTCTCAATTTTGTCAAGCAAATGGTAAAGTATCAGTTTTGATGAATCTTGTATGCTGCACCGATGACAATTGAACTCATAGTTTACAGGAGCAGCCAGCAGGGAAGTCACCGTCTCCATCATGCTGTGTAAAAACAAACGTACTAAAAGGGTGTAGGGGTCAATTAATCTTTTTTTTTTTATTATTGCTGCACAGGCTTTAAAAGAAGATTTCCCCTTAAGCCATGTGATCTCCCCATTCACCAATCAAGAGCGAAGGGAGGGGATGCTTTTAAATCTGCTCATCCCATTTGTGCTCACAGTAGGATCTGGAAGCAAAGGTCTGATTAATTAAACTAAAGGAAATATATCCTTGTTGTTGTGTTTTCTTAAATGTCAGCCTTTTATTTCTTTTTCCTTTTTCCATAAAGGCCATCATGAAGTTGATCTGAATGATTTAAACAAGGTTACTTTAGGAAGTAGAGCATTTCTTTCTTTTCAGTTCAGCTACCCTGGGACAAGAGCTTCTCTGCTTCACTTCTTAGAAGATAACTCCTATTTAAAATCACCTCAGTACAGCAAAAATCGGAAGAACTTCTTTCATTTGAGACAATGGTATTAGTCCAAGTACAGTTAGATAGGAGTTGGCAGGTGTTTGAATTTTAGAAACTACCACCACTATATTTAGCATAAATCCTGCCATTTATTAATTTCCAATATCTTTTTATTACTCTTCCTTCTTAGGGGGGGTTTTCTTTTAGGAACATTTTGTCTCAAATGTAAGTATAGTATTTGAACAGAGAAAAATAAGGAAGTTGAATTTGCAAGCAGGCATTTGGCTCAGAACACAAGCCTTTGGATGCCTTACGGAGAAAGCACCCAGGTGCCAAGAACACTGCTCCTGTCCACAGGAGAAGCTGTGCTTAGTGGGGAACTTCACAGATTCCCTGGGTGTTGTAGTTTGGGTTTGGAAAGAGAGCTGAATTTTTTTGTGTCTAATGTGGAAAACCTACCTTGTGACTTGTTTTTCTTTCCATTTCCCTCTCCCAAACTCTGCCCCTCAGATAGCCCATGGCTGGAGCAGCCGGAGGTGCAACTGCTGCTGCAGACAGTCATTAATGTGCTCCTGCCGCCACGGATCATCAGCACGTCCAGGAGCAAGAACTTCATGTTGGAGAGCTCCCCTGCCCACTGCTCCACACCCGGGGATGCCGGAAAAGACCTCCGCAGGGAAGGGCTGGCAGAATCCACCAGCCAAGCAGCATACTTGGGTGAGTAATGTGTGTGTGTTTACTTTTATATCTAATATGTACATTTTATATTTATCTTGGATTGATTATTACATGTGTGCATTGTATAGATATAATACATATATAGGGGGAGCGGCTGTGGCTCAATCAGTAGGGCTCCCGTTTACCATATATGGGAGGCCCCGGGTTCGGTTCCCGGGGCCTCCTGGTGAAGGCAAGCCCGCCCGCATGGCGTGGTTAGCTGACCCAGCGAGCACAAGCAGCAAGGGGGGGATAAATGAATAAATAAATAAAATCTTAAAAAAAAAAAAAAAAACATATATAGTTAGCTATGTTCCACCTGGACTCAGACAATATTTAAAGAGATCACTTGAGTAAGTAAGAAGCATTATCCTGGCAAAAGAATCTGGTTTCCTTTGGTAAACATATTCTAAAAAATAAAGTACTTTCATATCTGTGGTGCCTAAATTACTTGGCTGTTTTGATTTGTTTTGTTTATTAAGTTGAGGGAGAGGAATTGAGAGGAACAATTGCCATGAAAAGTGAGGTTTTGAGAAGGCAGATGGGTAAGGAAGAATGTCACATCTCTCTCTGTGCTACATGACATTGTTCTTCCCTGGGAATGCCCTAAAGACAGTGGAGGTCTATGTGACACTTGAGGGCTTTAGGGAATTGGATTGCTCTGTGCCCTTTAGATGCTGAGATGGACCTTAACACATAATTCACCAGACTGCCCCATGGCAGACCTCGTGGGGAGATCTGGGGTGGCAGAGGAAGCTCCCAATATAATCTTTGAAATCTTTACAGTACTCCAGTTTGTCCTGATATGCAGTTTAGGAATTCTGTTTATTGAAAATAAAAAATAAAATAAAATAAATGTAGACAGTGATGGGCCTGCCAGAATCTGGGAGGAAGAGAAATCCAACAGAGTTGAGTAATAGACATGATGTGTGATTCTGGGAGGTGGGGGTGAGGTGGAGAGAGAGGAGTTTTTATTGATAACCATATCTTGGAGGATATACTCAAACACATTCCCTGATTACCTCTGGGGAGCAGTTTGGAGTGAGGTTAGGAAGGGAGCAGGAAGGGAAAGGACTTTCTTTTCCTTTCTTCCTCCCTTCCTTCCTTCCTTCCTTCCTCCCTTCCTCCCTTCCTCCCTCCCTCCCTCCCTCCCCTCCTTCCCTCCTTCCCTCCTTCCCTCCCTTCCTTTTTCTTTCTCTTTCTGTCTTTCTGTCTTTTTCTTAATTTTGTGCATTTCTACATGGTTTGATTTTATTTTTAATAACAAAAATATACTATTTCTATGCTTGAAAAAAAAAGGAAAACTATGATTTTCAAAATATCCATGTTTTTGTTTGGGATGTGATCACTATGCTCATTTTTAAACGATATTTGTGTTCTTCTAATCAGAATCAAAGCTGTTTACCGTACAAATGTTTGGCCTGAGGTCAGGAACACTCTCGCTCTAAAGTGCATGCACGTTTTTGAAAACATGGAGAGAGTTTAGCAAATTGCCTGGCACGTAGAGGGCGCTGGATGTGGGCAGTGCTCTCTGCAGCACCAGTGCTCAGGCTCACTTTTCTCTTTTACTGGTGTGAAGCGCTGAAGGTGATTCTCGTCTGCTTTGAGAGGCAGCTCGGAAGCCAGTGGTACTGGCTGAGCCTCCAGGTGAAGGAGATGGCTCTGCGGAAGGTGGGAGGCCTGGCCCTGTGGGACTTCCTCGACTTCATCGTGCGCACCCGGATACCCATCTTCGTGCTCTTGCGCCCCTTCATCCAGTGCAAGGTGCGGTGTGTGCTTCTCCTCCTGGAAGTGGCATGAATGTGCCATTCGCTGTTAAGGCAGGAGCGCTTGTGGGACATTCTGTCGCTACTTCATAGAACCTGTTGACATCATGCTCAGACAGAAAACAGCCCTCAAAATATAACCCGGAGGAAAAAATTTCATGTTAGAGGTACCATCACAGTAAGAGCATTATTAGAGTCTATAAACTTTGCCTTTTCTTCCCCATCAAAAAAAAAAAAAAAAGATTGGCCCAATGGAATGACCTGGAGAATGTTCTACTTTCTTCAGTGGCATGACTGAGATCTAATTTTAAATAACATGAAAAAGAAAGGATAGTTAAAGCATATATTTTTCTCCAAAACCATTAATACTCATCTGCTTTTCTTTTCATGCCCAGATTTCTTGGGGCATTTATTTACTTATTCAGCACTTCCTGTGTAAGGCACTGTTCTAAGATCTTCACATGAATTACTTTATTTAAAATCCTCTCAACCAACTATGAAATAGGTATAATAATTAGCCCATTTTACAGATGGGAAAATTGAGGCACTGAGAATGTTATGAATTCTTTTTAGCTTCTGGCCCAACCAGCGGAGAACCATGAAGAGCTCTCTGCCCGTCAACGTATTGCCGACCAGCTGGAGCGGCGCTTCATTCCACGCCCTTTGTGTAAGAGCTCGCTCATTGCTGAGTTCAATAGCGAACTAAAAATTCTAAAAGAGGCTGTCCACAGTGGATCAGGTGAGAATGCATGCAGCATTTTGAATTTTGTTTGACTAATGGAATCCACATCTACAAAGAATCGCTCTGTCCCGGTAACTGCTTTTTAGAGTCATGAATGAGTTTATTTTGAGGTACTGGTAGATCTGACCATATGATCATGTTCAACATCAAAACAGAAATCAAGGGGGTATCTGGGAGTTTGATTTTTTTTTCTTTCTTAAATTTTGTTTTCAATCCTCGTTTTAGTAGTTAAGCTCTTTCTGGAATACTTAACTGGAAAAAAAAATTATTTTAAATTCTGACCTTGATTTTCTTTTTGGTAAGGACAATGGGGGGCAAACATTCATTGGGGAACATCTATTATATGATAGATTATTTCATGGATGTTGTCTAGTTTAATCCACACAACTACCTACAAGGTGCATAGTTGAAAGTCTGCTTAGAGAATGGAAACTGAGGTTCATAAGGGTTAATTTACATGTATTAAAAGTGACAGCAGTGAGGGGATTTTAACCCAGGTCTGTGTGATTATAAAGCCTTTACATTTTCACAAATTGCGAGGGTGGGGGGAGAGATGGTTGAATTAGAGTTGGCACTAGGAAGTACTTTCTTTACGTTATTAAAAACATGTTCCTTGGGATTGTATTGTTTTCGTTTTTACAATTATTTTAACAGCAGAGCACCAAGACAGGAAAAAATCTGCCATTAGAGGGCAGTCATTACCCACAAGTAGAATATGTGCTTCCCCCACCCCCACCCCGCCCCTTCTTTCTGAAGGTTTATTGTTGTTTACAGACAATGTGTTAAAACACGCAAAAAAATGTTGACCAATACAACTTTGGTAAAATCTGTACATTGCCATTCAAATATTCTGCTTTATAATACAATAATCTGACATAGAACAGAGGAATATTCTGTCAGATATAATTTCCAGAAAAGGAGAATGAGAGCACACTGATTTGGCTGTGTAATCTGATTTTTATTGTGGGGTTCATATCAGATGCCTTATTTACCACTCCCATGTGCTTGTGTCAGGTGAGTTGTATTTCTTAGTAAAAGCTGGCAAGTTGGAAGCTACAAATCCAGGTATAAATTTGTATCCTACCAGCCTTGGAAAAAGAAATAGAAAAGCTGTAAGAAGGAAAACAATGTAGAAGCATTTTACATTATTAGAGATAGTATGCTCTAACAAGGTAGCTATTCAATAAGTTCAGCCAATATTGATTCTTATTTGTTAATATTCCCAATTCCACTTGCCACTTTGCCTTAATGATCATTTGTATGGGATACACTATTTAACCAACCTTTCCTTAAAAAATGAAAGAAAGAAAGAAAAACGACTTTGAAGCACGTATTTGTGTTCTTTGAAGATGCTCACCATGCACTTCTTTTGTCTCTCAAATCCCCCAGCCTACCAAGGGAAGACATCCATCAGTACTGTGGGCACCTCCACCTCTGCTTACCGTCTGAGCCTGGCCACCATGTCCCGTTCAAACACAGGCACCGGCACCGTCTGGGAGCAGGACAGTGAGCCCTCCCAGCAGGCTTCCCAGGATACCTTGAGTCGGACTGACGAGGAGGATGAGGAAAGTAGGTCACCCCATAGGAATGGGTGGGAAACACAGCTCAGCTCTGGGGGTGAGGGTCAGGGAAGGAATTCTGCCCTTCAGACCTTTTCCAGTTCTGATTCCCCAGTCATTTTTACAAAAAGAGTTCATCACTGAATTGTGACTGATTCCATGATTCCTAATCCCTGCACTTCTATTAATTCCTTGATATCCTTGGTCACTTAAAAGGAACTCAGGCAAAAAGCAAATCTTTAGTGGCTGCCAAATTTTCTTTGAGTTTATATTATATATTCAACCTCTTCTATTAACTCTCATTTTAACTGCAGTTAAGTAAATAAAGAGCCTTTGTTTCTCCTCATATACATCTTGTTTAGTAAGTTAACCACCCCTTACATGACCCTGTTAGGCAGAGGAAAGTGGGCAAAACATATGCTCAACACCAGAAAAGCACTAGCTGGCTGTGCCATCAGAACTTAAATCAACAGGCTGGCCTCAGGGGACACAGCCCAAGTGAGAGGTAATAGAGTCCCCAGTGACTGGGTCAGCTCAAGAGCTTCTAATGCATGAGCTACAAATTTGGAGTTATAAAATAAGGGAAAATCAAGTCAAGAAAACACTTCATATATATGCTCAATAGGAGTAGATTTTACAAAGTAGAAGTAGGGAGAAAGATTCCATTAACTGCTACTATCATTTAAGGGGGGGTTTCAATTGCATTGATTATTTCTCACATGTGTTTTCAAAACATTCTGATATAACAGTTATAGAAAAATGTGCTTGTTAATGGATTAAGAATTAGAACAAAATCTAGATTTCCACCCAGCACATCCCCATACCAACCCCCCCCCCCAAAAAAAAAGAAAAGAAAAGAAAGAAAGCCCACTCTGAACTAAATTAAACAGAGGAAATGGAAGTTGAGGTTAGAATTTTAATTAACTAAGATGAATGAAAATATCTTAAAACCCCACTGCAGTTGGGTATGTAGGAGAGAAGAAGAAATAAATGATTTGTGACAACAAATATCGGCACTGTTTTCAGATCTATCTTCAGGTTTAATCAAGAAACAAAGTTAACCATCATATTGCCCTGCATCTGACTTGTAGACATTGTATCTAAATTATCCTGATAATTGCTCATGGAAATACCCCTAACAATTGTAATTAGGGGAATCTTGAAAAATCTTAACCAAGAAAAAAAAAAAAAAAAAAAAAAAAAAACATGAAAGAGACAAATAATCATATATTCGAAGTATCCATTAGATCCTTGTAATAGTTCAGAACCTGAGGTAATAATGTCTATTTTTCTTTAATGCTTGAGGTAGTCTCTGTAAGCACTTTTTTTTTTAGTGACTGGAAATGACACCACCTATCTTTAGTAGAACTAAATATAATTTCCCAGTAACCTGATTAATAAATAGATGATCTAACCACTAGGAAGGAGCTAGGAAAGAAAAGTAGAGAAGATTATAAACAGAGGTTCATTAGCCAAGAGCCAGCATTCATACAACTTGGCTGACAAGGCAAGGGATACTATAGAGGTATGCAATATTTTGCTAATATCTCTGCTCTCAAACATCAGAATAATCCCAGTGGAAGCAGGATTGCTAACAAATGGTATGGTGTGGTTTTGAAGAGGGTATGTATTAGTTTATAAGGGGAGGAGTATGAAAGCCAGATTGTTGACTGCTTTGAATTAAACTATTTTCCCATAAATCACCAAAGACCTACTATGTACAAGGTGAGAAACAAGGACGTTTGAGAAAGATATGTTCTTTGCCCTCCAGGATCTCAAGTATAATCTTGTAGAGGAGATAACAGACATTTGTGACAAAGAACACTTAGCCAAAGGATAATGGATGGTAGCACATGATTAACTACCAAACAATATTGAGGGTGTAAGTGATATGAAGTGATATATGAGTTTGAATAAGGGTAGAAATATCAGTGGGATCTGGGAAAGACCTTTGTAGCAAATATCTCAATCTATTTGTAAAAATAGCTCAATCTACCATGTTTGTCTCTATTTTAGATATATTTACTTATTTTCTTCTCTGTGAACATAACTGAAAAGGAAATAGTATTCTATAAAAAGAATTAATTTTCAGTCAGTCATCATAAGGCATATTGAAAGTTCAACACTTTTCATGTTCATATATCTGGCTTGAAATCAGTTCAATGAGAAATACAACCACTAGGGAATTTTAAATAAATGATGCCAGAAGATGTTATATGGTAGTAGCATAAATTCATCAAAGACTAATATATGTTTATCAAAATGTTTGCTGTTCAGTAACAAACATTAGCTCACTTAGAAAAGGTCATCTTGCAACAAATACTGTGCTAAAGTTAACTTTTATATGTATTTGAATACATTGATTTTTGCTACTATGAAGAAAACAAGATTAAATAATTAAAATTTGGTTTAAAATAAGCATTTATTTCTAAATTTTATGGATTTGTGAACATTTTTACAAACATCTGAAATCTTTCTCTAAGCAGTCTAAAAATCATTAAATGTACTGAATATAATTTTTGAATGTCAAAGAATTGTTCTTGATTCATTCAATTTTAAAAGTCCTCTATGGAACTATTACTGGAATGTTTTGCAGATGTATAATTTAGTTTTTCTGAAATCTTTAATTTGCAGATTCCCATTGACTTTCACAAATAATCTACCTGTAAAAATGGACAACAAATTTATATTTAATTCACTAAGGCATTAAAGTGCAGGAGGGCAGGAGAAGTGTGGACATGAAGAATTATCATTGACCCTTTTGGACACACAAAAACTAAGACCTCAAAAGCTTTAGAGGCTGCCCTAAGGTGGTACTCAAGCCAAGAAAGAGACCCAAGCGCAGTTTTGGTTTGGATTTTCTAATCAGCACATCATATTTTCTATAACAATCCATTCTTTTGCCCCTTTTAGATGACTCTGTAAGCATGCCCAGTGTGGTAAGTGAACAAGAAGCTTACCTCCTGAGTGCCATTGGAAGGAGGCGGTTCTCCAGTCACGTGTCCAGCATGTCTGCACCTCAGGCTGAGGTGGGCATGTTACCTAGCCAGAGGTAAAGAGCCATGGATATTGTATACTCTGCATTTTGGGGCAAGGGTAGACATTCTGAAAAGTCTCTCCCCTTATACTACAAAAGCTGAAAGTGAAGCAAGCAATGGTAATGATTTTAGGTAAAATATTCATTCATCAAATGGCTTTTCAACAGGGTACCTGAAGCAACTATTTGCAGAGAATTTTCTAAGCCAGGCCAGTAAAAAGCTTCCCAGTTTCTGATCCAAGCATTGTCTCCCCTTAAAAGTTTCCATAAATAGTTGCATGGTTTTCTCTCTGGTTTTCAAAGGCATTTTTGTATTTCAAATTTATCATTAGCTAGAAATGAGTATATAAGACTAGCTTGATATATTTGGTAAAGTTTAGGCTTCTGATATGCCACTAGTGTTCAGTTGGAAATGGTGATGCTTAACCAAATGGAAAAGAGCATGTGCCACTATGTATGACCTTGGACAAGTCATTTTCAGGTTTCCTATCTGTGGAGTGAAGAGTTGGCAGAATCAAACATGGCAGTTCCCTTTTTTCCCCATGTCTGTTTGTGTTAGTCCGTTTATATCAGACCCAGCAAGGGAGCAGGGCACAACTTGAGTCACACCTCATTGATATAGTCCAATCAAAAGCCCTAAAGTAATCTTATCAAGTAATCTAGTCAAAGGCCCCTCAACTGAATTTAATGCAATCAAATGCATTTAATGCATCCAGAGAAATAGATTAGTTTAGAAACATATTCTTTCTCATTTTGGGATTCATAAAATAATCTCAAACCACTTCAGTTAACACTTCTTCATCTAAAGTTTTATGATTCTATGACTAAACTCTTAAACATTTACTTAGAAAAAGAATATGTATAGGTAAAAAACTGGCAAGATAAATAAACACATTAAAAATATATAATATAGAAAATGGTCTCTGATAAGAATCAAAATATTATGTTTCAGAGCCAATGATTTTAGGAATTGAAACTTTAGGAATTGAAAACTGTTTTTCAAAGAATTAGCATTATGTATTTTTAGCTAGCTTGTTATTTATTTATCTACTTATTTATTTTTCAATACTTGCATATTCAATGTGGTATAATTCATACACAGAAACTAATAAAAATCAGCATATTCTAAAGTCCATATAAAATTAATTTTATGCAGGCATACTTATCCTGTATGTAAATCTTTTGTCATGAACTCCATGAACTTCATGAACTACACTGATGAAATAAAATGTATTAAATAAAGTCTAAGTTTGGAGAGTATAAAAAGACAGGGAAAAACAATAAAAGGTGATTAATAAGTAAATTTCATACTTTTAAAGAAAGCAATATCTTATACAAGTACTATTTAATTATTATAGATTGACAATATATAAATGATCCTGTCATTGTAAAAGACTGCTTTACCTATGATTTGGTCATTGACTTTTGAAAAGAAAGTTTAAAAATAAACTTTCTGAACAAAATCAGAGCAAACCTATAAAATGCCAAACAATGATGTAAATTCTTATAAGCTAATATTCATAGCTATCAATTTGTTTTCAATTGCTAGCAATATGCAAGGTTCTATCAAGAATAAAAGAAAAACGTCTAGCAATGTATTGATTTTTATTTTAGTTACAGAATTGTGAGATTTTTAAATAAGAAGTGTTTTTTTAATTACTAAAAATAATCAGGCTATCAGTTCCCTTTCTACATATCCCCTAAAGGGTTAACTCATTTCCAGGGAGAAAAATTATTCTATTGTGGATGTATTAGAAATCCAGAAAAAAATTATATAGTTAAACCCTTGGGGGCATGACTCTTGTTTTTGGAAGACAAATGAGGGAAATGGTGCCTCTTCTAGGGATAGTGGCCATTTTTTGCAGTGTACAAATAGGTAAATACTCCAGTTTTCTAAATGGTTGCAATTTAATTCCATCCGATTTTACGACTACTTATTGAGTATCTTCTGGGTGTTTAGCTCAATGCTAGGCACTCAAGGAAATAAAAAGTATGACACAGCTTCTGCTCCCAAGTCCCAGTTCAACTGGATCCAAATACTGATAAACTATTTCATTATTCTCTCACCAACCTGACAGGTTTCTTCTTTTGACATTTACATTTCAGTCACTAGAAGATGGATAGTAAGGAGATAAATGCAAGTTCCATGTGAATTTTCCTGGGTCTCTTCCCCTTTTGTTAACTTGCATTTCATTGCAAAATTAGCAGGGAAATTTGGGTCGTTTCTTTTCTTTTAATAGCGGCAATTCCCAGAGTTTGGTTTTGGTAGTTCATGGTAAGTGGTTTCTTTGTGAAAATGTCACAATGCACAAGAAAAAAGCAGGGCCCTGGCCATTGGAAAATTGTGTACATAAAACAGGTTAAACATAATAATAACAATCCCGCTAAATAAATGGTGACCAAAAGAATATTAAATTCATCTTCTACAGATTCATTCTGCAAAGCGTTTCAGAGCTCCTTTGACTGTTTGGAGCTCCTTTTAATCCTAACACTTGACCAATAAATAGATCACTCCTCTGAGAGTCGTATCCATCCAAAGTCCCTCCTCCCCCTTGAGTCCTATGTCTTGACAAACCCAGCACAAGGTGAAATGGTTGAATGTTTCCTTTTCCTTTCTTGTTCCGTTAAATTTATTTACTTTCAGTTCTTGAAAGCAGAAAATGCATGCCTTTCTTCTTTTTCTTTTTTCTCTTTATTCTCTTCTTTTTTTTTTTTTTTTTTTTTTTTTTGGCATTCTCTTTCCCTAAATGCTTCATCTCCCTACCCCTCCTGCAGTGAACCTAATGTCCTCGATGACTCCCAGGGCCTGGCCGCCGAGGGCAGCCTCTCTAGGTACAGTGTCAATGCTACCTGTCTATTGGTGTCTGTGCTGGGAAACTACCTGTTCCCTGTCTCCTCTGTCTCTCTGTCTACTCCTGCCCCGTCTTGATATCTATTTCCATTCCTTGCCCTTTGTTGTTCATGATTACATGAGCCTGGAAGTCAAAGGTGTAGCGAACCCTCCTTCATTTTCAAAGCTTCAGAGCTCAAGCACAGTGACTTGAAAAGCTTACTAAAAAACTGTGGAGTTCTTTTAGGGACTCGTCTGATAGATGTCTAAAAAGTTCGATATACCAAATGTTAAATGTATTCCATCTAATTATTCCCTCCCACACTAATATTCATTAAAAATCATTTTGCTGCAGCCTTTTAATACAACGCCCCACCATCAGGAAGCCCCTTGTTAAATCGGGACAGGTCTTTCAGGTAATACCACACATGGTAAGAAAGCAAACAATGATGCTATAATAAGAATAACAATGCCAATATAATTTAAAGAATCCCCTTTCTTTGAGGCATGCTATTTAACAGGCTATTATAGTAGCTTGTTCAAACAACCCTTATGTAAAGAATGTGTGTCCTAGAACAAAGATGGCTCCAAAACTTGCCATGAAATATAAGACACAAACGTTTCTTGGTAAGTAAAATAAATCTTATTATGCAAACAATACAATTTCTTGGTATTGGTTTAAAGCTTCATCAAGGGGGACTGCACCTTTAACACTCAGATAAACCATGTCAAACATGCCTAATCTTGTGCTGTCGATTCACACCTCTCAACTAATCCTCATTAGGGGGTATGCTTCTTGTTCATCCTAAGAGAGCTTCTGCTCCATCTCAAGAGAAAACATTCCCTTTAAGGTCTGCATTATGTATAAGTAAGTATAAGATATCGTGTTTATTGCTTTATCAGAAAGATGAGGAAATGTTGAGAGGCTGTTCCTGTGAAAAGTTGTGTTTTTTTCTTTTATTTGCATCTTGTTCAGATTTCACATTTTCTTTTGCAATTGAAAATGGGAAATTTAGTCCATTATCAGTTGTATCTTTTTTTAATTTTTACTGGACCCATAATTCATGACATTCATTTGTGTTTGCCAGCCCTTGCCTTGAAAGACCAGTCTCTTATTGGTGGTAAATGTGGAAGTGCTGCAGAGTGCAGACTTAATTCCAGTAGCAGGAGCTCTGGGGACAAGGAAGAAGTTGGGAAACAAAATGTTCCCTCAAGATGGCTTCTGTTAATTATTCACAGTGTTTGAAGAGATCTGAACCAAGCCTAGCATGGTAACCGTTGCTTCAAAGAATGCATTTGTTTAATGCTTCAAGTTACATTTGAGACAGGAGAGCCTTGATTAGATGGTAGTTTCAGTGGCCTTTTGGGAGTAGAATATATTAAATCAGACTTCCATTTGGCTGGCTTCATGCTGGGGATTTTCTAATTAGGCCACATTCTACTCTTGCTGAGTAAATACTATCTGGGGTTGGTGAGAGAAGGCAGGAGCTTGAGTGGATTTTTATGAACTCTCCAAAGAATATGGTCTTCTCTGGCAGGCTCAGGGTTCAAAAATGATTGATTTAAAGTTATCCAAACCAATCCAGTCTGCGCTCAATCCAGTATCAATGGGAATAAACCCAAAGTTCCTGCTAGGTAAGGCTGGTTTAGAATCAAAGCTATAGTTTATCAACAATTGAATTAGTCAGTCATGACAGGACTTTGAGGACTATTTTAGATCAACTGCTGTTGATCTGTTGTTCCTGTGATTGGTGTTTTAGCTCTGGGTGTCAGTCACCCCAGTTGTGGTCAAGAAACAGGAAAATGAGGCATTCACTTTGGATTCTGAAATAATTCTATTATTGCAGTGGCATTCTACCAGCCAGTAGCACATCCACCTTTGCCATACACTGCAAATCTTTTCTCTTGAACTCCATGATGTCACCAAGTTCTCTTTGGAGGAGAGGAGCTTTGGGCATTTACTAAGAGGTGGGTGTACAAAATAGGACATATACTTTTTATATTTGGTTTCCAGGCTTTCTTGTTTGGGGCATGAGGCTTATTTATGCTTCAGACCTTAAATCCTAAAGAAGCAGTAAGGCATTAACCATGTAAATTACATTTAGCAAACACCTAAGCACTCAGGACCTAAACTATACCCAGAAGTAGTCCTAAGGAAAATCTGACTCCAAAGCCTACAGAATATCAGGAAGCACATCTAAGGGAAAATGTTCATGGGAATTTGCTTTTGAATGAGCTCTTGTTTTAGGCAAAAGGAGCAAGTTGGGTGTACTAAATGAGGAAGAGACCAAGGTAACCTTGACAAATAAGTAGAGAGCAATAAAAATTTTCCAGAGCTATTGAAAATTTCTTCTAGGAATTTTTTTAAACCTGTGCTAATAAGTTTCTTCTAAAAGATTCACCACAAGAAAGAGCCTGTTAGAAGCAGTATGCTCTGGAGAAATTATTCTTTCTTTTGGAAATTAATAAACTAAAACATTATTCCATGGGATAACATAAATAGCATTGCTCTCAGAGGTATAAAATCTCACTGCAGATGTTTCTTCTGTCCACACCCCCAAACTCACACCATAGATATTATTTCTCTTCAGAAGAATAGAGACATACCAAAGGGTATTCAGACTCTTAAGACTGGATGATTAGGCTTGAGATTTAGATTTTGTTTGGGCACGTTAGAACATTTTGAAAGGCAGGAATTGACAATCAACTCTAACTTCAAATAAAAACAGATTACAACACTATTTGATGCTGTAAGGGTAATTTTTATCTCAGTGGAAAAAAAGAAAGCTCAAGTTTGAACAAGACTATATAGCCTGGATGAGATGAAATAAAAATAACCCTATTTATTAGAACCTATCTCATGATCATGTACATTTCCAAGTATGAAAACTTGGCAAGTACTTTCAAAGTACAAAGAAAAAAAATAAAAACTGCCTTTTCATATAGCTGAGAATTAATGGCTGAGAAGATGTGCGTTGTGATACAGATATTTACTTTGCCATTGCTAAATCAGTTCTTACAAGATAGCTAGGAACCAGATTATTCCCCCTTTTTAATCTGACTTCAGCCTCTAATCTCAAAATTCTGTGGCACTTAAAATAATTTTCTTGGCTCTTGTGGAGGCTTAGTAAATTTTAAATAATAATCTTTTATTGGGAAAGATAAAAGCAGGATTTAGTCTACTATTTATTTCCCTGTTCTCTACAAACACCTTATGGCTCTGTTGGTGCTGGCTTTATGTATTCTCATCATAAGGCCATCAGGGTAAATGGCTATTCTATATGTCTTATGTTCCATCTCCAGCTTTCTCTAACCATAGTAAAATTCAAACTAAAACTGCAGATAAAAGTAATGGAAATCAATAACTTACTTTTCCCTGTGCTTGCCTTACCCAGTGCTTCTACTTAAATTTTGAATTTATGAAATATATTTCATCGTAGAAACTTTTTTTGAAGGTACCAGGGAAAGAACCCAGGACCTCTTACATGGGAAGCAGGCATTCAACCACTTGAGCTACATGTGCTCCCCATCCTAGAAACTTTTTTTGTAGTTTGATATGAGTGATATGCATTTTTATTGCATTACTGAAGGGCCCTTGTTCATGTATACTTTAAGAAATACCATGAGGAGGTATATATTCCATTAGGGGATACATGCATATTTAAATACTATAATCCAGGTAAGCATTCAGAAACGGGGATAGAGGTAATTTGTACCACAATTGCCATTGCCCTCCTAATACTGTCTAAATTTGGCTAGCTTATAAATTACTTTGTTGCATTTTAAATAAAATGTTTTGTTTTTGTAGATAGTGTTTGAGTCATGCCAGTTGTGCCAAGTGCCAGTTGCATTTACTTCTCTACAACTTAGATTATTATGTGGTTTGCCATAGTGATGTTTGGCACAGACTCAGAAATACAAGAGTTGACGTATTTCTAAATATGCTTTAAGTTGTTAGCTTCAAGTTAGAAAGTTTTATTTGCCTTTATCCTTATTTTCTTTCTATTATTTGGCCTATACGTTAGAAATCAGCCATTTTTCATTCCCAGTATTCAAAATTTCAGGAAACCAGTGTCTATAAAAGAGTTTTCAGAACATGTCCCAGTGCTCTGACATATCTTGGCATATTCTTAGCTTTTAAGATTTATTTGTTCTGACTACGGTTTATAAAATAGATATTTCAGTTATTCAAAAGTATCCAACAATCTATTGGAGTATAATATTTTTAAATTTGAGATCACCAAGTAAAATATATTATTTTTTAAAAGGAGAAAATCATTTTGATTATTTCAGTTGTGATAGATGAGAACTATAACAGGGCTATTTAAAAAAACTGATATAGGAAACGGGACTTTGTGCAAAAACCTCGGTCTTCTGGTTTGTTTTCGTGTTGCACATCTTACAGTCACACATCACAAAACCTGAAATATTACATGATGTGCAAGAAGCTACATTGAAACTACTTTTCATATGTGACTCAAATCAGATATAGATCCCAGAGAAAGAAGCATAATCTATGTAAATGACTCTTTGGATGATAACCTCTCTGGATGTTTATTGTTAATGTGTCCTAACTCTACACAGTTAAGTCAGCTTGCGTGTTCTAAATATAAACATATTAGTATCACATTATTAGGGAGAGTATAATTTTTTTTGTTGGGATACATTTCCAAGGACATGCTCTATAATTTCCTCTTTGATGTGTACATTCTACTGATGAAATGCTATATCATTTACATAGAACAGCTAATTACCAAAGCTATAAACTTGCTATATTTCTTAGACATAAGCCTCTCTATCCCCACAGAGAAAATTTTGATGTTTATGATCTTCCCTTCGAATAATCATTGTAAAATTACCATTATGCTTTGACATTTAACACTCCCTGAGTAATGTGTATTTTTCTTTTTTTGCACCATTTTTTTAAACAATCTCAGATTACTGAATAAAAAATAAGCAAGAGGACTGCCTTGATTTCATTTTCTCTGCCCCAATTATTTTTTAAAAATTTTATTGCCCTCTCCCTTTTAGTGTTCTAGAAGCAATAAACTCATTACAAACATCAAATGCAAAATAAGAAAGCATGCTATCTACATCACTTTCATGTTCAAACCATTTTACTAACTTCTTTTCTCTACCTTAATGGGAGTAGGTGGTAAGTATTAACCTCCCTTTATGGCCATGGGAACTGAAGTAACATTTAGATGTCAATGAAGAATGGATGCCAGTGAAAGTTTTGCTTGGTATTTGGGAGAAACTTGTTTTGTGTGAATGGTAATTGACAACTCTTTCCAATTCAACAGACACATATTGAAAGATATAATTAATGAGGAGATGTCATTTCAAACACTCCAGCAACATAGTCTGCTTATCAGACATTATGGTATCGTTCCTTTGGGGTAATTTTATTGCGTATCAGAATATAAAGCCTTGTTCCTTTGGGGTAATTTTCCCTCTTCATAGAAAAGCCATATATGCTACAAGATCATATATGTACAAAGATAACATACATTGATCTTTTGAACTTCGGGAGAACAAGAAAGTTCAAAAACACTTGTTTTGGGTATTTCTGGAATTTTGTATTGTGTACACCCAGTGATATAATTATGGTATAAATATGTCCATATTTCATAAAAACTGATAAGCCCCATTTGAAAATCATTGATTTTCTTCTAGTGGAAATATAAGTACGACTTTTTAAAAAATGACCCATGTGACTGTGTCAACCATGTGATGACTAACTAGTTGCTAATACAACAGGGAAAACATCTGATTGCCCAGCTTGCCATCTATTTCTCTCCCTGCAACACAGCCAGGTATTCAGATAGATCTTTAAAAAAAAAAAAAATGAAAGTGAAGGGAATATAGTTTTTCTTTCTTTTTCCTGGGTAGTTACTGACTCTGGATTCCTCTTTGAAATACTTTACTCTGAAAATTATCTATAGATGACTCTCCATTGGCAAAGGCAAAACAGAAATTATCTATTAATCAAATAATCACATTGGCATCACCTACAGAATTACAATGTTCTCTGGGGCATAACACATTTCTTTATTTTTCACCCCCCACTCCCATTATAAATACATATTCTACTTGCATGCAGAATGAAAAAGGATTATGGGACCATATAAGTATTTTCAGCTTCACCCAATACTAAAATAGTGACCACTGCCAGTAGTCATTTTTGCATAAAAAAGACACACATACACAGTAAATTTGGGAGGAGCAGGTTGTTGCTTTTATAAACTGCACAAGATGTTTGAGTGCAGCTACTGGATCTTAAAACTCCTGAGTTGGAAAGACAGCTCAATTACTTTGTCAGCCTTTTAAATCTAAAACCATTTTTTTTTTAATCACTTGATTATCTACCTATGTGACTATTCATTTGCACAGCAGTCACAGAGACTTCAGGCTGCAAACATGTGTTGAATGTGCCCCTTCACCCAAATGGAATCTGTGTCTGATGTGTTTGATATCTGTCCATCTTATTTTCATTTAAATTGAAATTTTATAAAGATGTTCCCATCCATGTAAAAGAGCTGTTTGTGTTTGTTCATCACCACCTTTTCCCTTCCCCTTGGAAAAAAAAAATTGAGATTAGAATATGACATCTTAAACCTTTTGGTGGCCTCCAAAACAGGGGTGTGATCAAACCAACGTTTTGTTGAATGATAGATACGGCATCCGTGATTGAAAACAGAATCTCAATTTTGGCAGCTTGGGGCTACAAGGCCTTGTCCTCCCTCCCAAACCTTTGAAAACCCCCTCCTGGGGATTCTTGCCCAACAGCCTTCAAAGATAATGGTGTCTTTGAAGTGACTGTTTCATAACAAGCGATTTTAACCTCTACCAGAGGATGGTCTTCTGTGCTCTCTCCAGGGTATTCTAACGCTATTGATACTTGACAGGGTGGCAAGTGTGCAGAGTGAGCCCGGCCAACAGAACCTCCTCATCCAGCAGCCGCTGGGGAGGAAGAGGGGTCTGAGGCAGGTAAGCAGACCCTGTGAGGGAAGAGACTTATCCTGGGAAATGGAAGCGCTATTCAATTTTTTTCCTTTTTTTTTTTTAAAGAAGTTTTATATTACATAAAAGTTACATCAAAATATAGGGGGTTCCCATATACTCCCTCCCCCCACATACACTTTCCTCCATTGACATCTTTCATTAGTGTGGTACATTTGTTACAATTGATGAACAAATATTGAAGCAGTGCTACTAACCATGGTCTATAGTTTACATTATAGTTTACACTTTGCACCACACAGTTTTATAGGTTCTGACAAAATGTATAATGGCCTGCATTCGTCACTGCAATATCATGCAGAACAACTCCAATGTCCCAAAAATGTCCCTTTCTCTCCCCTCAGAACCTCTGATACTATTCAATTTTTAATGCCTGTGTATATTAAGATTATATTTCGCCTTCTCTCCACCTGAAATAAGCAGTTCAGAGCAACTTTAAAACATGCTAAGTGCTTGGGCAAGCGTTTTTAGCTCTATTTTAGATCTGAATCTTCTTATTAGCAAAGCTGATTACTTACCAAACGGGCCTGTAATTCTATTTGTTCCTTATCCAGAAACTTGTACCTTAGCCAAACTTACTGATGGAGGTAGATTTGTTGTAAAGTTGATTTAAGGTCCATTTCTTTATAGAGATAGAGATAGACTAGTCCTTTCTTCCTCATTCCAAGGTTAATGATTCAATTTAAAACTGAAATGTAAGTAAAGGCCGTCTTTGCAAATTTCTTTGGGTGGAGTTCCTTTTCATTATTTTCTAAATAAAAATCTAAATGAGGTTTTGCCTTGTTGCTTCAACGGGAGCTTCCCAGCACCAATTCAGGTAACAGACATTTTCCTAGCATCTGAGGTTTTTTCATAAACCTCCCCTTTGAGCATTAGCATATGTTTTACTACAACTTTTAAATGAGCAAAGGGTGATTTAGTAACAATAATTAAAGTATCTGAAGTTCTCAAATGTACTATTTTTAAATTATATTCATTAATGTTGTTGGGATTTATAAAGGAGTAATAACTGGGGGCTAGAATTGATGGAAGGCAATGCCACCATCAAATACTTGTGGTTAGATATGCAGAAAGAAGTTTATCAGCTACAAAAATAAGAACTAACTATAAGAGTCCACAGAAACTTGTAAATAAAGGGACAAATTATAGTCAGAATCCTCTGCACACAGTGCTTCCTCTAAGGCAGTTAAGACCCTTCTTACCAGCTTATTTTGCCGCTTCTCCTTAGCTGAGACGTCCTCTGCTCTCACGTCAGAAGACTCAGACTGAATCCAGAAACCGCCACGGGGCTCGGCTGTCCACCACTCGCAGGAGCATCCAACCTAAAACGAAACCCTCTGGTGAGGCCTCCCTCACACTGCCAGGCATCCCCGCCGGGAAGACTTGCAGGAACTGAGCGGGTGCAGATCAGCACGCCCTTGGGAGGCACTAGGATAAGGGAAGAAGTTTCCCAGAAAATTGAAGTACCCTTTTTCTTCAGCCTTCCCTACCCTTTTCCCTACCATCAGGGACGCAGGGATGGAAGAGCCCAAGGGAAACCAATGGTACTAAACAATTTGCCTAAAAAGGGTGTTTTCCCCCCAAGCCAAGGGACTGGGTTTGTTATAGGTCTTACTGAAGACAAAGGAATGATAAATAATATGGACTTGAAGTCCTGTAGACAGTTATAAGGGCTGATCAAATTCACCTAATGCTCAATGCAAATCTTGATTTTAGGCCATTAATGTAAAAATGATTTTTCTCCTCAAGTACCACTCTTTATAAGGGGGTGAAATTGAAATCTCTACATAATAGTGAAAGATGGTCTCATTTATTACTAAACTAGTAATGCCTTTACTAAGAGAAGCCAGTAGACATTAATTTAAAACAATTATTAAGCATTGACGTCTTTCCCCCAATTTCCCCTCTATTTTCTGCCTCATCACTGACCTACAGCAGATCAGAAACGGTCTGTGACCTTCATTGAGGCTCAGCCAGAGCCAGCAACTGCCCCAACAGACACACTTCCTGCCTCGGGCCAGCCACAGGGCTGCAGCCCGGCCCCATCTAGGAAACCAGAAGGAATGGACAAACCAGTCCTCACATCTTCTCCTGCCATTGTTGTTGCTGATCTCCACAGCCTGTCTCCCAAGCAGGTGAGGGTGCTGGAGAATTAGACAAGGCTTGTACCCTGCACACTTATTTTAGGAACCACTTGAATATGCACATTTATTGCATATAATTAAGTCTGGGTCTGTAATGCTTTATTAGCCAAGCTCCACTGGTCATGTATCATGAAAAAGAAACCTAAGAGAAAACATTTTGCAGCTGAAATAACCACTAAAAACAGGTACATAATACATAGTCAAAGAATACTTCAATAAAAAAGTAAAGTTTCCAATTTAGTTAGATGAAGCCTTTAAATATAAAGACTTCTGTATCCTATAAGATGAAAGGAATTTTTTGTTTTGCTTTTGTTTCTCATTGTTTTGGTCTTTTTCTTGCTCTTTAGATATTTGTTCTTCTTGTTTTGATTTTTATAAATGAATTCCTATAGGTCCCACATTCATCCCGAGTGGTGTTTTAAGAAAGGTAAGGGTACGCTCTTTATACTATCTCCACATTTGTATAGTCTTTAAGGGCTAAAAAAGCATAACAACAATTATTATCTCATTTGACCTTCACAGTTTACAAGGTAAGCAGGGCAAAAAAATTGTACTTATGTAACAGATTAGAAAACTGAGACCTAGAACATTGGAGGGACATATGCGAGATCTCACAGTAACAGAGGATAGTACTGGGACTGGTGTCTCTATTCCTTGTCTAGTTACAAATAGACAACATTTTGTGATCCTTTCCTCTGGCACCCATCCCGCTTTTTCATTATGTCGTGGTTGTTTTGATTTCAGAGGGAGACCGTCTCCACCGAAGAAGGAGAAAAGGAGGACACAGAAGCGCAAGGTGGTACGGCACACAGCCCCCTCTCTACTCAGCTTTCAGACCCTGGTGATTTTGCAGGCCTTGAGACATCTAGCCTTCTACAGCATGGAGACACTGTCCTTCACATTAGTGAGGAAAACGGCATGGAAAATCCGCTGCTGTCCAGCCAGTTCACTTTTACTCCTAGTGAGCTGGGGAAGACTGATGTAGACCTAGATGAGTCTCATGTTTAACTCTGTATCTTGAAAGAGTTGCCAGTGTAAATAAGACCTGGTAGGGGTCACTCTGTTGAAAGTTGAATATTTTTGTCTGGAAAAGATTAATTTAAAAAACAGCACTTTATATCCAATGGGTGGTACAAATCTGAGTACATTTTGCTGCCAATGTGCAAAATGTTTTACAAACATCATAACACTCAATGGCTAATCTGATTTGGTTCTGTGAAGAACAGAAAATCAGGGAGGAATAAGGGAAAGAGCCATTTCACTGCACATTGTTTATGAATCAAGAAGCCTTTGGCAGTTAAAAATGTATACTATTACACAGCTGCTTTGCTTACCTAGGAGTATTAACAAATAATATGTTCTAAAAACAGAGTCCAGTTTTTTGAGGTTACTCACATTATACATCTCATACAAATATTTATTTTTATAGTTCCAAAAAATATTAAATCAGATGGATATACAAGTAGCAATGTAGATAAAAATAATCGAAAGGAAAATGTTAGTTTGGGGAAACTAAATAATAAATAGGCCTGCAGCCATTTGGTTCTATCAATTATATTGCCATTCAGAAGAAGAAAAAAAAATACTATTTTTAGAACTGTGGACTTTTCAATATTTATTTTTTAATTGTTGTTTTCATTTCATGTTGTAAATCAAAATGCTAATGCTATAAGATCATTCAATTTCATAATCAATCACATGATAGAGAATATTTGAAAAATTAAAATAATTCTGAATTAATAAACTAAACAGCCTATACATGATAAAAATTAAATGTAAATATAATAGCTAGAAATAGGTGATTTTCCTACTGCTGGCCCTGACAACATCAATGCCAAGATGAGATATTGGGAAATGTAGATGATTTCTTTCTCACACAGAATCCTGTGCCTACCCTTGAAGTCGTATTTTCAGATATTAAGGTTAGTGTTAATAGAATTGGGTCAATGAAATAACTTTTTCTCAGTGTTAACATTATTCTTATGATCCTTGGCATATCTAAGTTTATGAGGAGAAAAATATATAAAGTGGGCAATTTCATTATAGACAGATCCAGCTTGCATATTTTGCAAGTAGGCCATTAACTTGATGTTCAGTTACTTCAAGAAGACTTGTGAGGTCAATGCCTAGTGTGTTAGTGATCCTATAGTAGGGCTGGACATTACAGAGTTCAAAATTGAATTTCAGAAATTTTAACTGTTTACATTAGAAAACTGCTATATAACTATTAAACATATAAAAAAAAGAATATGCATACCAAAATTGGTATGGTCTGTGTGTGTGTGTGTTTTCTAGTCTTCAGGTTTAAGTTAAATGTAGACTTTGATTACGTTGTGATAAATTTAAAACACATTCTGAATGTTTAAACTTTGTGTTGGCTGTGATATGTATATGTATATATAGAAGAGACCTACTAAACCCACCCTAATTATAAAGAATTATTTTTCTGTTAGAAGTGCTTATTAAATAGACATTGTTTAAATTGTGATTTATAGACCCTAAATATAATTTGGGGTTATGATTCCCTTCACATAGAAAATGAAATGACTAGATATCAGTGGGTTAAAGATAGATGGACAAAACTGAAAATTTCAAATCTAAAGGTTCAAAAATTAGGCTAAATGGGCTCTTTTATGTTTTACAATAGTTTCATATTATTTGCACTTAATGCTGAATTGACTCTGAAGTGCAGAAATATGCAGATAATATGTTTTATGATTCTTTCTAAGCTGATATATATTTCCTGATAAAAATTATGCTGCTTGATTAGCATTAGAGGCCTTATGTTGGGTAATTATAAGTGTCTGGGCTATATGGTTCCCTATGTACGTGTGTGCTTTGTTCCGGTTTTCTGGTTCTTGATTCAAATTCTCTATGTATAATTGTATCAACTATTTAAAAAGTAAAGGGGTCAGAGAACATTGTTAAATATCCAACAAGAATCCCAAGTACTTTTATGTATATTTTAAAATATTGGGCTCATTTGAAACATGATTATGCTGGTCTGTCTGCCTTTTAGCCTGACTTCTTCACTCTGGTGTTATGGAACACTGTTAGAAACTTTTTCAATCAGCTGAGTAATGTTGTACCTTGCCAAAAAAGCCTCCCCTCTAAGAAACAGGGCCTTACAGAGTTTTCATATTGTTTTCGTAATGGGACAACTAAGATTTTGCAGCTACGTGCATCTGTTCTCTTTAAGGTGCCCTTAAATGTGTTTGAATGTAATGTGTTGAATATTTATGTGTAATAGATAAAGTATATACATGTATGTGCATAAGATTGTCATAAGATGTATTCTCAGGAATACTGTTACCTGGAGTTTGAAGGAATAACTACATTAAAAAAAAAAAAAAAAAAAAAAAAAAAAACAGTTGGGTATGATTAGGAAAAAAGTTGAAGAAAATAATTTTTTGTAATGTTCAAAATATTGAGTACATGGCTAAAAGTAGATAATTACATATGATAAATACAATATTGGTAATAGATAATTTCTTAAGCTATCCTGTTTAATTATATTTATCTTATTCAGAGGAAAAATAAACTAGGTACCCACTTCCCATGTATTAAGAATTGGGCTCAACAACGAGGTTGCTTTTTCTGAAATTCAGCTTAACTTTTGAGAAACCTTGGAATAAACACATACCATCCGTGATATTGGATTTATACTACTCAGATTTAGTTAAACCAGTTCAAATCCTGGATACAGCATTTTCTATAGAAAAACATTTTACTTTCATTTCTCATTTCTATAATTTTCATTTGCTGTTTTCTATAATTTTATTGGATAAGTTATTCAATTTTTCCAAAAAGGAAGCTGGGTTATTGAGTGCATTGGGACAAGGCACTTAGAACCACAGGGTCAAAAGGCATAAATGGCCATGGCAAGGCTGGGGGAAAAAATCTGTGCTTAGAGCCTCATGTGTCTTGGTTGCACAGGTTGGGAGTAGCTAGTTTGCTATTCCAAGCCTCCAAGAGTACCTCCCTTATAAGCAAGAACATCTATCCATCCCTTTAGTCATGAAGAACATTCTGGACTCTTCTGTCTAGCTCAGAGAGTATCTGGGGTGTGTGTAGGGACCTATAGACAAGAGTCATAAATGAATAGAATTACAGTCTAAAATACAAATTAATTATCCTTCCTTAAGTGATACAGGATGTTTAAATAGAGCACAGTCTCCGAATTTGCTGCTCATCACACTGAGTCACGATGTTGCCATGTGACCTCACATTGCAATACCATGGCCTTGTCTTAGCAGTGAGTAGAATGCCCCACTTCCTCATTTACTTTAGTGGGTCTAAACTGCAGCATTTTAGAAAGAAACTTTAGTTTGACACTCAGGAGAATAAAAGCAATTTGAGGGCAGAATGTATAGGGAAAAGTTTAAGATAAAGTTACTTGTATTATTTCAGGATTATTTAGGATTAAAGATCAATGTACCTCCATAATAATTTTTAAGTCACTGTGACTGCAGGATGAAAATCCTTTATTAGCCATTTTATAGGTAAAGACAAAATATTGAAAACAGCCACCTTCCCTCAGATGACCATGAAGTCTGTTATGAATACTGAATGACCAAAGAGCATGGAAAAATGCATATGAAGAAATAAGAAATGTTTATGAAAGATATTTATGGAAGATAAAATTTCTGTGTTTGAATATGCACATATAAAATAAATCTAAAACCATTTAAGATGTCTGAACAAGCTTCATTTTTCATTTCTCGACATAGGGAACAGATTTATGTATTTTGCAAGGTGTTCATTTTGGGTACCTGGGGTGTGCCTTTGTTAATGGCCTCTCTTGCTGTCCCTCCCCAGCCCCACCCTGACTTCACCACTCAATTTGGCTCTGGCTTATTTCATTTTCCAAATCACCCCTCTAATCTCCACCCCAGCTCCATTCTACTCATGATTTCCATCCCTACCTTTCAAAATAAGGCAGAATGAATACATTGGGAGGCAAGGACTTCCACCTTGATTTCTCTGCCCAGGTTATGATCTACTGAGATGACTGATAGGTTTCCCACTGGAAAGGTTAAAGATCTGCTTGTCTTAGAATGTGGCTAGACTGCTGTGGGGTCCAAGTTACTACCAGTTCTTTTATAGAGAGTACGTGCCCCATCCTTACTCCCTGAAAAAAAATTATATAGAGAAAGGCCTGGTGGCCCCAGAGGAGGGGATGGGGGGAAGACTCATGCCTTAATTCCTCTTTGAATTCCTTTGATTTTCATCTTTATCTTTTGAAATTTGAAAGCCCCACCAAGGCAGCTGACCCATTAACCAAATCAAGTTACTACCAATTCTTCCATACAGAGTACAAAGTGCCCCATCCTTACTCCCTGATAAAATTATATAGAGAAAGCCCTAGAGGTCCCTAGTTCATTACATTTAACCCAGTACAAAATAAAGCCCACCTGCCCCTATAGGATGGACAAACCCTCATTTGATCAATAGGAGTCAAACTAACTTCCTTTTGATGCCTGTAAAAATTGCCGTCCTTAGAACCTCGAAGCCACTTCCTTCTGCTTTTCTTTGCTACAGCAAAACTTTGGTGTCCCCATTAAAATGCTGTAGTCTGGTGACGCCGGTTTGTCTTTCACAGCCCTAAGGCATGCTCTTGCTAAATCCATTTTTTTTCCTCATGTGGTTTTACTTCCGTTTCTTTTTCTGACCCAATGACCCTAGACACATTTGGCAGCAGGACAGGCACTCTTAGCCACTTCTGGATAGAGCCCGAACAGTAAATAAACATCACAATTTATCAATGAGCCTTGCTGAAAGGGGAAATACAAAAGGACGTGGGGCAGAAGCAGAAATGGATAGAATGAAAATAGCCACCACAATCTTGTATTGAGTGCCAGGCACCACGCTAGGCCCATCAACTGGATTCATTTAGTTCACCATCAAAACAGCCCTGAACACTGAGCACCATAAGACTAAAAACGGAGGATGTGAGGCAGGAGGAAGTGACTGGCTAGTCACCCAGCTAGTATGGGTAGAGCCAGGATTCCACATGGAATCCCTCAGCCCTTCAGAAGAGTTTTAAGAAAGAAAAAGGAGAGGGCAAAAGAGTTTGCCTGTTTTGTTTGTTTTTTAGGAAAAGCACAGGAACTGGAGAGGTAGGGATAAGAGCGCATATGCAACCTCTGGAGAAACAAAAGATTAAGTTTGGGCAATACCAGAGGAGTGGAAACTACAGAAGTAAGGCGAAGGTAGCTTAAGATCCTTGAGCGCCGAGAAGACTGAGAAAACAACTCTACTAAGAACGAGTCACAAAAAGGAAGAAGGTCACAACACCACGCACCACCAGCCCCAACCCCTATCCCTAAGCCACGCACCGACCCCCTGCCACCGGTCTAGCAGCTCCGCCCCGAAGAGGAGGCGGGACTTCCTTACCTCAGGGCAGCTGCTTCCGGCAGAGAGCGGAATTATCTACGGGGAAGAGGCGGGGCCAAAGCTGCGCGGCCAATTGGTGCGACGTCTTAGTCTTGCCGGGGGTCTCGTGGGGTTACTTGGCTCCTGGGAACCAGCACTATGGCGTCCGGTTGCAAGATCGGCCCGTCCATCCTCAACAGCGACCTGGCCAATTTAGGGGCAGAGTGCCTCCGAATGCTGGACTCCGGGGCCGATTATCTGCACCTGGATGTAATGGACGGGTAACTCCGCGGGGCTCGGGTCAGGCCTGTCGCGCGGGATTGGGATCGGCGCGCCTTTATTGAGCGCCTGTTGGATGCACCGCATAGCTGTACCGCGGAGCTCCTCACTCTGAATGCGGTACTGAGAACCGGGCTGACGCGGGAGCCCTGGAAGCCCTGCCTGGAGCGGACTGACACGGCAGCCTGGGCTGCGGCCGAGGTCCAAACCTCAATCTCTCCCCTCCCCCCAAGTAACGTGTGGTTTTCTCTTAGCCCTTAGGACCCGGATACAGCCTTAAATCTCCAGGCCATTTCTTTCATTTTCAGTTAGAGAAACTGAGGCCCAAGGGGAGAGGCATGACTTGCCCAAGCTCATATAGCTAGTTAGTGACAAAGCTAAGGAGACAGACTTGCGTTAACGATTCAGCACTTGGCTCCTGGAGTGAGATTGCCCGAGTTCTGCCATTTACTTGGTGGGTTACCTTGGGCAAGCCACTGAACCTCATTGAGCTTCAGTTTCATTATTTGAAAAATGAGAATAATAATAGAAACTGCCGCTTCCGTATCTTTGAAAGATGAAACGAGCTACTACCTGTAAAAAGTTTACTGTGCCTGGCATATAGTAAGTTCTCTATAATTGTTAGCTGTTGTATCATTATTCGAATTCTCATTTTCCTGTCTATTTTCTCTTCAGGCACCCTGCTCTTCAGGGAGGTCAGTTTTTTGTAAGTAATTTTTAAACACTGTAGTTATAGCACATAATAAGCAATATTGTTTGGAATTAGGATAATAGTAATTATTTAAGTTGGTTGAAAAAGAGGAAACAAACAAGACTCAAGGTTACACAAGATCGTGATAATTACAATTTGCAACTGGTATCTTCTTGGGTTTGCCAAGTAGGACACAGCCCCACTGATATCTGGCCATAAAAATCATAAAAGCGATGACCTTGTGTTGGGCTAGAAAACGAAAATTATTCTAAATTAGGTTAAAACCTCTATGTGCTCTCATTCAAATTTGCAAATTGGTGTTATTTACAGAACATGACCAGTTACCTCCCATTCTTTTTAATGTCATTCTCACTTCTATAAAGACCACTTTTGTCTTCCTTTGTTCTCTCTGGCTAAAGTTGTTTCTCTTTTGCATTCCATCTGGTGTCATCAGCCTTCCTAAATGATAATGGCAAAACCTTGTCCTGACAATACTAAGAATTAAAGGCTAACTGTATAAGAAGGTTAGTAAATATTTCCCCTCACAAAAGCTTAACTTTTAGTTTCCCATGGTATATAATTCTACTTAGCTGTTTTTTGGACACCACTGCTTGAAGGCCCTAAGTGTTCACAGGTAATACACTGTATCTCAGGGATGGGGAGGTGCATTTGAGTGTCAGAAAATATTTTGGGGGTCTAAGGACAGAATAGTCTACCTGTATATGTGTATATCTTTTCAGCACACAAAGCAATTTTGTTTCAATTAAGTCATATACTTTGTGTCAAGTAAGTGAATAGGGAAAACAATTTGTTTCAGTTCACTAATCAAGAGTGTTAATGATAACAGTAGCTAATATTTATGAACATTAAATATTTCTCTTCTAGTGCTTTTAATAAATTAGCTCACACAAACTTATGAGGTTGGTACTGTTATTACCATGAGCATTTGACAGTGAGGAGTGGGGCACAGAGATTAAATCACCTGCCTGTGATCTCATAGCTGGAAAATGGTAGAGCCAGGATTGAAAGAAATGCAACACTTGTATTATCTCTGAAATTAAATGCCTCTGTAAGCACTCAGCTTACAGAAAATGAATAAGACGGTCTCTGTCCACAGAGCAACTAATAATTTATACTCTTATTTTTGGTATTTATTTCATGTCTCTTGTGCTACACTGTAAGCTCCTTAAAAGCAAGGTCTGACTTCTTTGCTCCCTACTGTCTTCTCTGCAGATAAAGCAACTAGGCAAGATTAACTATACTTGGTTGAATGAATAAAGTGAATGACTTAATACTTGTTAGTGATTTATCTTAATAGGAGGGATCCCTAAGAAATCTTTTCTGTCCCTTCCCAGTCCTATGGCAGACCCTGAGTTTATCAAGGTAAAATATTTGTATTTTATTAATTTTCCTCCCCTTTGCTAGGAAATGTTCTTAGCTTAGAAAATCTAAATTGTGCACACACAATTTTAAAACTCTTTGTTTTTTAATCCTCATAACTTTTTTTTTTTTTGAAATACCAAGGCCAGGGATTGAACCTGGGAACTCGTATATGGGAAGCTAGCACCCAGCCACTGAGCCACATTGGCTCCTCTAAGTTTTTTGTTTGATTGTTTCATTTTGTTTTTCTGGTATACCCTTTTACAGCTTTATTGAGGTGTAATTTACACACAATAAAACTTGCCTATTTTAAGTATGCAATTAAATGACTTTTAGTAAATTTACAGTCCTGAAGCCATTGCCACAATTCCATTTTAAAACATTCCCATCACCCTCATACCCATTTGCAGTTAATCCTGTTCCTAACCCCAGCCCTAGCCAACCACTGATCTACTTGCTGTCTGTACAGATTGGGCTTTTTTGGACATTTCATATAAATAGAATTATACAATATGAAGTCTTCTGTGTCTGGCTTTTTTCTTTTTTCTTTTTTTTTTTTGTACATTTAATAATTGAAAATATAAACAATTTAAAAAAAGAAAACACAGTTGAATAAAAACATACATTTCTCAAGTAAATGTACTGGATACATATAATTTTTTTTGAATCATACAATATGTTACACAATATATTTGGTTCATATTAACACAATCATACAGTATTTGTCCTTTTGTGTCTGGCTTGGTTCACTCAACATAATGTCCTCCAAGTTCATCCATGTTGTCATATGCTTCACAACTTCATTTCTTCTTACAGCTGCATAATATTCCATCATGTGAATACTCTACAGTTTATCCATTCATCGGTTGATGGACACCTGGATTGTTTCCAACTTTTGGTAATCGTGAATAATGCTGCTATGAACGTGGGTGTGCAGATGTCTGTTCGTGTCACTGCTCTCAGTTCTTCTGGGTATATACCCAGTAGTGGTATTGCAGGGTCACATGTCAGGTCTATATTCAGCTTCTTTAGGAACTGCCAAACAGTTCTCCACAGTGGCTGTACCATTCTGCATTCCCACCAACAGTGAAAATATGTGTTCCTATCTCTCCGTATCCTCTCCAACACTTGCAGTTCTCTGTCTTTTTTAATAGTGGCCAGTCTGATAGGTGTGAAATGATATCTCATTGTAGTTTTGATTTGCATTTCTCTAATCATCAGTTATGTTGAGTGTTTTTTCATATTTTTTTTGCCTTTTGTTTTTCTTCTTTGGACAAATGTCTTTTCAAGTCTTTCGCCCATTTTTTAATTGAGTCATTTGTCTTTTTATTGTTGAATTATAACATCCCTTTATATATCCTGGATATTAAACTCTTATCTGACATGTGATTTCCAAATATTTTCTCCCATTGAGTTGGCTGCCTTCTCACCCTTTTGGCAAAGTCCTGTGAGGTACAAAAGTTTTAATTTTGAGGAGGTCCCATTTATCTGTTTTTTCTTTTGTTGTGCATTCTTTGAGTGTAAGGTCCAAGAAATCACCACCTACTACAAGGTCTTGAAGGTGTTTCCTTACATTTTCTTCTAGTAGTTTTATGGTCCTGGCTTTTATATTTAGGTCTTTGATCCATTTTTAGTTGATTCTTGTATAGGGAGTGAGATAGGGAATCTCCTTCATTGTAAGTAGGCTGTTGGCATTGTGATTGGTACTGCATTGAATCTATAAATCAGTTTGGATAAGATTCACATCTTCATGATATTTATTCTTCTAATCTATGAATATGGAATGTCTTTCCATTTAGGTCTTTTCAAAATTTCTTTTAGCATTGTTTTGTAGTTTTCTGCGTACAGGTCCTGTACTTCTTTGGTTAAATTAATTCCTGGGTGTTTGAGTCTTTTTGTTGGTATTGTAAATGGAATTTTGCCCCTTATTTCCTCAGATTGTTCAGTACTAGTGTACAAAAATACGATTTTTGCATGTTGACCTTGTACCCTGCCACTTTGCTGAACTCATTTATTAGCTCAAGTGGCTTTGTCGTGGATACTTCAGAATTTTCTAAATACAGGATCATGTCATCTGCAAACAGTGAGAGTTTTGCTTCCTCTTTTCCTATTTGGATGCCTTTAAATTTTTTTCTTGGCTAATTGTCCTAGCTAGAACTTACAGTACAATATAAGTGAATAACAGTGGTGGCAATGGGTATCCTTGTCTTGTTCCGGGCCGTAGAGGAAAAGCTTTCAACCTTTCCCCATTGAGTACAATGTTGGCTTTGGATTTTTCGTACATGCCTTATAGCATATTGAGGAATTTTCCTTCTATTCCTATCTTTTGAAGTGCTTTTATCAAAAAAGGATGCTGGATTTTGTCGAATGCCTTTTCTGCATTGATGGAGATGATCATGTGCTTTTTTTCCTTCAATTTGTTAATGTGGTGTATTACATTGATTGATTTTCTTATGTTGAACCAGACTTGCATACCAAGATAAATCCCACTTGGTCCTGATGTATAAGTCTTTTGATATGCTGTTGGATTCTATTTGCAAGTATTTTGTTGAGAATTTTTGCATCCTTGTTCACTAGAGAGATTGGTCTATAATTTTCTTTTCTTGTACTATCTTTATCTGGCTTTGGTATTAGGGTGAGGTTGTCTTCATAAAATGTGTTGGGTAATTTTCCCTCATCTTCGATTTTTTGAAAGAGTTTAAACAGGATTGGTGTTAATTCTTTTCAGAATGCTTGGCAAAATTCACCTGTGAAGCCATCTGGTCTTGGACTTTTCTTTGTTGGGAGATTTTTGATGACGGATCAGTCTCTTTAAATATGATTGGTTTGTTCTTGTATTTCTTGTAGCGTCAGTGTAGGTTGTTTGTGTGTTTCTAGGAATTTGTCTATTTCATCTCTGTTGTCTAGTTTGTTGGCATACAGTTTCTCATTAGCTTTTATGATCCTTTTTATTTCTGTGGGCTGAGTCATAACTTCCCCCCTTTCATTTCTGATTATATTTATTTGCATCTGCATCTTCTCTCTTTTTTTCTTTGTTAGTATAGCTAGGGGTTTGTCAATTTTATTGATCTAAAATAACCAGCTTTTAGTTTTATTTCTTTCCTTCTTCTTGCTTTGGGATTGGTTTGCTGTTCTTTTTCTAGTTTCGCTAGTTGTTCAGTTAAATCTTTGAGTTTCGCTAGTTCTTGTTTTTTAATATAGGCATTTAGGGCTATAAATTTCCCTCTCAAGACTGCCTTTGCTGTATCCCATAAGTTTTGATATGTTGTGTTCTCATTTTCATTTGTCTCAATATATTTAATGATTTCACTTGCAGTTTCTTCTTTGACCTGATTATTTAGAAGTGTGATGTTCAGCCTCTACACATTTGCAGATTTACTTTTTTTCCTGTCTATTATTGATTTCCAGTTTCATTCCATTATGATCTGAGAAGGTGCTTTGTATAATTTCAGTCTTTTTATATTTATCGAGAGCTGCATTGTGCCTAACATGTGGTCTATCCTGGAGAAAGATCCATGGGCACTTAAGAAGAATTTACAACCCACTGAGTTTGGATGTAGCGTTCTGTATATGTTTGTTAGGTCTAACTCGTTTATCATATTGTTCAAGTTCTCTGTTTCCTCGTTGATCTTCTGTCTAGTTGTTCTATCTAATGATGTCAGTGGGGTATAGAAGTCTCCGACAATTATTGTAGATACGTCTATTTCTCCCTTCAGTTTTGCCAGAGTTTGCCTCATGTATTTTGGGGCACACTGGTTAGGTGCATAGATATTTATAACTTATATCTTCCTGGTGGATTGTCCCTTTTATTAATATGTAATGACCTTATATATCTCTTATAACTTTTTTGCATTTAAAGTCTGTTTTGTCCGATATTAATATAGCTACCCTTGCTCTTTTTTGGTTACTATTTGCGTGGAGTATCTTTTTCCAACCATTCCCTTTTAGCTGTGTTGTATCCCTGGGTCTAAAGTGAATCTCTTGTAAGCAGCATATGGATGGCTCATGTTTTTTTATCCATTTTATTAGCCTGTATCTTTTGATTGGGGAGTTTAATCCATTCACATTCAATGATATTACTGTAAATGTACTATTTACTTCCATCATTTTATTCTTTGGTTTTCTTATGTCATATCATATTTTTGTCTATCTTTTTGCTCTTTTGATTATCCTTTCCCTATTCTTTCTTCTATACTCTCCTCCAGGCCTCTCTCTCTTGTCTTTTTATTTCAGGTTCTAAGGCTTCCTTTTATATTTCCTGCAAAGGTGGATTCTTTTTTGCAAACTCTCTTAGTTTCTGTTTGTTTGTGAATATTTTATACTTCCCTTCGTATTTGAAGGACAATTTTGCTGGATAAAGAACTCTTGGCTGGCAGTTTTTCTCTTTCATTATCCTAATTGTATTATACCACTGTCTCACCTCCATGGTTTCTGAAGAGAAATCTGCACTAAGTCTTACTGGACATCCCTTGTATGTGATGGTTTGCTTCTCTCTTGCTACTCTGAGAATTTTCTCTTTATCTTTGATATTTGGTATTCTAGGCAGTATGTGTCTTGGAGTAGGTCTGTTCAGCTTTATTCTGATTGGGGTACGTTAACGTTTTTTGGACATGTAAGTTCATTTCTTTCATAAAAGTTTGGAAATTTTTAGCCACTATTTCCTCAAACACTCTTCTTTCCCCCTTTTCTGTCTCTTCTCCTTCTGGAACTCCGATGACATGTATGTTGTTATGCTATGCTTTGTGTTATCAGTCAACTCCCTGCACCCCTGCTCAAGCTCAATTTTTTCCTTTCTTTTCTCTCTTCAATTTCAGCTGTTCTATCTTCAGTATCACTTATTCTTTCTTCTGTCATTTCGAGTCGGCTGTTGTATGCCTCTAATATGTTTTTGATCTCACCTATTGTGTTTTTCATTCCCATGAGCTTTGTTGCTTTTCTGTTCAGGATTTCAAATTCTTCTTTGTGTTCACTTAATGTCTGCTTGATGTCATTTATCTCTTTAGTTATACTGTCTTTCAACTCATTAATTTGATTTTGGAAACTTGTATTCATCTTGCTAATTAGTTCTCTCAAATCCTGTGTCTTCTGGGGCTTTGATATATATCTTTTCTTGGGCCATGTCTCCCATTTTCTTAATATGGCTTGTAATTTTTTTCTGATGTGTAGACATCTGATTAGGATGTATTTTACTCATATGCTCAATTTCTTTCTCTTTTGTAGGGATTTAGTGGCGGGAGGCTGCGTATTACCACTGCTTTGTGATTTTTGGTTGAACCTGGATTGTTAGGATTGTACTTGCTAGTTGCTCAAAACTGGGCTCTGGCCCCAGTAATTGGTTGCATACCTGCTTCCTAGGGCCTTGGAGAGGGAAGTTATAAAGGCTGGAAAAAGCTGCTTTACTCATTTTTAATTTTCTCACATGTGCTTCCTTGGTCTGCCAGCAGATGGCACTCTTTGGCAGCACTCAGTTCAGTGCCTGCTTGGAGTGTATTTGTTTGCAACACAGGCTGGATCAATATGTTAGGGCTTCCTTCCTGGAGGCCAAGAGCCTTTTAATTCAAACTTTCTCAGAGGCAGTTCTCCAGCATTCTCTGGCAGCCCCCTCCCTTTTCCTGGGTTGGAAGTATTTCCACTCCCCTTCTTAGTCCTCAGCAGTCAGTTCCAGTTAGTAGAGGAGGAGATTGGGAGGGTTGTATATTTTTATCCCCTTGCTAGCTCCCAAGGCAAACAATTGCAGGGCCCCACCCAGCCTGGAAGGGCTCCTGGGACACTGCAGACCAAATTTGTGAGTCAAAAGCTGAGTCAGCCTTAGACTGTGTCCTTCTCTCTCCCCTTTCCTGGAGCCCCCTTTGTCTGTAGAGGCAGGCCCAGAGGCCTGAGAATTCTAAAGTGTCTTTAGTGTGGGGGAGGGTGCTGGCAGCAGCAGCCACTGGTTTCAACTCAGGGTTCTGTCCTCATAATTCCCCTTCTTTATCCCTTTCCCCTCTGGGCGGTGTCCAGCCTTTGCCTGGTGTCCTAAATCCTAGATCTTTTTCCAGGCTATTTCAGCCTATCCTCTAGCTATTTTTATGGAGAACACAGTCCCCTGTCTTTCTAGTCCCCCATCTTCCCAGAAGTCCTCTAAGTTGGTTTTTTTGTTTGTTTGCTTGTTGTTTGTTTTTTTGTTTTTAGGAGGTACTGGGAACAGAACCTGGGACCTCCCATGTGGGAAGCAGGCACTCAACAGCTTGAGCCACTTCTGCTCCCCTCATAACTTTTTGAGGTAGGAGACTATTTTTATTCTTTTTTTTTTTTTCCCACAAAGGATGAAACCAGTTTAGGGGGGTTCAGTCCCTTCCTGATGTGCCCTCAAAAGAGGTAGAGCCTGGCCAAGATGATACCGGTGTTCTTAAGCAGTGTGTTGCAGTGTCTTTTAGGCCAAGGCTATGAAAGCAAAGGTTGTAGACTTCTTGTCCAGAAGTGGCTGACCACAACTTACCTTCTCTCCATGCTTCTCTTTTTCCTGGCCCCTTTTAAATGTTTCATTAATTAAATTTAGTTTGGTTTTACATGCATTGTTTACTTACTCTTTCCCTGCCCAAACCCCTAAATTTATGTCCTGAGAATTTCTTCATCCTGACAGTCAGGAACTCTACAACATGAGCGACCATTATAGAAAGGAAGTTGTCTAATTTGGAGAACACTGGGTAGGGTGGCATACCAGTATGGTTGACTCTTTGAAATAAAGGACAGAAGGAGTCTCTGGAAAAGAAAACTGGAAAGCACATTAATATGTCATAAAAGGACAGTGACTGTAGTGTGTTGGTCCTAAATGTGGGAACAGAATAAATAAGCAATTTCTAAAACAGTTACTAGGATTGAAAATTAATTCTCATTAATACTGGATTTCTGGCTTCTTTTGAAAAAAATCCAAAGATTTGACAGTACTCAGCCCACAGTCTCATAAAGCCACAATAGGCTGGAGCTGAATGGCTGCCACTTTTAGCCAGGCTGGGTGGTCTCCATTTGTCTTCTTTACCCTTTCTGTCCTCTTTTGCTCCTCGATGTTAACTTCTGATCTCTAGAAATATGGGTTTGGTATCTACTTCACAGGAAGATTCTTTCCTAGTTACATTCTTACTACATTTTACACCAGGGGTTCTTATCCAGTGGTCCGAGTTTAGGGGGTCTGTGAGCTTAAATTGAAAATTCAAAAAAGCATTATTCTTGTGGGGACGTGTTAGAGCGGTTGTGATATATTTATTAAATAATACACAGTATAGTGTGGACTTAGTAAGAGGTCCATGGTTTTTCACCTGGCTGGCAAAGGGGCCTGTGGAACAAAAAGGTTAAGAACCCCTGCTTTATACCAACTTTATCCACCACTTACACTATCTTTGCCTTGTTGGGAGTTCTGGTCAAGGTTTTAGCTGTCTGGAATAAATTGCATTATAGTTACATTATAAAAAAAGCTTAGGGTTGATTATGAAACATGATGAGAGATAAGAGACTTGCATCCTTTTATTAGAAACAAATGTAGTTTAATCCTAAAACATATCCTGAAAAAAGGTATACTCCTTTTTAATAGCATTTTATTTTTTGCAGGCCTTACTCCAAAAAGTACCTTAAAGAGAGAAAGAAAAAAAAATACAGTAAGACTTCCTTGATGAAATTCCGTTTCATTAGAGTGAAATAATGTAGTGTTTTCCAAACTGGTCTGATAAGCACCCCCTAGGGCACATTTTAAAAATTAGTTTCCCAGGTCCCAGGGGGGATCATTGCTTAGAAATCCATTTATAGCAAGTGCTCCCATGGTTACTCTTGTCCAGAAAACCCTGACTTCATGCTTGGATTTCTAACCTTTTTAATTAGGGCTTAGCAGTAAACCTTTGGCTTCTTTTGAGAATATTAGTTTGTTCTTGTTCTTTTCAGTGTACTTAGAGAACTGTGAACCTAGAAAATCAAGTTGACCTTTAGTAGCACAATTTGGGAATCAATAGTTTTAAATAATATGCTCCTGTTTCCCAGTGAGATAAAAGTATATTTGTTATATTCTCATATTTTCTTGATACGGTTATGTTTTTATTTTTATGCTGTATGAAACCTAAGGTGGAGACAACAACCTAAGGTGAAGACGTGAAATAAAAACCTCCTAGACCATTGCAACAAATTAAAAGAAATCCAGTTCTTCCAATTCTGAGTTGTCTCATAATCAGTAGGCCTCACTGCTTTCTTATCTGACCCTTATTCCAAATTCCAAGTAAATACCAGGGCCTCTTCCATCACTTTGAAAATCAGTGCTCTTAGGTGAATGGCAGAACAGTTTCCTAAATCCTAGAAACCCAACCTGCAAGGACCAAAGTGATAGTGAATGAAAGTGTCTGCATCTACTTTACCTGTCCCTCTGTGCTATGCCCTGAATCATGACTTCTCTTCAAGTCCCTTCTCCCCTGGACTTTCTATTTCTCTTAGTTATTAGCATAGGGGCAAATAAATGAGCAGCCTCGACTGCACTTAACTCCTGCTTCCAGCACTTACTGGCTGTGTGACGTTGGGCCTTTTTGCCTCATCTGTAAAATACAGGTGATAATAGTACCTTCTTTGTAGAGTTGTGAGGATTTAATAAGTTAGATAGGAAGTGTTCAGAATGGTACCTGGCCCATATATAAGTTTTAGTTTTTAATAAGACTTATTCTGCCGGTAACCTAAGCTTAAGGCCTTAATCATGGTTTACTTCTCTGTTTTTAATCCCTCACGTCTAGTCAGTTAACAAATTCTATCGGTTTTGCCTCTCCTTGTTTCCATCCTTTTGTTTCATTGCCAGATATTAGCACCTCTTACCTCTCTTCTTCTAATTTATTGATAAGTCCATCTTCCTACTTTATTTTTTTGCATCATATTGCTTCTTGCTTTAATATCTCACTTTGTGTTTACCACAGGAAAATGGTTAAACAGCTTAGCCTGGCATTTGACACCCTTAGTGTGGCAGAATCTGCCAAGCTGGTCAGCACCACCACCCCCTTCCTTGAACATAACTTGCTTATTTGTGCTCTCAAAGCCTTTGCTTTATTTCTTTCCTCATCTATATGCCATTCATACAAATCCTACTTGTTTTATTTATCTCATGATTGTTCCCCCTTCAAATGTGCTACTGTAATCACATATTGCACACTCATTTAGCTTTTCTTATAGTCCTCATCTAGGATAATATCAGCTGTTTTACCAAATAAAGCCCATATTTCAGTAGCTTAACATCGTAATATTTATTTCTCATTCACACAACAGTTCAATGGGAATGTTCTTCCATGCAGTGATTCAGGGATATAATCTACTTCCACCCTTCGGCTCTGCCATTCTTACAGGGCTTCTTTATTGGCAAAAGGGTGAAATAAGAGTGGAAAAAAGAATATTATTTAATCTCCTGGGCTCTGCAATGACATCATTTAAACTTCCTATCCATCTGTGAGACCTTGCCATATGAGCTATCTGGATGTAAAGAGGGTTTGGGAAAAATCCTTGACTGTGTCTCCTTCCCACCACCAGCTCTAGTGAGTTGTTTGCCATCTCTGGCAGCACTCATTAATGAGATTGTAAGATCTTTTTGGTAAAGCAGTATCTCTAGCTTATTTTATAGGCATAGATATAGATATCTATATGCATAAAACACTATACTCTTAGAAGTATCCAGCATGGCACTTGCATGGTTTTGTTAACTATTTAATTGTGGTAGCAACAGAAGGATTAACTGGAGTAGGTTTATGGTTAAATATTTTGGGTTTGTTATCAAGAAAACCTAACTTGAATCCTGCCTCCAGAAAATAACTGGGTGGCTCAAGCAGGTTATCCTGTGCTCGTCAAATGAAGATAATAGTATCTCTCTCATAAGGCTGTTGTGTAGATTAAATGAAATAAGGTATAATGCCTGGCATGTAGTAAACCCTCAGTAAAAGGTAGTTATTATTGATATTAAACATATCAAGTATCTTTACTGATGATCTTTCAGTTTAAATAAATTGTCATTTAGTGCCTTGTGATAGAGGTGGATTAGAAATAGCTACAGGCAGCCTGTCACAGGCTAGGATTCAGGAGACCTGCATCAGTCCAGAATTTACTAACTAGTATGTGACTTGGGCAAGTCATACAACTTTGGGGATTTTAATTGTGTTATCTTTCCATTTCTACTTGTCATGTGTTGTGAATGATAATTAAATCATTATGTACCTATACAGATTTGCTGAACTATCAAGGAGATAGTACTTTGTAAAACTAAAATTGCTCAGGCATTTTTAGTATTGTTTATATGGATATTGCTAGGTATTACATTGAAAAATGTTGCAACTCCAGACAACCTCCTTGCCTACCTCCATCAGAATACATATTGAGAGAAATATAGTAACTGAATTGAAAATATTTTCAGAGTAAGGTTTTATTTGTCTTGTAGGCATTTTGTTCCCAACATCACCTTTGGTCACCCTGTGGTAGAAAGTCTCCGAAAGCAGCTAGGCCAGGACCCTTTCTTTGGTAAGTTGGTGTTACGCCATCATGGTGCAGGTAAAGGAAAAGTGGATGGTTGATTTCATAACTTCCAACTTAACTTCCAGGCTTCATTGGCCTGGCTCCTGTTTAGCAAACCAAACAAGCTCTTTCCTGCCTCAGGGCCTTCGCCTTGCTAATCTCTTTGCTCCTCACTTTGTTGGCTCTTTTCCTTGTTGCCTCTGGCAATTTGTCATTTCTTTTGAGAGACCTTTCTAAACATCCTATCCTAAATTAACCCTTATCTAGTTTATTATATCATCTTGTTGGTTTTCTTCTAAGAACTTCTTTCAGTCTGAAAGGAAGGCTGAAAAGGCAGGGATTTAATCCACCTTGTTTACTGTGGTTTTCCTAGAGCTAACCATAGGCACATGTAGTTGCTCAGTACAATTGTTTAAGCAAATTTCTGAATCAGTTGATTGATTTATGATCAAGAAGCAATTTTTTTTTTCACTCAATTGGAGTTTAGAATTTTCTGCAAATGGGGCCTACATATGTTCCAATTCCATGTCATGGAATGACATAAATTAAGACTTTTAAGGTCACACAGTGAGCTATTTCAGGAAGATGGTGGAGTAGGAAGCTCCAAGAATCAGTTCCTCCACCAAAACAACTATTGAACTGGCAAGAATTGTCTGAATCAACCACTTTGAAACTCCAGACTCTAAGGGAATACAGTGCAGTATCCAGGGAGAAGTGGGAGGAAGGGGCTGAGAAATTGAAGTAAAGACTACTACCACCCCTGCAGTGGCTGCCATCCCCCTTCCCCCAGTCTCCTGGCCAGGAGCAGTGGGAACTGGAGCTACAGCTCCTGGCTCAGCTTGCTAGGTGGAACATAAAAATCTAGGCCTCCAGATCTCTACCTTTGATCATCAGCCCCTTCAGATTGCTGGGGGTCCTCTTGAGGGTGGCCATTGTTCCAAACCCTTGGGGCAAAGGTGGCAGAGGAATCTTAAACACCATAACCTTCCTCCAAACTACAGAACACAGTTAAAAGCTGCATTAACCCCTCAAGTGGTGAATTAAGAAAAGACAGCTTCAAAATCCATAGAAGAAGATCCTGGCTACCTTGCCGTCCCTTCCCCCATGCCCTCCACAACACAGAGTGGAGCCAGCTTTCATTCCCATTGTGGGTACCTGTCCCTGTTCCAGAGGGAGCATAGTGTCCCCTTTGTGCATACTGGGATACATGTAAGTCACTACCAGTTTCTCAGGTGGAAGCCTGATAAACTGAGTTGAGGGAATATGTTTCAGGCTCGCCCTTCCAGACTGTGTCCCTGAGAGCAGAGAAAAAGCTTGCAGACAGATCTGGGACCCTGTGAGAAACAAATTAAGTTGAAACATCTTAGGGCAAAGGATTATCTGCATTAAGTCACTCAAAAGATCACCCAGGAGAGGGAGGAGGTCTGTTCCAAAGGGATTAGAGGGGTCCTTTACTCAAACTCTACTGGGCTGTAAATGAGGAATTCCCTAGAGAACACACACCCAGGAGAAGAAGCAGGCTCCCCATCTCCAGCTCCACACAGGCAAAGAGAGGACCCAGCACTTCCCATTTGACTTAGACTGATCTGCTTGCCTAAGCAAACCAGTTTGCAAAGAGAGTGAAAGGTGCTTTTTTTCTTGGTTAGTTTGTTTTGATTAGCTCTTGGCATCTGGCATTTAAGAAAATCTGTCATATCACTAGCTGCATACAAACCTAAGGGACAGCCCAGGGACTAAATCCCAGAGTTAACAGTTTTTTAAATATTAAAAAGTACAATGTATATACAAATTTTAAAAAATTAAATTAAATTAAAAAAAAAAATTTTTTTTAAGTACAATGTGCAACAAAAGATTACAAGACAAAGAAACAGTAAAGGATAACCAATCCAAAGTAACAAGGTAAAAGTCCAGAGACCAAGAATAAAAAGAACCAGACTTTAGACTTATTGGACAGAGACTTTAAAATAATGATCTTCAGTATGCTCAAGGAGATAAAGGAAAACAAAGAGAAAGAACTAAAGGATATGAGAAAAAGCAGTGAATGAACAATATGGAAATCACTCCAGAGAAATATTGGAGTTGAAGAACCATAACTGAAATGAAAAATACCCTGGATAGTTTCAACAGCCGATTGGAGGTGGGCAGAAGAAAGAATCAGTGAACTTGAAGACAAAACAACTTAAATGATTCAGGCTGAGGAGCAGAAAGAAAAAAGAATAAAAAATAAACAGAGTCAGAGAGACCTGTGGTACATCATCAGGTATGCTGATGTATGCATTATAGGAGTTGCAGAAAGAGAAGAAAGAGAAAGGGCCGAAGAAATATGCAAAGAAATGAAGGCGGAAAATTTCCCAAATTTAATGGAAGATGTAATAACACATTCAAGAAGCCCAGTGAACCCTAAACAGGATAAATTCAAAGAAAACTGTGCCTAGACAAATGTAACCAAGTTATTCAAAGCCAAGGACACAGTTCTGAAAGCTGCAAGAGAAAAGCTGTTATGTAAAAGGGAATCCCAATAAGATTAAGTGCTGATTTCTCAATTGAGGCAGGAAGGCAGTGGTCTGATATATTTAAAATGCTGAAAGAAAACAGTTGTCAACGAAGAGTTTTGTATCTGGCAACAATTTCTTCTAAAAATGAAAGAGAGATTAAGACATTCCCAGTTAAACAAAAGCTGAAGGAAGCTAAAGGAAGTTCTTCAGACTGAAAGGAAAGGACACTATAGACAGTGGATCAAAGTAGCATAAGGAAATACAGATCTCCAGTAGAGGTAACCATATAGGTAATTATTAATGTCAGTACTATTGTATTGTTTGTATGTAACTTCACTTCTTGCTTCATATAGGTGCTAAAATGCAAATGTATAAAACTATAATAAACTATAATAAATTGATAGTTTTGAGCTTACAATGTACAAAAATATAATTTGTAGCAAGTATAGAAAAAGGGGGGGGGGGAGTGGATGTGGCTCAATAGATGGGGCTCCCATTTACCATATGGGAGGCCCCGGGTTCGATTCCCGGGGCCTCCTGGTGAGGACAAGCCAGCCCACGCAGCGCGGTGAGCTGACACAGCAGGACGACCCAGCAGGGGGAGACAAGCAGACACAGAAAAACGCACAGCAGATGGACACAGCGAGCACAAGCAGCAAGGGGGGGATAAATAAATAAATAAATAAATAAATAAAATCTTAAAAAAAAAAAAACTAAAAAGTAAACACAGATGAATAAATATATACATTTAAAAAAAAAAGAAAAAGGCGGGGGGACAGTGTATGTGTATGTTTTTGAAGATAAGTAGGTATCACATCAAAGGTGATTCTTATAGATTTAGGATTTTAAACTTTAACCCTGTGGTAGCCACAAAGAAAATACATTCAGAAAGAATTGAGAAGGTCTTAAAATGGTACAATACAAAAAGCCAAATAAATATGGAAGTAGGCATTAATGGAAGAATTGAGGGTCATAAAAGGTATGACTTATAAACACAAAATAGCAAAATGGCAGAAGTAAATCCTGCATTATCAGTAGTTACTTGAAAAGTAAATGGATTAAACTCCCCAGGCAAAAGGGAGAGAGATTGGCAGGAAGGATAAAAAGGATGACCCAGCTATATGCTGTTTACAAGAGACTCACCTTAAATTCCATGACACAAATAGGTTAAAAGTGAAAGGATGGAAAAAATGTACCATTCAAGTAGTAACAAAAGGAGAATTGAGGTTGCTATACTAATATCAGATAAAATAGACTTTAAGTCAAAATCTGTTACAAGGTATGAAGGGGTCACTATATACTGATAAAGGTATCAATTCAACAAGAAGACATAGCAGTTACAAATATGTATGTATCTAACGGCAGAGTCCCAAAATATATGAAACAAATTTTAAGGAAGAAATAGATGATTCTACATTAATAGTAGGAGACCTCAATATACCACATTCAATAATGGATAGAACATCTAGACAGAAGATCAGTAAGGAAATAGAAGAGTTGAATGATACTCTAAACCAACAAGATATAACAGATTTATATAGAACACTTTACCCAACGGCAGCAGAATATGCATTCTTTAATGCACATAGATCATTCTCCAGGGTAGACCATGTGTTGGGTCACAAAACAAGTCTCAATAAACTAAAAAAATATTGAAGTCATACAGTGTTTATTCTCTGACCATAGTGGAATGAAGCTAAAAATCAGTAACAGAGGGAGAAATAGAAAATTCAAAAATATGTGGAAATTAAACAGTATATTCCTTGGGGTCAAATAAGAAATCACAATGGAAGTTAGGAAGTATCTTCAGGCAAATGAAAAGGAAAATACAACATTCTAAAACTTATAGGATGCAGCAAAGACAGTGCTGAGAGAGAAATACATACCTCTAAATGCTTACCTTAAAAAAGGCATCTCAAATAAGAGATCTTTACTCAAAACTAGAGGATCTAGAAAAAGAAGAGCAAACTAACCCCAAAAGGAACAGAAAGAAGGAAATTTAGAGTGCTTATAAATGAGATGGAGAATAAGAATACAGAGAATCAACTAAACCAAAAGTTGGTTCCTTGAAAAGATCAATAATAAAAGATCAACTAACCTTTATCTAGACTGACAAAGAAAAAGAGAGAAGACCCAAATAACTAAGTTAGAAATGAAAAGTGGGACATTACTACTGACACCACAGACATAAAAAGGACTATAAGAGGAGGATACTATAAACAGCTGCATGCCAACAAATTGGGTAACCTAGATGAAATGGACGTTCCTAGAAACACTCAAACTGCACTGACTCAAGAAGAAATAGAAGTTCTCAACAAACCAATAACTAGTAAAGACATTGAATCAGTAATAAAAAACACCTCAACAAAGGAAAGCCCAGGACCAGATGGCTTCACAAGGGGAATTTTACCATATGTTTTAAGAAAAGTTAACACCTGACCTGCTCAGAGCCTTCCAAAATATTGAAGAAGTGCGAGCACTCCCTACCTCATTCTGTGACGCCATCGCCCACACACCAACGCCAGATAAATTAATCACAAGGAAAGAAAACTACAGACCAGTAGTAATTAAGATCTCTTATGAATATCGATGCAAAAGTCCTCAAGAAAATACTAGCAAACTGAATCCAACAGCATCAGAAGAATTCTGCATCATGATCAAGTGGGATTCATCCCAGATATGCAAGGATGGTTCAGCATAAAAAAATCAGTAAATGAAATAAACCACATTAACACAACCAAGGGGGAAAACTGTATCTCAGTTGATGTGAAAAAAACATTTGACAAAATCCAGCACATCATCTTGATAAAAACACTTAGAAAACCAGAAGTAGAGGGAAATTTCCTCAACATTATAAAGGGGCATATACGAAAACCCTACAACTAACATCATAACATCATACTCGATGAAAGACTGGAAGCTTTCTCCCTAAGATCAGGAGCAAGACAAGGATGCCCACTGTCATCAATCTTATTCAACATTTTACTGATGTTCTAGCCATAGCAATTAGGCAAGAAAAAGATAAACAAGGCATCCAAACTGGAAAGGAAAATTAAAAATTTTCTCTCTTTGCAAATGACATCTATATATAGAAAATCCTGAAATATCCATAACAAAGGTACTGGAACTAATGAATGAACTCAACAAAATGGTGTACAACATCAACAGGCAAGAATCAGTAGTGTTTGTCAATGTTAGTAATGACCAATCTGAAGAAGAAATAAAGAAAAATAATTCTATTCACAATAGCAGCTAAAAGAATCAAATATCTAGGAATAAATCTAACCAAGTATGTAAAGGCCATATACCCAGAAAACTATAAGACACTGCTAAATACATAAGAAAGACCTAAATAAATGGAAAGTCATTCCATGTTTATTGGTTGGAAAATGAAATAGTGATGTCAGTTCTACTCAAAGTAATGTATAGATTCAATGCAATCTTAATGAAAATTCCCACAGCCTTCTTTGCAGAAATGGAAAGTCCAATCATATAATTTATAAAGAAGGATAAGGGGCCCTGAATAGACAAAACCATCTTGAAAATGAAGAATGAAGTTGGATGACTCACTTCCCAATCTTAAAGCCAGAGTAATCAAAACAGCATGGTGGAAAGTGGATGTGGCTCAACCACTTGGGCACCCATCTACCACATGGGAGGTCCCAGGTTTAGGTTGTAGTGCCTTCTTAAAGGTGATGAGCAGACACTGCCTCTCACCGCAACGAGCTAGATGCCGTCTCACACCACAACAAGCTAGATGCCACAAGGCAGCAGACGCCACAGCCCACAGGGAGCAGGTGTGGCTCAGGCCATTGGGCACTTACCTCTCATGTGGGAGGTCCCGGGTTCAGATCCCGGTGCCTCCTGGAGAAGGCAAGCAAACAATGAGCAGACAGATGAGAAAACCATCAGGGAGGGGGGTGGGGATAAGTAAAGAAAAATAAATAAATCTTAAAAAAAAAACAGCATGGTATTGGCACAAGGACAGATATATAGACCAAGGGAATAGAATTGAGAGTTCAGAAATAAACCCTCACATTTATGACCAAGTGATTTTTTTTAACAGAAGTTAGAGTTTACAGAAAAATCATGCATAAAATATGTAAAATACACAGTAGTTCCCCATGTACCACACTGTTATTAACATCTTGAATTCATATGGTAACATTTGTTAAAATTCATGAAAGAACATTTTTGTAATTGTATTATTAGCTAGAATCCATCACTTACAGTGGGTCTCACTGGTTTGTGGTGTGCAGTCATGTGTTTGTTTTTATATTTTTTTTCTAGTAACTTTTATATAATCTAAAATTTTCCCTTTTAACTATATTTCCTTATATAATTCAGTGCTGTTAATTACTTTCACAATGTCCATTTTGAGAATGTCATTCTATTTTGGGCTGATTAATATTCCATTGTAGGGGGCGGATGTGGCTCAAATGGTTGGGCGTCCGTCTGCCATATGGAGGGACCTGGGTTCGATCCCCAGGACCTCCCGGTAAAATGAAAAAAATATATATATAGAAAGCTCATGGGCTGTCAGGCTCTGTGTGCCGCTGAGCTGTTGGGCCCCGGGAGCCATGCAGCAGGATGATGACGTAACAGGGGAGAGACAAGACGAGATGCTCCGAAAGCTCCAGAAGCCAGGAGCTGAGGTGGTGCAGGCAGCAGAATACCTCTCTCCTACATCGGAGGTCTCCAGGATCGAATCCTGGTGAAGACTGGAGGAGGTGGATGAGAAGAGATGGCAGGAAACAGACACAGAGAATTGCCCAGCAAATGGACACAAAAAAACAGCAAATGTGGAAGGGGTGTTTAAAATGGATAAAGTAAATAAATCTTTAAAAAAATATATATATATATATATATATTCCATTGTATGTATATACCACAGTTTGTTTATCCATTCATTAGTTGATACACTTGGGTTGTTTCCATCTTTTGACAATTGTGAAAATGCTACTCTGAGCATAGGTGTACAAATAAATCTGTTCATGCGCGTGCTTTGAATTCTTTTGGGTATATACATAGAAGTAGGATTTCCAAGTCATGTGGTAAATCCTCAGGGAACTGCCAAGCTGTCTTCTGCAGTGGTGGCACCATTTAAATTCCCAGCAGTAATGAGTGAGTGTTCCTATTTCTTCACATTCTCTCCAACACTTGTAATTTTTTTTTTTTTTTTTTTTTTTTTTAATAGTAGCTATTCTAGTTGGTATGAAATGGAATCTCGTTGTGGTTTTGGTGTTTTCCTAATAGCTTGTGATGTTGAACATCTTTTCATGTGTTTTATGTCCATTTGCATGTCCTCTTTGGAAAAATGTCTATTCAAGTCTTTTGCCATATTTTACATGGGCTGTTTATCTTTTTATTGTTGAGCTGTAGGATCTCTATATATTCTGGATGTTAAACCCATACCAGATATGTGGTTTCTAAATACTTTCTCCTGTTGAGTAGGTTGTCTTTTCACTTGCATGATAAAGTCTTTTGATGGACAGAATTTTTAATTTTGATGAGGTCCCATTTCTCAATTTCTTTTTTTTTGTTGCTGGTGCTTTGGGTGTAAAGTCTAAGAATCTATTGCCTCACAGAAGATTCTGAAGATCCTTCCCTATGTTTTCTTCTAGGAGTTTTACAGTCCTTGTTTTTATATTTAGGTCTTGTATCCATTTTGATTTAATTTTTGTATATGTTGTAAGAAAG
>JAKSZT010053929.1:27271562-27287838 GCA_026826555.1 Tolypeutes matacus | reverse complement strand
ATATATATATATATATATATATTCCATTGTATGTATATACCACAGTTTGTTTATCCATTCATTAGTTGATACACTTGGGTTGTTTCCATCTTTTGACAATTGTGAAAATGCTACTCTGAGCATAGGTGTACAAAAAATCTGTTCATGCGCGTGCTTTGAATTCTTTTGGGTATATACATAGAAGTAGGATTTCCAAGTCATGTGGTAAATCCTCAGGGAACTGCCAAGCTGTCTTCTGCAGTGGTGGCACCATTTAAATTCCCAGCAGTAATGAGTGAGTGTTCCTATTTCTTCACATTCTCTCCAACACTTGTAATTTTTTTTTTTTTTTTTTTTTTTTTTAATAGTAGCTATTCTAGTTGGTATGAAATGGAATCTCGTTGTGGTTTTGGTGTTTTCCTAATAGCTTGTGATGTTGAGCATCTTTTCATGTGTTTTATGTCCATTTGCATGTCCTCTTTGGAAAAATGTCTATTCAAGTCTTTTGCCATATTTTACATGAGCTGTTTATCTTTTTATTGTTGAGCTGTAGGATCTCTATATATTCTGGATGTTAAACCCATACCAGATATGTGGTTTCTAAATACTTTCTCCTGTTGAGTAGGTTGTCTTTTCACTTGCATGATAAAGTCTTTTGATGGACAGAATTTTTAATTTTGATGAGGTCCCATTTCTCAATTTCTTTTTTTTTGTTGCTGGTGCTTTGGGTGTAAAGTCTAAGAATCTATTGCCTCACAGAAGATTCTGAAGATCCTTCCCTATGTTTTCTTCTAGGAGTTTTACAGTCCTTGTTTTTATATTTAGGTCTTGTATCCATTTTGATTTAATTTTTGTATATGTTGTAAGAAAGGTCCCCCTTCATTCTTTTTTTTTTTTTTTTTTCTAATTAAAAAAAAAAATTAGATTACATATATGTTACATTAAAAAATATAGGGGATTCCCATACGCCCTGCTTCCCATACCGCCCACGTTTACCCACATTAACAACATTCTTCATTAGTGTGGTACATTCATTGCAATTGATGAACACATTTTGGAGCATTGCCACTAAGCATGGATTATAGTTTACATAGTAGTTTACACTCTCTCCCACACACTTCTATAGGTTATGGCAAGATATATAATGGCCTGTATCTGTTGTTGCAGTGTCACTCAGGATAATTCCCAAGTCCCAAAAATGCCTCTGTTATTACACCTGTTTTCTCTCCCTGTCCTCAGAACTTCCAGTGGCCACTGCCTTCACATCAATTCTTCCAGTTCTTCCATTGCTAGAATCACAATAGGTTTATAGTAGAATATCAGTAAGTCCATTCTAGTCCATAGTTTACTCCCCAATCCTCAGGATTCTGGGATGGTGATGCCTAGTCCACCTCTAATTGAGAGGGGGCTTCAGTCCCATGCAGTCGTAGATTCTTGGTTCCTTGGTATGGTAGTTGTCCATCATCACCTCCTTGTTAGTTGTCCTCGGTGAGTCCAATGAACTGGAGAGTAGGTGTTGCAACTCCGTTGAGGCTCAGGGCCCAGCTGGCACATGGGTAGCCCAAAGATTCAAGTCTCTTGGACATATACCTACCAACTCCAGCACCAACTATAGGTTCAAATAGAAAGGACCGAAGAGCCATGTGTAGGGAAACCACAATTGAGTCCGATTCTGTCACACTGGGGAGCCCTTCATTCTTTTGCATATGGATATACAGTTCTCCCAGCACTATCTGTTTAAGAGACTATTTCTTTACCAGTGAGTGGACTTGGCAGCCTTGTCAAACATCACTTGAACATAGATGGGAGGGTCTATTTCTGAACTCTCAGTTTGATTCCATTGGTCTATGTATCCTTGTGTTTTCAAGATGTTTTTGGCTATTTGGGGTCCTTTACCCTTCCAAATAAATTTGATAGTTGCCTTTTCCATTTCTGCAAAGTAGGCTGTTGGAATTTTTTTTTTAATCAGTTTTTTTGATACATACTTATAAAGCTTAAATCCATCCAAAATGTACAATTATTGGTATTTGGTATAATCACATGGTTGTGCATTCATTGCTTCGGTCATTTTTAGAGCATTTTCATTATTCCAATAATAATACTAAAACCCCACAAATTCATCACCTCTCAATCTCTATATGCTTCCCCTGCCATACATGGTTACCAATCTTGTTTCCTTCTCTCTAGTTATTTGTATTTCTATTTTGTAAAAACAGTTTTATATATGCAATATCACTGATATTCTTATTTTACATGAGGTTTCACTGTGTTATACAGTCCCATGTTACAATTTTTAGCTTTCCCTCTAGTAACATACGTGTCCTTAGACTTTGCCTTTCAACCACTGTCATACCCATATAATAGGTCTGTTAATCACAAATACCATGATGTGCTCTCACCATTTCATTTCCAAAGATTTACAAACAACCTTTTAACCAGTTCTGCATAGATTAACCATCAGCTTTCCATTCTCTACCCTCATTCTATTTCCTGATGACCTATATTCTAATTATTAATTTCATGAGTTTACATAATATATTTAGTTCATAATAGCACAGTCATATAGCATTTATCCTTTTGTGTCTGGCTTCCTTCACTCAACATAATGTCCTCCAAGTTCATCCATGTTGTCATATGCTTCACAACTTCATTTCTTCTTACCATTGCATAATATTTCATTGTATGTATACACCACAATTTGTTTATCCATTCACCGGTTGATTGACACCTGGGTTGTTTAGGCTGTTTGAATTTTGACTGGGATTGCATTGAATCTGTGAATCAATTTAGGTAGAATTGGCATTTTAAGGATATTTATAGTCTTCCAATCCATAAATATGGAATGTCTCTACATTTATTTAGATCTTCATTGATTTTTTTTAAATAAAATTTTATAGTTTTCCATGTATAAGTCCTTTACATTTTTGGTTAAATTTATTGATAGATTTTTTATTCTATTGCTATTTTAAATGGATTTTTTTTTCTTGATTTCCTCCTTAGACTGTGCCACACTAGTGTATGGAAACACTACAGATTTTTACATGTTGATCTTATATCCCGCAACTTTGCTGAATTCATTTTTTAGCTCTAGTAGCTTTGTTGTAGAATTTTCATGATTTTGTATCTATAGATGATGTCATCTACAAAAAGTGAAAGTTTTACTTCTTTCCAATTTGAGTGCCTTTTATTTATTTGTCTTGCCTAGTTGCTTTAGTTGGAACTTTCAGTACAACGTTGAATAACAGTGGTGACAGTAGACATCTTTGTCTTGTTCCAGATCTTAGAGGGAACGCTTTCAGTCTTTCAGCATTGAGTTTGATGTTAGTTGTGGGTGTTTCATATATGCCCTTTATCATGTTGAGGAAGTTTCCTATTTTTTCTAAGTGTTAAGAAAGAATGCTTGATTTTTTCAAATGCCTTTTTGCATCAATTTTGATGATCATGTCATTTTTACTTTCATTTTGTTCATGTTATGTGTTACATTGATTTTCTTATGTTGAACCACCCTTGCATACCTGGGATAAATTCCACTTAATCATGGTGTATACATTTTTTTAATGTGCTGTTGGATTCAATTTGCTAGTATTTTGCTGAGGATTTTTGCATCTATATTCATGAGAGAACTTTGTCTGTTACTTCCTTTCTTAGTAGCATCTTTATCTAGCTTTGAAATTAGGGTGATATTAGCTTCCTAGAATGAGTTAGGCAGTGTTCCCTCCTCTTCAATTTTTTGAAGACTTTGAGAATGATGGTTATTAATTGTTCTTGGAATGGTTGGTAGAATTTACCTGTGAAGCCATTAGTTCCTGGGCTTTTCTTTGTTCTGAAGTTTTTAATGACTGATTCCATTTCTTTACTTGAAATTCCTCACTTGAAATCTTTTATTTCTTCTAGAGTCAGCATAGGTTGTTTGTGTGTTTCTAGGAATTTGTCCATTTTATCTAGGTTGTCTAATTTGTTGGCGTACATTTGTTCATAGTATCCTCTTAATGATCCTTTTATTTCTGTGGAGTCACTAATAATGTCCTCCTTTTTATTTTATTTGCCTCCTCTCTTTTTTTCTTAGTCTAGCTAAAAGTTTATAAATTTTATAACTATTTCATATATTTCTACTCTAAATTTTATTTCTTTTCTACTGCTTGCTTTTAGTTTGCTATTCTTTTTCTAGTTCTTCCACAGGTACTGGAAGGTCTTTGATTTCAGCTCTATTTTTTTTTGAAGATTTATTTATCACCACCCCCACCCCGCATTGTTTGCTCTGTCTGCTCTCTGCGTCCATTTGCTGTGTGCTCTCTGTGTCTGCTCATCTTCTCTTTAGAAGGCACTGGGAAACAAATATATTGTGTAACATATTGTTTGATTTAAAAAAAATTTTATATGTATCCAGTACATTTAATTGAGAAATGTATATATTTATTCATCTGTGTTTACTTTTTAGTTTTTAATTGTTTATATTTCTAATTATTAAATGTATAAAATAAAGTACAAAAAAAATGTGTTAAAAAAAATGGGCATAAGACTTGAATTGACATTTCTCCAAAGAAGATATACAAATGGCCAAAAGCACATGAAAATATGCTCAATCTACTAGCTATTAGGGAAATGCTAATAATCAAACCACAATGAGATACCATTTCACACCAACTAGAATGGCTACTATTAAAAACAAACAAAAAATTTCAAGTGTGAGAGAGGATGCGGAGAATAAGAGTGCTCGTTAATTGTTGGTGAGAATGTAAAATGATGTAGCTACTATGGAAGAATGTTGGTGCCTCAGAAAGCTAAGTATAAAATTACCATATGATCTGAAATCACATTTTTACGTACGTATCTCAAAAAATTGAAAGCTGGGACTTGAACAGATATTTGCACACCAACGTTCATAGCTCCATCATTACCAACTGCCAAAAGACGGAAGCAACCCAAGGATCCATGAATTGAAGAATAGATAAATAAAATGTGGTATATACATAAAATGGAATATTATTGAGCCCTAAAAAGGAATCAAGTTCTGATACATGCGACAACCTGAATGAACCTTGAAGACATCATGTTGAGTGGAATAAGCCAGACATAAAAAGACAAAGACTCTTTAAGACTTCACGGATATGAAATAATTAGGATAAGCAAACTCATACAATCAGAATCTAGAATATAGGTTACCAGGGAGACAGGATGCAGATAAAGAATAAGGAGTTAATTCTTAAATTGTATGAAGTTCCTATTTGGGTAAATTGTAAAGTTTTGGTTATGGATGGTGGTGATAGTAGCCCAACATTTTAACATAATTAATAACACTGAATTATATATTTGGGTGTGGTTATAAGGGGAAATTTTAGATTGTGTATATATATATATGTTTGTTTGTTTGTAAGATTTTATTTATTTCTCCCCCCTGCCTTCGTTATTTTATGCTCGCTGTCTGCTCTCTCTGTGTTCTTCTGTATGTCTGCTTGTCTTCTCTTTAGACGGCACCGGGAACTAATCCTGGGACCTTCCGGAGTGGGAGAGAGGCACTCAATGTCTTGCGCCACCTCAGCTCCCTGGTCTGCTGTGTCTCTTATTGTCTCTCCTCTGTGTCTCTTTTTATTGCGTCATCTTGCTGCGCCAGCTCTCCTGCGTGGACCAGCACTCCGTGTGGTAGATTGTATATATTGTTACTAGGGTAAAATTTTTTAAAAAATACACATTATTATACAACACAAACAGTGGACCCTATTGATGGACTATAGATTATCAAGCAATTATAAAAATACTCTTTCATGAATTGTAAGAAATGTACCACACTAATGCTGGGTGTCACAGGGTAGTATGTGGGAATTCTTTATTTTACATATTTTACACCTGATTTTTCTACAAAGCTACAACTTCTCTGATTTAAAAAAAAAAAAAAAACAGATCACACAATGAAAGTTAATTCACATGGAACATAGATTCAGTCCACGTGTGGCATGGTTTATTGTTGAAACTGTTAACAGTGCTCACTTGCCATATCTCTTGTTCAAAAGAAATTTAACAAGTTTTCTATATGTGTGTTTTTATGTAACTCTTGGAATTTCACAAAAATTAGATTTCTCTTTTGTCTTGGCATATTGTAGACCAACTTTTTGAATGACTCTAGCTGTACTCTTCAATGTGTGGCAGCCACTACCCACATGTGTCTATTTAAATTAAGTTTTTCTGTCACATTAGCCATATTTCAAGTTTTCAAAAGTTCTATTGTAGATAAATAAAATGAATCTTAAAAAAATTCTATTGGACAGAACCTCTGTATAAGATACTTCTACTCTGAATTCACCAGAGAAAATGTATATTATCTCTTTATTTATGTGGAATGGGGAGATAATGTTCCACCAGCGTAAAATTTCCAAATAATGAAATATAATCGTCTGATTATCTAAACTTTTATTTTAAACTACATTGTGGAAAATTCTTTTCCCAAATAAATTTCTTGCTTCTTTAAGTAGAATATACCTGCTGCCACGGCTTTCTCTGAGAATTAAAGTTATTCTCGAGACTAGCAGAGGTGTGTGGACTGAATAGTATTCTTTGCTTCCACTGTACAAACATCGCAGAGTCCTCATTTCTGTCTTTCTTCTTTATTTTTATTTATTTTTTTTGGTGTGTTTATTCCCCCCTTTTCATTCCCTTTTATTTGGGCTCCTTGTGTCACTTCCTAGTACTGTCTATGTCTACTAGCAGTGCCTTTCTTAGCAAACCTACTGCTATCACCATGCACAATCATATTTTTCTTCCTTTTGTTTGCTTTTAAACTTGCTACTTAATCTTTTTATAACTGGGTCTAAAGTAAAGATGAACAGACTCCATATGCTTTAATATTTGGGTTTTATGACATCTGCTTCTTTTTTGTTGTTTAATTCTTGGATTTTTGTTGTTGGATAATTGCTATATTAATATATTCTAGAAACTCAGTTAAACACTGTACATATAATTGCATTTGATAAGGAAAAGTCTGTTCTTTCTGTTCCTTGAATCAGCGATCCCCAAGTATGGTCTGAGGACCTATGCGAGTCTTAAAGAACCTCAGGTATCCATGAGGTTAAAAGCTGTTTGTTTAATATAAGATATTACAATTTGTTAATTTTATTAAACCTTGAGCCTTGAATACATGTCTTTTTTTTTAACTGGGAGGTCCCAGGGATCGAACCTGGGTCCCTCCACATGGGAGACAGATGCCCAACCATTTGAGCCACATCCATCCCCACATGTCTTTTTAATATTCAGTGTGGAAAGTACATATCTGGCTGCATACTGGAATATGATGATTTTTCTCAAGGTACCATTGTTTGAATTTTTAACTGAACTAGCTGCTCTTTCCAGGAACACCATTTTTACTTGAAAGAAGAATTGACAGATGAACTATGGTGTTATTCATACTTGGGTATTTTACTGACATTTTAAAAAAAACTAAGCCTGTCACTTCAAGGAAAACAACTTGTCACTTTTTGTTGCCACTTATAAAATTAGAGTTTACAAGGGAAAATTTTGAATTTTGAAAAACTTGATTCTACTGCCATGAGCTTTACAGCTTCTCAGTACTTACAGCTTTTTTGATGAGATCTTTATTGGTCTCAGATGTGACTTTTGGATAGTGCATGATGAACTGTGTCACCATTCAGAAGATCTGCATAGCTCAGTGAACTAATACTATTCAAAGTGTAAGATAGACTAATGACTTTTAATGTAACAGAGTATGAGAACTCACTGAAGGGTTGCAGATCCCACATGGCACCTTAACCTTTAAAAAAAACTATCACTGGTGGAGTTTTGGTATAGAATAAAAGAAGAACATCACCCTTATTTGAAAAGGCTATTAAAGTACTCTTTCCTTTTCCATGTACTTTCCCCCTCCGTTTCTTCATCTAAAACAACATATTGCAATAGAAGGAATGCAGAGCAGATAGGAGAATCCGTGTGTCTTCTGTTAAGCCATGCATTAGAGACTCACAAAATGGTAAAACAGTGCCACTGTTATATTAAAATGTAATAGATTTATTATTTATGGTTATTAGTGGTAATAGTAGTAGTAGTATAGATATTGTACTTTTAATTTCTAATACATTAAATATTGATAAATATAACCTATATCAACACAAGCTTTATGAGGTCTTAAATAATTTTTTTTTTTTTTTTTTAAGATTTTATTTATTTATTCATTTATCCCCCCCTTGCTGCTTGTGCTCACTGGGTCAGCCAACCACGCCATGCGGGCGGGCCCGCCCCCACCAGGAGGCCCCGGGAACCGAACCTGGGGCCTCCCATATGGTAAACGGGAGCCCTACTGATTGAGCCACAGCTGCTTCCCTTAAATAATTTTTTTAGGTGAAAAGGGAACCTGAGACTAGAACATTTGAGGCCTGATCTTGACAGGTTAACTTTAGGCATATTTACTGAACAAGGGCTGGTAGTGGTTGCTGCATGCTAGAAATTGAATAGGGATGACTTAACAGTCTGGCAACTTGGGGAATGAGTAAACTAGATATTTTAAGCCAGAATGAATTTTCCTTGTTTATAATACAAAATATACTTAGAAATTACACACCAAAATAAGGATTAATTATAATGCAAAGAAATAGGAAGTACCAAATAGAGTGCATTTTTTAAAAACAAAGTTTTGCCTATTGAAGCATATTCTAATTTAGTTACTTTGGGTAGTTTAGAAATATAAACTTTAATCTTGGCTTCATTAGTCAAGCTATATTCTCTTTTCATGTTTTTCAAAACTATCACATATTAGTCTTAGTGAAGTTCTGGGATACTATTTTCTTTAATATACCTCAGCTATGTCAGAAATATGCTTCCTATAGCAAAACAAAAAACTCTCCCACTATCTATCCAGCACAAGAGTGTTTACTTATTCTTTACATCTTCACAATTATTTCTTGATTTAGCTTCTTTGAAAATGCCCTCACCTTCCTCAAAAGCTATTTTATATATATATATAATATATATATTTTATATTATATATATATATATTTTAAGATTTATTATTTATTTCTCTCCACCCCCCCTCCCCAACCCATTGTTTGCACTTGCTGTTTGCTCTGTGTCTGCTCGTCTTCTTTTTAGGAGGCACAGGGAACTGAACCTGGGACCTCCCATGTGGGAGTTTGGAGCCCTATTGCTTGAGCCACCGCCGCTCTCTGCTTGTTATGTTTCTTACTGTGTTTCCTCACGTCTCCTCATTGCATCATTTTGTTTTGTCATCTCATTGCTTCAGCTTGCCATGTCATCTTGTTGCGTCATCTCACTGCATCAGCTTGCCGCGCCAGCCCGTTGCGCCAGCTTGCTGTCTTGCTCATCTTCTCTAGGAGACATGGGGAACCAAACCCGGGACCTACCATGTGGTAGGCAGGCACCCAACCGCTTGAGCCACATCCACTTCCCTATATTTTAAGTCCAGATCTTTAAGATTAGTTATGCCCATGTTCTCCTTACATATTTATGAGCGTCAAGCTTTAGAATTAGAATAAATTATTAGATACTGCTGGTTAACATGTCTAAAACTGAGCCCCTGATGTTTCCCCTAAGCCTGTTCCTCCTCCTGCAGTCTTCTGCCTCTAAGTTAATGACTGCTGTGTTCTTCCAGTTACTCAGACCTCAGGCCAAAATCCTTGACATCATCCTGACTCTCCGCCTCTCACCCTCCATATCTGATCCATCAGCATGTTGTCGGCTCTACCTTCAGAACATCTCCCAAATCCCAGCCCTTCTTACCATCCTCTGTTGCTGCCATTATCATTTCTCACCTGGATTATTTGCCAGAGCTTCACAACTGGTCTCTCTACTTTCACTCTTGTCCCCTTCAGATTTCTCTCAGCACAGCAGCCAAAGAGCTCATTAAAACCTAAATCAATCTTGTCACTTCTCCACTCAAAATCCTGCAGTGTTTATCTCATTTAGAATAAAACCTGATGGCTTGCAGGGCACTATACCATCTCTGCTCATGCTGTACCTCTCTTACCTCATCTACTCTCCTCATTGCTCCCCCTGCCTCAGGCACAATGGCCTTATCAACTTCTAGCCTCATATAGGTGTTATTTTGTTTGTCATTTATCTCCCCAACTAAGAATGTAGTCCCCGGAACATTTTTGCTCTATCCCCAGGGCCTGGAACAATTACTGGTGCATAGTAAACATTCAATAAATATTAGTTGAAAGATTAAATGGGAAGAACCTTTTAAATAGTCTAATTTAGCTTTCTTATTTTATAAATGAGGAAACAAATCCACACAGGTACTATAACTTAAGCTTTTAGAGTGGAATTGCCTGGACCTGGAACTAGGTTTCCTGATTTCTAGTAGATATTTTTCATATACAGAATCATGCTTTGTGTGGAATACTTTTTTTTTTGTAAATAAGTTTAACTAAAACTATTCCCAAATAAAGGAAGGTTCTTGAAGTAAAACTATTTAGATAACAATTATTGTGATGCCATAAGAGTGTATATCTGAAATAGCAAAAACTACATGCTGGCTTCAAGTGAAAACATGTGTTTCACTTTCAGTAATGTCTAAGAGACATGTCTTTTCTTCCCAGACATGCACATGATGGTGTCCAGGCCAGAACAGTGGGTAAAACCAATGGCTGTAGCAGGAGCCAATCAATATACATTTCATCTCGAGGCTACAGAGAATCCAGGAGCTTTGATTAAAGACATTCGGGAGAATGGGATGAAGGTGAGAAGTCAGTGATGATAGTATTTATTGTTTTATACCCTTCAATCTCAGAGTTTGGTAGAAGACAAAGAAATGATAGGTAAAGAAGACTTATGTAGTTCTTCTTCAGCTATGAATCCAGAGTTTAAATATTACTTTTCTGTCAAATAAGATTTACTTATTCTACTGATGTTTTAAACAGTTACAGTTCTTTTTAGAAACCTTTAAATTGGATAGCCTTGTTGGCTTTTTTTTTTTTAAACAAGGTTAAGAGTCTGAAGAATTTTTTTTTTTTTAATGTATTCAATTTATGTATTCTTTAAGAATGGAGTATTTTTACCTAGGCCTGATATACTACAACAACATAATGTGGAAATAATTGTTCATATGATTTAGGAAATTTGTCTCCTATAGGTTGGCTTGGCCATCAAACCAGGAACTACAGTTGAGTATTTGGCACCGTGGGCTAATCAGATAGATATGGCCTTGGTTATGACAGTGGAACCTGGATTTGGAGGGCAGAAATTCATGGAAGATATGATGCCAAAGGTAAAAGAAGTATTTGATTCTGGGGTGAGGCTTTTATTCAATGTGTTCATTCAGTAGGCATGTATAGAATCATGTGTACATTTAGACACATCCTGTTCTGAAAGCGGGGAGATGGGGATGTCTGCTGGTAATTGTAATACAGCATGACAAATGCTGTAATAGATTTAGGTTTTGGAAATCAGAAAAGATACTTCATCTTATCATCTTATCTTGGAATTTTTTGTCAAGACAATTATTTCTGTAATCTTTAGATCTCTTGGGAGTTTTCATGAATATTGAGGCTTTTGTCTTTGTCTTATTTTTGTGAGGTATATTCTCTGCAAAGCCATGAAAAATTGAATGCCATTTGCCAAACAGAACAAAGATTGCTTTTTATAAAATGTTATTTGTCTCAGCATGTTTTCTCCAGTAATATTTTATAGTGATATAATGTAAAGTTACTATGGGAGGCATTTGGAGTCATATTTCGTGGCTAGTATTAGCTATTTGATTTTTTAGTTTGGTTGTTTTTTTCTTCCACATATTCACCTTGGAGTTACTTATTTCCTCATGTATGTCTAGGTTCACTGGTTGAGGACCCAGTTCCCGTCTTTGGACATAGAGGTTGATGGTGGAGTAGGTCCTGACACTGTCCATAAATGTGCAGAGGTGAGACTGCTCCTCAACTAGGACCTAGACCAATAAATATCCTATTAATATTGTCCAGGACATTGGACAAAGTAATTTTCCCTACATTTCCTAAATGAACTTTCTTTCTTGGAAAAGTAATTTTTTGTTCAAATGTAGAATTAGAAAAATAGAGCAATAGTGAATATTCTAAAATATGCTTAAAATAGTAAGTCCCAATTATCTAAGTAGTGCTGAAGAAAGTTCTTTTTAAAAAAGAATTTGTTGAATGCCAGCCCTTTGAAAAGTCATTCATTAAGTTCCAGGATAGGGCCTTGGAGTGAGAATTTTTTTCCAAAGTAGAAGAAAGATGAAATACTTTCTTATCAAAGGAAAAAAATAAAGAAATCTAATTGACCTAATTATTTTATTATTCTGTAGAAAGTAATTGTATTCGTTTCTTGCCCCTTGTAAGAACTGACTAGAACCATTTCTGATGAAAATCTAGGCCTGATCCTGATCTTTTGACCTCCCGCTTTGTAGAGGTGGAATGAGTTTTTCTTCAGGTAGCTAGCCTAGCTTAGTTAGATTCCTGAGCTTTGTAAAAGAATGCCAGGCCTTCCAGTAACATGCTATGGGTGATGTAACCTCACTTGACCAGTTTTTATTCAGCAACATGGTTTATCTGCACTTTCAGGATTTTGTATAACTGCCAGAATTTTCTGCTCAGTACTTATCAAAAACTTGGCTGTGATAAACATTTATGTAGAAAGAACTAACCAAATGATCAATGAGCATATATCCTTTTGACCCCTTCTAGAATTACTGTTTACTGATCTGTGCTTTGCCATTATGCTATTCCTGCTTAAATTTAGGGACCTATGGAGTCCCTATAAAATTACAAAAATTAAAATGATTTCAAAAATTATAAAGAGACCTAAGAGTACCTGTAAAACTCATTTTTATAATTTCTATGAGGAATGGCATTAGAAATATAGTGTACTTTGTCTTAAAGTAATAGTATCTCACTGGAGAAATCGTCCTCAGTGTCCATGCTTCTCCCAATGGTCCCCCATTCTCCTTTCTTCTGTCAAAGAACAAAACAGGTTGGCTTTCTTTTCCTGAGTGGAATTATAGGGCACTCAGCTAAATTTGGGTCCATCTTAGTTGCTTTATCTCTTTGGTTTGTTTCCACATTTTAAAAAGACAACTTGAAAATCTTTTTTAAACCACCTCAAAAGCATTCTGGGTTGTCATGAAACATAGATTTCCATTCTTTGTGGCATTAAAATGAGAAATTATTTAAATTTAATGTCATATTTTATGGATAGTTTCATATATTAGCAAGAATTGGCCTTGCAGACTACCTACAAGTTCATAAATATAATTCAAAGATTGATAGTTTTTGTTTTTGTTTTAGTAGCTGAGGAGACATTGATATATATTGGAAAGGCCTTAAATGAATTAAGTTTTTCAACTTTGTTATCTAAATACTTATATATGCAGTGTGTAGGTCATTAGTCTTTGATACCAAAAAGGCCAATGATTTCTTAGATAACATTTAAAAATAATCTCACATCCTCGTTGCTGAGCATTTTAACTTCTATCTTTATTGAACTAAATTGCACAAGTATTCTGCGCATCTCAGAACAACTTTTTTTACAATTCAAGTACTGACTGACAGGTACAAGGGTAGAAACTTAGTCCAGGGATTTTGTGTTAGGCTCTTCTGCATTTCCCTTTGAGGCATAACCTAAGTGCTTACTTTTTTCAGGCAGGAGCTAACATGATTGTGTCTGGCAGTGCCATTATGAGGAGTGAAGACCCCAGATCTGTGATCAACCTGTTAAGAAATGTTTGCTCAGAAGCTGCTCAGAAACGTTCTCTTGATCGATGAAACCTCAAAGAGCCCAATGTTACTGCTCATGAAATCTCCCTTTTTACTGGAAAACAGAAGGTTGTCTACCAAATCATATTGCAGTTGAAGCTGTGCTGCTTTTCTGAGCAATTATTCATTCTACTGACTAAAATCTATTGTGCAGAGTGGTCTAAAAGGTTAGAAATTGGTGTGTATAACTACATTTTTAATGAAGGAATTTAGTGTGGTAAATACCGTTTTTACTGGGAACCTTGATTTTTATAAATAGTAAAAATATGACTATTATTGTTTTAAACAAAAATGTGTGTCATGTCTAAGGGAGGCTTATTAACTACTATTAAAAAAAAAAAAGGATTTTTCTGCATTTCTCATAGAATTTTGTTACTAGCTGTTTTCCAAAAGCAGAGGAATTCCTTATGTTTTCACTGTTTGTCATTTGTGGTTTGTGTTTATGCTTTTGATAATATGACTAGAATGGAACTTAGGAAAAATCCCAAGCTTGGATCTGGTTGGGATAGGATACCATATTCTTCTTATGCCCAAAACATCTATTTTTCACTTTTCTCCTTATATTTGATGCACCAAAACAATAAAAAAAAGTGTGAAGTCTAGGGGTCTTCAGGTGGTCTGTGCTCTTTTCTAAAATTTAAGCACAGATTTAATCAGGGTTTTTTCTCTGGGTGCTGAAGGGGCAGGCTGTAATGCAGTGATTCCCCTCTCCTCCCTCTTAATCCCATATACCATTCTTAAAGACATTAGATAACACTATTATATCAGTCTGAGTAGAAAGGAAAAGTAAAGCCTCTGTTTGGAAGTAATAAGGAGTTGAATCCTGACTCTGCCCCTTCCCAGGTATTTGGCCTTAGCAGATCAGTCTCCTTGACCTTCTATTAATTCATTTGTGAAATGCACTTAATTAAAACCCTTGCAGAATTGTGTTGAGGATTAAGAGGTAACGATTTATGCGTAAATCTTCCAGTAATATTCCTAGAACTTAAAGATGCTCATTATGATATAGATATCATTGTATCAATTTATGTTTTGTAGGTTACAAAATATGTTATATAGTCTCATTAAATCTACAAGTCACTCCTAAGAGTGGTAGGACAGATATTATTTTATCCCCCTTTAAAAAATGAAGAAACAAGCTGGTACCCTGGAAAGGATCCAATAGGGCACAGGATTTCTGTTATGTACTGTTTTAACAAACTTGAGAAGTGGGCTAGAAAAAGAAAGCTGCTTTTACTTAGCATTGTCTTTTTTCACACCTGACTTTACCTTGTAGCAGAATCAGATAGCTGAAAATATTCTGGAACTATAGATCTTGGCCCCAAGGATTTATATTTTATCACACCAAGAAAGACCTGGAGGGCCAAGAGACGACAGGGTACCGAGTTAATCCATAAAGTAAAAGTTTCATAAATGTGCTCCAAATTATACTTAGACAACAAATATGTATCAGTCACTTGCTATATAATAAATACGGCAGGAAATAACGGGACCAGTGTCACTGAACTTTAGATTACTATGAATTTTGAGAAATAAATGAAAATTAAAATGTTAAACATTTAATCATAGAATAGAGCTTGCTTGTGTTTTTATTTAACATTGCAAAGTTAAATTTTTGTTTCTTAATTTTTGGTTTATTTTGGTTCAGTAAAGGGTTGTGCCATATATAAGTGGTGTTTTAATCAAATCAGACAACACAGGGCATATAGAAATAACTTTAATTAAAAAAACTTACATAGAAGATTATAATATGTGACATGACAAAGATTTATTGGCCTGGACAACGTGGGTTTGTCCAGCTTTTGTTTTCTTTTTCTTTAAAAATAAATATACAGTGAAACTACAAGCAGAAGTTTGTCAGTATTGAAATGTGAATTTTTTTTTTTCCCTTTAAAAGGACCAATATAATTTCCAATCCTTAACAAAAACTTAGTGTCAAATCCCACAGACTAGGCCAGCTGGCCAGGATTGTCAGTTACACGGGTACTACAATGTGAATAACCTTTTTTACACAAGAAAAAGTTATTCATATAAAATTGTCCTCAACTTCCACATCGAAAAAATGGCATAGCTTTAAAAGGAATTTTCTTTAATGTACTCCTCAGTATCCAATATTGAAGCATTATTCTTTGAAAAATTTTAAACCTCTAGGATGCAAGTTGGAATAGATGTTTATTTGAATAGAGTAAGGTATGGCAAGGAATGACCAAATTAGCTAGAAGTATAATGTTTTTAATTTTGTATGGATATGATTTTCCTGTTGTTCATTTCAATTGGTCTCTTCTCATCATGAGATACTTTAGGGTTCTTAGCACAGTGAGAGCTAAAATAAAGTAGGCAAAACTCAATTTGAGTTTTCAAAGATGTGATCATTTTAAAATGCACCAGTATTTAACTCCACTTTGCTTGTCTTATTTTGTTAAGAGTGAACAGAAAATAGCCTGTGGTTAGTCCAACAGAAATCAGTGACTTAAAGTACTGTGTAATCTAGTATAGGAATTTCCATAAATGAGTTCTACTTTTGGCTAAACCTGTTTTTTTTCTTTTTTAAAAAAAAAAAAAAAAAAAAAAAAAAA
>JAKSZT010053929.1:27148175-27271462 GCA_026826555.1 Tolypeutes matacus | reverse complement strand
AAAAAAAAAAAAAAAAAAAAAAAAACAAGAAAGTTCCCTCTCCATAGTCAAGACTTTCAGCTGTCTGTTATCAGTGGAAACCTATATATGCTGCAGCTTACATTTCATGGGGTAATTCATATATGCATTTTCAGGAGGAGTGAGTACTGCCAGTGTTTTTTTTTTTTTTTGGTTTTATTTTTTTAATAACTGTGTGTACATATTCTGTATACACACATATATGTATATTGTAATATATTTCTGTGGTTATTTTAATTACTGTATATATAGAAAAAAGAATAGGTGCATGTGTGTGTAATCTTTTAAAAATTATTTACCCAGTAATATGATTAGACATCAAATTGCATCAATTAATTTCTTGGTACTACTATTTTGCAACAATAAACATACATGACTAGCACTTGTCTGTAGGTGAAAAGCTAGTTACTCCTGTGGTTCAAGAAAAAAAGATTTATCTTGCCTGTTTCATAAATAGCATAAAGATTAATACATGCAGTACATGCTCTTATTCTGGAATTGTGACTGGGGGAGGGGTGGGAGTATTGAAAACAGGGCTTTTTTTTTATTTATTTTTTTTTTTAAATCCTGTTTCCCCTTCAGTTACTTAGTTTTCTTAACCATCCTGTTCCCTGTCACCTGTTTTTTTTAACATTAGTAAGTCCTAGACCAAAGGTTTTGTAATCTTCCACTCCATCTACTGACTGCTTTTTTGGATGGTGGCCATTCTCTAGTGCACTGGTACAGAAGACTTCACCATGGAAAGCTGTGCTTGAACTTTCAATCTGATCATTTTTTTCATCTTGGCATAATAAGGCTGCTGTGTCTTCATCCTTCAGTGGAAAAGCCCGTCGTTCCCACCACAAAGACTGAAAGGGAAAACATTTTCAGTTAAGTTTCAACTAATTTGTTTTGTTTAAATTTATTTTTCAAGTAATCTGTAAATGTGAATTTTTGTAATAACTGTTGTTCTGTTCTTTTAACACATAAATGTACAAATTTTCATTTGAACCTAGATATCTAGCAACTCAAAGTGGAATGTACTGAGCATTGTCAAGTGGACTTTGGGGATTTTTTTTTTTTTTTTACTTGGCCTCTGCTAAGAAAAGGAGACACTGCCACAGGGCACTTGTATTCATTTCCAGCCTTAGAAGTACTTTGGAAAAGGCCGTTTAAAAGTGCTTTTAAGTTAGAGCTACTTCAATATCTCCATTTCTATGCCATCATTATTACAGACATCTGTTGCTTTTCCTTCCCTAAGCTTTCAAACACCTACTTATGTTAGAAAATACTCCCCTTGAAATAATCACAAGTAAAAATCTTAAATAAGAGGAGGAAGCGAAATAGTATTTTATGTTTACCATATACCAGGTCATCTCCAATAATCAAATTTGTTTTGTAATCATTAGACTTTTCATAGAATCCATCCCCTGATAGATAAATGAATTAGGTGGAAGATGGAACTAACAAGTTATACAAAAGAGATGAAAAAGTTCATAGTTTATGGTGGAACTAGAATGCTGGAATACAGATCATGATTCTTACCCAGCATTATATATTGGATTGTCTTACTGAACTTGTTATGTAATGATGAAACTTTAATTGGCAATAAGTAATAACAAGTAAAAAGTTCAATAATTAAAAGACTTATTTAATTGTGTATTTTACACTTACCTTAGTTTCTTGACTTCCATTTAATGAAGGTGAGCCATGTACACAAAGATCATGGTTTTCTGAAGGAAGCTCAGGAGGACTTTCAGCAGTGTAGTGCTGACCACTACTAAAGTCATTGGGGTATTCTTTCAAAAACAAGTCTTGTCCTTCAGCATTTTTACTATAAGCTCTAACAAGAAAATCAAGAAAATATATAATTTGTTATTTTTTGAGGTCTTAATATTTTATGAACAACTCAAGGTGTCAAAAAATCAAGTTCATTTGGTAGGTTATGTTTTGGGGTGTTTGTGTTGTTGTTGTTGCTGTTGTTTTTCCCTTTTTGGTTTGCTTTTGTTTTTAGGCAACCAAGAAAGGGCAATTACTTGACTTTTACAGTCTTTCTGAATTCCTAGAGTATTCAATGAATATTGTAATGCCATTCACAAAGGACTAAATTCATGTTTTCCTCTGCCTTTCTGGAGAGTTATATTTTCTAGAATTGGGGAAAGATGAGATTTGAATGTCATATGTTAAGATAACTTGGAACAAGGGATCTACAGAAAGTCTGGACATCTTGAGATCTAAACAGAGAAATGTGTCTTAGTGGTGCTAATTACATGAGAAAAGCCCCTTAACTAAAGTGACTACCAGACTTCACATGATACTGTTTTTTGAGGGTCGCCTATATTAACAGTAGTCAAGCATCAATATAAAATACCTTCAAAATTGTTTCAGGGATTCTCTCAAATATAAAATTATTATTTAGGGTTTTCAAAGTATTTTAGACTGTTTTTTAGAATTTTTCTTGAGAATTTTTTTAAGAAAACGTACTTTTGAAGTAGTTATGTTAAAACATTATCAGATTCTAATCCCCAGTGTTAGGTTTGCTGTTATATAGTACACTGAAATGACCTACTTTTTCTAGAGAGAATTCCCGTAATGTTTGTTCAGTTAAATCTATTCCTGAGGCAATGAGCATGAGAAATAGAGGGGCGTGAAATGCAGAAACTCATTTCAGCATTATTTAATTAACCTCAAAATATTTTGAATATAAATCTGTATATGCACTGTTTCACCTTTAGTGCATAAGTGATTTACAGCTTTATGTTTTCTTCCTTTTTAGTGGTCTCCCTCAAAATTCATGCAGAATATGTATTCATTTTACATGGATTTCATAGTTTGGAGTGTTAAATTTAAAACACCTGCCTGCTATTTCTTCTCTGCCACTTGCTTTGTTCCCACAGTGACCACCTGGCTTGCTCTCTTTCTTCATATTTTTTGTGCCTTAAGGAGAAGACTTCATCAGAAAGATCTTCTATCTGGAATTAGAAATAAAAATTGACTGTATTTTTTTTCTTTTTTTTTTTTTTTTTTATCAGAAGCATTTTGAAATATGAGAACAGGTTTCAAATGGTTTCTCATCAACAGAGTATTAGAAAGAAAACTTAAATGTAACTTAAGCCAAGAGAACAAATGATAGGAAATGAGCATCAAATTCCTAAAAAAAGGAAGTTAAAACTTTTTTTAAAAAACGTTTTACTATTGGGTCATTTTTTAAAGACTTTCCTTTAGATTACAAATGGGTTCATTGTGCTTTCCATTTGTCACAAGCTTACACAAAGTGTTTTTAATGCTTTATTCATTCAACAGTTTTTAATTGCCCATTATGAACCACACACTGTTCTACAAACGTTAATATCAAAGCAAAGTTCGAATGATTGTTTGAGATAAATCAAAATAAATTGAATGAATGACTTAGGGAGTTCTAATCTGGACAGCTGTTTTGATGTGAATTTAGGTTTCCTGGGGAGGGTCATTCTGAACAATGAGAGAGTATTAAAAGGTAAATTTTGATAGCTGAAAAATGTGAACATTGTGCATATTTTCTTTATAGAAAGACTTACTTGACAGAAGCAAATTGTCTTCTACATAATGAACCTATAACTTTGGAATTACTTTGGTTATAAATATTTTTCCTTTAATTGTTCTTGTCTTAATGTATGCTTTATGCAAACAAGTCCAGAATACCTCACCTACAACTGCAAAATCCAAAAATTTGAAAAAAAAAAAAACCAAGTTTTTCATAATTTGATAACATAGCCTGATTTGACATAATGTGAGACTATTTTTTGTCTTTATCCCATTTTCTGTGGATATTTCACTATACAAACATTAGTGTTTGATTATGAGAACTATTCTAGATTTCCTACAGCTACAGCTATTACATGACACATGTACATTATTAAAATTTTAAAATTTTAATTCAAAAACATTTTCAAAACATTTTGGACCCAAGATTTTGAATATGGCATTGCAGATTTGAATATTAAGACAATCTCCTCATGGAGAAATACATGATTAATACTGAGAGTGAATGTAGATATTCACATAAATTCAATGTTTCCACAACTCACAAATGGTGTTTTTTTAAGTGATGAGGAAAAAATTCAGAAATTATAAAGCTTATATTTTCCTTTAGTTCCTTGTATGTCAAGTTAAGCAGGTTTCATAATATATAATGTCCAATTTTTCATTTAATTGAAAGGCAACTTACCTCTTCTTCACCTAAATTATGTTCATTCAAAGGCTGAAGTACAACCATCCTCCAGCTGTTGAAAATATAAACCAATTTCAAACAGCTTTTATTTATCCAAATTTAGCAATTATATTCTCTAAGCACAGCTAAACACAGTAGAACTTTCTTTCCTTAGGAGTTCCATAATTTGAGTAGTTCTTTAAAAAATATTTTTCTTAAAAAACTTATTTTAACTATTGTACAACTTATAGGAAGATTGAAAATATAATACTAAAACAATGAATAGAACTCCAATATACCCCCCTAAAACACAATTTTTTTAAAATTCTTTTTTGTATTTTGTTACACAAATATTTTCTAAACAGAAAAAGAAAAAAATTTGTCTAATGTAAAAAGAACAAGAAGATGAGGCTTTATTTTTGGCCTTAAGGTGAACAGTCTCTTCTGCAGAGCTGCAATTTAAACCTAACTAATATTAGTTGACTAATTTTGTAAGTCAGTGTTTGGTATTTTTGTAATCTGGTTTAGCCAAAAACAAACCAAAAGCCCTGATTTGTAGCGTTTGCTAATTTCCTTGGGGCAAAGACTTCTACTGTGGCTTCTTTTGAGCTACCAGTGGTTTAACAACCGGGCTTACAGAATTCCTTTTATATTAAAAACCAACTCTCTTGTAAGTCAGCTCCAGCATACCAGTGACATTGAAAAACATTGTTGCTACGGAACAGCATAACCACAAATGTTATGCTTATGTGGAATACATCAAAGGATTCTCTGTTAAGAATTCTCTTAATACCACAAAGTAATTATGAGATACTGAAATTATGAAATTAGCTAGAAAAGAGATGGGTAGTGATTTTTTAAGAAATGGCTTTCCTCCTTGTTAAAAAATTTAACTTCACTGATGGTAAGAAATAGATCTGAAGGTAATGCACTCAAAGACATTCACAATCTGGTTCTAACATTTTTTTCTAGCCTAACCTCTATCACCCTACACAAAACCTCACTCTCTGGCCAAGTCTTGTACACTTGTCTTTGTGCCTTTATTCTGATCTTCTCTCTGAGTGAATATCCTCTCTACCTTCCCCCTTCTTCACGATGTCTTCTCAGACCTTCCCACTCTGGTCCTTACTGACATCTCTTTTGATCACATCTTTCTTTTTAAAGTATTTCTTGCAGACTTGGCAAGAAATCAAAATATTATTTTTGTTATCACAGATGTTAATGTCTTACAGTGTGAATACCCCATGCAAAGGTAGTTCTTGCTTTCACCACTGAGGGCTAGGATTGTTTATTGCTAAAGTTATATATATATTTCTAAAATACCTTTTAGTTCCATATACATAATAGATGCCTAAATATCATTGAATGAAATGACTCCAAGAATGCAAAAGTCAATAATTCTAGGAATTCCCAATTCTTACTAAGAACTGAAGTTGTAATACTATATAGCACTGTTTCTTTAGTTCACACAGAATATATAATGTAAAGGTTTCTTTTACTATTTATCCTCCATGGTTATAAGAGTACATAAGGAAGTGGGAAGCACTTTCCTGTATATTTTATTAAAATTCTAACTTCACTCTGAAATTTTCTTTATAAAAGAAAAGGAAGGAAAAAAAGAAAAGAAAAAAAAAGATATAAGTATACATACCTTGGAGTAAGTATTTCCTTATATTGGAGTTTCTCCAACTTAGCTGGGGCCACTAATGACATGGGAATCACAATATTATCTATGTCATAAGAGCTCTCACTTCTTAACCTCCGTCTTGCAGTATTCTGCAAAACAGGATTACAGTTGTTTTGCACTAGTATCTTTAGTTACCTGTGATAACCTCCTTTCATGATAATATGTATATATATTTTTAAAAAATGGTAGTGCATCTGTTACAATTTTTGTAAATACATTTTTTTAACAATCTGGCTATAAAATGTTAAGGAACTAAGATGGCAAACTGTTCAGTGAACCAAAATAATCTTTTGATAGGTATGCGATATATTTTGTGTGTGCACACATACAAACCTGTATTTTAAGACCATAAAATGCCTTAAAATGCAAAACTATCAGAAAAGGTTAACATAAAGCACCCTAAAAGTAAATGAAATAATTATTTTATAGCTCTCTTTTTGTTAGGAAAGGATATGAAATATTTTTTGAGTCCTTTAGTAAAGGTCATTTTTACTATCTTCATTTATGTGTCTTGGTCCTTGAGCTTCACACCGTCCTTTTAAACCCTCCCACCATTCTACTTCTCTACTCCCTGGCCATATAACAACAAAAAAAAAACAGAATAAGAACAAGACAAGTACTGAATTGTCATTAGCAAGGTTATTTTTAGCTTCATGCTAGGAAGTATGGTCATAATAAATTTTAGAAAAATAAGCCATAACCAAGGATTAATGAGCTGTGTGTTTCTCTGTTTAGGAAAACAAAAAAACATTCACTACTTCAAATAAGATAGTTCTAAATATGCTAATATGTCTAGTGCATAAGGGCTGTTATAGACTAGCTATATAAGCACAATACAAATTCTATAATACAGGTTTTTGAAAGAAAGTTGGTTTTAGAAAGTTTGTAAAGCAATTTAGGAGTTCAACATACAAAAAAAACCTACTTGTGATGAATTCTGGGTTCTTGATATAACGTTGACATTTGTAACAGCAGTAAAATTGCTATGGGAGCCTGGTTCTATGCGTTGAAAAGCAAATTCTTCAAATCTAGTTCTTTCTCCTGCCATAGAAAGAACCATTGAGAATGTCACACATTAAAAATGACTGTGATTGGTCTGATCTTGTTAAAATTATTTTTATAATTTAGGTGACAAAGTGATTCCTTATTGCTTGTTGGTTTTTTAAAAAATTAATGTCTCAGAAAACAAAACAAAAACATTAAGAAAACTTAAAAAGAAGAACCTTACCCACAGTCCTACCATAATTATTTCCATCCTCTGGGGTCTTGCCAGTCCTTTTCCAGTATCTCTTATATTATTAATTTAATAATCTCATCCTCTCCTACTCTGTTGTTTTCTGTAATACCTACTAGTCAGAGGTTGATTCTCCAGGACTGACCCTCTTAATTTTCTCATATATTCTCATTATTTTGAGTCTTTGAGTTTTTGCTTTATTTTCCAGATTTCCTTATCTTCCGACCATTCTACTGAATTTTTTAAAAAATTCTATTAGAGTACTAATTTCCAAAAGTTCCTTTGCTCTGGGATTCATTATTTTTATAGTTTCCTGTTCTTGTGCCATGGTGAAATTTCTCTTTTCCTTGAGGATCTTGATTAGAAGTTTACTTCTACTCTCTTTATTGTCCGTTTCCTCCAAATTCCTTTTTTCTTTTTTTCCCGTTTTGGCTCTTTATGAGTATATATTTATATATTTAACCACTTATTTATTGCCCTTGATTATTTACTTTGATGTAGATCTTAAACATAATATTTTATTATGTAACTAAAAAAAGTAATATAAATAAGTTTTGAGTACTATCTAGTACCCAGACCATATTCGAATTTCTCCAGTTGTTAAAAACGTCCTTTATGACTAATTTGTTCAAATCATGAACCACACACTGAAACTGCTTATTGTCTCTAAGTTACTTATAATCTAGAACAGTCCTATTTTTCGTGACAGTGACTTGTTAAAAGAGACTGGATCAGATGGTCTGTGCTTTTGAAGTTGTCCAGTTACTTCTTTGTAGTATATCATTTCACTTCTTCCTCTATCCCTGTATTGCCATCAAACTGGAAGTGACATCTAAAGTTAAATCAATTCAAATAAACCTTTCCCATCTTGGGTCATTTGTATATCATAATACAGCTTATTAGGAGACACAAATTTTCTTGTATTTTGGTCTTGAGTGTATGGAAGTTCCTTGAAAGTATGGTGAACCCTTGGTTAATCTTAAGAGTGAGGCAATAAAAATTACAATGAAACTTCTGGACATGGAAAGGAGTTTTTAATTTTGTGCCACACTCTAGGGATACAGGTAGCGATGTGGTGGGATTTCCAGAAAGAGTAGAGATGAATGTGTTAAGTCCATCATATATAACTGCAGTTTAGTACCTCTTGGATGTAATTGGTTTCTAATATATCCTTGGGTATGCTATTTACATATCATATCTATGGACAGTGCTTTACTAATGTATATAGTGTTATATCCAGTGGAACAATCAATAAGAACCAAAAGTTTATAAAGATAATTTGTTATTCAATATATATCTTGCCAGTTACCTTTTTCTTTTTTTTTTAATGATTCTTTGCAATAATTGAGGCAACTATCCTGTCCCAAATCCCCACAACAAGCCCACTTTGTATTACTAGGAGAGATCTAGTTTCCAAAGATATCTCAATCAGTAATCTTTGAACTATAAGTTTATAGGCTCCTAAGGGGACTTGAAATAGGTGATTGAATTACCTCAGTTGAATTTGATTCAATTTCACAAAATCTTGAGGAATCTGCAGTGAACCAACACCTCCAACAGTAGGTACTAGAACTAGTAATAAATTTCTATAAGACAACACTGTACTGACCATTGAGGGCAGAACAGAACCTCCAAGACTGAGTCCTGTCCAGCAGGACAGTTGACAGAAGATAAGTCAGAGAATACAGGAAGGAAATACTTAATTGCCATGAAGTGGCTAGATACCCAATCCACACATAATTCTGAATATACTACATGAATATATTGCTTAATGTTCATAGGATCATGTATGTTTTGCGTAATTAATGACTGTTCTTAATTATAAGCTCTTTAAGGCAGGGCTTCTTTGTAGGCTTAACAGGTTTTTAAGTTTCCATGTTTTTCACTAGTGCTTATATCACTTAAACCTACCTATTGCTGTTTCACTCAAATGTCTTTTCTTTCTTCCCTGTAACAGCTGTGCAGAAGATTCTGACCTTATCTGAGGTTTATATGTAGGAGAATATCCATTTCTCCACTGATTCAGAGAATTACTACAAACTAAAATGGAAAGAAAGGAAATTAGGCCTCTGACATATACAGAAAATGAACATGTTACTCTGTTTTACTTACTATGTTGCACAATTTTCAGATGCCAGCTCAAAATTACATAAAATGAAAAGTACTGAGATGGAAAATTCTTAAATTAAGAATACCCAGCATGGAGTTCCTATATTTGCTTTAGTATTTGAAGGAGATATAAAGGGAAGGTGATCTGTTCTTACAGTCTTCCAAATGTCCAGATTTTGTGGAGAGTTAGGATTGGTTCAGATTTGTAAATCTTGGCTGAACACATGAATCCTTAAGTTAGCTCCTGTGTGAATGTAGCTCAATAAAACTGCTAAATAAATTAATACTCAAGAAGAGCCAGAAATAGCACGGGAAGCATAGAGAGATTGAGAGGTGGAGAATTTTATTGTCTATTATTATTATTGAAATAATGAAAATGCTCTAATAATGATTGAAGTGATGAGTGCACAACTATGTCATTGTACCAAGTACTACTGATTGTACACTTTGGATTAATTATATGCTTTATTAATATGTATCAGTAAAACTGATTGGTCTTAAAAAAAAGGCATAAGCAAGGCTTAAATTACCCACCAGACTGTTTATAGTGACTCACTACAAAGAATAAGAGCACAGATATAATCCCTCAATTATCACAAACCAGGACTCAGTGAGAAACTAAAATGAGGAGACACTTAGAAAACACTTCTAAGAAGAACTACCAGAAAAAGGAAATTTAGGCTTTAATAGAAAATAGGACTAAACATTTCCTACTGTCAGTCCCTAAAAGTGATAGTGGCTAAGGGTGAAGTCAAAATTGTTTTATATATATATAAACATATTTAGTTGTAAATTTCAAAATGAACTGTCAATTTTAAAATCAAAATTAAGCAATCTTATATTTGATCCTAGTATGCCTTGTAGGTTCAATTACAGATATAATTCAAATACTGTTTTCCAGTGTTCTTCAATTACCTGGTAACTTCTACTTGAAAATTAAACATTTACAACAATGCTTCTTTTAAAAAAACAAAACAATTTTATTGAGATATATTCACATACCATACAACCCATCTGAAGTGTAGATTCAGTGGCTTTGGGTATGGTCACAGAGTTGTGCATTCATCTCCACAATTTTAGAGCATTTTCATTACTCCAAAAAGGAAAAACACCTACCCCTTAGCAGTCAGCTCTCAATCCCTCTATCCTTCCCCCACCATATATAATTGCTAATTTAATTCCATCTCTATACATTTATTTATACCTTTAAAAGCATTTTTATTGAGATATATTTGCATGCCATGTGGTCTATCCAAGGTGTACAGTCAATGGCTTTTGGTATGGTCATGGTGTTGTGCATTCATTACTACAAAGAATTTGGGAACCGTTTCATTGCTCCAGGAGGAGAAACTCCATACCCCTTAGCAGTCACCTGTCAATCCCTCTATTCTTCCCCTGCCATATATAACTGCTAATCTAATTCCATCTCTATAAGTTTATATTTGCATTTTATATAAATAGTGTCAGGCAATATGTAGTACTTTGTGTCTAGTTTCTTTTACCTAGCACAATAATTTCTTTTTTAAAAATTTGTTTTACAATTGATGGCAAAGTATTAATGTATTATTAGCAATGCTTCTTTTTTTAGGAGGTACCAGAGATTGAACCCAGAACCTCGGACATGGGAAGCAGGTGCTCAACCACTGACCTATATCTGCTTCCCAGTGAGAGTTGGTTTTTTTCACTTGTTTTTCTGTTTTTAGGAGGTACTAGGGATCGAACCCTGGACCTCATACATGGGAAGCTGGCACTCAACCACTTGAGCTACATCTGCTTCCAAAGGAATGCTTCTTAATTTGAGACTTTGGGGCTGAGGGGCTTCCATTAAGGTCCTGTAATTGTGAACAAAGTTTTGTGTATGATCATTGTTGTGGAGAAAAGATCTACTTTTTCTTTTTTCATCAAACAAACCTTCAAAGGGGTCTTTAAAAAGATAAAAGAACCATTAATTCAAAGCCATCCTAAAATGCTGTCTTTCTGGATCTATATAATAGATACTAAGTATCAAATACCAACCTTGTAAGTAAAAAATATCTCATAGGTCCTTCTGGTTTTCAATAATTAAATCTACTTGTAGCAGGAATAGGAGCTAAATAGACTAATCTTGTTAAAACCTACTGTGAAGTAAGCATTGTTACAGCAAAATTTCTCTACGTGAGGAAAGGTTTATAATTGGATACAACAGTAATATTATCAATTATAGACTTGACCTTACAAATAAATATGTTCCTCAATCCAGAAATAATTTTTTTAAATGTTAGCTCCTGTTTATCCTTAAATCTGGAAATAATTCAGGACCAAGTCACATTCTACAGGGTCATAACACTGGAACGCCATAAGAGTAGATTTCATCCACTTCTGACGGTGCCTTAGCACCATCCTTTTCACTTTTTGAAAGAATGAATTTCACACAACTTTAAGTCACTTACCATCCCTGTTCCTCAGTTGCTTCATCTGTAAAATAAAGATCATAGCAGCTATTTTGGGGTTATGAAGATTAAAAGAGTTAATTCCTGTGAAAGTCATTAGAAGGATGTGTGATATATGATAGGTGTTCAGTGAATGTTAGCTGTCATCATTGTCTTTCTGGAACCTATATTTCCAGTACTGGATTAATAACCAAATTGACTTCTTTTTTCAAGGGTTTGGAGATAAGAAAGTAATGAAAAAGAAATATGTAGGCTGAAGTGCCAACCTCTCTCCAACACTGAAAACACAAAGAGCATGGCCTACTACCTGACTAGGATTCTGTTTTCAAGATGACAACCCTAAAAATGATAGACAAGCTTTTTGTACATATACACATACACAGATATGCACATATATATCCACATTTGCAAGCAAAATAAAGTTTTAGTAGAGCAAAATTTGTGAGGAATCTTTAAAAGATTGTATGGAATTTGACTGAAGAGTAAACTCAAAGCAGAAGCATATTGGAAAACACTGCCACAAAATGTGGCTACACCAAAGGTGATATACAATTTAAAAAATCTAAGAACTTGGGAGAGAAATGGATCGGAGTGGAGAGATAGGGTAATGCTGAAGGGCCTCACTTTGAAACATGTCCTGTCCATTCCCAACTCACTCAAAACAAATAGTGTAGAATGCAAATCTTCCCCTCCCATCAAGAGAGCCGCCAAAACAGCAGTAGTAAAACAGTCTTAACAGGGATTTTCAATTTTAAAGATGATTATACAATAAAATCTAAAAACCTGAGAAATACCACCACCTCAAAATTTTAAAAAAGAGGTACAAACAACAAATGGAAGAACAACTCAAAGGATAATAGTATAGAAGAATTAGACAGAAGCTAAACAAGGAAATAGGAGACTTGAATACCACTATAAGTCAACTAGGCCTAACTATAACTCCCTTCAAGAACAAGAGAATACACATTCTTCCAAGTGTACATGGAACAACCAAGATAGACCATATGTCAGGCCAGAAAGTGTCAGTAAATTTTAGAATACTGAAATTATAAAAATCTTATCTGACAACAAAGGAATGAAAACACTTAGAACAGCCAATGGGTCAAAAAAACCACAAGTGAGATTAGTAAATACTTGCAGTCAAATGAAAATGAAAACCCAAAATACCAAAACTTAAGGGATGAAGTGAAGTCAGTGCTCAAAGGAAAATTTATTTCTATGCCTACATTATAAAAGAAGAAAGGCTTCAATAACAACCTTCCACCTTTAACTAGAAAAAGAACACATCCAAAGCAAGAAAGGTAATAAAAGTTTTAGAGTTAAATGAAATACAGAACCAGTGAAACCAAAAGTAGGTTCTTTGAAAAGATCAACAAAATTGACAAACTTAGAGCTAGACCAAGAAAAAGAGAGATTACCAAGTCAGGAAAAAAGTGGGGTCATTACTATTACACAGAAATCAAAAGGATTATAAGAGAATACTATGAACAGTTGTATGCCAACAAATTAGATAATATTGATGAAATGGGCAAATTCCTAGAAACAAACACAATCTACCAAAACTGACGAAGAAATAAAATCTGCATAGACCTATAACAAACAGTTGATTCAGTAATCAAAAAACTCCAGGACCAGATGGCTTCACTGGTGAATTCTATCCATCTTTGAAAAAACAATACCAATTCTGCAAAAAAAAGAGGGAGAAAATACTTCCTAACTCATTATAGTAGGACCGTTTTACCAAAAAGCACAAGAAAAAAAAATCTACACACCAATATCCCTAATGAGTATACATGCAGAAATCAACAAAATGCTAGGAAAATGAATCCAGCATATTAGAAGGACTATACACCACGACCAAGGAATTCTAATCCTATGTATATATCCAAGAGGATTGAACACAGGTTTTCAAACAAAAATTCGTACACAAATGTTCATAGCATTTTTCAAATATTCAAAAAGTACAAACAATCCAAATGTCCAACAACTAGATAAACTAGAATACTTTTCAGCCATAAATAGGGATGGAGTACTGATAACATGCTAAAACATGGAACCCTGAAATGATGTGGAAGAAGCCAGATACAGAAAACCACATGTATGATCCCATTCATATGAAATGGACAGAATAGGCAAATCCATAGATACAGAAAGCAGTTTAGGGAAGCGGCTGTGGCTCAATCAGTAGGGTTCCCGTTTACCATATGGGAGGCCCCAGGTTCGGTTCCCGGGGCCTCCTGGTGAAGGCAGGCCCGCCCGCACAGCGTGGTTAGCTGACCCAGCGAGCACAAGCAGCAAGGGGGGGGGGATAAATGAATAAATAAATAAAATCTTAAAAAAAAAAAACAGTTTAGTAGTTACCAAGGACTGGGGGAGAAGGGCAATGGGGAATGACTGCTTAAAGGGAATGGAGTTTCTTTTCAGGGTGATGAAATTGTTCTGGAGTTAGTGGTGATTACATAGCATTGGAAACATACCGAAAGGGAATTACATACATTCAAATAGGGTGAATTTTACCTAAAAAACAAAGTGGAGCATTCACAGAATAAAAAAAATAACAGGTCTTTAAAATAATATTGCCAAAAGATGAATAGATAGGCAAGAAGATCCTTTAGAGAGATCTCAAATGGAAAATGAAATTGTTGGAATTTAAAAAACAAATAATCATTGGGCTGAATAACAGTGGATACAGTGAATAAAATAAGTGAGCTAGAAGAGAAATAACAAAATAAAGGAATAAGGACAAACTAAACAGGTTAAAAAAAAGAAAAGAACGAAGGAAAAGCAATACTTAAGGAAATGATAGCCAAGAATTTTTGCAGAATCCATGATATTAATCCTTAAGATTCCAAAGAATTTTAACAGAGCAAATTTTAAAAAAATCAATCATATATCAAAGATAAAGATATCCTAAAAGTTAGCAGAGAAGGAATAGTAAGATTACTGCAACGGAATGAGAATCAGCTTGACACTTCAGCAAAACTGGGTGCCAGAATACAAAAGTTTACTAAAAAGCTGAGGAAAAGTGGGATAGGCAGAATCTTGGAGAGGGTCTCCAAGATATCTACACCACTCCAAAAGGAAAACAAATTATGTTAAATAGAAAGCAAAACGAGTAAGTCTAAACATTCTAAAATGTGTATATGCCTGCCATGTGTTCGTATTCAGAATGTTGGTACCCCCTCTTGTTTTAATGGAAACATTTTGTTGGAGGATTTTAAAGCAACCCCCAGACAACCTCTTGGTTGTCTTCTAAAAGCACACCAAATTTGTGAAGAAATTTTAATCTTTACAAAAGATGATGTTTTCCATTGAACGTCATTCAAATATTTTCTAAACATTTTCCCTCTTCAATCTCTTGTAAGGTAATGGACTCAAACAGTAGGAAATTGACTTTCAGTTTTAACTCCACACATTCCCTTTATCTCTTCTATTGATAATAACCCTTCCAACTTTCTAAGTCTTGCTTTCCCAAAATCCTCTTGTAGATTCCATCCAAAAACACTACAGCTTAACCCAGTATATTCTGTGTCTTCTGTCTTCCCCTTCCTTTCCTTTCATGTATTCATTCAGTAACTAGGTAGAGCCAATTACTTGCCAGACACTATGTTGAACCCTGGGGGATACAATGGTGAGCAAAAACAGGCATAGTCCCTGCCCTTTATATAGTATGCAGGCATTGATTAATTTCAAAAATATATAAGTAAAATGCAATTGTAAGGGAACGATGTATCTCAGTGGTTGAGCACCTGCTTTGCATGTACAAGGTCCCGGGTTCGGTCCCCAGTACCTCCTTAAAAACAACAACAACAAAAAAAAACGTAGCACATGATAAAGAGAAATACAAGATATAGGTAAAGGTATATAACAGAAGGATCTCACCTAGTAGAGCTCTAGAAAAGGCTTCCCCAGATGAAGGGATAGATTTGAAAGGTGAACAGAAAAAGCTGGTGGAATACGGAAAAGTATTCCAGGAAGAGAACAGCATGTTCAAACAACCAGGGTAGCAGGGTCCAATTTTTTAACTGAATGGCAGCCATGTAGTGGCAACTGAGGGAACGTGGTGAAGAATCCTGAGGCAAGCAGGAGCCACTCTAGGTAGGGCTCTAGGGTCCTCTGTTAAGAATTTTCCCTCTGTCAAGTGTTGAAAAGGGATGGGGAGTGGGAAGCCATTGTGAGGAAAGTAGATTTGCCTTTTGAAAAGCCCATCTGGCTATAGTGTTTGGAGGGGAATAAAAGTTGATTAGAAGGTGATGTCAGTAGTAAACATAAGAGATCATTAGGTTTTCTGTAAACCCACTTCAATAATAATAACAATAAAAATTTTAAGGTCATTAGGTTGGATTGTCAAAGTGGAAGAAATGAAGCTAGAAGAGCAGATTTGACAACTTGGCAGTAGGTTTAGACATGACAATGTGAGTGAAGAAGGCTAAATAAGTCCTAGGTTTCTGGTTTGCTAGGGTGGGTTGTGGTACTGTCATTCTTCATTTATCTTGAAAAAATAAATTTCAGACTTACAGAAAACTTGCAGTAGTTAAAAAAAAAAATCCCACATGCCCTTTACTCAGATTCCCCAAATGTTAACATTTTATCATTTTTTTTTGCTTTAGCTCTCACTTTCTGAACTCAAATGACACTAAATTTCTAGCATGATGCCCCTTAATGCCTAAATACTGCAGTGTATTTCTCAAAAAAACAGGACATTATCTAATAGAAGCACACAATTATCAAAATCAAGAAAGTAACAATTAGTTAGTCTACAGCCCTTATTCAGATTTCATTGATTATCTCTATACTGTTCTTTATATAGAAAATTCCAAATCACTCATTGCATTTAGTTGTCAGGTCTCTTTAAAGTCTTTTTGTATCTGGAACAGTTCCACAGTCATTCCTTGTCTTTCATTACCTCAACTATTTTGATGAATACAGGCCCCTTAAATTGGCTTTGTCCTGTGTTTTCTCAATGTTGAAGCTAATCACCTATTTATTCTTCAACCCACAACACTTTGGCCAAAAGTTGGCCAAAAGTCAACAGTGCTGTTGTAATTGCCAAATCTAATACATTTTAGCCAAAAGTCAACAATACTCTTTAACTGCCAAATCTAATGGGACAACGGTTCAGGATAAATCCAAAGTCTCTGGTGAGGAACAGAGATCTGTTTACTTCATCATCTGCCACTTAGCTTCATACAATTGACCTTTCAAGTATACAAAACTATTTGAATATCACTGAATATATCACAGTTTCCTGTCTCCATTAACAAGGCATGTGTTTGTTTTATCATTTACAACCTTGTTACTCAACATGGGCCGGCAGCATTTGAATCACCTGGGACCTTACTAGAAATGCAGAATCTCTACCCTATCCCAGACTTAGTGAATCAGACTCTGCATTTTAACAATATTCTGCAAGTGATTCATTTGCACATTAAACTTTGAGAGACAAAATTTTTAAAAAATTGAGAGACAATTATTTGGAACACCTCATCCTTCTCTGTATATTCTAATTAAGTATTTGAAGCTACACAATGGCATCACCATCTTCCTAGAATTTTTCTCCTTGCTTTTTTTCCATTATTTTTAACCCTCTCATCTTCTGCCTCCCCCCTAACCAGAGTTATATACCCCTCTTTTTCTTTATAGAATATTTTTATTATATATCTGCCTGTCGCACTATATAACAGTTATTTTGTGCATATGTCTGCTTCCCCCATTACAGTATAATTTCTTTGATTTCTTGTAATTCACCTTTGAAACCTCAAGCACCTAATAGTCTACCTGGCACAGAGTAGGTGCTCCATAAATGTTGACCTCTGGTTTTACTTAATTCTCTAAAAAATCATTAACAACAACCAAAAAATTAATGACAAAACAGAGACCTAAAGAAGATAGACCTAGTAAATGCTTAATTATTTGGGGTGAAGAATGAGCAATTGGGATACAAAAAGAAATAGATATTTCATTGATTTGCTTAATATTACTGCTGTATTCAACTCAAATACTTTCCATTCCTGTCTCTCAACTTCGCATTACTAATATGTTATTACATTGCTGATACATTACTATTAATTCTGTGCTTAATCCATTTATACTGCCTTAATATTTTGTCAGATAAACAGTATATCTACTTTAGAAAAAAATAATCACCTAATCTTACCTTTCTAAATTTCATTTTTTCATATTCCCTTTCATTAATGTATAAATATATTTTATAACTCATACATGCATAATATACTTCAAATATGAAATAATTCATAATTTGATTAAGAATGAATGTATAACTCTGTAGTTTCTTATCTCATAACTCAATCTTCATTGTTATATTTTCAAATGGTTGCCTAAGATTCCTCTGATTAGAGAAAATATCATTTAGCTCTTCTCTAGTTGTTAGACATTAAAGTTTCTTTGGGTATAATTATTATATTAATTGCTATTATAGACATTCTTCCCATAATCATCTTCATGTATTCATTTTGTCTTTCTTTTCTTTTGAAATTTCATCTCAGAATAAATTCCAAGAGTTGAATAACATCATGAAAAAATATCTGAACATAACTCTATACTATCTTTTATATATTTTAGTCCTTTTTCTCTAAGTATAGATGATTCCTCCTTATCCTTGGTGCTTTTTTTTTTTTTAACTTTTTAATTTTGTGGAAAATTTTTAAGCAAACATAAAAGGAGAACAGAATAATGAACCCCCATGTACCTATCATTCAGCATCAACAATGATCAACACATGACAAATCTTGTTTCATCTTTCTCCCCATTATCTCGTTTTTTTAAGTTAAGTATTTTAAAGTAGCTCCTAGACATATTTTTTCATCTTTAAATAAGTTAGCATAAGTCTCAAAAATCTCTTAACAGATACAGTATGTGATATAATTACCTAACCACAATGTATTATTACATCTTAAAAATTAATAAATTAATATCTAACAGCCAGTCCATGTTCAAATTTCTCTGCTTGTCTCAAGTGTGTGTGTTTATTTGTGTAAAGTTGGTTTGTGCAAATCAGGATCCCAACAAAGTCCACACATTGCATTTGGTTGGTATAAGAATAACTATTTTTACATGGTTATAATTGTACTGTATAAAGAAGTAAAAAAAAAAAAAAAAATGTCAACCTTTTATATCACTTAACATTCTCTCAAATATTTTTCCATCCTTATATGAACTTTTAAGATATTTTTTAAGGTTGCATATTCCACTGAAGTGGATATTTAAGCATTTCCCAATTATGCTCTTCAAGTTATTTCTAATTTTTTATGATCACAAATAAGGTTATAATGAATATATTTGTGAATATATTTGTCTAGGATTATTTTCTTAAATTAGATTCTGTGAATGGAATTACTGGTCAGCATAGATAGAGAGTTTTAAACATTGTGAGCAGATACAAAAGTAAATAAGCTATTTTATTTTTACCTAAATGAACTTATAAAAAAACAAACATTTTAAAGATTTCTGATGCATCTCACAGTGCTTCCCAAAAGACTTATCTCAATTCTTAATGTTATCTGAAATAATGAGGGGCTATTTTTAATACAGCCTTGCCAGAATTGATGATTACAATGTTTAAACTTATTAATGTAAAAGACAAAAATATTAAACACTTAGTATAGTGCCTGGCAGACAAGTTTTTTTTTCTCATTCTTTAAGACTTCATTTTTAACATTTTAATACATCCACCTGGAATGTATTTTAATGTTAATCCATCTTAAATTTATTTTAATATGCTGCATGAGGTAGGATTCTCATTTCCAAATAGTCATTACTTACTGCCACTTATTACAGAGGATACTTTGTTGTTTAGAGCATGGACTAACGAGCCTGGCTGGGTTTGAATCCTGGTTCTACCACTACTAAACTATGATTTGGGGCAAGTTACTTGAAGGAGAATAATAGTAATAATATCTACCTCATACAGTTGTATAGATTAAAAGAATTAACATTTAGAACACTGTTAAACTAGTGCTGGCATATAACAAATGAATCATAAGAACTGTTTGTTGTTGTTGGCTTTCTTATTATTTATTGACTAGGCCATCCTTTCCTCACTGATAGGAAATACAACCTTTACCATATAATTAAAACACAATTTGTTACTAGGCTTTTTTATTTAGTCCCACTAATCTGGCATCAGTACCACAATATTTTAATGATTATAGCTTTATAATACATTTTGATATCCGGTAGTATAACCTCCTCCTCACTGATCTTTAAAAAAATTTACTGGTTATTCTTTAACATTCTTTCTAGATAAACTTCAGAATACTTTTGTTCCAGAAGAAGAAAACCGCTATAATTCTGACTAGAATTACATTATATTTATAAATTAATTTGGGGGAAATTTGACATCTTAAGTTACAATACTGTCTTCTGATTTAGGAACAGGGTTATTTTTCTATATATAGGGAGGTCTTCTTTTTAGTTCCCCAGTCAACTTTTGAAGGTTTCTTCATCCCTGTTAAATTTAATCCTAGGTTTTTTATATTTTCATTGTCAATGTGTCTAGGATAATTTATTCCTTTACATATTCTAACTGATTCTTGCTGGTATTTATAAAAGCTACTGATTTGTATACATTTATTTTGAAATCTACCAATTCTAACAGGCATTCAGTTAATTTGAGTTTATAAGGTGGATAATGATTTCATCTGGAAGTAATCTCTTAGTTTATGTAACTTTTTGGTTGCTGAGAAATTTAAGCTTTGTAAATATTCAAACTGTGTAGATTTTTTCCCTTTCTACTTCTGATTGCTTCCAAGCATAGACAATGTCCCAACTCCATTCAGAGAACTCATAACCAAAACATTTCATTCTAATTTCTTCAAGTTTTAACTTGTAATTTTAATATTTTATTTAAAATTCTTGGATCCAACTAGAATTTATACTGCTACATGGTATGAAATGAATGTGTAAACAAACTTCCCCCCAAAAGACTAATGATTGTTTCCATTGATTTAAATTCTTCTTTTATCATATAATAAAGTATAAGCTATGTAGTCTGCTCCATGGATCTACTTTCCTAAATGTAAGCAAAACAGAATCTATGCTATGAGAGATTTTTGGCATATTTCCATATATGGTGGGCTCAATTCTCTCAGTACATTTTTTTGGCAATTCCTTTTATAATTTCCTCCGCATATTCTTCCAAACAGGCTTTAGATTTATTTTAAGTTCAACAGCTCCTGTTTATAACTTAAGGTTCTATTTCATTAAACATATAAACTAACAGAAAGAATTGATATCCTTATATTAATCTGACCATCCATGTTTCTCCATGTTTATTTAAATTTTCTTTTATATTAATAATATTTTATAATTTCCATTCAATAGCTATTATTTTTATGTGTCTGGAGATCACTCCTAGGCATTTTTTATTTGTGTGTGCATGTGTGCTTTGTGAAAAGTAAATGTTAAAAATTAAGAATTTACATTTCTTCTTTTGTTAAATTTTATTTCCTTAGAAAGCAGAAGTAACAAGTATGAAAGATGTGAAAAGTATATAAAGTACAAGATTTGTAAATGTGACATACCAGGTAATGGAGATATGATACACTCTCCTACAAATTTGTTTTCAGCAAGATCTCCTTTTATTTCAGTCTTTTTTAACAGTGTTTCAAAGTGAAAATGAAGAGGCACATCTGGAAAGATAAAAGATTAAAAAAGTACTGTCAGTGAACACTACTCTTCACAGATATAATATTAAGATAGCTTTCATTCTAAAAATAGCACATACACTTAGAAGAATGCACAAAAGGTTGAAAAGTCACAACCATTAGAAATAGCAAAATACTCTTCCAAAGGTGTCAGTAGCAGTATTTTGGGAACTATTGATTATATGTACAAAAAACAAACTAATAAACTAACAGATGAACAACTTCATAACCTTTCTAAAACAGAACATAAGATAAACAGTGATTATCAATATTAATAAATTTTATTCACAAATTAATGGCAACAAATGTGCCAAAGATGTCTGTAATAAAACATATATCCGAACCTGGTCGTCCCCCACAACCTTTGCATTTGAAATGATGTTTTAATTATTTGGGGGAAAACACAATAATACAAAATAAATTTTTTTATGGAAACATCAAGTTTCACATTCCCTTAGATTACCAGCATTATAAATATAAAATGAATCTACTTTTACAAGGATAAAACAAACAAACTAGCTGATCTTCCCTCTAATAGACAGAGGTTTATATTTTATGATCTCAGAACCATACAGGAAACTAAATAGTAAAGTAGATGTGCTTCATATTTATTACTGAAGGTTGTTTTTCTTCCAAGAAGCCATTTATTAAAATTTGTATTTAATGGAAACACCTAAGCATTTTTCTGAGAAAAACAAAGAAATAGTTTAGAAATCAGTTGATATATTGAAAGCTTTGCTACTGAAAGGGTATTTATTTTGAAGAAAACTAGTGCTGGACATATAAATCAGAATAGATCCAGAAAAGTTCTGGATTTTTAGACAAAGAGAAGATGTATATTTCCCTCAAACGTATTTTAATGGCAGGTCTGTACTCAAGTGTGGAAAAACATGCAAAGAAAATGGGTTCATGAGTGTCATAGTATATTCCAAGGGACAGATGTTGAATGGATTTCAATCCTAATACCATAATACAATTATAGGAAAACTATATTACAAAATGAAAATCAGAATGTAAATTAAATATTCTTCCTTAAAATGCTGCATAAACGTTTCAGGGTTCTGATTATTTTCCAATTACTTAAACATAAGATAGTCCAAAGAAATATTACTATTATAACAAGAATATAACAGTTCTTTGTGAGTTAAAGAAAAACATGACATAATTAGGAAGGCCCTTGTTCCACCCATATGCCTTCCCATAAGACAGAGTATCAAATTGTGTCTTAAGGACTTTTATCACAATATTTTATAATACTTTTTTACACTCAGTTTATATTTCAGTTGTCTTAAACTAGAATGCAAATACCTTAATGGCTTTATTTGCATTTATATTCCTAACACCTAGTATAGTACCTGGTCTGTATAGGTATGGTATATACCTATACATATATATTTTTAGTAAATGAATGCAGAAAGGAATGGATAGCCCTAACCAGTAGGTAAGGAAGCTAATCTTATTAAAGGGCTTAAGATGAAGGACCAGCTCTCAGAGTTATGTCTTCAGATAAACAAATTTACTAGTAAGGAACCAGAAAAGCAGGAAAGACTAATGATTAGAAATGTGGCTCTGGAGACTGGCGACTTCAGTTCAAATCCTCATTGCATCATTTATCGGCTGTGTAATCTTGAATGAGTAACTTAATATCTTCAAGCTTCAATTTCTTCATATGTATAATGAAGATGACAATATTATGTATCTCAAGGAGTTGTTGCAAGAATTAAACAAGACAATATCCTTAACATAGGATATGCTAAAATGAAATGTTACCTGTGTTTTTATTGTTAGAGTTTATTGTTTTTTCTTACTATTATTCCTCAAAGATGGAATAAAATAATTCTTACATCAAAGTATCATGTAGCTAAGAAGGCACTCTAATACTGGTAAAAACTAAGATTCAGGGCAGTGAGTTAGGTATGAAAAATAGTGCTTTACAAAGAGGAGTAGTCCCTTGATTTTGAAAATTTACAAGTTGATTGGAATCACAAGCTGAATAGGAAACAAAAGCTCATTTGGGTGCTTGCTTCGGCAGCACATATACTAAAATTGGAAGGATACAGAGAAGATTAGCATAGCCCCTGTGCAAAGATGACACACAAATTCATGACGCATTCCATATTTTTTACTGATGATTTCCTTTGACCTGTCCATGTGAAAATAAAGAGCCTCATTTGGGTTCATATCAGAAACTGAGATGACCAGTTTGAGGGGTGGTCCTTTCTTTCCTAAACCTTTATTTCAATTATAGACAAGACTAGTAAAGTTTCAACAGAAACCAAGAACTGGAAACTTGAAACCACCTTTGGGGTGAAGGGATGTATATGTCTCATTTAATCAACCATAGATTCCAGATAGTCTTGAGCTTAGAAAGATAACTATACCTAAAGATGGACAATTTTCTTCTCAGAGAAATTCGATGTAGATTACAAATGGAGGAAATATTATAGGGCAAGGAAAATAATCTCCTTGCAAAACAACACTTTAGAAAAAAGAAAACAATATTATTAAGAAACATTTCAATAGCACAGCCATGTTACTAAAAAAAAAGCTAAAGATTTAACAGTCAAAAGAAGATGAAAAATTAGTTATTTCCCCAAGGTAAATCAAATTGCTTTCCAAAGAGTTAAAGAAAAAAATGCAAAGGTAGAACATTAACTCAGCATTTGACTAGATTAATTCCTCTGTGAGAACTGTTTGGTTCTAATATCCAGTGACAAAATAATAGATAAAATAATCTTTATTTAGAGATATCTAAAGGATTGGATTTCAACATAGAAAATATTCAGAGTTACTGAGAAACTTTACATGAGGAGGCTTACCTGATGGCAATGACAGAACAGAATGGAAAGAGGAATCCAACTCTGATACTTGTTCTCTTAATATCTGAGACTTGGGATTGTGTTCACACCTACTCCAAGTTGAAGCTGATTGCAGGCAAGGCATTTGTGTAGTATTTGAAACTGTCTCTTTTGAAGGCAAAGTCTGCAAGGAAAAAGAATTTTAAAACTTCATTTTTGCTTGAGACTGAATGAGAGAGAGTATAAGAGTTAAAATACAGTATGTGAATGACACCAGAAGGAAGTCCCTGCTTAGTAAGTCCACCTTGGATGAAAAATTTCAAAATGACGTAGAGTAAGTGAGAGAAGCTATTGAAGAATGAGACATGAATCTCTGGTGGGGTTTTTGACTAACCCCTTTCCAATTTTTCAAAGTTAAAAGCAATGTCTATGAAAGTGGGTCTTGCTCACACCTTACAACATCACAATAGAGAGAAATGAGTTCAAGGAACATTGGGTCAAAAGAAAAATGGTTAAACACTAGGGAGAACTGTAAGTAATGGTGAGCAGGTACCATTTAAAAATTTAAAAATCGTGGACTCTTTTCTATCTCACAGCATGTTTCAACTAATGAGTGAAACGGACGTCTATTACATTCTAATGTCAGGCAAAATCTAAACTGGAATGACAGTGAAGTACTATGAGTATTTTACATGTTTACATGAAGTAAAATTTAATTAAAAATAAGAGGAAACATAATTAGATATGAAACATGCAATATCTTACATAACTAAGTTTCTTAATATAAACCTATGACTTGAGTCAAGGAATCTCAAAACCATGAGGCTAAATAAAAAAATGTATGTTTCTACAGTAAAAAAAAATACACGTTATTCTACTTAAATAATGGAATTTTAAACTATTTTTCTGGTTATAAAATTAGTATACAATCAATGAAAAAAATCTATAAAATAGGAAATGTTTTTCTTTTTAATTAAAAGAGTTCACTTGTACTTCTTCCCTCACTCTTCCCTCTACTTCTTATAGCATTGGGTCTGATGGGTTTTCATGTAATTGATCTTTAAAATGCTTATAATAACTGGGATCTTTAGATGTTATTTTTAAACATTTTTATTTTATGAACTTCTACTAAACCAGTCAACTTTCTTGAGTTTAAGATTTCAGGCAAACTTTTGTACTTCCTCTTTGTGTTCACACAGCACCCTGGGCATGTCCCTACCACAGCATTAAAAAATATTTCCTCTGGACCATGAGCTCCTTTTAAGAGTGAGACTACAATTTGTTCCAGAGATTATGTCTTCCTTTGCTCTTAATGTTACACTGGCCAGGATTTAGGTCCCATAGCCATACCTACACAAGGAAGGCTGGGAAATGCAGTTCTTATTCTGGTTTTTATAAAAAGATATAACATGGGTATAAGATTTATTCTAATGATGTCAGATGTATTTATTTATAGGAATAGATACTATTTCATTTATAAAATGCACTAGTACTTTTGACTCACCCCACAATTATCTTTTATGATGCACTTTAGATAGTTATAAAGAATATTTATTTTAAATTACAAAGAAAAATGTGCTAAACCTCCCTTTTTCCATAGATGGCTAGAGAATTATAAATAAAATGTAATAAAATCTGAATATTTACCATGTAATTATTTTTCTCCTGCAATTTTCCAAATCTAGGAAACGTACTAGCCAATTTGCATCTATCCTAAATAATGATGAGTGAAGTGAGGGGCATCTAGGACAAGGCCCACTTTTTTGTCCCCCCTGCAGAGAAAGTGAACCCAGGATCCTGAAAGAAATGGATGGAGAAATAAGAGAAGAATCAAGAGATTCCTGTCAATAAAAATGCAAATGTCTAGGAGGATGTGATCAACAATACCATATGCTTTATAAAATTCAAGCAAAATAAACCCTGAGAAGTATCCACTGGATTTTTAAAATTTTAATAATTAAATATTTCACATATATAGTTTATAGATAAGGTATAAAGACTTTTTTTAAAAATCAGCTTTTACTCACCATCCTTCTTAAGAAACATAACAATATCAAAGATGCTTTTGTCCCTCCCCAGTCGTCTTGAGCCTGGGGCAGAAATTGCTCTCCCTCCCCTTGTTCTAGAATCCTTGATTTTAAGCCGGACATATTTCTGTTTACTCTCTTGATGGTGTGTTTTGATGAAAAGAAATTCTTAAAAATAATGCAGTTCACTTTATAAGTCTTTTCTTTCATGGTTAATGTTGTTTTGTGTGTGTTCCAAATAAGGAATCTCTGCCTATTTAAAGTCATAAAGATACTTTTTAAAATTTTCTTCTATAAGCTTTATTTTCTTGCCTTTCAAATTCAGATATATGAGCCATTTGGAACTAATTTTAAGGTCCAGTGTGAGATCACTATCTATTGTAAAAATAATATATATCTTTTCACAACTGCACTGAGACATCACTTTGTCATAGAGCATATGATTGGGTCTCTTTCTGGGTTTTATTCTGTTCCACTGATTTTTTTTGTCTATCCTTGGACCAATATCTCTCTTTCTTAATTAAATAGCTTTATAATACATTTTAATATATTGCAGTATATTTCCTCCAGCTTTATTCTTCTTCAAGATTATCTTGGCTATTCCAGACCATATGCCCTTCCATATATATTTTTTAAAGAAGCTTGGAAATTTCTACAAAAAGGAAATCCTTTGGGATTTTAAAATTGCGTTGAATTTGAGATCAATTTAGGAAGAAATGACAATCTTCCAATACATGAACATAGTATGTCCCTCCATTTATTTAGATCTTACTTAATTTCAATAATGCTTTCTAATTTTTTGTGTGAGGGTTTTGCACATCTTTCATTTTATTTATTCTGGGGTATGTAAGATATTTTTCTGATGCTATTGCAAATAAAAAGGAAAAGAAATACATATATATTTTCAAATTTCATATTCTGTCATCTTGTTATTGGTATATAAGAATAAAAATGACTTTTATATTGGATTTGTATCCAGTGACTTACTAAATTCACTTATTAATTTTAACAGTTCATGTGTAGACTCTTGTGGAATTTCTACATACACAATTTTCCATTTGCAAACAATTACATTTAAAATTTTCCTTTCCAATTCTTATACTTTTCCTCCCTGTATTAGTCAGCCAAAAGGGTGCTGAATCAAAGTACTAGAAGTCTGTTGACTTTTATAAAGGGTATTTATTTGGGGTGTAAGCTTACAGTCACAAGGCCATAAATGAGTAAGTTACTTCCCTCACCAAAGTCTGTTGCCACCTGTTGGAGCAAGATGGCTACCAGTCTCTGCTAGTATTCAGCCTTCTTCCTTCCTTCTAAGGCCCCGTGGTACAAGCTTCTTCTGAGTTCTCACCCAGAGTCTGTTGCCACGTGTTGACACAAATTGATCGGCGATGTCTGTGAGGGTTTAGTGTTCCTCCTATTCCCAAGGCTCTGTGGTCCCAGCTTCTTCTAATCTCAGCCACAGGCTGGGAAAAGTCTTGTATCTCTCCCGGGGCTCATTTCTCTCTGAGCTCAGCTGCTCTGCTCTCTCCACAAGGCCAGCTATAAACTGTCAGGCAAACAGCTTGTCTTTCTTCCGGGGGCCCCTGCAGTGTCTAATGGAGCCTTCTCTCTTTCCTCACCTATCTGCTTCTCTGTGTGCTTACTTTCCAGGCTCCAGGATCAAAGCTTCTGCCGTATCATTTTCTCTGTTGGTGGGTGGGGACTTGATGTCCTCCTGACATGGACCAATCAAAGCCCTAGTCATAATGTAATCAAGTAAAAGTGAAAACTCTGAATTTGACCCAGTCTGGTTATTTCCCCAGTTCCAGAATGTACAATTGAAATAGACATACTCAGCAACTGGCAGAATCCCCATATTGGATCCCTGACTTGTGAAGTCAGGGCTATTATGGCAGGAAAAGTCAAGTGGAAGCCACTAGCACTGTCAATGATCTGAAGGATGCAGGGGTAGTGATGCCCACCACATTCAGAGTCAACTCTCCTATTTGGCCTGTGCATAAAATAGATGGATCTTGGAAGATGACAGTAGATTATCGTAAACTTAACCAGGTGGTGACTCCAATTGCAGCTGCTGTCCCAGATGTGGTATCATTGCTTGAGCAAATCAACAATGATCCCCTGGTACCAAGCTGTATTAGTCAGGGTTCTTTAGGGAACAGAATCAAAGGAGATATCTGTTGATAGTATGAGATTTTATAAGATTCTCTCATGTGACCCTGGGGATGCACAAGTCCAGGTTCCGCAAGCAGGCTGCAAACCAGGGGCTCCAAATGAAAGTCCAATGAAGGTCCCTGATGAGTTTCCGGGAGACGATGGCTGTCCAAAGATGAGCTGGGAAATTTTCTCTGAATACTGAAATCACTTCTCCTTTTAAGGCATTTAACTGATTTGATAAAACATCATTCACTGCTGACGGCAATCACCCTGGTTGATAGTAGATGTAATCAGCCATCTATGAAGTAAACTCACTGATGATTAAAGTCCATAAATGTCCTTGTATTACAATTAGCCCAGTGCTTGCTTGACCAAACAACTGGGCACAATTACCTGGTTGAGTTGACACACTAGCCTAACCATCACAGATGTGTTCCATCTTTTTCTGTTGTATGGGAAAGTTGTGTATAAGATTTTTTTTTTTTAATACTGGGAAAATCTACTAGGGAAACCAACTGGGTATAGAGATTTTTTTTGTGGGAAAGGTTTTAATAACAGCTTTAATAGATAGGAGTTCCCATATTTTCTGTTTCTTCTGTGTCAATTTTAGAAAGTTCTCCTTTACTGCAGAACAATTACTAAAAGCGGCATGCTAAAATGTTCCACTCTGCTTAGTTTTATCAATTTGTGAAGTTCTGTCAATTTTTGTTTTATATATTTTAGAAACATGTTATTAAGTATGTGAAAGTTTTACATATTATCTTTCTGGAGTATTAACTACTTTATCATTTTGACATGAATCTCTTTATCTCTGATAATGTTTTTGCCTCAAAGTCTTGATACAATAACCATTCCAGTTTTATATACTATCATTGTGTAACAGTTTACTTCTGTCCAGTTTTTTAAACCTCATACAATATTATTATTGATTTATACAGTGTGTGGATAGATTTACTTAAATCACTGTTTTCTTTGCTAACTTTTGCACCTTTATTTCAAATATCCTATTTCTTCAAGAAGTACATTCTTGAAAAATTCTTTTAGTGAAGGTATGATGGAAATCTTTTTTTTCCTGCTTGCTTGTTCATGAGTATTTTTTTCAGAATACTTTAAAGAGATACTTCTGTAAACTTCTGGCTTAGGTCAAGATGGTGAAGTGAGATGCTCCAGGACTATATCCCCCCACAGAAGCTTTGAAAAACAAACAGAACTGAGTGAAACATGTTTCTCAAAGTTACAGAAAATAGTTAAAAGGATTTCAGTAACAGGACAAGTGTTAAAGTAAGAAAAGGACAACTTAAAAATGGTAGGATCACCTAACCCTTGGCCCTACTACACCCCTTCCCTTACTGACTTGGAGTAGAGCTGGGATGTGTTCTCAGTGTGAGTAACTAGTCCAGGTTCAGGAGACAGTAACCTTTGTGCAAGTATGTCTGTGTGAAATCTATCTGGTAGCAGCCTGAAGGAGGAAACCAAGAAAAGGTGGGCGGGAAGGGGAAGACCCAGTGAAGTTTGTGGCAGTTGATTAGAGAACCAGGACCACAGGAGCTGGGATCTGTGCAACAGTTTCATCCAGACAGCTCTGGTAGCCTCAGTCTCAACCATGCCCCTGACAGGGGATAAAACAGCTGAAAATTAAAGGCACAGCACCACCTTAGAGCTGCAGGGAATAGCTGGCTGAAGAGTACCACTTGCTAGGCATGTCAAGAAAGCGCAGATTTGGGGAGTCGTCAAAGAGAAGTTTGGCAGCCTTTCGGGTTCCTCCACAGGGCACACTGGAAACGACTCACACCCCGTTTATGGATCCCTGGGCCAGTTTTGGTAAGGAAAACTGATCTGGGAAGGCTGTCTCCAGGGGAACTCCCCTACCAAAATCAGCCCTCTAGATAAGAGCAGCTAGAGACAATGAAAGGAGTGCTAAATACATAGAAAGAGGATCCCACAGGAGGAACAGGGAAAGGGAAGCTTTCTTCTGGGGAGGAAATGAGTACACAAATAGTAAAATTTCAAAAATTGTACCATATATTCAGGGCAAGAATCAAATGAATAAGGGCTGAAAAAAATCTGATTAATCATGAATTATAAAGGCTAAAATAAGTTGAACCAAGTATCAAAGAGGAACTTTAGCCTGAAGCTAATGAACAAGAAAGCCCTAGGCGAAAGAGAAAAAGTGAAGCCAGAATAAATACATCAAGAAAATCAGATGTTGAGATATCAGCAAAAAGTTACAAGCCATATTAAGAAACAGGAAGATATAGCCCAGACAAAGGAACAAATTAAAACTTGAGACAAAATACAGGATTTGAGACAATTTAATTCCAGATGTGCAAACAAATCTCCTTATAAATTCAATGAGATGGCTAAAGAGATTAAGGATATTAAGAAGATACTGAGTGAGCACAAAGAAGAATTTGAAAGCATGCAAAGAAAAAGAACAGATCTTATGGGAATGAAAGGCACTATAAATGAAATTTCAAAATAACTGGCAGTATAGAACAGAAGATTGGAAGAGGCAGAAGAAAGGATCAGATAGGGCTTCTGAAATCGAACAGACAGAAGAACAAATAGTAAAAAAGAGTGGAAAAAAATGAGCAGGATATTGGGACTGCATGACAGCATGAAGTGCACAAACATACATATCATGGGTGTCCCAGAAAGAGAAGAGAACAGAAAAGGGTCAGAAAGAATATTTGAAGAAAATAAAGGTTGAAAATTTCCCAACTCTCTTGATTGACATAGATATCCACATCCAAGAAGCATAATGTACTCCAACCTGAATAAATCCAAATAGACCTACTCTGAGAAACATACTAATCAGAATGTCAAATGCCAAAGATAAGGAGAGAGTTCTGAAAGCAGCAAGAGAAAAGCAATTCATCATAAACAAGGGATACCCAATAATATTAAGTGCTGATTTCTCATCAGAAATCATGGAGGTGAGGAGGCAGTGGTATGATATATTTAAGGTATTGAAAGAGAAAAACTGCCACCCAAGAACTCTAGATCTGGCAAAACTGTCTTTCAGAAATGAGAGAGAGAAAATGTGCTGTTCAGAAAAGGAGAGAGAATAGGGAGTGGCACAGATACAGTCAGCCCTGGATGTGGGAAGCGTCTGTGTCTGGCAGAACCGGTGTGAGACAAAGATAGAATCCTTCCCTACTGCCCTGATAATCAAGACTTTTGGCTGGACCTTTGAATGCACACCAAGATAGTGTGGAGCAAGATGAAAAGTACAGACTATGGCGCTGAAATGGATTAATAAGGAACTTAGTGATTTGGTCTGTGACCCCCCAGCATAATGTTCTGCAGGTCTGGTTGGGGTTATGTTTCACTGGCAAGCCACAATTATGAGCCCTAATGACAGCCCATATCAAGGCGGTGTATTCTATTTTTTTTTTTTCAACAAATCAATTTTATTGATACATATTAATAAACATACAATTCATCCAAAGTGTACAATCACTGGTATTTGCTATAATCACATAGTTGTGCATTCATCACTTCAATCATTGTTAGGTTTTTTCTTTTTGACAATTCATTTTCCTACAGACTACCCCTCAAACCACCTATGGTTACATTTACAACAGGAATTTATCATCCAAATATTAATAGTAATGGCAGCATTTATCTCGATATTCTAAGATCATAGTGGTCTCCTGCTTTAACTATTTCTAAAGTTCTTTTATCCATTTGTTCTCTGTTATGTGATCCGAACCCAGAAGACTCAGTGTGAAATATCACACGGATCTACAAAACAGACAGAGGTAAGTACAACAGAATATCCTGGGAATGGACTCAGAAATATGCCTTTAAATGCTACCTTAAAGTCAGAATAACTTGCATTATAGCCTGTATAAACTTTAAATTACTATTCCTCTTTTGATTTACTTATCCGGCTGCTACCCAATCCGACCTCATCTTTTTTAATTTTATTTTTTTGTTTACTTCCCTCCATTCATTCACATGCTTAACTGAAAAGACTTAAGTTCTTCCAGCTTTGGACAATAACTGTAAAGTAGATACAAGAGACCAGTTGCCCAAGATTTAGAATTTTTTAAAAAATAGAGCATGTGTTATGTGGCCAATGTCTTCACTCTAACTTGGTTATGAGACTAAAACCATTCCTCACTGCTCTAACATGGTGAAGAAGTCATCTGAGAGGGAGGGAGATGGATGTTCAGTTGTCACATCAAAGGAAGCAGCATTACTCTATAGCAGCATCCATTCTTTAAGCTTTCCACTGTTAGAGATCTCAAACCTCAATTACATGATATACTTTATGCTCATAACTGATGTGGCTGGAGAACTGGTATTGAATTTATAGCATCAGCAGAACAGAAAATGTATATTATGCATGTCAATAAAGGAATGACCTGTTCTTGTTCTACAGAGAATGGAAATTTTAAGTCAAACACCCTTTGTATTCAAAAATAGGGTCTCAAACATTTTGTAATTTTCATTTAAATTGTTAGGAAGCGTGGAGCTATTAGTTAATCTATCTTCCAATACTCTGTTTAATATAGCACTGAATAAATGATGCAAGTTGTCAATGGATATGTGATCAACTAATAGCTCTGCTAGTAATTGATTTATTTTTCTTCAATAAAGTTGCATAAATAAACAAAAAGAAATGAGGGGGAGTTTAGGATATTCACTGAAAAACAGCAACTGAAAGAGACCTGCACTACAAGAAATACTAAAGGGAGTACTGCAGGCTGAAAGGAAGAGACAGGAAAGAGAGGCTTGGAAGAGAATTTAGAAATGAAAATTATCAGGAAAAGTAAATAAAAGTGTAAAAAGAGTGATAAAAATAAGATATGACATATAAAAGCCAAAGGATAAAATGGGTGAAGTCAGTCCTGCCTTTATAGTAAAAATGTTGAAAGTTAATGGATTAAACTCCCCAATCAAAACACACAGTTTGGCGGAATAGATAAAAGAAATGTAAGCCATTTATATACTGTCTACAAGAGACTCATCTTAGAACCAAAGTCAAGGCTGGAAAAAGATATTCCATGTAGTAATAAAGAAAAAGCCAGGGTACCTATACTAATATCAGACAAAATAGACCTTAAGCAAAGCTGTTATTAGAGACAAAAAAAAGGACATTATGTATTAATAAAATGTATAATCCACCGGGAAGAAATAACAATCATAAACATCTATCTACCTAACCAGGGGGCCCCACAATACATGAGGCAAACACTGGCAAAACTGAAGGGCAAAACAGACATTTCTACAATAATCATTGGAGAATTCAATACACTACTCACATCAATAGACAAAACATCTAGTCACAGAAGGCCAATAAGGAAATAGAGACCTAAACAATTTGATAAATTAACTATAGCTAACAGACATAAAATGAACAATGCACCTCAAAACAGCAGAATACAAATTCTTCTCAAGGGCTCATGGATCATTCTCCAGGACAAACCACATGTTGGGTCACAAAACAGGACTCAATAAATTTTAAAAGACTGAAATTATACAAAGCACTTTCTCTTATCATAATGGAATGAAGATTGAAATCAATAACAGGCAGAGGACTGGAAAATGCACAAATTGATGGAGGTTAAACAACACACTCATATAAATCAGTGAGTCAAAGGGGAAACTACAAGAGAAACCAGCAAAAGCAGTGCTGAAGAGAAATTTACAGACCTCAATGCTTACATTAAAAAAGAAGGAAGAGGTAAAATGAACAACTAACTGCACACCTGGAAGAACTAGAAAAAGAACAAAAAACTAATCCCAAAGCAGGCAGAAAGAGAGAAATAAAAATTAGAGCAGAAATAAGTGAAATTGAGAACAACAAAAAACAATAGAGAATCAACAAAACCAAAAGTTGGTTCTTTGAGACGATCAACAAAATTGACAAACCCTTAGCTAGATTGACAATGTAAATAAATAAAATGAGAAATGAGAGGGAGGACATTACTACTGAAGTCACAGAAATAAAAAAGATCTTAAGAGAATACTATGAACAACTGTATGCCAAAAAACTAGACAATTTAGATTACATGGACAAATTCCTAGAAACACACAAACAACCTACACTGACCCTAGAAGAAAGAGAAGACCTTAACAAACCAATCACAAGTAAAGAGATTGAAAGTCATCAAAAACCTCCCAAAAAAGAAAAGCTCAGGTGCAGAAGGCTTCACAGGCATTACTACCAAGCTTTCAAAGAGGATTTAATACCAATCCAGCTCAAACTCTTCCAAAAAATTGAGCAGGAAAGAACGCCACCAACTCATACTATGACACCAACATGACCCTAATGTCAAAGCCAGATAAATATGAGAAACTTACAGACCAATTTCTATAATGAACATAAACGCAAAAATCCTCGACAAAATAATTGCAAATTGAATGCAACAGCACTTTAAAAGAATTATACACTATGATCAAGTGGGTTTTATCCCAGATATGCAAGGATGGTTCGATACAAGGAAATCAATCAATGTAAATACACCACATTAATAAATCGAAGGAGAAAAATCACATGATCGTTTCAAATGACACAGAAAAGGCATTCGACAAAATCTAGCATCCTTTCTAGATAAAAACATTCCAAATGACAAGAATAGAAGGAAACTTTCTTAACATGATAAAAGGCATATATATCTATATGAAAAGCCTATAGCTAACATTGTACTCAATGGTGAAAGACAAATCTTTCCCACTGAGATCTTGAACAAGACAAGGATGACCACTGTCACCACTGTAGTTCAATATTGTAATAGAAGTTCTATCTAGAGCAATTAGGGAAGAAAAGGAAATAAAAGGCATCCAAATAGAAAGGAAGAACTAAATTTTCACTGTTCGCAGATCATATGATCCTATACCTAGAAGGTCCCAAAAATAAAGCTACTAGAGCTAATAAACAAGTTCAGCACAGTGGCAGGATATAAGATGAATCTGCAAAAATCAGAAGTGTTTCTATACACAAGTAATGAGCAAAATGAGTAGGTAATCAGGACAAACAATCTATTTATAATAGCAACTAAAAGAATAAGATAATTAGGAATAAACTTAATCAAGGACGTAAAGGATCTGTATTCAGAAAACTAAAAAATGTTGCTAAAAAATCAAAGACCTAAATAAATGGAACATTCTGTGTTCATGGATTGGAAGACCAAATATTGTTAAGATGTCAATTTTACCAAAATTAATTTACAGATTTAATGCAACCCCAATCAAAATTCCAATAGCCTGCTTTCCAGAAATGGAAAATCCAATTATCAAATATATTTGGAAGTGCAAGGGGCCCCAAATACCTAAATATAACCTAAAAATAGAAGAACAAAGTTGGAGGACTCTCATGTTCTTATTTTAAAGCATACTACTTAGCTACAATGGTAAACACAGCATGGTACTGGCATAAAGATACACGTACTGACCAATGGAATCAAATTATGAGTTCAGAAATAGACCCTCACATCTATGATCAATTGATTTTTGACAAGGCTGCCAAGTCCACCCAGCTGGGTCAGAACAGTCTATTCAACAAATGGTGATGGGGGAACTAGATATCCATATCCAGAAGAAATAAAAGGACCCCTATATATCACACCATATACAAAAATTAGACCAAAGACCTGAATATAAAAGCTATATACATAAAACTCCTAGAAGAAAACATAGGGAAACATCTTCAAGATCTTGTGATAGGAGGTGATTATTTTAAACCTTACATACAAAGCATGAAAAACAAATGAAAAAAAAAAGATAAATGGGACCTCCTCAAAATTAAACACGTTTGTGCTTCAAATGACTTTGTTAAGAAGGTAAAAGGGCAGCCTTACTCAATGTGAGAAAATATTTGGAAACCACTTACCCAATAAAGGTTTAATTTCCAGTATATATAAAGAAATCATACAACTCAACAATAAAAACACAAGTATCACAATTAAGAAATGGGCAAAAGACTTGAACAGACATTTTTCCACAGAGGAAATACCTAAAAAGTACATGAAAAGATGTTCAACATCAATAGTTATTAGGGAAATGAAAACCAAAATTACAGTGAGATACTTCACATTTTATAGAATGGCCACTTTTAAAAAACAGAAAACTACAAGTGTTGGAGAGGATATGGATAACAGGAACACTCCTTCACTGGGAATGTAGAATAGTGCAGTCTTTGTGGAAGACAGTTTGGTGGTTCCTCAGGAAGCTAAATGTAGAACTGCCCTATGACCTGGCAATCCAGCTACCAGGAATATATTCAGAAGAACTGAAAGCAAGGACGCGAACTGACAACTGGACACCAATGGCCATAGCAGTATTATTCACAAATGCTAAAAGATGGAAACAACCTAAGTGTCCATCAACTGACAAATGGATAAACAAAATGTGGTATATACATACGATGGAATACTAGTCAACTGTAAGAAGAAATGAAGTCAGGATGCATATGACAACATGGATGAAACCTGAGGACATTAGGTTGAATGAAATAAGCTAGATACAAAAGGACAGGTATTATATGGTCTCACTAGTAAGAACTAAATATAATGAGTAAACTCATGGAGTTAAAAATCTAGAGTATGGGTTACCAGGAGAGAGAATGAGGGTTGAGAAGGATGAGCCAATGTTTATTGTCTGAAGAAATTTAATAACATTGATTGTAAATGTTTAGAAATGAATAGAGATGTTAGTAACACATTATAGTGAGCATAACTAACACTGCTGATTTTATACATGATTGTGGCTGAAAGAAGTAGTCTATAGGTCATAAATTTCAATTAGAAAGAATAAGGATAAGCCTGGGACTGTATAACATAGTAAACTTGGTGGGGGATGAGGATTGTGGTTAATAGTACAAATACAAGAATGTTCTTCCCATGTACTAGAACAAATGTACATCACTATTACAAGGTGTTAAGAATATGGTGATATATGGGAAAAATGCAAGTAATGTAACTTATGAACTATAATTAACAGTAATATTGTAATATATTTCCATTGATGGCAACAAAGGTACTATATTAATCCTAAGAGTCAAAAAGAGGGGGGTATAAGGGAGTATGGGATTTTTCTTTCTGAAGTAATGAAACCTAAAATTGTGGTGATAACAGCACAACTCTGTGATTATACTAGGAGCCATGGTGTGTACACTTTGGATGGATTGTATAAGGAATGGGACTGTTCTTTCATGAACTATATAACAAATGTACAATACTGTTACATGGTGTTAATAATAGAATTGCTTATGGGAAAAATACACCTAATGTAAGCTATGAACTATTAGTAGTAATATTTTGATGTTCATTCATCAATTTTAACAAATATTCCACACCAGTGCAAGGTGTGGGTGGTGGGATGTTATGCATGATTGTTTTGTAAACTCACAACTTCTCTAATAAAATTAAATTTTTAAAAAATGATGGAGCAATTAAGATATTCCCAATAAAACAAAAATGAGGGAGTGATTAAGACATTCCCAATAAAACAAAAGCTGAGGGAGTTTGTCTCCAGTAGATCCACACTAGAAGAAAGGCTAAAGGGAGTGTCTGCAGGCTGAAAGTAAAGGACACTAGTCAATAGACTGAATCTGCAAAAAGAAATAAAATTTCTAGTAAAAGTAATGACATAGGTAAATACTATTATATTTTTTTGACTTGTAACACCACTTTTTGCTTCAACAGGATCTAAAGTGCAAATGCAAAAATCTAATGATAAATCAATGTTTTAGGATTCACATAGTTATTTCATTTGTGACAAGAACTATATAAAGGTGGGGGCATGGAGAGGTATATGAACATAGTATATATATATGCTATTGAGGTTAAGTTACTATCAAATCAAGTGAAGACTTAAAAATTTAGGATCTTAAACACCCAAGGTAGCCACAAAGAAAATATCAGAAAAATATGCACAGAAGGAAATGATAAGGTATTCTAAAGGGTCACTACCAAAGATCAACTAAATACAAAAATAGGCAGTTATGGAAGAATTTAGAGACAAAAGGATATGACTTACAGAAAACAAAGAGGAAAATGGCAGAAGAAAGTCCTGCATTGTCAATATGTACATTAGATATAAAAGGGTTAAAATCTGTGGGAGGGGAATGGGGTGAGGCAGATGGGAATTCCCTATATTTTTTATGTAGCATTTATATAATCTAAATCTTCTTTAAAAATTTAAAAAAAAAAAAATTTTTTTTTAAGGGTTAAAATCTTCAGTCAAAAAGCAGAGACTGGCAGAATGGAGAAAAAATACATGACCTAACTATATGCTGTTTACAAGAGATTCACCTTAAATTCCAAGACACAAATAAGTTGAAAGTGAAAGGATGGAAAATATATACTATGCAAATAGGAACCAAAAGAGAGCTGGGGTTACCTACTAATGTGAGATAAAATAGACTTTAACCCAAAGAAGGCCATTATATACTGTTAAAGGGGTCAATTCAACAAAAAGACATAACAGTTTTAAGGATAGCTGCACCTCATGGCAGAGCACCAACATATGAAGCAAATATTGACAGACTTGAAAGGAGAAACAGAAGGTTCTATACTAATGTAGGAGACTCAATATACCATCTTCACAAATGGATAGAACATCCAGACAGAAGATCAATAAGGAAACAGAAGACTTAATCAATGCTATAAGTCAAGTAGACCTAACAGACATATAACAGAACACTTCACACAACAGCAGAAGAATACACATTCTTCTCTAGTGCACATATGTTCTCTCCAGGATAGACCATATGTTAGAGGTCACAAAATAAGTCTCAGTAAATTCAGAAACATTGAAATAATACACTAAATTTTCTCTGACCATAATGGAATGAAGCTAGAAATCAATAACTGAACAAAACTGGAAAATTCACAAATATGTAGAAATTTAACAACAAACTCTTAAAAAACCAATGGCTCAAAGAGGAAATTACAAGGATAATAAGGAAATATCTTGTGGTGAAAGAAAACAAAAACACAATATACCACAACTTATAAGATAAAGAAAAATCAGTGCTGAGAGAGAAATTTGCAGCTCTAAGTGCCTCCATTTAAAAAGAAGAAAGATTTCAAATCAGAGACCTAACTTTGAAACTGGAAGAACTGGAAAAAGAAAGCAAACTAAACCCAAAGTGAGAAGAAGGAAGGCAATAAACAAAGATTAGAGCGGAGACAAATGAAATAGAAAAAAAAAATAGAGAAAACCAACAAAACCAAAATCTGGTTATTTGAAAAGATAAATAAAATTGACACAGCTTTAGCTAGACTGACAAAGAAAAAAAGAGAGGACTCATAACTAAAATCAGAAATGAAAGAAGGGACATTACTACCTACCCAACAAAAAAAAAATTATTTTAACAGGATAATATGCACAATTGCACTATAAATTCAACTAGATGAAATGGACAAATTACTAGAAACACAGAGACTACCTACACTGATTCAAGAAGAAAAAGATCTCAATAGACCAATAACAAGTAAAGAGATTGAATCAGTAACCAAAAACTTCCGACAAAGAAAAGCTCAGGTCCGGATTGGCTTCACAGGTGAATTTTTTACCAAACATTCTAAGAAGAATTAACACCAATCCTGCTCAAACTCTCCAAAAAAATTCAAGAAGGAACACCTCCTTACTTACTCTATAAGGCCAATATTACCCTCATACCAAAGCCAGAAAAAGATATCACAGAAAAGAAATTACAGACCAATATTCCTATGAATATAGATGCAAATAAATATCCTCAACAAAACAAAAGAAAACTGAACTCAGAAGCACATTAAAAGAATTACACACCATGATCAAGTGGAATTTATTTCAGTATGCAAGGATGCTTCAACATAAGAAAATAAGTTAATGTAAGACACCACATAATAGAACAGGAAAAAGCCACATGATCATCTTAATTGTCCCAGAAAAGGTATTTATTTGACAATATCTAGCACCTGTTCATGTTAAAGACACTTAGAAAATTAGGGAGAGAAGGAAACTTCCTCAACATAATGAACGGCATATACAAAAAACCCACAGCTAACATCATACTCAGTGGTAAAAAGACTGAAAGTTTAACATTGTACTGGTAGTTCTAACCAAGACAATTAGGCAAGAAAAAGAAATAAAAAGCATTCAAATTGGTAATGAAGAAGTAAAACTTTTCCTATTTGCAGATGATTTGATGCTATATATAGAAAATCCTGAAAAATCTACAACAAAGCTACTAGAGCTAATAAATTCAGCAAGGTGGCAGGATACAGGTCTAATACCCCAAAATCAGTACTGTTTCTATACACTGGTAATGAACATCTAAAGGGAAAATCAAGAAAAAAAAAAAAAAAAAAACACATTTACAATGACAACCAAAAGTATTAAATACCTAGAAATAAATTTTAAAAGTGACGAAAAGGACTTGTATGTGGAAAACTACAAAACATTGCTAAAAGAAATCAAAGACAACAAATAAAATGAAGGAATTCCAGGCTCATGGATTGGAAGACAAAATATTGTTAGGATGTCAGTTTTACCCAAAGCAATTTACAGATTAAATGCAAACCCAATCAAAATCCCAACAGCCTTCTTTGCAGTTTGGGCTCCTCAAAAAGTTAAGTATAAAATTACCAATAACCTAGCAATCACACTTCTAGGATAATATCCCAAAGAATTTGAAGCAGAGACTCAGAGATATTTGCACACTGATGTTTATAGTGGCATTATTTACACAGCTTTATATGATGTAGAAAACAGGAAAGACTGAAAATCAGTGTTCTAAGTTTTCATCTTTAGAAGCGTGAAAAAGAAAGGAAATTAAACTGAAACTAAGTACCATTTACTTAAGATATCACCACATGCCCAATAGAATGGTTAAAATTAAAAGGATTCATAATTCTGTTTGATGGCAAGGATACAAAGCAGCTGAAACTCTAATAAATTGATGGTAGTAATATGAAACGATGTAACCAAAAGCAATCCACATAAAGTTGTACAAGAATGTTTGTATTAATCAGTTTTAATTCATAATAGTTCTAAATTGGAAACACAAATGTCTAACAGCAGATAAAAGGATAAACAAATTATAATACAGTCACATAATATATGTAATTCTATTGTTTTATAATCCCTTTTAATCCTTGCCCACTACTATTCCCTTTCACCTCTACTGGCAAACCATTCTAATGTGTTTGATCTAGAATAGATGCTTTTATTTGTATGCATTATTGTGAAATGCACTGCAATTCTAATGTACATGAATGGTATATTCTAGGTCCATTTGTCTATACTTGTGCCAATTCCTATATATATCGTTTTTTATTACATTTTAATTGGTTATTACTTATGCAGAGAGATAGGATTCATTCTAATAGTTGGTTGATTTGGTTGGTCTATGTAATTATTTTATCTGAAAATAATGACAGTTTTATGTCTAGGTTCAAAATTACCTTTACTTTGAACTTTGGAGACATTATTCCATTGTCTTCTGGTATCTAGAGTTATTAATGGGAATTTCAATGGCAATTCCATTCTAATCCATTGCAGGTCATGTTTTCCTTTTATTGCTAGTTTTGTTTTGTTCTCCTTTCAGAAGCTTTAGGATCTTATGCCCTATATATTCAGAAATTTCATGAAAATGTGTTTAGGTATGGGATATTTAAATTCATAATGCTCAACAGTAAATGGACTTTTCAAACTTAAAGACATTGGTTTTTCTTTTCACTATGGGAAATGTTCATGCATTATTTTTCTCTGTGTTCTGGGAGATTTCTTTGATTTTATATACCTACTCAGACTGAAATTTTAATTGCAGTGGTTTTATTTTTAATTTTTAATGGCACTTTTTGGTTCTATGATTGCTTCTTTATTCCAACAGCCTGTTCTTGTAGTTATTTTCTGTCCCTTGAATAATCTATTTCTGCCAAGGTCAGCTATCTTAGCCTTAGCATTTCTTTTTCTTTTGCTTGTTTTTCTTCCTGTTTGTTTGTTTGTTTGTTTTTGTTTTTACTGGAATGCTTTACTTGTAGATATTCCTATGGTTTGCTCCCTCTTCATTTCAATCAAGTCTATTCAAATGCTGATTTTTTCAGAGAGGCCTTCTGAGACTATCCTATCTAAAACAGCCTCTCTTCTTCCCCAGAACTCTTCTTACCTTAGGTCTTTTTCCCCCAAAGCACAGCACTAATTAACATATTTTCTCTCTCTCTCTCACTTGAATGTAAGCTCCATGAAGGCAGGAACCCCCTTTATATATTTTTCATCCTGATGTTCCCAATGCCTAGGAAACTGTGTGCCACATCACAGGTATTTGGTAAGTATTTGCTAAATAAAATGTAGAAGGAGGGAGGAAAAGAAGGAAGGATATATTAAGTGGATTATTCTAGAAAATTATACATACCACTGCTATTGTATATGAAGGTCTATTTCTCCAAAAAGAACTCCTTCCTGAATAGAAAGATTAGGAATTCTGCAACATGGACAGAACTTGTCAACTGGCAGGCTTAACCTAGTGGAATTCTGTATCCTCAAGTCTTACTCATGTTAAACACACACTAAACTTCTGCTAGTCCAGCATGAAAGGGAGACCTCAGAAGTATGGAAGCATTATGAAAACTGTAGCATTTAAATGCACTATGTATGATGCTTTTTTAAGGCAAGTTCAAGCTTAGAAGTCTGAAGGGAAGATTACTATCTAATTTCTTCGCTTATGGGGTGAAATACCATTTTAACTTCAGATTCTCTGTGTTAGTCTTTCCTAAGTATTAACAAGTAATACTGGCCAAGAATCTCTAGCAGAAATGAAAAAGAATTAGAAGAAAATGTGGAAGAATTATTTTATGACTCAGAATGAAGAACTACTTTCCAACTCTGACTCAAAATTCAGAAGCCTTGATAAAAAGATTGATAAATTAGATTGATAAATTAAAAGATTTCTGCATGAAAAAAAATTAAGTCAAAAGATAACAAGATGCAACAAGAGACACCAACAAGAAAAAAAAAAAAAAGACAACAAGCATATAAACAGTAATAAGAGTAGCAAACCATAACAAAGGGTAAATCTCTCTAATATACAAAAGAATATATGAGAAAAACATGCAATAAAATATAACTTTCTTAAATATATGAAGAGCTCCTAGAAATCAATAAGACAAAGGTAACAAAAACTCAACAGAAAAATGGGCAAAGGATATAAAAATTTCACAGAAAGAAACTAAAAATGGATCTTAGCAAAGACGACTAATCACATTAAGATAAATACATACTGAAAACCACACCATGACATAATGGTTTTAACCTATTAAGTTGCCAAAAATCCAAAAGTTTAACAATTTATTGTGTTAAAAAGATGTGGAAAAACAGGCACTCTCATACATTGCTGGTGGGAGTTTAAATTGTTACAACTCCACATGGAGAGCAATTTGTTTTAAAAAATTATATTTATAAATGTATATTCCCTTTATCCCAGCAATTCAACTTCTGGGAAACTTTTCAATAGATATGTTCATGAATATGTGAATTGACATATGACACAAGATAATTCATTGCACCATTGCTTATAAAAGCAAAGAAACCATAAATTACCCAAATGTTCATCAAGAGGAAACTAGCTAAATATATTAGGAGTACATTCATATATTGGAATGATGTTAAAAGAAAAAAAAAAAAAAAGAAGCTCTTTATAAACTGATCGGAAAAGATTTCTAAGACATACTGTTAAGTGCAGGAAAAAAGGCAAGGTACAGAACAGTTTATGTAACATGCTACTTATCAATTTAAACCTCTTCACAATTTTCTTTTTGAATCATGTGTATTAATAATTTAATTATATTTGAAAGTTACATTTTTTAAAGTCTCTGAATAGTTTTCTATTTAATTCATCCACAGAATTGTAAACATTTAAAAATGATTAAATTATAATCAAGAATAGAAAATCACCTGAAACCTAAATTTGTAATATAATAAGTATAAAGTGATCTCATGTAATCCTTCTCCAGATCCAAGGAAGAAAACAATACCTGCACCTTGACAACCCCATATAGGGATTGATTTATAATCTACTCACTTTTTTTTTCTTTATACTCTTTTTACCTCATATTTGTGCAACTTTAATTAACAGCTTTAACTTAATTTTACCTGGTTTTAAACTTAATATAAATGAAATTATTCAGTATGAGCTCTTAAATCTAGGATTCACCCATGTTGTTGCATGTTTCTATATACATGGCAATATCAAATTCCATTCTATAAATATATTATTTATCAATTCTATGATTGATGGATTTTTGGATTGTTTCTGGTTTGTAGCTATTACAACAATGCTACTCTGAACACTTTTTTTTTTAAAGTTACTTTTTAAAAAAAGATTTATTTCTCCCCCCGCCCCCTCGTTGTTTAGCACATAGTCTGCTCTGTGTGTGTTCTTCTCTGCTTGTCTTCTCCTTAGGCAGCACCAGGAACTTATCCTGGGACCTTCCGGAGTGGGAAAGATGCTCTATCTCTTGTGCCACCTCAGCTCCGTGGTCTGCTGCATCTCTTATTGTCTCTTCTCTGTGTCTCTTTTTGTTGTGTCATCTTGCTGCGCCAGCGTTCTGTCCGGGCCAGCACCCCTGCACTGGCCAGCTCTCCTTTCACCAGGAGGCCCTGGGAATCAAACCCAGGACCTCCTAAATGGTAGACGGGAGCCCAGTGGCCTGAGCCACATCCATTTCCTTCTGAATGCTGTTGAACACATACTGCACAAAATCATTGTTCTCTGGTTATCTTTCTAGAAGTGTACTCCTACATTATGGGCACTTCTATCTTCAACTTTACTAGAAAATACCCAATTTTTTACAACAAAGTGCTCGTATCAAAAATTCTCCCACCAGCACTTGTAAGAATTCTCATTGCTCTATATCCTCCCAAAACTTATTTTACTTTTTAAAGTTTTGCCAATCTGATGAATATCATATGGTATCTCATTGTTATAACCTGCATTTTTAGAACTGCTAATGAGGTTGCTGCTTTTTTTGGATGATTAGAATTCCTTTTTTATGAAGTGGCATGTTCAAGTCTTTTGCTCATTTTCAAGTGGTTGAAATTTTTCTTTTATATATCTTTTATTTGGGCTTATAGTTCTATAGTGGTGATTATATATGTGGCAAATATTTTCTCCCACACAGTTGTCTTTTCACACTGTCTTTTCAACGGAAGTTCTTAATTTTAATATAATGTCTCTACTTTATCTTTATGGTTTATTAGGATACTTTCTTATTCTGAGGTCATCATGTATTCTACATTATCTTCTAAAATGTCTTTTGGTCTTTTCTTTCATATATTTCTATAACCCACCTCTGAATGACTACTATAAACAGTAAGGGGATGGAGATCCAATTTCATTTTTTCCCCAATGAAAAGCCAATGGTCCCAGCACCATTAACTTAAAAGATTTCCCATTCCTAACTGCTTTCTAATACCACCTGTCATAAATTAAGTGTCCATTTATGTTGAGTCTATTTCTGAGCTCTCTCTACTGTTTCAGAATTCACTTGTCTATCTCTGCACCACTGTCATTAATACCACATGATCTTAATTCTTTTGGCTTTAAAATAATATTCTAGTAGAATAAGTCCTCTCACTGTGTTCTTTGAAAGTGTCTTATTTTTTAATATTTGCATAGCTATAAAAATTTTTTAATGAATTTGTCAAGTTACAAAACAAACAGGCAAAAAGAATGAGAACAAAACACACAGAAATACATACATACAAATGACCTTTTGAAATTTTAGGAGGAACTGTATTAAACCTAGGAATAAAATTTGGAAAGAATTGGCTTCTTTGTAATATTTTAATCTTTAATCTATTGGTATATATCACCATTTATTTAGGTTTTCTTCAATATATCTCTCAGTAAAGTTTTATAACTTTCACTGTAATGGATTTGTATATCTTCTACTAGATATAATATTTAAAAGTACATGATTCTTCATGATTCTATTGTAAATGGTTTCTTTAAAAAATTTCATTTTTTGGGGGGAAAATAATATAACTAATTCTGTAAATTGACTATGAATTCAAACAATTCATCTTTTTCTTTTGAATGTTTTTTAAAAAAACAGTCTACAAATGACCAGTTCTTCCAGTTTAAATATTACACCTTATTGTTTGCCTCACTGTGCTGATGACCTTTGCAGTAAAAGGCAGAATACAAGTGGCAATAGTAGACATCCTGTCTTATTCCCAATATCAAAGTAGAAGCATTCAGTGTTCATCATTAAGTGTGATGTTTAATGTACACGTTTGTAAATACCCCCTTCTTATCAAAATATGAAAGTTACTTTCTATTCCTGAGTTTTGATCATGGAGAGACAATTTTATCAAATGTTTGTGTCTGTACTATTTAGATGATCAAATGATTTATTTTATTTATGTGGCAAGTTTATTTTCTTTTTTTTTTAAATTTTTTGAAGATTTATTTATTTATTATATATTTATGTATCCCCCCCCCCCCGGCATCAGCCCACCGCACCACGCGAGCCGGCAGCTCACCGCACTGTGCAAGCTGGCTTGCCTTCACCAGGAGGCCCTGGGAATCGAACCCAGGACCTCCCATATGGTAAACAGTACCCCAACCAATTGAGCCACAGCCACTTCCCAGCAAGTTTATTTTCTGATGTTAAACCAAACATGCATTCCTGGTATGAAGCCAATCTTTTCAACATGCCTTATTCTTTTTACATATTACTAGGTTTGGTTGTTTCTAATTTGTTCAGAATGTCTGTGTTTCTCTTATGATGGAAATCAGTCTATAATTTTCCTTTTTAAAACTATCCTTATTATATGTTTATATGAAGAGACACTAGACTCAATTTCTTTTCTCTGAGCTTTGGTAATGTTGGCATTATTTCTTCCTTGATCATTCAAAAGAATTTGAAGGTGACATCACCTGGATCTCAAGTTTTTATGTGGGAAAGTTATTAATTATGGATTCAATTTATATAACTATACAGGTTTTCTATTTCTTTTTGTATTTAGCTTTGGTATGCTATATATTTTTAAGGACTTTTTCCATTTTACATAAATTTTTAAATTTAAGGGCATAAAGTTGTCCTTTTCCCCCCTTTATGGTTGTTTATGGGAAGATAAGTATTTTTAGTATGACAAATTGTCACTGTGTAAAATTTAGGACTCTGGTTTTTAAAGAAAAAGGGGAGAATTGATATTGCATAGGCAATTAGCTCTGAGGTATATACATAGCTCAGAACCATATTGACTGAACAATAAAGCTGGAAAATGATCAGCTCTAAGGTTTATAAGCAATAGCATGGCTACAATTAGCAGGGCACAGTAGCATGATTCAAGTTAAAAATCTTTCTTTAAAACAGTAGAATACTATTAAAATATCTATACATCTTTTACTTCCATACAGATTCTATTGTTAAAAGAATCAATCACATGCTTACTGAAACACTAGATATCGGTTATTATTAGATAATTAAAATATTCTTTCCTTTGTAAAGACTCAATTATGTTCATAAGAAGGGAAATGTATCTTTAATTTTAAAGAAGTATGCAAGAGGACTGGTTATATCCACATTCTTTATACAAATACCTCACCCTTCCACAGAGGACACAAAAAAGAGGCTAACTAATAAAGCAGCTTATGAATAATTAGAATGCACACAGTGGGCTAAAAAAAAAAACTTTTAGTGAAGTAATGAATAAAATGTTTCACTCCTTAGAAAAGAAATGTTTTAAATGGTTAAAAACATGAACTAGGGAAGCGGCTGTGGCTCAATCAGTGGGGCTCCCGTTTACCATATGGGAGGCCCCAGGTTCGGTTCCTGGGGCCTCCTGGTGAAGGCAAGCCAGCCCGCACAGCGTGGTTAGCTGACCCAGCGAGCACAAGCAACAAGGGGGTGATAAATGAATAAATAAATAAAATCTTAAAAAAAAAAAAAAAACAAAAAAAACATGAACTAACTTACACTGTAAGGTTCTTCTGCCAAAAATTTTTAAAAAGCGAGCAAAGCTACTACAAGATTTAATATATTTTAACACAAAGATGTTTTTAGAGAAATATTATTGTATTAGTCAGCCAAAGGGGTGCTGATGCAAAATACCAGAAATTGGTTGGTTTTTATAAAGGATATTTTTTGGGGTAGAAGATAAAGCATACATTTCTTCCCTCACCAAAATCTGTGGCTACGTGTTGGAGTAAGGCAGCTACCGACGTTTGCCAGGGTTCAGGCTTCTTGGGTTCCTCTCTTCCCAAGGCTCTGTTTCTCTCCGGGCTTAGCTCCTCTGTTTCCTCCATGAGGTCAGCTGTAGACTATGAGATTCTCTAGGCTTTGCCTCTCTTCACAAGGCCAGCTGTGAACTCTCAGGCGAATGGCTCGTCTCTATCCCGGGGCCTTCTCTCCTTTCTCACCAGAACTCTTAACATCAAAACTGCTCCAACTCTGTCCTTTGCCATGCCTTTTATATTTGATTCCCCACCCACCAAGGGGTGGGACTCATATCTTTCATATGATCATAACTTAATCATGCCCAGATGAATAGACCAGTTTACAAGCATAATCCAGTATCTATTTTTGGAATTTGTAACTATATCACACTGCCAAATTGCTAAAACTATTCAGCAATATGCAAACCAGTACTGGCTCTGTTTCCCTAAGATTTTCAAGAAACCCTGCATATGCAAATGATCTATAAACAATAAAGCATTGCATTCATTCATGTGGTTATATATTACCTTCTGAGTAATATAGAAAGTGAATTGGTCATCCTAACATGTTAGTGTGATATAATGATACCTTAGTGCATTAATGGGAATTAATGTCTGCTGCCAGCCCCTCATGTGTCATACCACTACCTTCTTGTATTAGTCAGAGTTCTCTTCTAGGAAAACAGAACTGACAGGAGATATCTGTAAATATTATGAGATTTTTATATAAATTATCTAATGCAACTGTGGGGATACATAAGTCCAAATTCTGTAGGGCAGGCTACAATCTGGGAACGTCAATGAAGGTCCTTGAATTCTCCAGGAGAATTCCTGGCTGGCTGAAGTAAAGATGGAAATTCTCTGACTTTTGTAATCACCAATTCTCCTTTTAAAGCCTTCAACTGATTGGATGAAGCTCCTCTCGTTTGATTATAGATGTAACCAGCCATTGGTGCAATCAACTTACTGATGATTTAAGTCCATGAAGTGTCCTCATAGTAACTATTAGGCTAGTGCTTGCTTGGCCAAACAACTGGGCACCAAAACCAGCTAAGCTGACACATGAACTTAACCCAAGCCCATATGTCAAAATATTTCTCAAACAGAGCTTCACAGTACCTGCTACCAATCAATTACAGTAGGTAGGAAAGATGGAGAATATTTGTCATTGTTTTCCTCAGTGGTTTGAAAGAATACACCATATAAAGGCTAATGGGCCATAAAGAAAAAACATATAATCAAGGGCCACACAAGTTTAAAGCAATGATTTTGAGCTTATTTATGTTTTGAAAGAAAGATAAAATGTTTCATTCAACCATCTCACAGTGGAATTAGAGACTTGTGAATCAGATGACACTGAGAGTTAGATTTGGCTCATGTTCTATTGCTTCATAATCCAATGTAGGGAAGTGGCTGTGGCTCAATCAGTAGGGCTCCCGTTTACCATATGGGAGGCCCCGGGTTCGGTTCCCGGGGCCTCCTGGTGAAGGCAAGCCCGCCCGCGCGGCGTGGTTAGCTGACCCAGCAAGCACAAGCAGCAAGGGGGGGATAAATGAATAAATAAATAAAATCTTTAAAAAAAAAAAAAATCCAATGTAAATGTTACTATTAAGATGTGATTTCAGCATTTTAAGGACTGTTCTCAACAATACCATAATTTGCTGTGCCTCTTCTTTTTTCTTACTCTTCTCTTTGAACATTTTTGTTTAGCCATATAAATCAGTTAAGAAGAATAATCAGTTTCTCTTTGAATTTTTTTTTAAAGTGTTTTTTTACATCTATCCTTTTTATTCCATTACAATCACTCCATCTGTAACCTCACATGGCCCTATTGTAATAGCCTCTTAACAGATTTCTGTGTCTCCAGTCTTCTCCCCATAGCAAATTATCCTGTTCAAAAGATATCAAATTAATCTTTCAGAAATGATACTTTGATGGTTTCACTCCTGCACTCCAAAATCCCAGTGTTGTAGTATTCATTTTATCAAGATCATCATCATCATCATCATCACTGTTCACATTTGAGGATTATATGCCAGGTATTGGACTAAATACCTTTCAAATGTGTTAGTAAATATTAACAGAACTCTATAAGGTAAATCCTATTTTTATGGATGAGAAAAAGAAGGCAATGAGTGATTTGCTCAATCCTGCACACTATTATTAGGTAAAATGTGGATTTCAACCCAGTGTGTCCTCCAGAACCCATGAATGAAACCACTAAAATGTGTTGTCTTCCCTCAGGAAATACCTTTTAGACTCTTTAGAATTTGGTACCTTCCAGACTTATCTGTAACTACACAAATCATATTTTCTTATAGAAACAATATTATGCATCCTACAAATATATCTGTCCAATTCAACACACAAAAGTCCCTGGAGTACAGAATTGTTGCAGGGAGGAGAGGAAATCCTCAACCAAGATACCTCCCACTCTAGAGCAGATTGTCCAATAGATAGAGCTAAAGTAGGTGTGGCATGGAAGAGGAAGGGTTGGCTTCCCAATAGCATAAGAATACTTTCACTCCCTTAAGTCACCTACTTTTTCTCATTTAATCAGACATCTATGGAATTAACTTATTTTCTATTTCAGTGTCATTATCTGGTACCTCAATTCATATTTTTCTTCTCCTTTTCCTCAATGTATAAGAGAATATTATCTGGGACTGCCTGTATTTATCACTTGTGATACAATTTAATTTGTTCATGCTTGTGTCTTCTTTCCCCAACAGGAATTTAAATCCATACCACTAGATTATTTTATTAAACCACCCAGCATTATGATTTGATAAATCTATGAAATAACAACGATTATGAAACTGAGTATGGAATATCAAGAAAGCCTACTTTTGCAAATGAGCCAAGGGAAATAAAAAGAGAACACAGATGAACAGAGTTTAAAACAGGACTAGCTCTGCCTTACATCACAGGGTTATAATATTTACTCTTAATTTTAAATTTTATTTAATTTGTAAATATGTTAGGTCCACTACAGCTACTCTCAGAAGTATATATGAAATGGCTCATGGATTACATGTTAAATTTATGAACAATGAACAAATTCTCCTACTCAAAATTTCCAAACAACACACCTGTATTAGTCAGCCAAAGGGGTGCTAATGTGAAATACCAGAAATATGTTGGTCTTTATAAAGGGTATTTATTTGGGGTAGAAGTCCACAGGCCATAAAGCATTAAGTTTCTTCTCTCACCAAAGTTCACTGCCACGTGTTGGAGCAAGACAGCTGACAACATTTGCCAGGGTTCAGGCTTCTTGGGTTCCTCTCTTCCCGGGGCTGCGTTTCTGTCTGGGCTTAGCTCCTGTTTCCTCCACAAGGTCAGCTGTAGACTATAAGGCGAACAGCTTGCTTTTCTTCTCCCGGGGCCTTCCCTCCAACATCAAAACTCCAACATCAAAACTGCTGCAACTCTGTTCTTTGTGATGCCTTTTATATTTTATTCCCCACCCACCAAGGGGTGGGGCTCAACACCTACTGACATGGCCCAGTCAATGCCCTAATCATAACTTAATCATGCCCAGATGAACAGATCAGTTTACAAGCATAATCCAATATATATTTTTGGAATTCATAATTACATCAAATTGCCCAACGGCTACAACACCATAATACTAATGTGACTATTTTATATTTAACTCACTACTTTTTTTTTTTGAGGTACTGGGGCCAGAGATTAAACCCAGGACCTTCTATGTGGAAAGTCGGCACTCAACCACTGAACCACATCGGCTCCCTTGAATAGGTTTTTCATTTGTTTGCTTGTTTTTTTGTTTTTAGGAGGCATCGGGAACCAAACCCGGGACCTACTATGTGGGAAGTAGGCACTCAACCGCTTAAGCCACATCTCCAGTAAAAAGTACATTGTCAGTACTTTTTAAGGAACAGCTTCTCAAAATGCAAATAACATTCTTCACCTTGACAGTATCTCTGGCAAATAGTTCTCCTAGGACACAGGAGGTTGGTTACATTTTCACAGAAGCAAGAAGACAAAAAGAAAAACTTAAGTTGGGGACCTTGAAGAATACCACATGTATGCAGGATGCTTACATAAGGACACCTGAGGGTCTAAAGGGCACCGTGAGGGAAGAGGAGTGATAAAGCACAAAGCAGGGCCCTACAAATAAAGTTTTTTTCAGTAAAAAACTTTGTCCAAGTCATGTCCTGATATTGATACTACATAATTTACAATTTGTGCTTAGGCGCTCCAAGTATTATTAATAGGGAAGAAGAAATCATCACCACTACCCCTCCACCCCAGATGGAAAAAGGTGGTTGGGAGCATGACCAAATAAAATTCAGGGCTTTTCCACCTCCTATCCCTAATCAAACCATCTGTACTTTTTATCAATTTCATATTTTCTAATTTCTGATCTAAATGACTGAATAGTTTTTGGCTTATTCTTTCTCAGACACATTTATTAAATAAAATCTTACAAGAAAATAAAACCACTAACTTAAATTTAAAACAGAATTATTGCTATGATTAGAATCCCATACAAACTATTTTTATGCCCAATCATCCACAACCTGTCTCTATTCGGAATTCTAACCTAGGATGCCAGAAGCCTCTAGCACCTGTTTCAGTGGGATGAAGGACTCTCCTTGCCAGGAGTTACGGTGGCTCCTGTCACCTAAGGCTGAGATGCCAACAGTGTAGGGCTAAGGCTGCAATAGGGAATACAAGGTATAAAGAAGGGGCTGGGGGAGCATATTATGGTCAGGTAAATAGTTTTTCTTTAATCCTTAATTGCAAATGAAATGTCACTTTAAAGAATGCTATTACCCACATCTGTATTTGAAAATTAAACTACAGTATTATTCTGGACAAGATTTTCACGTCTTATATCAAACTGCCAGTGCTTCTTACTGAATCTAAAGATAGATCTATATTTTAGGTAGACTGAGCAACTTTATGAAACATGAAAGGCATAAGTGTCCCAGAATGAATAAGTAGGGTTAGACAGCAAAAGATGTGATTCAGCTAGAAGAATAAGAGGGCCCATTAATTAAAATAGCCTTCCTTAGAAACTACATGGAGTTTTAACAATTGTTGATATGGGATGGGTTTTGATAGCAAGAGACAGTATGAAACAACTTAGAAAAGATTCAAAGTGTGATGTTTTACTCAAGCTCATAAAAGTAGTAGTAGAAAAACATACCTAACTGCAATTATATTTCTTTTAATAGTGTAAAATATGGGCATCTTTTCATTCTACTTTGTGCTTCAGTTTCTCCTTTTAAAACTGGGGTATGACTATGTAATGAGAAATACATGTAAAGCATTCAGAAGTTAAAACAATATCTGTCACATGATAATTGCTTAATTAGCTATTATTTTTGCCATTCTATTTAGAGATTATCATAAATTTAAAAATCAAAATTAAATAAAAATGATAATTTAAGCTTTTTATTAATCATGCCCCAAAGGGTTCATAACCTCTGCAAATAAAAATTGTTTCTTCTATTCCAATCCTTATACCTCGTTTCTTTTGTCATAATGCTCTGAGAAAACAATTGGTGTAACAGTTGCTTGCACAAACATGGAGTATAGAAAAAGTACATAATGAATTCAGAGATCAGGCTAAAGAGGTTTCCAGATAGAATGTTGAAAATGCCAACTGGTTTCATTTAATTATCTATGATAAAGTATGGATGGAATGAGCTTAAAAAGTTACTACTCAGTTTTCAAGAAGAATTTTGAGGAAACACAGAGCCAAGACTTGCTGGGTTCAAAAATAAAACTGTTTTTCATTTCCAGCAACTCCAGACAGCAAAAACTTCTCGCAGGAAGAAGTAGCCTCAGTGTAAGGACGAAACCCAGGGAACTGCCAGTAAAACCTGGCCTCAGTGTCAAGATCTCAAGGGTATGACTGTAATATCCTTTCCTAGGATTACAGAAAGATACATAAAAAGATATAAAAAGGTATATAAAGAGGCTTATTTTAAGAAATTGGCTCATACAATTGTCGGGGCTGGCAAGTGTGAAATCTGAAGGGCACACTTGTAGCAGGCTAGACATTCAGACAGGAGTTGAGGTTGCAGTCTTAAGTTCAAAACCCAGAGGACAGGCTAGCAGAGTGAAAACTCTGGCAGGATTTGATGTTGCAGTATTAAGGCAGGAAACCTCAGTTTTTGCTCTTAAGGCTTTCAGCTGGTTGGATGAGGTCCAGCTACATTATCAAGGGTAATCTCTCTTACTTATATCAACTGATTGTAGATGTTAAATATTTCTACATAATACCTGCACAGCCAACACCTAAGATTAGTGTTTGATTAAATAATAGGGCACTTATAACCTAGCCAAGTTGAAATATAAGACAAACCATCACAGATGGGAAGATAGTGGGCATCCTTGTCTTGTTCCCAAACTCAAGAGAAGGCATTCAGTATTTCATTATTAAGTTTGATGTAAGCTATAGGGGTTTTGTACATTTGCTTTATATAATTAATGAAGTCTTCCTCTATTCCTTGTTTAATGAGAGATTTTTTAAATCAAGAATGTGTTGAATTTTATAAAATCTTTTTCCTCCATCGAGACCATGTAGTTTTTCTCCTATACTATTTTAATGCAACAAACTACAACTGATTTTAAAAAGTTAAACAAACATAAAATTCTCCCAAATAATTATGATTTATGCTTTCTATGTATCACTGGATTTGGATATATTTGCTAATATTTATTTAGGATCTTTGCCTTTACGTTCGTGTACTTTTGATACTTCTTGAAAAATACAAGAGGCCTATGCCAGTTTAACTCCAATTATTCCTTTCACCTTTGTGTTACTGTTATACTCTTCTATATATGTTACAATCCCTTATTATCATTGTTATTTTAAATCGCCAATACTTTCATAATGTCCAACATGTTTGTCCTTTAGAGTGTTCTTCATTCCTTCCTATATTTCTGTGCTTTCACCTGGGGTCATTTTGTTTTGCCCAAAGAATTTAATTTAGTATTTATTTAAGTGCTAGGCTAAAAAGATAAAAAATCTCCTCAGCTTGTATTTGTCAGAAAATTTCTTTATTTCACCTCTATTTGAATGAGTATTGAATATATATAGGCTAGTCAGGGATTTCTTTTTTTTTTTTTTTTTTTAAAGATTTTATTTATTTATTCATTTATCCACCCCCCTTGCTGCTTGTGCTCGCTGGGTCAGCTAACCACGCCGTGCAGGCGGGCTTGCCTTCACCAGGAGGCCCCAGGAACCGAACCCAGGGCCTCCCATATGGTAAACGGGAGCCCTACTGATTGAGCCACAGCCGCTTCCCATGGATTTCTTTTTCTTTTTAAATATATTTCAGCACTTTAAAGATGTTAAGTTATGGTCTTATTTCCATAGTTCCCTTTGAAGTAAGCCATTAGTCTTTTTGTTACTAATTTAAAAGTAATTTGTCTATTTTTCATCTGGTTACTTTTAAGATTTGCTGTTTATCATTGGTCTCATCAGTTTGACTGTGACATGCCTAGGTGTGGTTTTCTTTGTATTTATTTTGCTTAGAAACTGCTGAAATTGTAGGTTGCAGCTGTAAGACATTTCTCTTTTAAGTTCTATTCTGTCCATTCTCTCTTTCTACTTGTCTGGAGCCTCTAATTATATACATTAAGATCATTTGACCATTTCCCATAAGTTTCTTATGTATGGTTCCATTATTTTCACTATTTTTCCTCAATGTGCTTCAGTTTGGATATTTTCTATTAACCTTACTTTGAGTTCACTAAATTCTGTACTCCGTGTCCAGCTTTCAGTTAAATGATTCAATGAGATTTTAATTTCCGATATTATGGCTCTCAGTTCTAAAGTATCCATTTGAATCTTTTTCATAGACTCCAATTCTCTGGGACAAAATAGATGGAAAAGGAGATTTTTACATCTTTCCCTCCATTTTCTTTAACACATTTATAATATTAATGGCCAGGTCTGCTAAATTCATCTGAATTAACAGCAGATCTGTTTTTTTCTCTTGATTAGAAGTCTCATTTTTATGTCTCTTTGCAGGTCTTATAATTCTAGATTGTGTATCCACAACTGTATTAGAGAGAAATGAAATTGATATTTTCTCCAGAAGGTTAACCTTCCCTGTTAATTCAGGAATTGTAATAAAAGAATTGTAGCTTTATCTAAATTCAGTCTTCCTGTTTCCAAAATATCCTGAGGACAAGACCTATTGTGTGTGTTTTTGCAGGCAGTTACCTGTAGTAAGACTGTCTCCTGAACAACCTGAGACTGGTGGAAATTTCACTCTGCCATTCCAGCCCAGCACACACCAACAGACAGTAGAGGTAGAAGGACAGTGCATTAAACTGTCAAAAGCTACCGTGGTTTCTCTTTCACCCAGTAAAGTACATCTTTAGGTGAACACTAAGCCTCACCCTAGGGCCAGATTTGGCAAATACCACCAGGGAAGAAAATGACAAATGATCTCAGTTCACCTAGGAAGGACACCTCCTTCTCTGGAATTTTAATACATCTTTGCTTCAACAGCTAATGTGTTGTGATTAGTCTAAGCTTTCTCCATTCTTTTACTTTAAATCTAAGTCTTTATATTTAAGGTGGGTTTCTTGTAGACAACATATAGATAGATCTTGTAATTCATACAGTCTAACAGTCTGTCTTTAAATTGGTCTATTAAGACCATTCACATTTAAAGTGAATAGAGATGTAGTTGGATTAATATTTCATGTCTGTAACTGCTTTCTATTCATTGCATTTTGTTATTTGTTTACATCCCCCCTCTTTTTCTGCCTTCTCTAGTTTTAATTTTATATGATATTTTATTTGATTCCATTTCATCTCTCTTGGCAATATCAATTATACTTCTTTTCAAAAAAAAAATTCAGTGCTTGTTCTAGAGTTTGCAATATTCATTTTTAACTAACTAATCCACATGCAGATGACACTATACCACTTCATACGTTGTGCAGGTGCTTTTTTATAAAGTATTCCCAATTCCTCCTACAGTCCCTTAGGATATTGTTGGCATTCATTTTGCGTATTCATATGCTGCAATCACTCATTACATTGTTACTATTATTAAAGTTATCTTTTATACATATTAAGAATTTTAAATATTAAAGATTTTGTTTTACTTTCATTTATTCCTTCCCAAATGCTTTTCCATTTTTTATGTAAATCCAAGTTTTTGACCCAAATAATTTTCTTCTGTCTAAAGAAATCTTTCAACATTTCTGGCAGAGGAGGTTTTCTGGGGATGATTTCCCTCAGTTTTTGTTTGTCTGAGAAAGCCTTTATTTCTCCTTTACTTTTTCTTTTTTTAGGTACTGGGGTCTGCAGACTGAATCCAGGACTTTGTATGTGGGAAACTGATACTCAACCACTGAGCCACATTAGCTCCTGAGTTGTTTTTTTTCCATTTGTTTTGCTTGTTGTTTGTTTTCATTTTTGTTTAGGAGGCATGGAAACTGAACCCAAGACCTCTCGTGTGGGAAGCAGGCTCTCAACCGCTTGAACAACATTCACTCCTTTACTTTTTTGTTTGTTTGTTTGTTTGGTCTTTATAAGGAGTATTTATTTGGGGTAGAAGTCCACAGATACCAGGCCATAAAGTGTTAAGTTTCTTCTCTCACCACAGTCCATTGCCACATGTCCTTTACTTTTGAAGAAGAATTTCATGGATATAGAATTCTAGGTTTGTGAATTAGTTTTCAAGGGATACTGTAACAAATTACCACAAACTTGGTGGCTTAAAACAAGAGAAATATAGAAATGTATTTTCTCATAGTTCTTGAAGCCAGAAATTGAAATCAAGGTGTCAGCAGGACCATGTTTCCTCTGAAGGCTCTAGGGCATAATCATTGCGTCTTCCAGCTTCTGGTGATTCCTGATATTCCTTGTGGCAGCATAACGCCAGTCTCTGCCCCATCTTCACATGCCTTCTTTTCTATGTCTTTATGCCTCAGATCTCCTTCTCATTTCTCTTACAAAGATTACAGTAATTGGATTTAAGTCTCACCCTAAATCCAAAATTAACTCAGCTCAAGACCCTTAACTTAATTACACCTGCAAAGACTCTATTTCCAAAAAAGATCCCATTCACAGGTCCTGGGCATTAGGATTTGGATATATCTTTTGGGGGAACACAATTCAACCCATTACAGGTGCCCCCCCGCCCCCGCCAACACTTTAAATATTTCACCCCACTCTTTTTTTGCTTGCCTGGTTTCTGATGAGAAGCCAGCTATAATTCTTATCCTTGTTTCACTATAGATAAGGTGGGTTTTCCTCTGGCTTCTTTCAAGATTTTCTCCTCTTTGGATTTTTGTAGTTTGAACATAATATGTATAGGTAGAGATATTTTGGTATTTATCCTGCTTTGTGGTCTCTGAGATTCCTGGATGCATGATTTAGTATAGATCATTAATTTTGGAAAATTCTCACCTATTATTTCAAAATTTTTTTTTTTCTCCTTCTGGTATTCCAGTTACCCATTTATTACACCTTTTGAAATTGTCCCCAGATTCTTGGATATTCTCTTTTGTTTTGTTTTTCATTCTTTTGACCAATTTTATTTCAGTTTGTAAAGTTACTACTGACCTAACTTTAGGCTTGCTGATTCTTTCCTCAGCCATGTAGTCTACTGATAAATCCATCAAAAGCATTCTTCATTTTGTTATGTTTTTTATTTTTACCATTTACTTTTTTATAATAAACTTTGCTTTCAGAGAAGTATTAGATTACAGAAAAGTTGCATTGAAAGTATAGGGGATTCCCATATAACCCACACCTTCTCCCTCCCACATTTTTCCCTATTAATAACATCTTCCATTAGTGTGGTACATTTGTTACAACTGATGAACCAATATTAAAGCACTGCTACTAAGCCAGGTCTATAGTTTATATTATGGTTTATACTTTGCACTGTACAGTTTTATAGGTTTTGACAAAAATGTATAATGGCCTGTATCTGCAACTGCAACACCACACAGAACAATTCCAACGCCTCTGAAAATGACCTCCCGGCTCACTTTGAAATCTCTTAGCTGTAAAAACTCTTTTGTATTTAATGTTTCCCCTTTTGGTCAAGGTCTTTTTCCAAATGCATTGATGGTTGGTACTTGGTAGTAATCCCTAAGTGCCAGGCAGGCTCATCCCCAGGAGACATGTCCCACGTCGGGGAGGAAGGTAGTAGACTTATTCAGCATTTACTCTTGATTCTTTAAGAGTTTCCTTATCTCCCTCTGCTTATATTATCCATTTGTCTACATCTTCTAAAATAGTTAACAATAACTTTTAAATTACCTGTCTGATAATTTCAACATCTGCCATATTTGAGTCTGGGTCTGTTGATTGCTTTGTCATATTTGAGTCTGTCTGTTGATTGCTTTGTCATATTTGAGTCTGTCTGTTGATTGCTTTGTCTTTTCAGAAAATGTTTTTCCTAGCATGGCTTGTAATATTTTGTTGAGACGCAGATATGACATACCAGGTTAATAGGAACTGAGGTAAATAGGCCTTCAGAGTGAACTATTAGGTTAGCTATTGGGCTATGTTTAATGTTTGCTGTAGCTGTAGGTGTCAGAGGCTTCAAATTCCTCTAGCATCCTTGTTTTTGTCTCCCCTGATTTTTTTTTAACAAATCAATTTTATTGATATACATCAATAAAGCATACAATTCACCTAAGGTGTACAATCAATGGTATTTGCTATAATCACATAGTTATGCACTCATCCCTTCAATCATTATTAGAGCATTTTCATTATTTCAATAATGATAGACAAAAAACAGACAGACAAGAAAATTCCTCACCTCTCAATCTCTCTATGCTTCCCCCACTGTACACAGCAGCTGTTTCGAGCTATTCTATCCAAAGTGTATAAACAATGGCTTTTTGTATAATCACAATGTTGTATATTCATCTCAAAAATTTTAGAATAATATCATTACTCCAAAAAGAAAGACTCTACACCCCTTAGCATTCCTTCCTCAGACCTACATAACCAATAATCTCCTTTCATCTTTATAAATTGATTTATATTTACACTTTATATAAATGGAACCACATAATATGAAGTACTCTGTGTCTGGTCTCCTTTACTTAGTATAATGTTGTTGCCTTTTTTTATCTGATATTAACATTTTGTACTATTAACTTACATTTGTTCAGCTTCAAAGAAAAATGGTCTTATATATGCAATTCTACCCATATTCTTATTTCACATAATATATATTTCATATAATATATTTAGTTTCATAATAGGGCAATCATATAGTATCTGTCCTGATTTTTGGCTTCCCTAACTATACCTCATCAGAGAGGCTGAACCTTGCAGCTCCTTCAGCTGTAATCTATTGCTACTGTACTGGAGCCATGGTGGTAAACTGGAGGGGGAGAGGAGGAATTCTATGTATTAGTCAGTCAAAGGGATGCTGATGCAAAATATCAGAAATCTATTGGCTTTTATAAAGGGTATTTATTTGGGGTAGAAGCTTACAGTTACCAGGCCATAAAGCATAAGTTACTTCCCTCACCAAAGTCTGTTGCCACATGCTGGAGCAAGATGGCTGCTGACATCTGCAAGGGTTCAGGCTTCCTGGGTTCCTCTCTTCCCAGGGTTTGTTTCTCTTTCAGCTCAGCTGCTCTGCTCTCTCCCTAAGGCCAGCTGTAGACTATCAGGCAAATGGCTCATCTCTCTTCCTGGGGCCTCTGCTGTGTCCAGTTGAGCCTTCTCTCCTTCTTCAGATATCTGCTTCTCTATGTGTTTACTTCCCAGGTTCCGGGATCAAAACTCCCTTGCATCCTCCTTCTCTGTGTCTTTACTTCCTCAGGCTCTGCATCAAAACTCCAACTTCCCTTCTCTGCAGTGCAGTTTCTCTGTGAGTCCCCGTCCACCAAGGGAGCAGGGACTCAACATCCTACTGATGTGACCCAATCAAAGCCTTAATCATTTTTTAATCAATTAAAAGTAAATCCTCTGAATCCAATATAATCTAATATGCCCAGAGGAAAAGACCAGTTCACAAACATAACCCAATATATATTTTTGAAATTCATAAATAATAACAAACTGCCACATTCTATAACATTATGATTAAATCTGTCTTTTAATGGATCTCTGTCACCAGGCTATGACATTTACAAGAATTTTTTTAACTGCTTCCTGGCCCCCTTAAGTGAGACAGGAAGGCTAGAGGGGGATGGAGTGGGAGAAATGTTTTTCACCAAGATGGGATAAGGCTCTGATAAAGTCTTTTACAAGGAATAGTAAGCCTTTGTTAAGGAGAATGCTCTGGGCACATTTCACAATGGTTACTCTTCTCCTCTTATGCAGAGCCACTAAGGATCTCTCTTGTCTATTCACTGTGAAAACCTATGGAATTCCTGAAGGAAAACTCTCATAAAAGTGTTGGGGCTTCCTCTAAGACTAATGTTCCCCAGAAGTTTCTCACTCTCAAGCTAGTACTCATCAGCATCAAGCAATTTGTCAAAATTACCATTTAAGTTTTCCTATCAGTTAGTTTATGGTTCTTGCAGCTTCCACTCTAGGTAAGATCTTGGCTGTGACTTCCTGGATTCATCTATCTTTCTATACTACAGGATGGCAGTTTGCCCTACAACCTCAATTCTCTGAAGAGTCCATGAAAAAGCACTGATTGTCACTTTTTGTTCAGCTTTTTCTTGTTGTAAGGATGGGAGTGATGACTTCCCAACTCTTTACATGTTGGCACTGAAAACGGAAGTCTTGCCAATATCGTTAATAGTATGATTTTTTTTTTGTAATTTATACATATTTTTTCAAGTTGTTCCACTGGGAATGATGACTAGGCAACAACTATTTCCTACCTATATATCCCCTCTCTTCATTGCCCTTATATAAGATTTTTTTCAACCACTATCCTACTAGACCATTAAGTGCTATAGTAAATTATTTGAATGATTATTTTCTCAATTCTCCCAAGGATAGGACCATTATAGATGCATAGAAGTGAGGTTAATTTATTATAGTCTATGTGACTTTAATTGAAAATAAGATCTTTGCAGATGTAACTAATTAAGTTAAGAGAGGCCATACTGGATTAGGGTGGGCCCTTAATTCAGTATGAAAGAAATCCTTATAAGAAGAGGGAAATTTGGACACAGACAAAAATACAAAGGGAAGATGCTCACATGAAGACCAAGGCAGAGATTTGAGTTATGCTGTAACAAGCCAAGGAACCACCTGTGGCTCCCAGAGATGAGGCAAGGAAGGATCCTTCCTTAGAAGTTTCACAAGGAGCATGGCCCTGCCAGCACCTTGATTTCAGGTTTCTGGCCTCCAGAACTATGATACAAAATATTTCTATTCTTTTAAGTCACTCAGGTTATTATACCTTGTTTTGGCAACTCTAGGAAACAAGTACAGCCACTTTACACCTTAATATTCTAATGTGCATTTCCTATGAATAAGGATTTTTTTTTTTTACATAACTGGAATTAAGTTGTTATAATTTGAAAATTCAACACTGACAAAATACAGTTATCTAATCTACCATCCATATTCCAATTTTGTCAATTGTCCCAATAATTTTTCCTTCCAAAAGAATTCTGCCCTAGATCATGCTTCCATTTAGTTGTTATCTATCTTTTTAGTCTCTCTTTCAATATGGAAAAGATCTTAAGTCTTTCTTGCTTTCATCACATAGACATTTTTTAAGATTACAGGCCAGTTTTGTTTTGTTGTTATAAACAATGTGTTTCTCAGTTTGGCTTTGTCTGGTGTTTCCTCATGATTAAATTTAGGTTATGCATCCTTGACCAGAATATTATATGAGTGTATTATATTCTTTTCAAAGGAGATATTAGTTTTGATCAGTCAGGCAAGGTGTTGTCTGGTAATCTACTGTACAATTATTATTTTTCCCCTGGCAACTAATAAGCAATCCAGAGGAAGACACTTTAGGACCATGCAAATATCCTGTTCCTCATCAAACTCCTCTTATCACCAAATCCACACTCTAGATTTAGCATCCACTGATGATTTTTGCCTAATCAGTCTTCACTATGATGGCAAATGATTCTGTAATTAAACCACTTACTCCACATTTATTAATCAGTATTCTACTATATGGAAAAGCTCTCCTTTCCTCCTATCTAACTATCTACCTGAGCATGGGCTCATTGCTCCCTATTTTCAATGTTTTAGAATTCATTACTGTCCTTAATTATTTTGATGTCCCAAAAGTCCCAGATTTGGCCAGTAGGAGCCTCTTCAAGCTAGCTCCTGTGTTCTTTTGACACTCCCTACCCCCATCACTTGTTTTAGCCCTTCTTTCCTTTTTGATACATTAAGAAGTTCCAGGATTATCTCATACCTTTCCTGCCCTAGTCCTGGAGAGTAGCCATTTCTTCAAAAATCCCTAGTTTCTTTTAGTGGGGAACGGTTCTAGAAACCAAGATATGAGTGCCATGTGTATTCATTGCTATCAGGGTAAATTTGAGCCTAGATCTGGGCAGTCAGTCCAATTTGGAAGTCACTATCCATATTCTGCTACCTAAATTAATATTAATAAAAAATAAATAAAAAATTCAGTTCATCAGCTTTACTAGCCATATTTCTTATGCTCAGTAGCTACATGTGTCCAGTGGCTACCATATTGGACAGTGCAAATCTAGAATATTTCCATCATTATAGAAAGTTCTACTGGGTATCAATGTTCTAGATGCTTTCACTAGGCAGCCAGGAAACACACACACACACACACAGACACGCACACTCACTTTCATGAAATCATGAGCTCCCACTCTCCACTGCTTTTTAAATATCTTCCTATGTTCCTATGTTCTATAACATTCAGTCTTTCACATATCAAATAATTATTTATTGAGCACATTGGACAGGTACTGTTCAAGGTCCTGGAGAGTCAGACTCATATAGTCCTTGTTCTCTAAAAACTTACAATTTAATGAGAGGAGAGGAAAACAAATGGATTATTACAGAGTAGCATCATAAGTTCCAACAAACTGTAGTTAACACAATGTGCTATAACATTATACATCCCAAATTGAGGATGTCCTGAGAGAAAAGACATTTAAATTAAGTTTAGAAAAGTAATAGCTATTAGCCTGGCAATGTGGGGGAAAAGGTGTGGGGGAGGGGGCATTTACTATTTTCCAGCATTTTAAAAAATCTGTTTTAATTATTCACTTAAAATACTTTGTCTCTCCCCCATTCCCTTTCAATATTCTGCTTATATTTCAAAGCCCAAAGAAATATATTTCTCATGATATATTTCTTAACACCTCTAACCAGAGAAATTCCCCCTCTCAACCCCCAAATATACTGTCTTTACTGATTTCAGGCACACGAAAGATATTATTTTTTAAGGCTTTATACATTTATATTGGGCACCTGACCATATTTTTAGTCACCATAGTATATCTTCTCCAGGTTTAAAAAAATAATATACTGATTTCTATAACAAAGCTTTTTTTTTCATACAAAAATCAAATAATGGCCAACAAGTCACAACAGTGCAATAGGTAGAGGATAAAAAACCACATCAAACAGGTGCTGGAAATAAATACTAACTGGGAGAAGGCAAGGATAGAGCACTCATGGGGGGGTCTCTTTCATCACCTTGGAGGTATGGGGTTCCTTTCAAAGCCATGAGCCATTCTCTTGGGATTATCCTGACAGAGTGTGGGAGGACACACCTGCCTCAAAGGACTGTCCTCACAGAAGCCTCAGATCATCTGGAGCAGAATTTGAAGTCAGAAAACAGAGTGGGGAGATCATAGCTGTCATTAAAAGGATAAGTAACATTTTTTTTCTATTGTTCAATCTTATCAACTAGGGAGTCCATCAGCAGGGTCACAGAAACAAATAGATAAGAGCATATATATATGGCTTATTCAGGCTTTGTTTATTTTTTGTTGTTATCAACGTAATGGAAGAACATAGGCTTTGAAATCCAACTTATTGTATGACCTTGGACAAGTTAGTTAACTCTCCTTACACCTCAATTTCTACATCAGAAGACGGGATTAATATTACCTGGTAGTTATATGTTGAAAGAATAAATAAAATAATGCAATGAAAAATGCTTAGCATAGTGACTGGAATATGGTAAACAATTATGACAACCACTATTCATTGAGAATTGACTAATAAACAAAAAGTTCATTGGTCTGCTAGTACAATATTATAATTTGTTTCTTCCTTTGTTTGCTTAAAGATTTAAAATTGCTCACACCTTTCCAGGCCAATCTTTACATTATCAAGGGATATGTTATATTTTAGTAATATTTAACAAACCATCCAAATTATTCAAGCAGAACTCTTTCAGTTAGAATATTACAGCATATTTATCTATAAAATATTTTAGATAGATAATTCTATTTACAATTATGAAATCACAAAGTCACAAGTCAAAATGTCATTTGTCTATCGCTTGTAGCAACTTTAAATAAAAACCATGATTTCCCATTAGATTAACTTATGTAAAGATTTTTTAAATTTTAAACTAATACTTAATTTTTTAAAGAATGCTTTCAAGTTGAGGGATCATACTAATAATATCTAAACCATCAAAAGGTAAAAATCAAACTGTTAATAAAAACTAACTTGTCAGAATTCATATTCCCATTTATAAGTGGAATGTGATAGAACAAAATTTAATATTGGTTCCTAATAAAGCAAAGTATCTTGATTTTCATAAACATATATTTAAAACAGATAATATAATAATAAACTGATAAAATTAATATTAAATAACATCAAGGAGAATTTTTTTCCTTTGATACTATTATTAAGAAATCTCAAACAAAAAAATCATGCCATATAATAGGAACTAGAGATAACTTACTTTGCCCTTCACCACAGCTTGTTTAGATATGAATTGAAAGCAGTCTATCCAAATTTTGTTTACAAATAAAAATACATTTTTAAAAAATAATGTTTTCAATGCAGTGCATTTTATTCCCATTCAGTATAAGCCTGGACATCTAAAATTGTATTGTTTATGTTCTAGAAGAAGGAAAAGGAGTGCTTATCAGGTTTAACAAATACCAAACCTAAAAATGTTAGCACTGTCATTTCCTCCAAATAACTGATACTATGTAGGTTTTCTTTATTTAAGCAAATACTCATTAAAACAAACATGTCATAGATTTGTATTTTCTTTATTACCCTTACCAGTAAAATTTTAAAATCACTTTATATCTAATGTTCCTTCAAATAAATCTAAGCAAAATTGTGGATTAAAAAATGGTGTTGTGATAAGTTCCAGGGAAAACTGCTATTTAAAAAATTATTAAATCCCATTTTATATATTGTATCATTTATAAACTATTTTTAAGCTTTTTAGATTTAATTATTCTAAATAATTGTGTACAAGTCACATCCTCTCAAATGTGAAATATAAACATATTGATGGGAAAATCTTTGTTCATGTTTTCCTAAAGGTGACCTTACCTGCTGAGTCCAACAAAAAGTAGGGCTCAATCTGTAGAGTTTTCGTTTGTGGAAACTCTGAAGTGGCCTTGTTCGGGCTGCTGTACTCATGATAGTGAAGGATGGAGATTTCAATCTTGTCCTGTCTTTTCTCCTTTTCTTACTGTGCTTCTGGTTAAATAACCAGCTACTGGAGGAAGAGAGCTCATCTAAATTCTCTGAAGCACTGAAATGCCGTGATATAAGTGGGGGGAATAAAACAAAACAAACAAACAAACAAACAAAAAAGACAAAGAAAACTAAATGTAAATTGCCTTGATCTATTATGACAGAAGAGTATTAATTTTAGCCAATTTTGTGGTAATAATTGGTGAAAGAATAAACATTAATCAGGAATTACATATTCAAGTTGTGAAACTAATTTCTACTTATATTTTCTCCTGCAAACAAATATTCACCTAGGTTATAAAATGCTCACATAAGTTCACTAGTACAACGTTAGAGTTCATGTAAATCAATAAATTCAATTATAGTAACAGTGTTTTAACTATTTAAATAAAATTCTTTTTGCATAAAGGTAAAATGACACAGGATTATAGGTTTAAAAAGGACTAAAGTTTCATTCCATCATGAGCTGCTCTTAAATAAGCACTAGATACCATCTGAGTGCAATGTGAAACAGCTATATGTAACCCTACCATAATTTAGAAATTTTTTTAAAGTGCTGATGAAATAGAACCTACAACTAAAAAACAATAAAATGGATCACACAGCCAAACATGAAAATAAGTCTAATAGTTTTATAATTACTCTTCATACTAATTTGTAAACATTATATTTTAAATATTTTTAAATGTCAGAACATTAGGAGGAAGTTGACCCTTATTGCCACATAAATTAAATTCATTTATACCAGTATGTATATATAAAATAATTAAGCTTTTCCGGCACTATAAAATACCAATTTCAACCTTTTTTTATATAGTAAGACAAATGCTAGTCAATTTAGTATTATAACATGAACAAGTGAATCTACTATACATGATACTGCCAAACAGTATATAGGTTCCAAATGTTCTAATCGGCTCAAGTAGAATAGGTATTTAATGGTTTAACAGGTATTTATATGGGAGGCGGCTGTGGCTCAATCAGTAGGGCTCCCGTTCCCGGGGCCTCCTGGTGAAGGCAGGCCTGCCCGCACGGCGTGGTTGGCTGACCCAGCGAGCACAAGCAGCAAGGGGGGGATAAATGAATAAATAAATAAAATATTTATTTAAAAAAAAAAAAAAAAAAAAGAAAAAACAATTATATTAAAAAAAAAAAAAAAAAACAGGTATTTATAGGGATTTTTCTATGGCAGTATTAATGGTTTTGGATGGTATTTTTGGCTACTATAAAACATTCTATTAATTTTGGCTAACGCAAATATTTCAAGAATGTTTTACAGAGTAATAAGAAACCATAAATAAAGGTGCCTGAATGGCCTATGTTGATGAAACCAAAAAAGAAAAAAAATCAAATATGAAATGTGGTAACTATCATACATTAAAAAAATATTCAATTATGAGTATTTGCCCAGACCAGTATAGGGAAAAGAGCTGATAACAACTCTTTCACTTTTAAAATAACTTTGGTTTCCAGAGATTTCTGGTCAAGAATCCTTTAATTCCTGGTTAATAAAAAGTTAAAAGATCTTCTATCATGTAGTTGGCTGAGAAATGTTTAAAACATAATGCTATTCTCAAATTAACAGGTCCAATCTCATATCCTGGTGCTATTTTATGTGACAGTAATATACATAATGTGCACTGCCTATGAAAAAATTTAAGTGTATCAGTGTGAAATAACAGTCTCGAGAAACTAGCCATGGATCTGGGCTATCATGTCAAGGGCGAACAGAAGGCAGAGATGCTTTAGCCAATATTAAGTTAGCTACTATGTAGGCCATAGGAGTGAGTGAATTTCAGGAAAAAATCTGGTTTCAGTAGATGCCTGGTATCAGATGTGATTAAGTCAGGAGAGCTAGGAACCAGGAAGGCAGGGAGTAGATCCAGCACAAAGAAGTGATTTCTGGTCCATACCTTCAGGCAGAATCTTACACTGACTCCTTAAAAGAGGCACTGTTCTGATAGTTTCTAAGAAAAATTTTTATTCTAGGAGCCTGACACAACTTAACTAACTCCTCCCTCTAGTTACAACTCTTAACTCTAACTGGAGGTAGTTGTAAATGGCCACTGTAAACCACTGATAAATTCATTTATTTTCACAGTGTTTTAACTACTCACACTGAGGAAAGTGGGTCAATTAATGAATCTTGTTGAGTAACAGAACAAGAGGAAAATACTGAGGAAATTCTGAGGAAAACAATACAACCCAGTTCATTAACTCTGTAACCTAAGGCTTTTTCCTCAGTAGATAATAATAGAACGTCCAGATAATTAAATATTAACTAAAACAGGAACTTAAGAAAAATATATCATGGATAAATCAATATAAGACGCCATCATCACACGACATTCTTATTTTTTTCTAGTCATAAAAATAGGAGGAGGAGGAGAAGATCCAAGAGAGAAAGAACCTTCCAAAAAGAGATAAGACTGGGTATTCCCACGAGCTTTAGGTACCTAGGAAATCCCAAAACCTGTGGATGCAAAAGGCTATTGTCAGGTATTGTCATATTATAATTAACAAAACAATCATCAATAAATATCTCTATATAATTATCACTGGATTTTTGAAATAGCAAGTTTATAAATGAAGTAGTACTAGGTGAGGCAATAAATTATATTTTTTATGTTTCCAATAAGAATTTTGTGCTCAGAGAATAAAAATCTCCCAAAGAATAGAAAAGATCCTTCGTATTATAGGCATACAGCATAAATTTGTCTTGAAGATAAATTAAATATTTTGGGGGGTGGGGGGAGTGAGGGTGAGTTTTCAAGCTTAGATCTTTCTCCACTTTCACTACTACCTCCCAAATCATAGCAATCTTGTCCCTAGATTACTCCAATAGCATCATAACCGGTCTCCCTTCATACTTTCCCCCCTTCATTTCCTTCTATATCAATCTTTTGGAAAAACAAATTTTATCATGTCATACTCTTTTTGCCCCACCCCAGCACTGCTTAAGATCTTTCAAAGGCTTCCCACTGCTCTTGAGAAAAAGGCCTTGCTTGGCCTGACCTCTGCATAGCTCTCTTGCCTCATCTTGCATCATACTCCCCCTTGTTCTCTGTGTTCCAGCCACACTTGACTTTTTTCATTTCAAATAATTCACTCTCCCTATTGCACAAGACTTTTGCTTCCTGTAATCTAGCAGAACGCTAGGATTATAAAAGCATGAAAAAGGCTTCATGAGGTTGCTTTTATCTCTTAACATAAAGTAAAAGACAATCCATAAGAATGTCTTTTCGTAATATTCTATACCCCTCTAAATCACATCCTTTATGTATATAATGAATGTATTTACTATATTAAAACTTGCCAAAAGTTTTTGTAAAACATGAATATAAGTTCTTGCACTGATGTCTCCTGTTTCTCATGATGGATGAAACTTTTTTAAATAAAGGAAAAGGAAACTATTTTAGATGAACATGAAATCCATTGGAATACATCTGTCTACTGGTGTATATTACCAAGCATATTCAACTTTTTCAGAGTTATTCTAGGTTGATTTCCTCAGGGATGTGTGTGTGTGTGTGTATGTGTGTGTGAAGGCCTCTTTATAAGCATATGAACTTTACAGACTAAAGAACACTTTTTGGGATTCAAATTTGCTCTATTCACTAAGGTAAATTCCAAAAGAAGCACAGAAAGATAGGAACAAAACAGATGAGAAGAGGAAGGCAGAACCATTAAGTAGGCAATTGGTCATTATTTTCTTAATTTGAATGGCTGGGCAAAAACAAAACAAAAAAACTGTTATTGAGATAGTTACATATGCTATACTCCTTTAACTATAATGTAGATAAATTGTAATGATGCATTTCCAATTTAGTCATAAACATTACAACATGGTGGACGACTGCCTTGGAAAACACTGCTATTTAATAATAATGTGATAAATATGCTCTTGGAATTCTGGAGTCCTAAGATGCATAGTAAACTACACTCAGGGTTCACTGTTATTCAAAGAAATCAAGATGATCCATATGCATGATATCCTTAAAAGCTAGGAATTACTCAAGGTAAGAACATCATTATACAAATTACCTTTGTGTACCAAGACCATGACCAACTAAAGGGGTAGGGTTATGTCAGTACATGGTACACCGAAAAAAACTCAACCTTTTTCTCTCCAAACTGCCCATCATGGCACATATGCCTTGCACTTACCTTAAAATATACAATGTCATCAAGGAAATTAAGCTCAAGGAACAGAAGTGAATAAGTATTCAATAAGTGGTTTTAAACACATCCCCCTACATTCCTACCATTCTCCTATTAAACACACTTAAGGAATAGTGTAAATCAACACTGGACAAGAGACTTAGAATGTGCATTCATACCAGAGAGACTATGATAGCTCCCCATTTCCCCATACATGCATATACACAAACACCCATACTCACAAATACACATCCCAAAGAATCATGACCTGCACGACTTATAATACCTATTTCAGATCTTTCCTTTTTACCATTTGGAGCTCTTTGATGAATTCAGCCTATAGTAGCTTAAGGTAGGTAGCAACCTTTTCCAAACTTTCCCCACTGCCCCAAATTCTGACAATAGATGAATTCACTGCCTTCTACTTCCTTAATAGTGTTTGGAGAAATCAATGTATCACATAGCTAGATAATTCAATGGCATTTAGGATGGCAGCAAACAATTTGAAATAAAATATAGAATAAAGGAATTACATAAACTTACTACAAATGGCCCACCAGGAGGATTGTTTGTCACTCAACTGGCAAAGACCAAAAACCTCTTAAATGACAAATGGACCAGACATTAAGTAGTGTAGAGAAAATAGCCATCTATTCTCCCCACTCTCAATATTAAATAGGAGAACTATACCCTTACTCAAAAATACAAGACTCCTCAATTCTAGTAATAAGGAAATGTATGGTTTTGTACTATAAAATACCATTCTAAAAAAGATGTGGTCTCTAAAAGAATTAAGACACATCTACTCTAAAAATTAAGGTAAACCTATCCTATGAAATATCATGCAATCATTAGAATAGAAAAGAAATATTTTTAAGTATAAATAGCTTAAGAAATTTTAATTGAAAATATATAAAAGTACTTACAATAGATCTCAACCATGAAAATAATGTGTAAAAAAGATAGGATGGAAATCTACTATAAGCAGTATAAATGACTTCTATTTCTTCTTATATTTCTCTTTCTTGTATTAGGGACTTATAAACTAATACATTTTTAAATGGTTATTGAGACTAAAAGAGACTTAGGAAATATAATCAAATGTGAGGGAAGCGGCTGTGGCTCAATCAGTGGGGCTCCCGTTTGCCATGTGGGAGGCCCCGGGTTCGGTTCCTGGGGCCTCCTGGTGAGGGCAGGCCCGCCCGCATGGCGTGGTTGGCTGACCCGGCGAGCACAAGCAGCAAGGGGGGGATAAATGAATAAATAAATAAAATCTTTAAAAAAAAAAAAAAAAATCAAATGTGATTTATGGACATTGTTTGGATCCTGATTCTAACAAAGCAATCATAAAAAGATATTTTTGGGACTACTGGGGAAATTTGAATATATATATAGGGTATTGCATGATAGCAATTAATTATGGTTAATATTATTAAATGTGATAATGACTTGGTGGATAATACAGTTGAAAAAAGGGTTTATCACAGAAGTTTACAGAAGTATTTACACTTGAAATAACATTCACTGGAATTTTCTTTTTAAAAATTCCTTTAAAAATGGGTGAAGAAGGGGAAAAGATGAAATAAATTAGCAAAATCTTGAGACTTGTTAAATCTGAGGATATGTGGGTTTACTTTACTATGCTTTCTATATGTTTAAAACTTCCCATAATAAAAAGGGTAAAGAAAGAAAGGGTGAAACTATTGCAGTGCTATCTGCCATTCTCATCTCTGGCTTGTAACTTCAAGTGGGACTTTTAAAGCAAAAAGCAAAGAACATAGGAAGCCAATATGATGGCCATGTTTTTCTACCAGATAAATGAGACATAAGGTCTGTCAAACACTTCTATCTGATCTATAGTTTGGGAGATATAGTTCAGATTCTAAAATATATTCTCAGCTGTTTCTCTGACATATGAGACACTGTGAAATTGGAGCTTTCCCTAAAAATTACTACTTCTCATTTTTAGGAAAATTTGGAAATACAAAAAATTGAAAAAAAAAAAAAAAGCTAAAATACTTTTCACACTCCCATCATCTAAACACAAATATAGTTGCATTAAAATTTGGATTTATAGCTACCTGTCTTTTTTCTATGAAAACTGATTTTGGCATCCTGATTTTTCCACTTAACATTCCACATAAGCATGTCCCCCCCCCCCCAATATGATTACATATTTTCTACACCCATAATATTTAATAGTTACATCACAGTCCATAGAGTGTTGTACCACAATTATTTAAACATTCCTCTATAGCATTAGGTTTTAGTCTTATGTTATTAGAATTTAAAAGGGAAAAATAAGCTTCTTACAAAAGAAAATAATTCCTACCGCCATTAATTTAAAGACATGGCAAGGGAAATTTTATTTATTGACCTCATTCATCTAAATAATATTTAATGTCAGTCATAGAAATCCAAAATTATGTTGAAAACTTTGGACTGGGATATGCTAATAATAAAAAACAATTTTTTTGCTCTTAATTGAGAAGTGACTACTTAATATATTATGAGGTGAAAAAAAATTACTTTACATGTGATTGGATTGCCAGTTGATCTGAAGTTTTTCATTTTCAATTCGAATGAGTACTAGCATTTCATGTGAGATAATTACCACCGGTGGAAATAAATAGTACTTCAGTGATTCATTGGAATTTAATTTCATATCATATTCTAGGACCCATTAAAGTAAAAACAAATAATAGTAACAACAGAAAGATCTAGGCATTATTTCAAATGAAATTCACTTTTTCAGAGAGACAATAGCTCCTGGGGTAATCAAAGAGTCATTTATAACATTTTATCTTCATTTTAAGAGATCTAAAAACCAATAACTATCTATGATGATAAAATGTAATGCTTCATTTGTTTGAAGCCTCAATCTTCTCAGTTACTCAGTTCCTGGTGACTCATCTTAGACCCTGCTGCCAAGATTAATAAAGTCAAAAACAACTCTGACACTTTTCTGAGGGATACTGCCTAACTAATAAGTAAAGGAGGTTAGGAATTAATGAATAACAAGTGTGCAAACATGTTGCTCTGGAAAATAACTAACCAAGTGAATTTACTTTAAAGATATTTTAAGAACAGATCATTTAGGATATTATAAATTGAAATTAAGTACTTTAAAAATTTTATATCAAACAATAAGTTCTATATTTTTCCATTAACAATAAAGAGAGTCTAATAAATTAAACAGGAGGCATAAAAAAAAAAAAAAACAATAAAGAAAATCAGTCGACAAACTATAAAGAACTAAAATTTTTAATTTCTTCCAACCTAATGGTATACAAAAATTATTATATAATGTAACAAAAGACTTAAAAAGTATACTTTATTTGAAGAACTAATATTCACTTATGAGGTTACTAATCTTATCTGGCAACCTCAACCACATAGAATACTGCTGAAATCACAAAAGGAAGAAAAGGGCCTTTTAGTAAACAAAATAAGTGTCAATAAGTCTATGCAGGAAAGCTCACTCCTGTTACTCAAAAAAAAGGCCTTCTCTCTATAGAATGCTTCCTGTTATGTGTGGATTCTTCTACCACCTTAGTTATTTGATTGCCTAGGCCAGACTCAAATTTGATGAAGCAAAGCACAACTGCAGGAGGCAGTCATGACAGCAACAGAATATCAGCAACTATACATGATAGCAACTATTAATCTAACTATGGGGGAAGAAAAAAAGTACAAAATATTTTTTATGGAATATAGATTAACTGCTATAAATCATGAAATAAATTTCATCCATCCAACAAATATTCGTGCCTATGATGTTACTCTCATTGATTTAGGTGCTAAGAAAATAACAGTTAATACATGGGCAAAAAATCCCTGCTCTCACAGAGCTTACATTCTAATCCAGGAAGACAGCTAATGAAGCAAAAAAATTAACAAAATAATTTCACATTTGCTATCTCATTTTTATCCTCATAAAAGTTCTATGAGGTAGACTGTTTTCATTTTAATAACTGTGATACAGAGTTGCCCAAGATCACAATGCTACCAAGTGGCAGAGTTGGGACTGAACTCCCATCTACCTGATTCCAAGGTGATATTTTTAACAATGAAAGTTTTCTTCTTAGCACTTGATCAGGGTTTAAAATTATACATTCATTTATATGATTATTTGGTTGATGCCTTTTTTCCCCAACTAGACACTCTGCACCATGAGAACAGAGGCTATGTGTTTTTGTTGAACATCTATATCCCAGGTGGCCAATCCAGTGCCTGGCACAACAGAAAGCATCCAGGAGGTATTGGATAATTATAAAGTAGACTTATTTAGAGATATACAGCCATTAATTTTGTTAGTCGCTGAGGATGTGGTCATGGTAATCAGCCTGAGTTATCAAAGAAACATTGAATTAAGCTCAATATCTAAGAAAGAAAATGTGTAATAAATTGTATTTAAATAATTCTTCCCAAAATGTTTTATTTTTTGTTTTAAAATTTGGGGCACTTAAGTGGCATCATCATTCCTCTTACTGTCTTATGTACCTCTTTCCATAATAACTTCTAGGGCATGCTTTAAAGTTACTAAGACATGTTAAGTAAAGCAATTTTTCACTATCCCCTAATTTTTTATTTAAACTAAAATAAAATTATTACATACAAAGCATAGCATGATGATGATCTTACAAAAGGACACACCGTTTAGGCTGTAACTTTAATATTTTAATTTTCATACTAATATTAATAATTTCATATTTTATTGTTCATTTGTTTAAAAAAAATTCTGTAAAATAAACATTATACAATCAAAAATGAGTTCTAGAAACTTTAGAAAGTATTGTGTACCGTTAAATTTAAAGAAAAGCAAGTGAGATGTAAATAGATTAACTGACTTTCCCAAGGTCACAAAACGTCTAACATGTTTGTAAAACAAGAAAACATAAATACTATATACTCTCAGAACCACAAATTACTCAAAAGCTGCTAAATTATAAAAAATAAAAATTTAAGACTTACCAAAAGGTAAAACCTTTTTTGGGAGATGGTATGAGGAGAAAAATTAGATGTCCCAAGAAGGTCTTTTTTAAGAATATTTTGGGTAACATGAGGTTTACCTTGAATTTTCAAGAGCTTGATTTAGTTACAGGGTCCAATACAAACTAGATAGATCAAAAGCAGGATAGCATCTTTATATCTTCCAAGATAATTATAGAAAAATACAAGATGCCTCAGTGACTCCTAGTATCTATAGGATGAATGTCTTCTGTGGTAGCTGGCCCACAGAGACATCTGCTTATGCCTTCAAACCCTTATCCTAACTCAGAACACCTGGAAGCCCTTTTTAAAAGAGTAAGAATAGTTCTAAATCAATGACTAGCCCAGTATGTAAGATACAAAAGAAATAACAGACTATATGCAAAATTTTAATATACATTATAACCTTACATAAATATATCAAAGGTCAACACCTTTAGGTTTTTCTTATGAGCAAGCTATTATAAGTTTTACATATACTATTTCATTTACCTTGTATCACAAACCATACACTGTCTCCCAATATCTGGTATATTTACTGTAAGACATATACATTTGAAGGTTGGCCAATGATCTGTTGAGTGGCATACTTAACATTTTAAGAACCCCTTTTAAGATGATATGGAGCATGGTTGTAGAAGCTGGGATACTAGTGGAACCTAAATGATTGTCAAATATAAGTTAAGAATTTATAACTTTTTTTAAACAGAAAAAATATAAATATTTAGGCACCATAATGATTTTTTAAGAACACTTAAGGCAAGCATATATCAGTTAGCATAGTAAATTACCAGATTTTGTTAGTTTTAAATATACTTTTTGACTATATATACAAACATTCTGCAACTTCCTACTGTACTGCTATTACTATGTCTGACATCTGTGTTAATTTAAATATTTAAGCTGAGTAAACTACCTCAAAATTCACAATTAAATATAAGAATACTTTTCAATTTATAGGGACAGCACAATTAAAAATATATTATAGCTATGGCCCTTTTTAGCTGTTCCACAATGCTTTACACAAGAGCATATTCACTGGAAAAGACAAAACAGACATCCTAGGTTAAGACAGATTTTACAGATATAGAAAAAGGCAAAGATTATAAAATCAGTAACTGGGTCAGCCTCTATCATGAAATTTTAAGTTAACATGGTGAAATGAGATTTCATTTTCTTTGTTTCCCCATCAACAAATTATTACATTCCTACTTTTATCTTTAAATCTTGATATTCTAATGTGGGATTAGTCAAGTTTTACTCATATATATAGGATTAATAATGTCATTTAAATATTTTCCAAAAGTATGAAGGCTGCTGTATTTTCCCATTTACCCTTTTTAAACTATATTATTTAAAACCTATTTTTCTTGAAGATAAGATACATAAAATATTTAACGTACGTTTAACTTATAGGTATGAAGAATGCCTCCTCCCACTGCCCCATAACCACCAATCAGGTCAAGAAACACCATAGTATCTCAGAAACCCCTGCATGTGGACCTCCTCTATGATAATTACCTTAGGAATATCAAAAGTTAAATCAGTACCTTTACAGACTCCTGAATAATGCAAGGACCTGAGAATAACTTAAATCTATTTACACTTCCCCTGACCTACATGCTATATGGACTTTTCTTTTTTTTAACCTCACTAGATATATTTACTATTGTTTGTTAACATACAATCATATGGGTATTTACCATTTTATTTGTTCTTATCCATCTTGCACCTCACATTTTCCATCTAGTATCATCACTTCATAAAGGAGGTACATCTTTTATGATTATCATTAATATGAGCCTGCTAGTAACAAACTCAATTTGGTTTGTCTGAAAACATTTGTGTTATACCCTCAGACACGGAAGATGTTCTCTTTGGAATTTCTAGGTAGAAAGCCATTTTCTTTCAGCACACTGAAAATACCATTCCACCATCCTCCAGCTCCTACTACTAACTGTTGAGAAGTCAGTGATCGGTCAGCTCCAATTAAGGTTATGTCTCCTCCCCTTCTCCCCCACCCTCTCCCCTTCCAGCCGCGGCTGCTTTTGAGATATTCCATTTGTCTTTGTTTTTGCACAATTCCTCTATATATCTAAGGATAGATTTCTTATTTGTCCTGCCCAGAAATATATTTGGCTCTCTGAATTTTGTGTCTTTCATTAGTTCTGGAAATTTTTCAGCCAGTACCTCTTCAAATATTACCTCTACCCCAATCTCTTTTCCGGGTCTCCAGTTGTCATATTAGACATTCTCACTACATCCTCTACATTTTTAATGACTTTTCTGTATTTCCCTTTTTTTTTTCTTTTGTCTTTTTTGCTACATTCTGGAAATTTTCTTCTAAACTATCTTCTATTTCATGCATTCACTGTTCAATTGTGTTCACTATGCCAACAAACCCAGTCTCTTAAGTTTTAAATTACATTATTCTTCTGAAGTTTTATTTGGACCCTTTCAAATGTCACTTTAAAAAAATTATTTCCTGCAGATATTTTTAAGCCCATATTTTATTTCTTTAAACAGAATAAGCACAGTTTTAAAATAATCAGTATTTGATAATTATAATAATGAAAACTATATGATCCATTTTTTCTGACTTTTTATTTGTCTTTTATTTATCCTTATTATTATACCTGTTGCCCTGTCTCCTTGTTTGTTTGATTATATTTGACTATGTACTGATGATGATTGCCCTTGAAAAATCATTCATGAGGATTCCCTGGGGCTTAGCAAGTGTCTTTCTCCAGAGAGAATCTGCATTTGTTTTTGCCATCCACCCATTCCAGAACCACTTTAAAATTAGGCACTTTTCTTCTTTTTCTCTGCTCTGCTCAGCACCAGGACATCTCTTCGCATGTTTTCCTTCTGATTTGCCCTTACTATGAGTCTAGAGGAAGTAGTCCCAGCTAAATATAAGGAGGATTTCATCTTATCTCCTTACCATGGGCAAGGCCCTGAGCTTTGATTTCTCTTTCTTTCACCTCACAAGGTGTTAATACTTCAGCTTGATTTCCTGAATTTGGCTTTGATACTTCTTTATCTCCTTTCCGTAAAGCTGTAAGAATCTCAACTTAATTTTGTCTGATTTCAGGCTCAGACAAAAATAGATTCCTGTCCTTTGCTTACCTTTCTAGGTTCTTGCCTTCTCTTAGCTTTTGGCTGGACAATATTATAAGCAACATTCACTAACTTCTTATTTTCAAAATAAGGTATAAAATATTCTTGTTGAAATAATGAATCTTCTTACATTTACATTAAGTGTCTTGTGATTAAGTGTTAATTTTGAATAAAATTAAATAAACTATGGGAATGGATGTGGCTTAAGTGGTTGCATGCCTGCTTCTCACATTGGAGGTCCCGGGTTCGATCTCCGGTGCCTCCTAAAAACAAAAAAAGGGAAAACAAGCAAACAAATGAAAAAACCAACTCAAGGGAGCAGATGTGGCTCAGTGGTTGAGGGCCAGCTTCCCACATACGAGCTCCCGGGTTCAATCCCGGTCCTGGTACCTCAAAAAAAAAATTAAATACACTAAGCCCTTACTTACCCTTAACAACCTTGGAATCTGAAAGATGTTTCCTTCACATATAATGACGTGAAGAAAAATTAACAACAATATTGAAAAATAGCACAACACAAGAAATAAAACTAGACCTCATTTGGCATTTTACTCCCAGGGTCAAAAGGCTAAATCAATAGTAGATAAATTTCACATTGCTTCAACACAAATATTTTTAAATCACAATGTAATTTGATATAATATTGCAATATAAAATTTTGCCTGCAATTAAATTTCAAATCTATGGTAAAAGTCTCAAGCAAGTGTTAATGTAAAATAATCTATTAAATTTATAGAATTTCACTATTATGTATTTGTTTATCTTATAAATATTCAACCATAGAATACTTTTAAATGAACAATTCTGAACTAGTTTTACAACATAACTTAAGTACTTTTCACAATAAGCATATTCATAGTTAAGTGTTTAAAAAAAGTTTTTGGAAATTACATAATACTCTTCCAGGGTTGAGTTGCTACATGCTACCAAAAAAAGCTAATAAATTAATAAGATAATTAATTAAAATAGACAATTTATAAACAAAGAAAAAAGAAGAGAAAAGAAAAGTGAAGAAATGACATGAAAGAACCATTCAAACTGGTACCAAGACAAATGTGTGATGCCTAATTTCATTCAACGAGGCCCTCAACACCATTGGACATTGTCTTATTTGTCAATGTCTATTTCAAATCTTCACCTAAAGCCTCAGGCTCCCTTTCTCACTCTTAACTTGGCTACAGTCACTTTATAAACAATTGTATCTATACCCACATTAATGTCTTTCATATCAGTCTCAAAGAACAAGTGTATTTCTCTTACCTAAAAGTTCCTCTCCATAACTTTGCAATATGTATTTCTACATTTTCCACATCTAGCTTCTTCCTTTCAATATATAAAGATGCTTAAATTTCTTTCTGTCTCTCCCTTTACCATGCCACCAAACTGCTCTTGCTAAGGTCTCAACTCCTGAGAAACCAATAGACACTTTTCGATAGCTCTATGTGGCATCTGCAACAATAGACCACGTTCTCCTCAAAATTTTCTACCTTTGATTCAGTGGAATTACTTTCTTCTCTGCATAAATTGCAGTTTCTATGTTCTTGGCTAAATAGATTATAGATTATAGTATATCTGGTAACAAAGTATTTTTTTAAAAAGTTATTAAACGTAAAGATAAATTATACACTTTAAACGAAAACTCTAATGTTCTAAATTTGCTTAACCCTTTTTTTCATGAAAAGATGATTACATTATCTAGCAATTATCAGAAAAAAATACAATCTGTCCTTCAAGAGAAATATGATATTCTGACAACAAATGAGAAAATAAATGCTTTTTGAAATAAACTCATGATATATACGGTATTTCAAAAATGTGTACATTGTTACCAAAAAGAATGTCATTAATTTTAAAAGTTACATATCAACACACTTCAAAAACTTGGAGAATAAAATTTTTATCCACTTATAAATTTCTGAAACAAAGAATATTCATAGGTTTTGAACCTATTTGTTACAAATTTTAAAAAGACAAATCCTCCAATTAGTTTGTAAGAATAACTGGTTGACAGCAGAAAGATGGCAATAACTAACTGATTTCAACAAACACCACTGAAGTGCAAGTAGATGAGACTGAAAAAGCATCATGTAGAAAGCACAGCTAATGATACGTTTTTTTGTTTGGATCTATGATCTTTATGAATTCTCTTTTTCAATGATAACAATTATTAAAACCATTTATTCAAATGAGTGTACATATTTCTATTATTATTACTATATGCTATTTTAAACAGTTATGTGTTTTACCCACTAGAGTGTGAGTTATTTAAAAGTGGAGACTTTGATTGTTTTCTCTATTTTTGTATCCCTAGGACTTTGAGCATAAGGCAGACAGCAAATAATTATGCAATAAATTCTTTGTAAATAAATGACCAAAATTACATGCAAGTACATAAAAATGAATATATGTATGTACACACACACTTAAGTTTATGTGTATTAGTGCCTGGTTAAGGAAACAAAATATTATCTAAAATGGATTTAGTTCCAGTGCTCATGCACTAATTTGATGATGTTTTATGGCTCAGCTTATGATTCATTTACCTCCTTTATGACTTTTCAAATTGAGGAAATCAATGAGGACATTATAGTTGCCCTATACAATATGTGAGAATTTTTACTTTCAAAATGAATCATCAGTGATACAAGTGATGAATACATAGTCAACAAAATTTAAAGCAAAAGTAACAGAACTGTTCCCATAACAGAACAGCAGATAAATGACTCAATACCAATAAAACTGTAAAAATAATAAAAATTAGACTTTCCAAATAACCAATTAGAAATAAAAATCAAATAACTGCATTTTTATTTCAAGACTTAAGTTTACAGCCACTAATCTCATTAAGAATATGACTACTTACTTACATAATTTTTACCATGTATAAATTTTCCTTTCATGTTATATTAAAAAGTGATTGCAATGATGGACAGGCTATTATACATTTTGTCAAAACCTATGAAATTGTACAGTGCAAAGTGTAAACCATAATGTAAACTATATACCTTGGTTAGTAGCAATGCTTCAATATTTGTTCATCAATTTTAACAAATGTACCACACTGATGTAAAATATTAATAGGGGAAAATGTGGGAGGGGAAGGGGATGGGGTATATGGGAATCCCCTATACTTTCAATTTAACTTTTCTGTAATTTAAAACTTCTTTCAAAATAAAGTTTATTATAAGAAAAAAGTGTTTAGTAATAATTTATATAATTACTATTATAAATATTTTCCAATACTAAATTCACTTAGTCCTCTTCTATAATTAAAGTAAAGAAGTGCACATTACAATTTCATTAGAAAAAAAATTAGATGATGCAGACACAAAACGATACTCTACTGGTAAGCCTTCTAATTGCATATTTAAAAGAAAAGGTTAAAAGAGAAAAAGTAAGCAAAATAAAATGAACAAATTCTGTTCCCCAAAATGATTAGGATTCATTGTGTGAATTTTTTTGCTGATAGAATATATATAAGTAACTAATGATTGTAGAAATTATATTAATTAGATCCAGAAAAATTTATCTTGTAAAAGCTAAGATTACAAAATGGTTGAGTCAAACTTAAGCTGAATTTTCTGGGTGATATCTACCAATCTTCTATGCCCAAACTGTATCTAGGGTATAGCTATCTCAAAATACGTAGCATGGCATACACAAAAGGTACAAAATGGAAGGTAGAATACGTAAGGCAGTAGTACTTCTGCAGTAAATGGTATCATTAGAAATGTAAACCTTCCTGGAAAGTCTCTCATCACGTCCCATTCTCGGGTTTACAGTTACCTTAATTATATAAATTTGATGTAATCTATTACTACACCTGTGGTCTATTGATTATACTCTAATAGTCTTTAAGGTAGAAGAAAAAAGTAGCCAGAATATTTAAAAGATCAAAACAAAATCAAAATAAAGTAAAATAAAATAAGCAAAGTCAGTTTAGAAGCAAAACTACCCCACTGGTACCTACCTCCTGGAAATGCCATTAGCCAGACATTTATGACTATAGGATTTTGAGGAGAGAGGTGATGAAGTTGGGGACAAGTTGAGGGGGGCAATCAGACTATTGATGATCTCAGTCAATTGTGCACTCTGCAAGAAAACAGTAAAACTTTTACTATTGCTAAACAAGAAATATGAATTAAATGTCAGACCTATACTGCCTATTAAATGCTTAACTTTTCATGAAACAAGTAAATATTTATATATTAGTAAATATTTTAATCTCCAAAGACAACTTACACTGCTGATCTTTCCAATTATTTTAAGCAAATCTTACATTTCTAAATAGTTAAAAATACCACTTCTATATCCTTTTTTGTTACAGTTCTTTTCTCTACCCTCACTATCTTCTAAAAACCTTGAATTTTTACTCAGTATCTCCTTGAGATAGCCAAATTGACAATAATATCATTTACTCAGTATCTCCTTGAGGTAGCCAAATTGACAATAAATAATAGTTCTAATTTAAATATCAAACTACAGTTCAATATAGTTTAAATGCCGACTAGGTATCAAATACCTACCTATGTACCAGGCACTGTACTAGGCACAAAATATACATTACTGTTAATCCCCACAAATCACCAGTTCAGTAGATAGTATCAAAGTTACTGATATTACTATTAATAATATCAATAACAGATGAGGAAATTGAAACAAAGATTAAGTGGTTTGATCTAGGGTTATAAAGTTAGTAAGAAATGGAGCTGGGATTCAAATTCAGGTCTAAATCCACTGTCACAGGGTTTCTTAATATTTTTCCTAATTCAGAAATAGCAGTTTTTTTTAGATACCAAAGATTTTAATTGACCCTTATTCCAAACTTAAATATATATAATAAATATTATTTTCAAAACAATCAACAATTGCAATAAACAAAGGCCATATAAATGGAAATAATTTGTACATTATATGTACAAATATTTTCATTATACTTGTAATCCAAATTTAGTGAAAAAAATGGGAAAATGTGGAGACATTTGAAAAAAGGAAAGAAAAACACCCATAATCACATTCCATGTACAAAATGCACAAACACATACACAACATTAATTAATTCATGCCGATCCAATGTTCTAAAACCTGCTTTTTCACACTTAACATAGTCTATCTTTTAAAAGAAATAGACCTATCTCACCATTTTCCTTGCAAGATATCCTACTATAAAATGTAGGGATATGTTTTTTAAATTATTGTGAAATTATTCATTTGTATGAAACTAGTAACATGCTATTATAAATAATGAAATTAAAGAATATGATAGAAATAAACCTAATATTAGACATCTTCAAAAAACCTTTCATGAAAAAAACTCTGAAATGTTTTCAGCATTTCTTTTCTCAGAAGATACTATGTGGGGGGCAGATGTGGCTCAAATGGTTGGGCGTCCATCTCCCGTATGGAGGGACCTGGGTTCGATCCCTGAGACCTCCTGGTAAAGTAAAGAAAAACACAGAAGTCGCGCGGGCTGCCAGGCCCTGTGCACGGGCATGCCAGGCCCCGAAAAGCCACGCAGCAAGATGATGACGTAACAGGAGAGTGACACAAGGGAGAGCCAAGACAAGACATGCCGAAAAACCAGGAACTAAGGTGGCGCAGGTGGCAGAACGCCACTCTCTCACATTGGAGTTTCCCAGGATCGAATCCCAGTGAAGACAGGAGGGGAAGGATGAGAAAAGAGGGCAGAAAACAGAGAATTGTCCAGCGAATGGACACAAAACAGCAAAAAAAAAAGGGGGGGGGGGGAATAAAAGTAAATAAATAAATAAATAAATCTTTTTTAAAAAAAGATAATATGCACCTAATGACTACATATGACTACAATGACTATATTTCATATACTTAAATCTATATTTCAGCTAGGAAATTCAATTCAAAGTGAAGCATAATTTGAACTCTGAAAACAAAAACTAATCAACTTTAAAAGTCAAAACACTTAATAGTTATTCATAATAAGGTTTCTAATGCAAATACATTGCTGATAAAATTCATTTAAGAATAACCTAATACATGAAAAATAAGTCACTTTTCAATTTATGAACAAATTAACAATGTAAATATGCATTTGTACTATGAATAAATATTTTAAAAACACTGGTATTAGCCTATAGCTCAATAATTTATAGTGCTTTTATAGTTTAAGTTCCAACTCTTTCACTGCTTTTGAGATATGTAAATATACTTTGTTTGGTAAGAAAATCAGTTCTCTAACAAAGTAATTAAGTCAAAAGATTACCTGATCTATAGTCAAGTTTTGTTGTAGTCCATGAACAGTTATATACCAATAACTATCTAAGAAAATTATACATAATATCAGGCTTGCCACATCTGTCAACTCACTCTTAGACTGTTTTCCTCAACAACTATTTGAAAACAATTTAATTTTTCAATTGGCCTATTAGCATATGCTTCAAGAGCAAATGATCTGTTCACAGGCAATTTATTAATGACCTCTACAAGTGATTGCTGCTGCTCCTTTCTGTAGATCTTTCCTCTACTCTCCCTATGTACAGAACTATTATTGTTGCTTTTATAACTCCTGGTTTCCTTCCCTACAAAAGCCTCTAACACCTCTATGAGCAATGAGACCTGAAAAATTAACATGCTACCCTGGGACAGATTTAGAAGGGCACTACACTTGGTTTAATACTCTGCTGTCACTGTCTTAAAATTCTTAATAATTTTTGAACAAGGGCTCTGCAATTTCATCTTGTACTGGCCCCTGAAAATTAGCCAGTTCTGATGTTACCTCAGGTCCAACCAAACGAATTGGTGATACCAGGGAGAAAAAAAAAATAAAAGAAATCTTTTCTGAAAATTGAAATGCCTCTAGAATTATACTGTATTGGGAATGAATTAAACAACTTACTTCCCAATGAATAAGTACAGACATATAGGTGAGGAAAGTAGAAGACCTGACTGAGCAAGTAATAAGTCATTCTGCAGGGTGAAAACTGAAACTAGGGTCAAACTGAAGGGGATTGGGTCCTATGGGATAGGTGGAAGAAAAAGAAAGAAGTGGGAACACGACCAACTCTAATTTATAACACCGCTCATATGGTAAAATACATTCCAATTTCACACCAGTTAATTACAACATAACTTTCTGAGTTATAAAATATCCATAAAAATGATTCATTCCAATTAAGGAAAACTTCAGGCAATTGTAAATTAACAAATATGGGGTGAGAGAAATTATACCATATTCTTGCTTACCAGGAGTAAGATAGTAACCTGGTACTAAATAATTGCACAGTGTATGTCAGAAAAACCCAGGAAAATTAGATGTGGATAGGCAAGAATCCATATCGTTTCTCAGGGCAAATGCTGCTTTGCTTAAGGCTGAATATGTTCTGGTAGGTTTAATCTGGTCCCAACATAACAAACTCCTAAAAACCAGATTTGTTCTAGAGCCAGCAAAGTCTAAATCAAAATATCTGTTTTGATTTCAAGGGAGAAATATAAGATAAAATAAACTTCTGGAGTCATATATTATAGGATTTAAATACCAATAAAGGCTTTGAAATCAAAGTAATTAGTTAGGGGCTCCTTTGACCTTCCACTTACATGATAATATTTTATTAAAGAACCCTTATTACAATATTATCTTTCTAAAATTTTCTACTGATAAATTAGTCAGATAATTATTCAGATTTATTAACTGGCACCACTGTTCTTTCCCCCTGAAAAATATTTCCTGACGAACAAGTTTGTTAGAAAAAGTACTTTTCAATCCTAGGATAATTGATTATCAACCTGTGGCTATTTGCCAATACATTACATATTATATTTAAATAATCTTAATTATATCATTATAATAGAGACCATATTACAAATATTTTCATTTTATTTAATGTCAAATGGTCAATTTTAATAACTATATCACAGAGAAACACACATATAATCATGTTTATTTAAATAGTATTATAAAACCAATTAGAAGGCATTTCATACCACTTGCCACCCTGCTCTTAGTCTATTTTACCTGTTTTTCAATGTTTCGAAGAAGTAGCGTAGGGCTGCTTGGTGACATTTCAAAATCTTGTTCTGGTAAAGAATCTTGACTTTCTTGGGGGACCTGAATATTCTCTGTAGAGTTTAACAAAGCTGCTTGGTCTGTAAATTGTAATTGTTTCTTCAAAACGTCTTTTGGAAGTTGACATTCTTCTAGGATCACTACCCCCTACATAAACAATATTAAAAAATTTGAAATGAAGGTATATTGATTGGTAAATTGCATTTAGTATTACAATGCACTTTAAATCATTCTTCTTCTTATTCCCTGAAAATCAGAAAACATACATTTGAATGTACAGTTTAACTCTCAAGAATTGGCCAATTTAAAGTAAGTGCAGCTAAAGTAAGATATATGTCTGATGAGTTGGGCTTGAAAAATATTGTCATAATTTATATACGTGCAGTTACTTTTCTGCTTATTAGTTTTATTTATTTGAATTAAAAGCATGACACATTTAGAATAAAGTTAAAGGCTTAATATACTCAGAACATGGACATTTCAGAATGAAATCCAGAATATTTCCTAATAGAAACTTTTGATATTTCAGTCACTAGCTTATATTTCCTTTCCATTTGAGTTTTATTATTAAGGACACAAATTAAGTTATTATTAAGGACACAAATTCTCAACTTAATGGGGATATTTTCTGAAATGTAAGTAACTAGGAGAATGAGTAGGAATCTGCCTGCCCCCGACACTCACCCTGTCCCATTCACATACACACATACTTATTTCTCAGATGTCTCTCAGACCCCCCAGCTTTCTCCCTCCAACTGTTCTAACCCTTACACCCTCAAAACCAAGATGCAGGAGAGAAAGGGAAAAAAGGGGGTGTACAGACTATCTTAATGGTTCATATTTAGTTCTCACTATGAATAACTTCTTCCCTTCATACTCCTACCAATCCTTCTCACTTCAAGCTTTATTTATTTATTTATTTATTTGTAAAATGCTAATAAGCTCCTATAGGCTACTTGGAAAGGTGTGGTTAAAGTATTATTTTAATGAAAATTAGACTAAAATATTAATGTAAATGTATAGTATTTCAAGAATGGAATAAATTACATGACTGCTATGAGCCAGCCTGTATCATGTGTAAATCCTCTTTATAGCTAGGAAACTCTTATAGGTAAAAATGTTATATATGAGTAGTTTCACTTTACAGTATATAATTGAGATAATATATAACTTTATAATGGACATATTCAGGTAAGGTGTTAAACATACATATTATTAGTTTATAACAATATATTACCACTGATGCTTGATAAAAGGAGTAAATGCATTATTTTTTATCTACCCTAAGAATAGTCCTAGCATGATAACTTTTACAAAGCGTAGGGGATCCAATTGTTGATATCATTTCAATAACATTTTCCTAGAATGCACAAATATGACTTCCCAGAAATCTGGGGGAAAAAAACATTTAAAAGAAGTTGCTATTTTGTTTGGTATTTTAAAAATTAAATTAGACATGTTAGATACAGTATCATCAATCTCAAAAGCTCTTGAAAGTAAATGAAGTGTCCATTCAAAATTTCTACAAATTTCTCACTTATGAATGAATAGGTTTTCACAAGTACCAGCATGCAAAAGAAATACAAATATTCACCAAATCAATTTAATTATAATTCCCTTTGGTTTGATTACAGTTAACACTATGGGCCAATCCATTGTGGATTAGTCTGAGTTCATACCCCTACTTGCAATATTGTTTCTGTGGAAATATCCTTTCTGAGTTTCAAAAGCCCAATTTCTAAACCTTTAGAATACTACGTTTTGTAAACTGGGGGTCTGCTACCCTTATTTCAATGAAAAATGATATTTTAAAAATTCAACCAGGGAGACAATCATGGACAATTTCAGAATCTTTTTTTTTTTTTCCTTAAACAGTTACCCTGGATAACACAATCACAGTGTGAGAAGAGTGTCCCATGATGATCTGCCATAGCCAACAGAGAAGAAAGTGAAGTTAAATTATTTGAGAACATTGCCAAAAGAGTTTCTCTTTATAGAAATCAGGAAAAGAATAGTCTAATCATAGATAAAACAAAGTAGAAAAAAGATATGGACAAATTTTAAGAAAAATGTATTGTGGTAACTGAGACAAGTACAAACTCTGGCATTAAATGAAAGCAAATCAACTGAATCAGAGAAGACAAGTATACTTGATAATAACGTTAAAAAGATTTTTCCTTCCAGAGGGTCATCATAAAGGACATTGTGCAAAACACACAATTGCCTCAACTATAACTTTATTATTCACATCAACTCAGCAAAGCTAATTTCAAGCAAGAATTTTAAATAGAAATTTTAAAACATAAACAATGTGTCATTAAAAACGTGGAGGATCCCAAAAGAAATCTGAAAGAGAAAATATTTGATATAGGACAGTCAGCCTCTCTCCCAAGAAATACTTTAAATTTTTTTTTTTTTTCCCGTGAGTAAAAGAAAGCTGTTGTCTTAGTGGAAAGCTGAAGCACGGAGGGAGAAAATACAGGATGCTGTGTTGACAAAGCTGCTGCAAGAACAAGGAAGGGATACTGCTAATAACTGCTTTCTTCTCCACTCAGAAAATTTAAGCAAAATTTACCTTGCTTGGATTGTGGTAAAGGGGCAAAAGACAGCTTAAAGCCCTAAAACCTGTAGATCTACTATGTGTTTCCTGGCCTGAGGCACAAATCAGCACTTCAATAGGATATTTATACAAGAACATGCCCCAATCTATTTCCCTTCACTTCATCTCTCTCCCATTTAACTGAGAAAGGAGGTTTTTTTTCTTTCCTTCCAAGATATATTAAACAGAAAGTTCTGTCTCACTTAAGATAGTATTACTCCACCCATCTCACTTATTTTTCTTACAATAACACAAGAACCTATAAGAGCATAAAAAGCACTGTTTTCCCTGTTTAGTATAATAATAGTACAACTAAACTGCACATAAATTAACATAAAAACAAAACTCATAAAATTTTGGTATTTTCTAACTGCAGAATCAAAGAATTTTTGCTTAGTTTTGAAATCAGAAAGAATAAAATTTAAAAGATTAAAAACTTCATTTCTCCTACATTCAAATTTGAAAATCTTACAAGGTTTTCTTCTGTTTCATATAGATTCTGTAACATATTATAAGCATCCAAACTGTAGACAATTATACAAGAGAACATCCATGATAGTGAAGAATCTACAATCCCTATTTTTTAGACATTATGCTCTTATTCAATCCACTCAGTCCCAGCTCTTACTCCTACTATGAGATGGCAAAGGACAGGTAAGAAGCCTTAGGTTCTTTTTAAAGATTAGAAAAATCAAGCTCACAGAGGTTGACTATCTTATGCAAGAGTACCAGCTAATCACAGGCAAAGTAGATTTTTTTTTTTTTTTTTTTAATTTCTCACCCTCCTTGTTATTTCTGCACTTGTCTACATCCTCGTGTGCTCTCTGTGTCTGCTCGTCTTCTTTTTAGGAGGCACTGGGAACCAAACCCAGGACCTTCCACGTGGGAGGGAGGTGTCCAATCGCTTGAGCCACATCCGCTCCCTGCTTGTATCTCTCATTGTGTTTCCTCATTGCGTCATCTTGCCCTGCCAGTCACGTCAGCTCTGTTTTGCTCGTCTGCTTTAGGAGGCACCAGGAACCGAACCCAGGACCTCCCATGTGGTAGGCGGGCACCCAACTGCTTGAGCCACATCTGCTTCCCAAAGTAGATTTTTTAACATGTAAATTTCCTGAGTGAGACTCCAACTTTGTCTACCATATAACTGTTTACTAATCCCCAGAACCTCTTTCCAATCCGATCTCTTGATTATCTAAATTCACTAGAAAACTAGTGGTTCATTTTGATTAAAAAAAAAAAAAATTCTTAATTATTTACATTCTAAAATTTCAGAAGTGTTTTTGAATAAACACTACCCAATATTATTAATATAAATTCTATCTACTCAATATTCTGGACTGTTAGAGTATCAATATAGAATAGTCATTAAAAGTACAGCTCTAAACTCAGATTTTAATTTTAATTTGAATCCTTGCTTTACCAAAGACACAGTAGAGTCTGCACAAGTTACTCCCATCAGACTGTAAGCCCTGAAAATGTAAAACTAGAGTTCTGTTTACCACTATATACCTAAGTATACAATAGGCAGGTAATAACTATGTATGAAAGGAAGGGAAGCAAGGAGTGAAAGAAAGAAGGCAGGAGGGAGGGAGAAAATAAGGAAGGAAGGTGAAGGGACCTGCTACAATATAACATGATTTTAACTGCCATTTCTACTGAAATATCTCCAATTCTGTATCTTTTTATAGACCTGCCTTCTCCAATATCTCATATTTTCAACTCTTTTCAGGACTACTTAACATGAATGTCCTGTAGAACTTGAAAATCAATGTGTCAAAAAGTAGTTCGTTTTCATCGAGTCTCCTATAAAATAAGCACTATTCTTTCCTGAAAACAGCAGGTCAATAACTGAGAAAGGAGAATGGTACAATCAGAATTACTTGGAGAGCAATTGAAAACCTTAACTCTTCACCAAGATTTTTTTATGCCATTGTGTGTGGGACAGGGAGAGGGAAAGGTTTATGATAACTATCACAAGTGTGATCATCACTCTTACTACACACTAGGACTGCTGGAAAAAATTTCTCATCTACGATGTGTTTAGATACCATGATAGCTATTATTAAAAAGAATGTTTTTCCTTTTTTGCAATATAGCCCTAGAGATGTGCTCTAAATAAGATCTGATTAACAATTTACTCTTTAACCAGGCATTCAAATTCCACCTCTATGACATTTCCTCTATCATAAATCCCATCGCCCTATATCCTTATTTTCCTCATTGTATTTCTTTTCTCCCTTATATTATACACACTCACACACATATGCATGTATATCACAGAAGGAAAGCTCTGTAACTTACTTATTTTTATATTTGTGACTTTCAGCAAGTTACCTTCTCTCTGTCCCCAATGCCCCGATCTGTAAGATAGGTGTGATAACTACCTTAAGGTTGTTGTGAGTTTTCAATGAAATGATACATATAAGTTGCTTAAAACAGTGCTTCATGCATTTTAAGTGATATACTTTGTATATTTTTTATGTCAACATCATCATCATAACTAATATTAGGACTTAGTATAATGATGGACATAAGAGTGTATCTGATGAATGAACATGTTAATAAAAAGGGAGAGAGAGAAAAAGACAAAGAGAGAAAGTATCCAAACAATTTTGCCAACAATCATTCCATTACAACAGAAACAAATTCTCAACCTTGCCTGGGGTCTGGTGTTAAAGTGAGGCACTGATTGGTAAGGAATGGGATCCTGAAAATTGGAATGGGGACACATGATTTGATAATGATGGCAGGGGGGACACTGAAACCCTAAATTCTGCTGAGCCTTGCCAGATAAACCTGTAATGGTCTGCCCTGAGGAAACAACCACCAGATCTCCAGCCTGCCCTGAGAAAACAGCTTCCCACCTCCAGTCTGCCCTAAGGAGTCTTATACCCTATACAAAACCAACTCAAGATAGATCAAAGACTGATATATAAGAAACAAGACAATAAAACTAGAAAATGTAAGGAAGCATCTTTGAGGTCTTGTGGTAGGCAATGGTTTTATAAACTTTACACTCAAGGTAGGAGCAACAGAAGAAAAAATTAGATAAACTGGACCTCCTCAAAATTAAAAACTTTTGTGCTTTCAAAGCAGTTTGTCAAGAAAGTGAAAAGTTGCGAATATTCTTGCTGACCTGATTTTGTGATAGGGTAGACTAAACATTCACTATATTAGAAACTGTGCATGTGTCCCCAGACCTAGTTTTTCTCCCTAGGTCTGGTTTTTGGAATGCTGGTGATAAACTAAGCCTGATTTATTATATGACCATCCTGTATGGGAAAAGACTGTAACTTTGTGTATCTTTGGTCAATCTTAAGAGATATAGCAGGGGGACAGATGTGGCTCAGGTGGTTGGGCATCTGTCTCCCATATATGGAGGGGCCTAGGTTTGATCCCTGGGACCTCCCGGTAAAAATTAAAAAAAGGAAAATATAGAAGGCACGTGGGCTACCAGGACCCATGCGCGGGTATGCTGCCAGGCCCCATGAGCCACGCAGCAAGATTATGATGTAACAGGAGAGTGACACAAGGGAGAGCCAAGACAAAGCGCACCGAAAAACCAGGAACTAAGGTGGCGCAGGTGGTAGGACGCCTCTCTCCCACATCGAAGATTCTGAGGATTGAATCCCAGTGAAGGCAAGAGGAGAAGGAGGAGAAGAGCGGGCAGGAAACGGATATAGAGAGTTGCCCAGTGAATGGACACAGAAAAAGCAAAAACGGGGGTGGGGGGGATAAAAATGGATAAAAGTAAGTACATAAACAAATAAATCCTTAAAAAATGTATAGAGGTGGAAGATACAGACTATATTTAGTAGTAATACTGATTTGTTAACAAATGTTTCTAAACAATGCAGGGTGTTTGGGGGTGAGGTGATGTGTGGGAGCCCTGTATGATGTTATGCATGTTTGTTTTGTAAGTTCACGATGTTTACTGAACACTTATAGTTTATGTATGTTCATGTATGAATGATATACTTCAATAAATTGTTTTTAAAAAAATGAAATTGAAAAGGCAGGCTATTCAATGGAAGAAAATATTTGGAAATCATATATCATATAAGGGTCTAATATCCAGCATATAGAGAGAGAGATCCTACAATTCAACAATAAAAAGAAAAACAACCCAGCTGAAAAATGGCCTAGGGACTTGAATAGATATTTATCCAAAGAGGAAATACAAGTGGCTACAAAGCATATGAAAAGATGGTCAACATAACTAGCTATTAGGGAAATGCAAATCAAAATCATGAGACATCATTTCACACTGACTAGACTGGCCACCACTAAAAAACAAAAACAGAAAACCAGAAGTATTGGAGAGGATGTGGGGAAATTCATTGCTGATGGGAATGCAGAATGGTGCAGACGCTGGTGGTTCCTCAGGAAGCTAAACATAGAATTGCCATTTGATCTGTCAATTCCAGATATTTACTACATATTTACCCAGAAGAAATGAAAGCAGGGACATGAACAGATATATGCACATCAATGTTCATAGTGGCATTATTGGTAACTGCCAAAAGATGGATGCAACCCAAATGTCCATCAACAAATGAAATGATAAACAAAATGTGGTGTATACACACAATGGAATATTATTCAGCTGCAAGAAAGAGTGAAGTACCGACACTTGTGACAACATGGATGGACCTTATGTTGAGTGAGATAAACCATGCAAAAAAGGACAAATATTGTATGATCTCACTAATATGAACCAATTATAATAAGCAAACCCAGAGAGGTAGAACCTACAAGATAGGTTACTAGGAGATGGAAATGGGGTAGAGAATGGGGAACAGATGTACATAATTTATAATTAGGAGGAAGTAGTTGTTTGGGGGTGAACAGAAATAATAGTAGTACAATATTGTGAGTGTAGATGACAGTGTGGATGTGTGTGAGCTGGGTTGGAGGGGGAAGTTTTTGGTCATGTATGTTACTAGAAGGAAAACTAGAGAATAAAATATGGGATTATATAACACAGTGAACCCCGTGGTGGATGAGAATTGTGGTTAAAAATATAAATATAAGAATATTCTTTTAGGATCTAAAACAAAAGCATATCACCAGTACAGGGTATCAATGATAGGATAGTATATGGGGGAAAATGTACATAAAATAAAATATGGACCATATTAACAGTAACATTTTAATATTCTTACATCAAATATAACAGAGTATAATGGCTTAACCAATGTTAAACATCAATAATAGGGTGAAGTTGAGAATGTTGCATATTTTTATTATTAAAAAAAATGTTATATGTTATAAAACAACCAAATTTCCCTGTAAGTTATACTGTTTTACAGAGTCAGGTGTCTAGGCAGACAGGGCCTTTTCAACAGCTTGAACGTTACATAGCTACATAGTTCTATGGGATATAAATGTATTCTTGTTGCCACAGGTATGTTTTCTGGATAGACAGAGGCCTGCCCAGTAGCTAACAAAATATTAAACTTTCCTCCTGGGGAAGTCCTACTACTTTTCAAATAGGATGGCGAGAAGCTCTGGACTATATAAGCCTTGTCTAATAAAGAAAAACAGTCTAATAAAGTCTAACTAAGACCTCCATCTTAATGATTACACTTATGAATCTTATTTCTGTAATAATGAAACTAAGCCTAAATATAATTAATGCCTAAGAGTTGCCTCCTGAAAACCTATTTGTTACTCAAGGTGGCCTCCCGCTAAGACAGGGAGGGGTTCTTAGCTTTTTTTGCTCCACTGACCCCTTTGCCAGTCAGGTGAAAATCACGGACCCCTCACTAAGTCCACACTATACTGTGTATGATTTAATAAACATATCACACCCACACCAACATGTCCCCACAAGAATAATGTTTTTTTCAATTTCAATTCAAGCTCAGGAACCCCTTGTTAAGAACCCCTGCTAAGCTAAACACTGCAAATAAACTCACTACTTTCAGCCCAAGGTGGATGACATGACTCCCAGGAATGAACCTCCTGGCACCAAGGAATTATTTACCAAATGTTTATCAGTGATGTATATGAAGAAAGACCTTGAGCAAAAAGGGGAAATGTTAAACAAAACAGAGTTTTTATAGCTAAGAGACTTAAAAGTGATTCAGGAAGTCATTCCGGAAGTTATGCTTATGTAGGGCTCAGAAAGACGTCACAAAATGCCACAGTAAACAAAGCCACACACACACATACAAAAAAAATGCTCTTGAGGTTGGGACATCCAGACACCATAGGCAAGCCAATGGCCACATGAAAACAACACCCCCTTGGTGGGTTCTATCTGGGAATATATCAAAAGCTATTTCCCCAATATAGCATAGTTATACTCATTTATAAATCCCCTAATCATGATTCTTCTACTTTTGTATTTGAACCTATTTTTTTTTTCAATTTACTTGTTAAGTACATTTCTCAGAGACTTAAAGCTTTCAGATTGTTCCTACGCTGGTTGAAACCTGACACTCAGCAGATATATGGCCAACTCCTACTCTCCAGTTCTTCGGGCCTGCCCTGGATAGCTAGCTAGCCTGGGTGATGGACCAGTTCTGGTGCAAAAGGAAGGGGTATCTTCAACTGCAAGCAAAACAATTATAATTCTCTGCCCCATAATATCTATATCACTTCTCAGCTTGAAGCAATCAGAGTGGACATCGTCCCACAAGATTGAGGAATAAACAAAAATAAGGGGGGAATGTAACTGCTTATTAAAGCAAATTTATTATTATTTTAGGTATATTTATGAGACTAACTCCTTCTTCCCTGAAGAGATCTGTGGTTGCTGGTTTCTGTAGGTCAAATATTACCATGGGAACTGCTGTCACTGAACTGGGATCTTTAAACACAATGGGGATAATCGGATCCTGAGTTGGTAGAAGCCAAGCGGCAGCACTTAATCGTCAAAGACAAGGTGGGCAGTGGGCGTGGCTACCACAATGAACAGCAGATGCAAAGCAGCAATCAGACTTATGGCATTGGCTAATAGATAATGGCGTATCTAGAAGTAAAATAGTGAGTCTACTAAATTCCTACTCAGTCTGTACAAGCAGAAGAGTTCTAGGTCAAGTGAACAAAAGTCTAACTTGAATTACTAAAACAGAGAGTCACAGCCCCTTAATCAATTCCCAGACTTGAGACAGTTTACAGACTCAGAGTCCCTTGAATGAGGGGAAGGCAAATGGGTCCCCTTGAGGACTCTGTTACACTACCAAAAATGTATACTGTTAATCTTCTTCCCTGCCTTCTCCAAAGAGACCTATGGCCTTTTACCAAGGTAACTGTATATTGGGGAAAAAGAAATGATGAGACATTTCAAGGATTATTAGATACTGGCTCAGAAGTGACATTAATTCCAGGAGGTCCAAAATATCACTGTAGTCCACCAGTCAGAGTAGGGGCTTATGGAAGTCAGGTGAGCGATGGAGTTTTCCTCAGGTCCATTTCACAGTGGGTCCAGTGGGACCCCAAACCCATCTGTGGTTATTTCCTCTGTTCCGGAATGAATGACTGGAATGGACATACTCAGCAATTGGCAGAATCTCCACATTGTAAAGGCTATTATAGTAGGGAAGGCCATCTGGAAGCCATTAGACCTGCCCCTACCTAGCAAAATGGTAAATCAAATGCAATGCCAGATTCCTGTAGGTATTGCAGAGATCAGTGCCACCATCAAGGACTTAAAGGATAAAGGGATGGTGATTCTCACCACATCCCTATTTTACTCTCCTATTTATCTCATGCAGAAAAAAGATGAGTACTGGAGGATGACAGTGGATTATCGTAAACTTAACCAGGTGGTGACTCCAATCGCAGCTACTGTTCCAGATGTGGTATCATTGCTTGATCAAATCAACACATTTCCTGGTTCCTGATACATAACTATTGATCTGGCAAATGCTTTTTTCTCGATTGCTGCAAGGACCACCAGAAACAGTTTGCTTTTAGCCGGCAAGGCTGACAATATTCCTTCACTATCCTACTTCAGGGGATATCAATTCTCCAACCCTATGTCATAATATTGTCCACAAGTACCTTGGTCATCTCTCCCTCCTATAAGATATCACACTGGTCCACTATATTGATGGTATCAAGTTGATTGGACCTAGTGAGCAAGATGTAGCAACTACTCTAAATTCATTAGTAAGGGATTTGCATGTCAGAGGAAAAACCAACAAAAATACAGGCACCACTGACCTCAGTGAAATTTCTAGGTGTCCAGTGGTGTGGCACATGCCTAGATATCCCTTCTATAGTAAAGAATAAGCTGTTATGTCTGGCCCCTCCTAAGACCAAAAAAATAGGCCTCTTTGGATTTTTTTTTTTTTTTTTCTCTTTGGATTTTGAAACCAATGTAACATATTCCTCATTTGGATGTGCTACTCCAGCCCATTTACTGAGTGACCAGAACAACTGCTAGTTTTGAGTGGGGACTGGAAGAAGAGGAGGCTGTGCGACAGGTCCAGGCTGCTGTGCAAGCTGCTCTCCCACTTGGGTCATATTATCTAGCAGATCCAACGGTGCTGTAAATGTCAATGGCAAAGAGAGATGCTATCTGGAGCCTTTGGTACGCCCCTGTATTAGTCAGCCAAAGAGGTGTTGATGCAAAGTACCACAACTCTGTTGGGTTTATAAAGGGTATTTATCTGCGGTAGAAGTTTACAGCCACAAGGACCTACAGAGTCCAACTCAAGGTACCATAAGAGGTACTTTCTCACCCAAAGCCTGTTGCCACATGTTGATACAAGATGGCAGTCAATGTCTGCAAGGGTTCAGCCTTCCTTTTTCCTCTTAAGGCTTTGTGGGTTCAGCTTCTTCCAATTTCAGCTGCAGCCTGGCATAAGGCTCTTCTTTCTTCCCAGAGCTCGTTTCTTTCTGGGCTCAGGTGCTCTCTTCACAAGGTCAGCTATACACTATTAGTGGAATGGTTCATCTCTCTTCCTGGGGCTTCTGCTGTGTCTATGAAGCTGTCTCTCTTCCTCTGTGTATCTTCTCTGTGTGTCTACGTCTGCATGAGAGTCTGTTTTATCAGCCCACCAAGGGGGCTTGGTCTCAATGCTAAGTGGTTGAATCAAAGCCCTAATCTCAACATAATTTAATCAGATATCTCAGCTGAATCTAATACAATTAAAGGGTTATCATGCCCAGAGGAACAGATCAGTTTACAAACATAATCTATATCTCTTTTTGGAGTTCATAAATAATATCAAACTGCCACAGCCCCTATAGGAGAATCACAAAGCAGACCTTTGGGATTTTGGAGCAAATCCTGCTATCCTCTGTAGATAACTACTCTCCTTTTGAGAAACAGCTTTTAGCCTGCTACTGGGCCTTAGTAGAGACCGAATGCTTTAACCATGTGCCACCAAGTTACCATGAGACCTGGGTTACCCATCGTGAGCTGGGTGTTGTCTGACCCACCAAGTCATAACATTAGGCATGCACAGCAGCACTCCATAATAAAGTAGAAGTGGTATGTAGGAGATAGGGCTCGAGCAGGTCCTGAAGGCATAAGTAAGTTATATAAGGAAGTGGCCCACATGCTCACAGTCCCCACTCGCACCACATTATCTTCTCTTTCCCAGCCCACAGTTATGATCTCTTGTTGAGTACCTTATAATCAGTTAACTAAGGAAGAAAAAGTTCAGACCTCATTTACAGATGGTTCTGCATGTCATGCAGGTATCACCTGAAAGTAGACAGCTGCAGCACTGCAGCCCCTTTATGGGACACCCCTAAAGGACAGTGGTAAAGGGAAGTCCCCCCAGTTGGCAGAACTTTGAGCAGTGCACCTGATTGTTCATTTTGCTTAGGAGAAATGGTCACAAGTACATCTGTATACTGATTCATGGGCTATTGCCAATGGTTTGGCTGGATGGTCAAAGCCTTGGCAAGAAACCATGACTAGAAAATTGGTGACAAAAAGGTTTAGGGAAAAGAAATGTGGATAGACCTTTCAGAGTGGGCAAAAAAAAAACATGAAGATTTTTGTGTCCCATGTGAATTCTCAGCAGAGAAGATTTTAATAATCATGTGGATTAGATGAGGCATTCTATGGATACCAGTCGGCCTCTTTCCCCAGTCACTCCTATCATTGCCCAATGGGCTCATAAGTAAAGTAGCCATGGTGATAGAGATGTAGGGTATGCATGGGCTGAGCAACATGGATGCCCACTCATCAAGGCTGACCTGGCTAAAGCCACTGCTGAGTGTCCGATGTTCCAGCAGCAGAGACCAATAATCAGTTCCCAATATGGCACCATTCCCCAACATAATCAGCCTTCTACCTGGTGGCAGGTTGATTACATTAGACCACATCCATCATGAAAGGGGCAACTATTTGTTTTAACTTGAATAGACACATACGCTAGATATGGGTTTTCGTTCCCTTCAGGCAATGCTTCTGCCAAACTACCATCCGTGAACTTACAGAATGCCTTATCTACTGTCATAGTATTCCACACAGCATTGCTTCTGATCAAGGAACCCACTTCAGAGCAAATGATGTGAGGGAACGGGCACATGCCCATGAAATCCACTAGTCTTACCATGTTCCCCATCATCCTGAAGCAGCTGGACTGATTGCTAGAATGGCCTTTTGAAGACTCAATTACAAGCACCAACTAGGTAGTAATACCTTGCAGGACCAGGGTATTGTTCTCCAGGAGGCTGTGTATGCTCTAAATCAGCATCCACACTATGATGCTTTTTCTCCCATAGCCAGGATTCACAGGTCCAGGAATCAAGGGGTAAAAATGGAAGTGGCACCACGCACTATTACCCCTAGTGACCACTCAAAAAATTTTTGCTTCCTGTCCCTACAACTTTAAGATCTGCTGGTCTACAGGTCTTAGTTTCAAAAGGAGGAGTACTCCCACCAGTATTCACAACGATTCCATTGAAATGGCAGTTAAGACTGCCACCTGGCCACTTTGGGCTTCTCATGCTTCTGAATCAACAGGCAAAGAAGGGAATTACTGTACTGGCTGGGGTGATCGATCCTGACTATCCTGACTATCAAAGGGAAATAGGACTGCACCTATACAATAAAGGTAAAGAATGTGCCTGAAATCCAAGAGATCCCCCAGGGTGTCTCTTGGTACTATCATGCCCTGCAATTAAAGTCAATGGAAAACTGCAACAACCCAATCTCATGAGGGCTACCAATGACCTAGAAATTTCAGTAATGAAGGTTTGGGTCACCCCACCAGGCAAAGAACCACAGCCAGCTCAGGTGTTTGCTGAGGATAAAGGGAACATAAAATGGGTAGCAGAAGAAAGTAGTGATAAATATGAACTACAACCATGTGACCAGTTACAGAAACAAGGACAGTAAATAGTTATGAACATTTCTTCCTTATTGTTATGAATATGTTTGTATATGTTCATAAAGCAAATTTCTTTGTTTCCTTCCCTATCTTATCCCCTTATCATATGACATAAGTTGTATTAGTTTCATGTCCTAGTCTTTATAAGTTATATTATATCAAATAAAGATGGAATATTATCCAAAGACTTGCACCCTATTGTGGAGAGATTTAGGGTGTTTCCAGTTGTATATAGGACAGCTGAGTATTGTCTGTTATTATTTATAATTTAGAGATTAAGTATAGTTTAAGGTGATGTGTATGGCTGCCAAGTTGACAAGGGGTGGACTGTGATGGTTTAGCTCATGTGTCAGCTTGGCCAGGTAATTATGCCCAGTTGTTTGGTCAAGCAAGCACTGGCCTAATTGTTAATGTGAGGACATTTCATGACTTAAATCATCACTAAGTTGATTTCCTTCAGCAATGAGAGACATCTCAACCAATCATTTGAAAGCCTTAAAAGCAGAAATGAGGATTTCAATAGTCAGAAGAGAGAATTTTCATCTCTACTTCAGCCAACCAGCTTCTCCTAGGGAATACACTGAAAACCTTCATGGGAGTTTCCAGCTTGCAGCCTGCCCTATGGAATTTGGACTCATGAGTCCCCAGTCACGTGAGACAATTTTATAAACTCTTTAATACAGATTATCTCCTGTCAGTTCTGTTTCCCTCATACACCTGTCAACAAAGCATTTTATACTTAGTGAAATTATCTTTCAAATATGAAGTTTTAAAAAGACATTTTCAGACAACCAAAGCTAAGATAATCTGTTGTCAGCTGACTGACACTACAAGAAATGAAAAAAGAACTTCATCACACTGAAGGATACTTAATAGTGAAAGACTGAATGTTTTGCTCCTAAGACTGGAAACTAGGAAAGGATGTTTGTATTCATCATTTCAGATCACATTGAATGGAAGGTCCTAGCCTGGCAATAATACAAGAAAAAGAAATAAAAGGTTTATAGAAGTAGTAAAGCTGTCTTTATTGACAGATGATATTATGAACATAGTAAACTTTAAGGAACCTATTTAAAAAGTTATTAGAAAAATCAATTGGGGAAACACATGAGAATATGGAGGAATCTTGAGGATATAATGTTGAGTGAAATAAGACAAACACAAAAGGACAAATATTGTGTGGTCTAACTGATATGAACTAAATACAATGAGTAGACTGAGTTGGATGATGAAGTATAGGTTGGTGGGAAATGGAATTTGGGATAAGAAGGGGGAGAAGACGCTAGATGTATGCAGAATTTTTATTAAGGCCAAATGTAAATATGTGATTTTGTGATAATGGCTGGACTTGATGGTAACATTATAAATAATGTAACAAACACTGTTGATTTATGGATGTGATTGTGGCTGAAATAAGTAGTCTAGGAATATTAATGTTAGTTGAAGGACAGCTAGAGGATAATATTGGGAATGTATAGCAATGGTTCTTGAAGTAGATGAGGATTGTGGTTAATAATATAAATAAATTTTCTACTACAGGGTGTTAAGATTGTGGTTATACATGGGAAAATATAACTAATGTAATTTATGGACTTTATTTAACAATAACATTGTAATGTTTTTGTGGCAACAGCAAAGTTGGTACTATATAAATTCCACAGGTAAAAAAAAAAAGAATATGGGGTTTGGTTTTGTGAGATAGGAATACGATTAAACATTTCTTTCTCTTTTTTTTTTCATTAATAAGAAGACCATGACTGTATCATTTAACTAATCTGTGTTCATCTTTCTATCTTTCTGAACATTAGAGGAGCAATTGAGTTAGCAGTTGGAATTGGATGAGATAAAAGTACCTGAAAAAGACTGGAAAAGAACTTTTTAGGAGTAATGTTTTCATAACTTTCAGAGCTGTCTTTTTCTGTTCTTTTATTTTTGTGAATTTGAAATAAAGTTGTTAATAAAAAAAGATATTAGAACAACTGAGTTAAAGGTCACAAGATACACAGTCAATATAAAGAAAACACTGTATTTCTACAGTCTCATAAAGGAATAACAGGAAAGAAAAATAAATAATATTAATAATAATATCCCAAAGCATGAAGGAAAAAATTTCACAAAATATGTGCAAGACCTTTATGCTGGAGTCTATAAAACTTTACTGAGGATACAAGAAGTTCTAAATACATGAAAAGATAATCCATGATCACTTATTTGAAGACTCAATATTGTTAAAATGTCAATTCTCCCCAAATTTATCTATGAATTCAATGCAATCTCTAACAAAATCCCAGAAGAAATTTTTTTGTGGAAATTGACAAGCTGATTCTAAAATTAATATGGAAATCCAAAAGACCTAAAATCACTAAAATAATTTTGTAAAAGAAGAAAGTTGGAAGGCTTATTATACATGATGTTAAGGCTTATTATAAACCTCCAAGGCAGAGTGGTTTTGGAATAAAGATATATATCAATAAATAGAACAGAACAGCATTTAGGAATGCAGAAATAAATCTATATATATATGGCCAATGGATTTTTTAAAAATATACTAAGGTAGTACAAATGAGTAATGATAGTCTTTATAAAAAAATAGTGTTGGAACATTTGGATCTCCACTTGTAAAATCCATCAGAAGTTCATCCATTGGTAAACTTTGACCCTTATCTCACAGCATACATGAAATTAACTCAAAATGGATCATGGACTTATAAGGAGATGACACAATTAAAAAGTGGGTAACAGTTTTAATGGACATTTCACAAAAGAAGATAAATGAATGGCAATAAGATAATTAGGAGATCCTCACAATCATTAGTCACTGATTGTCTTAATCTGCCAAAGGGCTGCCAATGCAAAGTACCAGAAATCTGTTGGCTTTTATAAAGGATATTTATTTAGAGAAAAAGCTTACAATTTTAAGTCCGTAAAAAGTCCAACTCAAGGTTGCTTTCTCACAAAAGTCAGCTGCCATGTGTTGAAGCAAGATGATTGCTGATCTCTGCCTTCCCCTCTGGGCTTCCTCTTCTTCTTGAGGCTCCCCTTCTTCTAGATTTCAGCTGTAGGCTGGCATAGAGTTTGTCTCTCAGGGCTTCCTATAATAAGTCTCAGCTCTCTTCCCAAGGTCTGCTGTAAGCTATCAGGCAAAAGAGTCCATCTCTCCCCAGGGCTTTAGCTGTTTGAGTTTTCTCCTTTCTGTCATATTACAGGATCAAAACTGAAAGAGTTCTTTCTTCTATATGTCTTCTTGAGTGAGTGTTCATTTATATCAGACCCAGTAAGGGGGTGGCGACTAAACCCGAGTCACATCCTCTGATGTAGTCAAATCTAAAAGCCCTAATCTTAACAGGTACTCTAATTAAAGACATCTCAGCTGAATTTAATACAATCAAAGGGTATCACAACCAGGGGAATAGATTAGTTTACAAATATAATCTTTCTCTTTTTGGGATTCATAAATAATCTCAAACTGCCACAGTCATCAAGGAAATGTAACCATTGGAACAATTATGAAATGGGTTGTCATCAAGATAGTGAAGTGAGTGTGAATATTTTCGTTGTCCTGATTTTGTGATAATCAGGGTAGGCTAAACATTTGCTATATTAGAAACCATACATGTGTCCCAAGACCTAGTTTTTCTCCCTAGGTCTGATTTTTAGAGTGCTGGTGATAAACTAAGCCTGATTTATTATATGACCATCCTGTATGGGAAAAGACTGTAACTCTAGGTATCTTTGGTAAACCTTAAGAGATATAGCAGGGGGACGGATGTGGCTCAAAGAGTTGGGCGTCCATCTCCTATATGGAGGGACCTGGGTTCAATCCCCAGGGCCTACTGGTAAAAATTTTAAAAAAAGAAAAATATAGAAGGCACGTGGGCCACCAGGCCCCACATGCGGGTGCGCCACCAGGCCCCGTAAGAGGGTGAGCCTCCTAGCCTCTGTGCGTGGGTTCGCTGTCAGGTCCCATGCACAGGTGCGCTGTCTGGCCCCATCAACCATGCAGCAAGATGATGATGTAACAGGAGAGTGACAAAAGGGAGAGCCAAGACGAGATACACCAAAAAAACAGAAACTAAGGTGGCGCAGGCGGTAGGACATCTCTCTCTCACATAGGAGGGTCCGAGGCTTGAATCCCAGTGAAGACAAGAGGAGAAGGATGAGAAGAGAGGGCAGAAAATGGACACATAGAGTTGCCTAGCGAATGGACACAGAAACAGCAAAAACGTTTGTGTGGGGGTAATAATGGATAAAAGTAAATAAACAAATAAATCCTTTAAAAAAAGAAGTATAGGCGAATAAGATACAGACTATAGTTAGTAGTAATACTTTGACAATGCTCTCTCATAATTTGTTAACAAATGTTTCACAACAATGCAAAGAGTTTGCAGTGGGGTGATGTGTAGGAACCCTGTATGATGTTATTCATGTTTGTTTTGTGGGCTCACAATGTTTACTGAATACTTATAGTTTGTGTGTGTTCATGTATGAATGATATATTTCAATAAATTGTTAAAAAAAAAAGTGAAGTGAGATAGATGCTCCAAGGTTCCACAGAACCTCACAGAAGTTATGAACAACAAGCAAAACCAAAGCCATCTTTCTCAAAGCTCAAGAAAACAGATAAGGGCTTGTAATAATTAGCACCAAATCAAGTAAGTCCAACCTAAAAAAAGGTAGGAGGGGAGCGTATGTGGCTCAAGCAGTTGAGTGCCTGCTTACCACATAAAGGTCCCGGGTTCTGTTCCGGTGCCTCCTAAAAAAAACAAAAACAAACAACAAGCAAAATAAATGAAAAAAAAAAAAAAAAACAATTTAGGGGAACTGATGTGGCTCAGTGGTTGAGAACCAGCTTCTTACACAAGAGGTCCCAGGTTCAATCCCCAGCCTCCGGTACCTCAAAATAAAAAGTAGGAAAATCTTGAGATACCTTTACTGGCCCTTCCCCCATTTCACCCAGGCTTGTTGAGGAGCTTGCCCACAAGGCCAATGAAAGCCCCCGGTCCCAGTTCTAGAGGGAGCAGAGTAACCCTCCTACACATACTAGGCTTCATGTATGGCTGTACCAATCTACCTGGTGGCAACCCAAAGACTGAACCAGGACTTTCATCACTGGCTCACCATGCCAAAACCTGCCCTGCAATTAAGACATCTAAGCTGAATTTAATACAATCAAAGGGTATTACACCCAGGGGAACAGAAGAGGCTCATGGGTAACCAAAACCCTGTGAAAAAACAAAGAATTACCAGCTTTATGACATACAATATAGCACCCAGGCCTAGGAGGAAAGGCTATTCCTAGAGGAAAAGAGACATTCCGATCCATCTAAGAGGGGGAATTCCTAAGACCAAGAATATGTGCACAGAAAAGACTGGGGAGGACCCCACACTTTCATCCTGGGGTGTTCTTTAGACTCATTGTTAGACTAGCCAACCTCTAAAGGAAAGAACTTGAACAGGTCAAAGTGCAAACACTGGGAAAGGTCTCTTCTCTTTTCTTTTTCTTTTCTCTCACTTGCTCACACTCTGTTAGCTCCTGGCATTTAAAGAAATCTCAGTCACAACACTAGCTGAATACAAGCTGCAGGATGGACACCTCAGAGACTAAATTCAGAGATAAAACATTAAAATATCAATATGTCTAGTGTAGAACAAAAAATTACAAGGCATGCAAAGAAACAGGAAATGACAGCCAATGCAAAAGAACAAGATAAAGCATTAGAAACCATCAATTAGGAAGACCAGACTTTGTACATACCAGACAAAGACATTTTAAAAAATTATTTAAATATGCTCCAAAATTAAAGCAAAACACAGACAAAGAACTAAAGGAAATCAAGAAAATGATATATGAACAAAAAGAGAATTTCAATAAAAAGAAATCATAAAACTAGCCAAACAAAAATATTGGGGCTGAAAATCACAATAACTGAAATTTTAAAATTTCCTAGAAGGGTTCAATAGCAAATTGGAACTGGTGAGAAATAATAAGTGATGATAAGGATAAGACATTTGAAATTATTTAATCTGAGGAGCAGAAAGAATGAAGAAAGTGAACAGAGACTAAGAGACCTGTCAAACACCATCAAGCATACCAATACATACATTTAAAAAGCCCCATAAGGAAAAGAAAGAGGAAGAAAGAATAAAAAAATATGGGCTAAAAAATTCCCAATATTACTTTATAAAAACATGAAAAAAATATATATATATATATCTCCAAGACATTCAATTAACTGCAAACAAGATAAATGCAAAGAGAACCATGCCCAGACACAGTTTAGTCAAACTGTCAAATGTCAAAGAAGAAGAGAGAATCATAAAAGCCAAGGGAGAGAAGCAATGAGTTGTGTACAAGGCAGTCTCAGTAAGTTAAAGTACTGATTTCTCATCAGAAACCATGGAGACAAGAATGCGGTGGGAAAACATATTTTAAGTTCTGAAAGAAAAAATGTCAACCAAGAAGTCTATACCTGGCAAAACTGTCTTTCAAAATTGGGGAAGTGATTACGACATTCACAGATAAACAAAAGGTGAGGGACTTCTTCACCTGCATGAGGGGAAGCAGGGCTGAATGAAAATCACAATCACAAAAAAATGCTAAAGAGAACTCTGTAGGTTGAAAGCAAAGGACAATAGGCAATAGAAAGAAGCCATATAAAGCAATAAAGGTCTCTGGCAAGGTAAACAGGCAAACATAAATGTCAATACTTATAGCAATTTGATATTGTTTATGAATTCCAAAAACAGATATTGGATTATGTTTGTAAACTGGTCTGTTCCTCTGGGCATATTAGATTATATTGGATTCAGAGGTTTCACTTTTACTTGATTAAATAATGATTAAGGCTTTGATTGGGCCATGTCAGTAGGACATTGAGTCCCCACCCCCACACCACAGAGAAGGGAAGTTGGGATTTTGATCCTGAGGCCCGGGAAGTAAATACACAGAGAAGTAGATAAGTGAAGAAAGAGAGAAGGCTCCATTAGACATGGCAGAGGCCCCCAGAAAAGAGATGAGCCGTTTGCCTGAGAATCTACAGCTGGCCTTGTGGAGAGAGCAGAGCACCTGAGCCTGGAGAGAAATGAGCCCTGGGAAGAGAGGAACCCAGGAAGCCTGAACCCTTGCAAATGTCAGCAGCCATCTCGCTCTAACACGTGGCAACAGACTTTGGAGAGGGAAGTAACTTACACTTCATGGCCTGGTAACTGTAAGCTTCTACCCCAAATAAATACCCTTTATAAAAGCCAACAGATTTCTGGTATTTTACACCAGCACCCCTTTGGCTGACTAAGACAGGACTATTGTATTTTGGGTTCATAAATATACTATTTATTTCTTTAAGGATCTAAAATGCAAATGCATAAAAAGTAATGATAAAACTATGGTTTTGCATATAAAATGTATAAGATGTAATTTGTGACAAGAACTAAAGGTGAAGAGATAGGAGGGGTATAGGAACTTTGTATGTGAATGGTATTGAAGTTAGGTTGGTATTAAATCAAATAAGATTATTAAAGATTTACAACTGTAAACTTAAGATCCATGGTAACCACACAGAAAATATCTGAAAAATATGCACAAAAGGAAATGAGAAGGGTTTCTAAAGAGTTAACAATAAAAGATTAATATAAATGTAGGTAGTAATGGAAAACTTGGGGGGGGGGGTATAAAGCTTACAAAAACCAGATGGCAGAAGTCTTGCCTTATCAGTTGTTACATTAAATATAAGTGGGTTTGGAGGAGAAGCAAGATGGCAGCACAGTAAGGAGCTCAAGATTCAGCTCATCCTACAGTGCAGGTAATAATCAGCCAGAGCCAACTAAATTACCTGTTTGAGGGGCCCAGGAGACCAGAAGAGCATCCTGCAACATCCTTGGAACAATGGAAGGAGGAGACTGACCATTTGCAGTGAAGATTCATGAGTAGAACTCTCCACACCACAGAGGCCAGGGCCCATCGCCCACTGGTGGTGCAAGACACCTCAGGAGCAATTCCTTGGCTGGAGTTGGAAGCTCTATATCCCAAAGACTGGGGAGGAAGAGGTGGTTGGACACTGACTTCAGCTACTGATTAGTACATTCAACAGGCTAAAGTCCAATCCTAAGAACAACTTAAGTTTGAACCTATCAAAGTCAGAAAGAAACTAGTAACCTCCATTTTAACTCTGTCCCTGGTATGAAGGGAAGCAGGGCTGAATGAAAATCACAGCTTCTTTCCACCCAGGTCAGACTGTTGCTCTAGCCTGGCTCCAGCCCCACCTCCAGCAGAGGGGAAGCTGGCCAAACCCACACCAGCCTCTCCAGGCAACTGTAGTCACTTTGGGCCCGCACACACTAGATTTTTGGGTACCTGTGGCTCCATCAACATACCCTGATAGAACAGGGGCGGTGGTGTTTTCCCAGCCTTTCTGGGCAACTGCAAGTGATTTTGGCCTGCACAGACTAGATTGTTGGGCACTGCTGTGGTTCCACCCCACCCCTGACTGGGCATAAGAGACAGTGCTCCCTTAGCCTATCTGGGCTACTGCAGCCACTTCTGGCCTGCATAGACTAGACTGTTGGATACATCTCTGACTCCATCCCCATCCCTGATAGGACAGAAGAAGGGAGAATGCACCTTCAGCCTCGCTGGGCAACTGCAACTGATTTTGGCCTGAAAAGACTAGACTGTTGGACACATCTGTGGCTCCATTCCTGCCCCTGACAGAGAAAGAGGAGTGACAATGCTCCCTCACCCTCTCCAGGCAACAGCAGTCGCTTTCGGCCTGCATGGTCTAGATTGTTGGGTACACTTGTGGTTCCATCCTGACCCCTGACAGGGCGGAGGAGGGGCAATGTCTCCTCACCCTTTCCGGGTAACTGCAGTCACTTTTGACCCACACAGACAAGACCGTTGCACATATTTGTGGATCTATCCTCGCCCCTGCCAGGAGAGAAGGGGGGTTGATGTTTCGTTGGTCTATCTGGGCAACTATGGTCAGTTTTGACCAGAATCATTTAGTTTGTTGCCCATATCTGTGGTTCCATCTCCAATGCAGGCAGGGGAGGAAGGGGCATGGAGCTTCATCGGGCACTCTGGGCAGCTACAGATGGTCTTGGCCCACACTGCTTGGATTACTGCTCATGGCAGTCAAATGCCAAGATAAAGAGAGAATTCTAAAAGCAGCAAGAGAAAAGTGATGCCCAATAAGATTAAGTGCTGATTTCAAATCAGAAACCAAGGAGGCAAGAAGGCAATGATATGGTATATTTAAGATGATAAAAGAGCAAAATTACCAGCCAACAATCTTATATCTGGCAAAACTGTCTTTCAAAAATGAGAGCGAGTTCAGAATATTCATAGATAAACAGAAACTGTGAGAGTTTGTAACCAATAGACCAGCTTTGCAGGAAATATTAAAGGGAATTCTACAGCCTTAAAAGAATAGACAGGAGAGAAACTTGGAAGACAGTCTAGAAATGGAGATTATATCAGTAAAAGTAACTAAAAGTGTAAAAAGAGTGGTGAAAATAAGATATGATAGCTAAAACCCTAAGGTCAAAAGGGATAAAGTAGTAACTGCCTTCACAAGTAATAACACTGAATATTAATGGATTAAACTCCTGAATCAAAAAACACAGATGGATAGAATGGATAAGAAAATATAAGGCATCTAAATGCTGTCTAAAGAGACTCAACTTAGACCCATGGATACAAATAGATTGAAAGTGAAATGCTGGAAAAAGATATTACATGCATGCAGTAACTAAAAAAAGAGCTGGAGTAACTATACTTATAATGGATGAAATAGACTTTAAAATCAAGGCTGATATTAGAGACAAGGAAAGATGTTATATACTAATAAAAGGGGAAACTCACCTGGAAAAAATAGTCATCATAAATGTATATGGACCTAACCAGGATGCCTCAAATTACATGAGGCAAACACTGGCAAAACTGAAGGGAGAAGTAGATGTATCAACAAAAATATATGGAAACTTTAATACAAGACTCTCATTATTGTATAGAAAATCTGGGCAAAGGATAAATAAAGAAACAGAGTGCTTGAATAATATGACAAATAAACTAAACTTAACAGACATATATAGAACACTGCATCCGAAAACAGCAGGATATACATTCTTCTCAAGTCCTCATGGATCTTTCTCCAGAATAGACCATACGTTGGATCACAAAACAGATCTCAATAAATTTTAAAATACCAAAATTATAAAAAGAACTTTCACTGATCCTAAAGGAATAAAGCTGGAAATCAGTAAGAGGCAGAAAAAGGGAAAAATCACAAATATATGGAGATTGTATTAGTCTGCCAAAGGGGTGCTGATGTGAAGTACCAGAAATCTGTTAGCTTTTATATAAGGGTATTTATTTGGGGTAAAAGTTACAAGGCCCTAAAAAGTCCAACTCAAGGTTGCTTTCTCACCAAAGTCAGGTGCCACATGTTGAAGCAAGATGGTCCCTACTCAATGGCAAAAGAATGAATGCTTTTCCTCTATGATTGGGAATAAGGCAAAGATGTCCATACTCACTGCTTCTACTCAACATTGTTCCAGAAGTTCTAGTTACTACTGCAATTAAGCAAGATAAGGAATAAAAGGCATATATATTAGAAAGAAAGAAGTAAAACTCACTAGCCACAGCTGGTATGATTGTACAAAGGCATTCTTAGGAATTTATGGAAAAAAAATACAACTCTTTTTTAAGTGTGTATAACAAGGTCGCAGGATACTAGGTTAATATTCCCAAATCAGAATAAAAAATATTTCTACAAACTAGTAATGAACAATTAGAAATTCAATTTTTAAAATGCTATTTAAAATAGCATTCACAATAGCACCAAAATAGTATGAAATATTTAGGGATAAATTTAACAAAATAGATGTAAGATCTGTATACAAGCATTTATAAAACATTGCTGAGGGAAATTAAAGAAGATGTAAATAAATGGAGGGATGTATCATGTTCAAAGACCAGAAAACTTAATTGTGTAAGATGTCAGTTCTGCCCAAATTAATCATATCATACTACTATCCCAATCAAAATCCCAGCAGGCTTTTCTGTAGAAATTGGAAGCACTTCCTAAAATTTATATGGAAATCCAATGAAACTAGAAGGGCCAAAACAATTTTAGAAAAAATGGAGCAATATTTCCTGATTTCAAGACTTATTAAAGGGCTCATAATAAAACTTATAACATATTGGCATGTATTGGTTTGCCAAAGCGGTGCTGATGCAAAGTACCAGAAATCTGTTAGCTTTTATAAAGGGTATTTATTTGGGGTAAAAGCTTACAGTTACAAGGCCCTAAAGAGTCCAATTCAAGGTTGTTTTCTCAACAGTTCACATACTGAAACAAGATGGTTGCTGATCTCTGCAAGGGTTTAGCCTTCACCTCTGGGCTTCCTCTCTCTCAGCTGCAGGTTGGCACAGGGCTTGTCTCTCAGGGTTTCTTCTCTCTCCTGGCATGGAACTAATTTCTTTCTGGGCCTTCTGTATCAGTCTTGGCCCTCCTTCCCAAGGTCAGCTGCAAACTATCAGGCTAATGGCTTATCTCTCCCTGGGTCCCCAGGATAAAAAATGATAGAAAAACAAACAAACAAACAAACAAAAAATGACAGAGCTCTCTCTCTTCAGCTTACGTCTTCTTGAGTGAGTGTCCATTTATACTGGCCCACCATGCGGGCGGAGACTCAAACTGAATCACACTTTACTGATGTGGCCCAATCATAAGCTATAAAATGATATTATCAAGTAAACTTAATCAGAGGCCCCTCAATGAATTTAATACACCCAGAGGAATAGATTAGTTTACAACCATAATCCTTCTCTTTTGGGGATTCACAAAAATAATCTCAAACTATCACAGAGGTTAAATAACATACTCTTAAATATCAGTGGGTCAAAGAAGAAATTTCAAGAGAAATCAATAAATATCTTGAGATGAATGAAAAAGACAACACAACATATCAGAAACTATGAGATGCTGCAAAGGCAGTGCTGAAAGAAAAATTAATAACCCTCAATCCTTACATTTAAAAAGAAGAGCTAAAATCAAAGACCTAACTGAACACCTAGAGGAACAAGAAAAGGAACAGCAAACCAATCCAAAAGCAAGCAGAAGGAAAGAAATAATAAAGATTAGAGTAAAAATAAATAAAATCGAGAAAAAAAAAAATTTTTTTTTGAGATAATCAACAAAACCAGAAGCTGGTTCTTTGAGAAGATCAACAAAATTGAACAAACCCTTATCTAGACTAACTAAGAAAAAAGAAGAGAAGATGCAAATAAAATTAGAAATGAAAAGGGGATGTTACAACTGATCCCACAAAAATCAAAGGGATCATAAGAGGATATTATGAGAAACTGTATACTAATAAATTAGAAAACCTAGAGGAAATGGACAAATTCCTAGAAATGCGCAACCTACACCAGCTCTAGAAGAAATACAAGAACTCAACAAACCAATCACATTTAAAAAGATTGAATTAGTCAGCAAAGTCTCCCAATAAATAAAATTGAAGGACCAGATAGATTGCTTTATAGGTGAATACTACCAAGCATTTCAAGAAGAATTTACACCAATTCTGTTCACTGTCCCAAAAAAAACTGAAGAGGAGGGAAAATTATCCACAGCTTTTAGGAAGCCAACATCACCCTAATGCCAAAGCCAGATAAAGATATTTCAAGAAAAGAAAATTACAGACCAATCTCTCTATATATAGATGTAAAATTCTCAACAAAATAACTGCAAACAGAACCCAGCAGTATGTTAATAGAATTATACACCATGACCAAGTAGGATTATTCCTGGTATGCAAGGGTGGTTCAATATAAGAAAATCAATTCACATAATACACCGCATTAACAAAATGAAGGGAAAAAACCACATGATCATCTTGATCGATGGACAAAAGGCATTTGACAAAATTCAGCATCCTTTCTTGATAAAAACACTTTGAAATATATAAATAGAAGGAAAGTTCCTCAATATGATAAAGGGCATATATGAAAAATCCACAGCGACCATCATATTCAATGGGGAAAAGTTGAATGCATCCCCCCTAAGATGAGGAACAAGAAAAGGATGCTAACTGTCAACATTGCCATTCAACATTATACTAGAAATTTTAGCTAGAGCAATTAGACAGGAAAAAAAAAAAAAAAGGCATCCAAACTCGAGAAGAAGAAATAATACTCTCAGTATTAGCAGATGACATGATCCTTATATTAGCCAGCCAAAGGGGTGCTGATGCAAAGTATCAGAAATCTGTTGGCTTTTATAAAGGGGTAGAAGCTTACATTTACAAGGCCCTAAAGAGTCCAACTCAAGGTTACTTTCTCACCAAACTCTGTTGCCATGTGTTGAAGCAAGATGGCAGGTGATCTTTCCTGGTCTCTCCTTCCTTCTTTCTCTTTAGGCTCCTTGGGCCCAGCTTCTTCTGATATCAACTGTAGGCTGGCATAGGGCTCATCTCTCAGGGCTGCTCAGCTACTCTGGTCTCTTCACAAGGTCAGCTGTAAACTATCAGGCCAAAGGCTCATCTCTCCTCCAGGGCTTCAGGATCAAAACTGGGAAAGTTCTCTCTCTCTTCTTCTGTATCTTCTCCTGTGAGTGAGTGTCTGTTTATATTGCCCACCAAGGGGGCAGGGACTTAAACTGAGTTACACCCTACCGATGTGGTTGAATCAAAGCACTAATCTTAACATGATTTAAAGACATCCGGGCTGAATCTAATAAAATCAAAGGGTATCATGTCCAGAGGAACAGATCAGTTTACAAACATAATATGTCTTTTTGGAATTCATAATCCAAACTGCCACACTCCACCCTCTGAATTCCAAAAAGACATTACAATATTCAGAAAACTTTAAATCCTTTCAGTTAGCAATGCAAAGTACAAAATCACATCACAATCAGTTTATAGAGATACAGTTTTTCTTGGGGCAAAAGTCCCCCCCCCCCCGGCAGTAGACTTCTGAAACTTACAAAACAATTTATTTGCTTCCAATATACAAAGGGACAGACATAAGATAAACATTTGCTTTACCATGAGGAGAATTTGGGAGGGAAACATGAGTCACTGGTCCCCCAAAATTCTGAAAATCTGCAGGGCATACTCCATTAGATTTCAAAGTCCGAGAGTCATTCTTAAGAGGATAGTTTCTTCCCCCTGGGGCCTCATGGGGGCCACCCTTTCCACAGGCTTGCCCAACAGCTGTTTTCTTGGTTCTACCTTCATCAAGCATCTGGGTGGTGACTGAGCTTCAGTTCTCACTCTCCAAGAACATTGGAGTGATAGCCACTCTTTTCCCAATCTCTGGGTACATTCTCAACCCCCTTAGTACAGTGAGTTGGCAGTGACATTCACTCTTATCTCTTGTATACAGGACCAGCCCTCTCAGAACAGTGACTTGGCAACCTGGCCTTCCTTAATCTATGGAGACAGGCCTACCCCTCTCAGACCAATGAGGTGTTGGCCTCACTCCTCCCGACCTATGGGGAACAGGTACACCCCTTTCAGAGCCCTAGGGTGTCTACCTCGCTCTCCTCAACCCTTGGGGAATGTGCTCCACCCTCTCTGTAGTGTGGGGCAGCAAAACTCTGCCTGAACAGTGGAGTGGAATAATCCTATATTTATAAAATTCCAAAATGTCTACGACAAGCTACTTGAGCTAATAAACAAGTTCAGCAAAGTGGGAGAATACAAGATCAACATGAAAAAATCAGTAATGTTTCTGTACAAAAGTATTGAACAATCTGAGGAAATCAGGGGAAAAAAATTCTATTTATAATAGCAACAAAAAGACTCAATTTAACCAAAGAAGTACAGAACCAACATTCAAAAATCTACAAATCAGTGCTAAAGAAAATCAAATAAGACCTAAATAAGTGGAAAGACATTCCACATTCATGGATTGGAAAACTAAATATTGTTACAACATCAATCTTACCAAAACTGATTAAAAGATTCAATGCAATACCAATCACAATGCCAAAAGCCTACTTTACAGATATAAAAAAGGGAATTACCAAATTTATTTGGATGGGAAAAGGCACCCGAATACCCAAAAACCCAAAAACATCCAAAAATAGTTGTTGGAAATGAATAGAAATGGTGAAAGCACATCATAGTGTTTGTAAGTAGCAGTGCTAATATATGGGTATGACAGTGGTTGAAAGGGAAAGTCTAAGGTCATGTATACTATTAGAAAGAAAGCTTAAAAATATAACATGGGACTGTATAGCACAGTAAAACCACATGTGAAATATGATTATGAATAATATTGCATATATAAGATTGTTTTTTAGAAACTGAACAAATGTACACTTATGTTACTAAATGTTAATACCAGCCAAAAAGACAACCAAAGCAAAATACGGACAGTAGTGTATAGAAATATACTAATAATCTTCAATTATGGGTTTAAAAAATGACATACACTAAGTGAAAGAAGCTAGGAGAAAGGTACTACATATTGTTTGATTCCATCTATACAAAATATAAATACAAATAAATTAGAAAGATGGAAACAGAATAGCAATTATGTATACCACGGAAGCACAGAGAAATTAAGAGGTGATTATTAAGTGGCAGAGGTGATTGTTAAGTGGTAGAGTTTTTTTGTCTGTTTTTTATTATTATTATTATTATTATTATTATTATTATTATTATTATTATTGGAAAAATGACAATGCTCTAACAATGACTGAAGTGATGAATGCACAGCTATGTGATTATACCAAATACCATTACCACTGATTGTACACTCTGGAAGGACTGTACTCTTTGGATGAATTGTATGCTTTATTAAATGTATCAATAAAACAGATTTTTAAAATTTTTTAAAGAGCTAAAATCAATGACCTAACTACACAGCTGGAGAAACTACGAAAAGACCAGCAAACTAAACCCAAAGCAACTAGAAGGAATGAAATAATTAAGATCAGAGCAGAAATAAATGAAATTAAGAACTACAAAAAAAAAATAGAAGTAACAAAACCAAAAGTTGGTTCTTCGAGAATATTAACGAAATTGACAAACCCTTAGTTACACTGACAAAGAAAAAAGGTGAGAAGATCTAAATAAATGAAATAAAAAGTGAAAATGGGGACATTACTACTGACCCCACAGAAATAAAAGAGATCATAAGAGGATACTAAGAACAACTGTATGCCAAAAAACTAGACAATGTAGACGAAATGGAAAAATTCCTAGGAATGTACAAACAACCGACACTGACCCTAGAAGAAATAGAAGACCTCAACAAACCCATCATGTAGCAGTTTGATATTATTTATGAATTGACAAAAAAAGAGAAAGATTATGTTTGAACTGGTCTGTTCCTCTGGGTTTGATACCCTTTGGTTGTATTAAATTCAAAGATATTCAGTTTACTTGATAAAAACAATTTAGGGCTTTTGATTCCACCACATCAGTAGGGCATGACTCAAGTTAAGTCCCTGCCCCTAGGTTGGCTGAAAGAAATGGACACTCACTCACTCAAGAAGACACACAGAAGAGGAGAGAACTTGGTCATTTTGATCCTGCCATGTGACAGAAAGGAGAAGGCTCGAACAGCTAAAGCCACAGAAAGAGAGATGAGCCATTTGCCTGATAGTTTGTAGCAGAAGAGAACAGGGAAGCCGAACAGCTGAGAAGGCATGAGAGACCAGGCAGAGATTGCTTGCCATCTTGCTTGAACACATAGCAACACACTTTGGTGAGAAATCTGCCTTGAGTTGGAGTCTTTAGGGCCTTGTAATGGTAAGCTTTTACCCCAAATAAAAGCCAACAGATTTCTGGTACTTTGCACCAGCACCCCTTTGGCTGATTAAAACAAATCACAAGAGACAGAAAAAGTCATCAAACAACTCCCAAAATGAAAAGCCCAGGACCAGATGGTTTCACAGGTGATTTCTACCAAGCATTCAATGAAGATTTAATACCAATGTTACTCAAGTTCTTCCAAAAAATTGAGCAAGAAGGAACACTACCAAACTCATTCTATAAAGCTAATATCACCCTAATATGAAAGGCAGACAAAGATATTGTGAAAAAAGAAAATTACAAACACATTTCTATAATGAATATGGATGCAAAAATCCCCAAACAAATACATGCTAATCGAATCCAACAACATATTAAAAGAATTATTCATCATGATCAAGTGGGTTTTATACCAGGCATGCAAGGATGGTTCAACACAAGAAAAACAATCAGGGTAATACACCATATTAATAAATCAAAGAAGAAAAATCATATGATCCTATCAATTAACGCAGAAAAGGCATTTGACAAAATACAGCATCCTTTCTTGAAAAAAATACTACGAAAATCAGAAATTGAAGGAAACTTTCTCAACATGATAACGGCCATATATGAAAAACCCACATTGTACTTAATGGCAAAAGACTAAAAGCTTTCCCATTGAGATCAAGAAAAAGACAAGGATCCCCACTGTCACCATTGTTGTTCAATATAGTGCTAGAGGTTCTAGCTAGAGCAATCAGGCAAGAAAAAGAAATAAAAGGCATCCAAATTGGAAAGGAAGAAGTAAAACTTTTGCTATTCACAGATGATATGATCCTATATCTAGAAAGTCCCAAAAAACTACAACAAAGCTAGAGCTAATAAACAATATCAGTATAGTGTCAGAATAAAAGATCAATACACAAAAATCAGTGGTGTTTCTATACACTAATAATGTGCAATCTGAGGAGGAAGTCAGAAAAAAAATTCCATTTACAGTAGCAACTAAAAGAATCAAATATATAAGAATAAACTCAACCAAGTATGTAAAACACTTGTATTCAGAAAACTACAATGTATTGCTAAAAGAAATTTTAAAAGGACTTAAATAATTGGAAGAACATTCCATGCTCATGGATTGGAAGACTAAATGTCATTATGATGTCAATTCTATCCAAATTGATATATACAGATTCAATGCAATCCAGATAAAAATTCCACCATCATTTTTTAAACAAATGGAAAACACAATTATCAAATACATTTGGAAGGGTAAGAGGCTCCAAATAGTCAGAAACATCTTAAAAAGGAAAAGTCAAGTTAGAGGACTCTCACTTCTGGACTTTAAATCATATTCCCCGGCTAAAGTGGCAAAAACAGCATCGTACTGGCATAAAGATAGACACATAGACTAATGGAACCAAATTGATGGTTCAGAAACAGACCCTCACATCTATGGTCAAGTAATTTTGACAAGCCTGTCAAACTCACCCAACTGGGTAAGAACATTCTATTCAACAAATCGTGCTGGGAGAACTGGATATCCAAAGACAAAAGAAAGAAAGAGAACCCCTATTTCACACCTTATACAAAATTAACTCAAAATGAATCAAAGACTAAATATAAAAGCAAGAACAATAAAGCTCCTAGAAGAAAATGTAGGAAAACATCTTCAAGACCTGGTGGTAGCTGGTGCATTCTTCAATCTTACACCAAAAGCATGAGCAATGAAAGAAAACATGGATAAATGGGACCTCCTCAAACACTTTTGTGATTCAAAGGATATCATCAAGAAGGTGAAAAGGCAGCCCACCCAATGGGAGAAAATATTTGGAAACCACATATCTGATAAGGGTTTGAATTCCAATCAATATAAAGAGATCATACAACTCAACAATAAAATAGCAAGCAATCCGATTTAAAAATGGGAAAAAGATATAAATAGACATTTCTCCAAAGAGGAAATACAAATGGCCAAAAGCACATGAAAAAAAGAGTTCAATATCACTAGCTATTGGGGAAATGCAAATCAAAATGACAATGAGATATGATCTTACACCACAAAGAGTGGCCATTATTAAAAAAAACAGAAAACAGTAAGTGCTAGAGAGGATGTGGAGAAACAGGAACATTCTTTTACTGTTGGTGGGATTGGAAAATGATGCAGCCTCTGTGTAAGACAGTTTGGCAGTTCTTCAGTAAGCTAAATAAAGAACTGCCATATGATCCAGCAAATCCTCTACTAGGAATATGTCAACAAAAACTAAAAACATGACACAAACAGACATCTGCACACCGATGTTCATAGCGGAGTTATTCACAATTGCCAAAAGATAGAAACAACCCAAGTGTCCAACAACCAATGAATAGATAAACAAAATGTGGTATATACATACAATGGAATACTATGCTGCAGTAAGAAGAAATGAAATTGGGACACATATGATAACATGGATGAATCTTGAAGACATTATGCTAAGCAAAGTAAGCCCAGACACAAAAGGACAAATATTACATGGTCTCATTAATATGAACTAAATACAAATAATAAACACATGGAGTTAAAACCTAGAATATAGGTTATTAGGAGATAAGAGGAAGGCTGAGAAGAACTATCGATGCTTTAATTAACTTTACCGTAAAAGTGTGGAAATGGATAGAGTTGATGGTAACACATTATAGTGAGTAGCAGCTGGTTTATAAATGGGATTATGGCTGAAAAAGGTAGTCTAGGGATGTAAATGCCATTTGAAAGAAAGCTAGAGAAAAATCTAGGGACTGAGTAACACAGTGAACCCAGAAGTGGATGAGAATTGTGGCTGATGGTACAGATGCAATAGTGTCCTTCTGTAAGCTAGAGCGGATGTACATCACCATTGCAGGGTGGTGGGAATATGGAGAAGTATGGGAAAAATACACCTGGTGTGACCTATATACTGTGGTTAACAGCAATAATGTAATAATCTTGCATCAATGCCAAAGATGTATTGTGTTGATAATGGGAGGGGTAATGGAAAAAGTGTGCCAAATGTATGCTATTGATCCTGGTTGGTGGTAATAGTCTGATGATATTACCTCATAATCTGTAACAAATAATCCACCAGAATGTGGTGTATTGGTGAAGGGGTGTTGTGTGGGAATTCTACATATGTGCATGATTGTTTTGTAAATTCACAATCTCTGTAATTAAAATATATTAAAAAATAACAATAGGGTAGGTTGGGGGAAAAATATACCAAATGTAAGATATGGAGTATAGTTAGTAGTAATATTTTGATGATACTTTTGCATAGTTTGTAACAAATGTTTCACAACAAGGCAAGGTGCTTGTGTTATGATTTTATGCTGTTTATTTTATAAGTTCACATCTTTTACTATAATCGTATTGTTTATGTATGTTCATGTATGAATGATAACTTCAATAAAAAATATTTTAAAAAGAATAACTGCACCTACCTAACAAAAAAAAAGTCAAATATTACCATATGACACAATAATTCCATTTTAGAAATTCACTCAATAATGAAAATAAATATCTATGCAAGAACTTATACAAAAATATTTATAGCATTCTTATTCATAATAATTCAAAACTGGAAACAAACAAATGTTCATAAACAGATGAACTGATATCCAAACTGAATTCCAAGCAAGAAAAAAGAATGCAATATTAATACATGCAAAAACATGAATGAATCTCAGAAAGTTGCTGTTGCATGCAAAGAGTATATATTATCTGACTACCTTCATATAAAACTGTAGAAAAGACAAATATAATTTATACTGATAGAACATAAATCAGTGCTTCTCTGTGGCCTAGATGGTGGGAACAGGGGATGGAAATGGAATAGAGCACAAGGGAACTTTTTGGATGATAAAAATATTTGATATCTTGATTGTAAATGTAATTACATGAATGTAGAATGTATACATTTGTCAAAACTAATCAAATTTTACATTTAAAATGAATGCATTTGACTTTTTAAAATCTCTTAGTATAAACATAGCTAGAAATGCTGTATATAACAACAATAAACAACAACAAATTAATTAAACTAAAAAGGAAGAAAGAACAATCATTACAGGTCTGAAGAAATGACAAAGCAAAATACCCAGAGCAATTAGTATGTTAGCTAACACCAAAGTTATGGGAAATTATCAGTCCTAGAGCTTGGGATTTAAAACCCACACAAGGAAAAGAGACAAAGCTTTAGCACTTCTGGCAATTTGAAATAATTTTATGAATCCCAAAAAGGGAAATATTATGTTTGTAAACTAATTTATTATTCTTGGTGTGATACCCTTTGATTGTATTAGAGACAGCGAGGGGTTTGGATTAGATGACTTGATAAGATCACTTTAGGGCTTTTGATTAGACTATGCCAGTGAGGTGAGATTCAGGTTGAGTCTCTGTCCCCTTGCTGGGCTTAATATAAACAGAAACACAGAGCCAGACTCACTCAGACACAGGAAAAGGAAGTCACCATGTTTGATCCTGCCATGTAAGAGAGAGGACTACAGAACCACTTAAGCATGAAGCCCCAAAAGGCTGGGTCCATGGGGCAGCTCAAGAGGAGACAGTTAGCCCAGAGAAGAAGGCTGTGGCAGAGTTCAGCAGCCATCATGCTTCAGCATGTGGCAACAGTGCCAGGATCAACAGTAGTTGACTTTGGTGAGAAAGCATCTCTGTTGATGCCTCAATTTGGACATTTCATGGCCCTGGAACTGTATGCTTTCACCCCAAATAAATACCCCATTATAAAAGCCAATAAATTTCTGGTACTTAGCACCGGCAGCCCTTTGGCAAACTAAAATATCCCTGTATAGAAATGGGGTGTAAAATCAGTGAAAAAAGCCACCATACTGCAATAAAGGAAGATAAAAAAGGTTGTCTCTTTGTGGGACATCTGGGTGAAAATTAGTCTATTTTAAGACCTTAAGCCCCAGGTTCTCACCTTGATGAGTTTTGAGGGTTGAATGCCCAAAAATACACCCTTAAATGTAGATACCTTAGACAATGTGACCTAAACTAATGCAAAGTTATCTGAAAAGCTACACCCTCAACCCAGGTAACATGGGATTCCACCAAAAGAGCATGACTTCTTAAGGTAAGTTCACAATAGAATATAAATATAAGGAAACAATTCACATGTGTAAGAGCCTGAAGTCATGACAAAGAAAAGGACTGTGACTCAATCTCTAACAGAACAATCTGAATGAAAAAAAGACTCATAAACCTGTGAAATGAAAAAAATAACTAAAAACTGTCCACATAGACCTACTAAAAATGAA